>JAWNOM010000516.1:102500-702500 GCA_035045965.1 Drosophila aldrichi
CGCTCGCTCAAAGCGCTCGGCGTCGGCGACGCAACTCTCCGCTTACAATTCTCCACGCAGGGTTGCGCCGCCGATCGCCGATAAATCAGCGCTTTGGGCGGCATTTTCAAATATGGATTTAAATTTCAAAGTATATCAAACTAATTTCTACTTAATCTCTAATCCTTACGGCTAAATCTTACTGACTACAAACTAACCCTAATTAAGCCTACTTAATTTACTAACTTAACTCTAAATCTTAATTGCTACAAAATAAACTAAATACTTCATAAATTTCAATAATAATCCAATCAAAATAAACATTTTCCATTTTAACTTCGAACTAAACATTTCTCCATTCTCTTTATAAACAGCCCCTCTTTCTAATAACAATAATAATCCAATCAAAATAAACCTTCATTTCAAACAATCGTGAGGCGGTAACTAGGGAGCCGCCTCACACCCTTTTCATAAATGACCTTCCTAGCTGTATCTCACATTCTACCATATTTATGTATGCTGATGATGTTAAACTTTGCCTTCCTTACTCCAATGCAAATGGTCATTATTCGATTCAGAGGTTTATTAGAGACTAAGAATACAAAATGAATATATGCTGCAGCGCAGGCAGCCGAAAATGAACTTAAAGCGTATAATAAACAGAACTTAACATGAGGCTAATGTTAGCGAAAGAAATAGACATCCAGCGGTGCTTACATACATAATTTTAACACTCCTTCTCAACGCGATGTCTATTTACAAAAATGTTTCATTTTAAACCTAACATTTCAGTAAATTTCTCATGTTTGACTTTACATAAATTCTTCGTCAATACATCTGCTTTCATTTCATCTGTGGGAATGTACTTTAAATCAATAACTTTATTCTTGTACATTTCCCTTACAAAATGGTATTTTATTTCAATATGCTTGCTACGTGAATGATATTTTGCATCTTTAGCAAGGCATTGAGCGCTCTGATTATCGCTATAAATCAGAACCTTTGTCATCGGCCCGAGCCCCATTTCGTTGACCAGTTTTCTAACGTATACCGCCTCCTTGGCTGCCGTAGAAAGTGCCACGTACTCGGCCTCTGTGCTACTGAGGGCGACCAAATTCTGTTTCTTTGACTCCCAAGAAACTGCTGCTCCAGCAAGGTAGAATGCCCAGCCCGTAAACGACTTCCGATCGTTACAGTCGCCAGCCCAGTCCGCATCAACAAAACAGTGTATAGGCACACCCGTTTTGTTATAGTGTAGTCTCAAATCTGAGGTACCTTTTAGATATCTCAGCACCCGCTTGGCAGCAACCTCATGCTCCTTGTGCGGATCTGCATTTCTCTGCGCCAGCTTAGCCACAGAGTGTATTATATCTGGCCGTGTAGTCAACGCCAAATACAATAACGAACCAATGAGCGATTGATAGCGTGTTTTATCCACCTCGCCGCAGTCAACATCATCGCACTTCGTCTGGAACCCAGTTTCCAACGGAGTCGCGCTTGGCTTGCAGTCTTGCATGCCGTAATCCTTTAGCAGATCTTCAATGTACTGCCTCTGGCCTATGGAGAGACTACCATCCCCAAAAAGTAGTGCAGCTCACCACCATCGACCATGCGCTGCTTAATGTGGGCCACATCTTCTTCTCTGGTACATGCAAGTATATCGTCAACATATACAACAATAATATTTAAATACCCTTTTATCTTGTTTGTATATATGCATGGTTCACTTGCACATGGGACGAAACCAATCTCCAAAAGAGTGCTCTCCAGCTTCTGGTTCCACTCCCGACCGCTTTGTTTCAAGCCGTACAACGATTTCTTCAGCTTCAGTACACGCTTGGGATGATTAGCGTCGATAAAGCCCTCCGGTTGTCGCATATACACGTCATCGTGTAACTCGCTGTTCAGGTATGCTGCAGAAACATCCATCTGATGCAGATGCATCCCGTGCTCGACAGCCAACGCAATCACCAATCTGATTGAGGAGTAACGTGCCACTGGAGAGAACGTTTCCATGTAGTTAACTCCGTATTGCTGTCCGTACCCTTTTGCGACCAATCTAGCTTTAAACCGCTGAACGTTGCCATACTCATCACGCTTGGTAGTAAAAACCCATTTACAACCAATAGGCTTTTCGCCTGCTGGAAGATCGACCAGACTCCATGTCTCAGTATTTTTCAGGCTGTCATACTCCTTCTGCATCGCCGATCTCCAGTTTTCACATTGTTCTGACCGAAATGCATCCCTGACAGATGTGGGAACAACAACATTTCGAGCGTCTAGTACATTCAGAACATTGTACTCTTTTCGTGGACGACCTGAACGCCCAATGCGAACAATTCTTGGTCTCCCTGGACCTCTTTTGACTGTCACCTGCTCATCCTCAGCATCTTCTTCGTCACCACATTGACTTTGCTGCTGCTCATCAGGATCGTGACTTTCTTCATCTTGCTCGCAATCAACTTTTTCATCTGGCTCAAGGATTCGCACATCTGACTCACGTGATGATCCTTGATCGTGGTCCAATCCCCTCCTGAACTTGTGCTCTAAAAACACAACGTCTCGAGATAACACAATGCTTCTCTTGACAGGGTTGTACAGACGATAAGCTTTGGCAGTCTCAGAATAACCTACCAGCATGTGCTGCTCGCCTTTTGCTGAAAACTTGTTTTTATGCTTTTTATTTAGTACAATAGCATCCATACCAAATACTTTTAAATGGGATACGCTCGGTTTCTTCCCATACCAATCCTCATATGGCGTTTTGCCAACCAAAGCCGCAGTTTCAGCCCTATTGCGTAGATACGCAGCCGTATTTATCGCCTCACCCCAAAAAGATTCACTAACTCCAGCATGCACCATCATACTTCGCGCCATCTCCACCAGAGTTCTGTTGGCGCGCTCCGCCACACCATTTTGTTGTGGCGTGTGGGGAACAGTCTTTTTATACCATGGCTCGATAAGAATTTCTCAAATGTACCGCTCAGGTACTCACGCCCGTTGTCGCTTCTTATAGCCTTTATGCGTTTGCCAGTTTGATTTTCAGCCAACTTTTTAAAGTCTTTGAATTTCTCAAATACATCACTTTTATTCTTTAACATGTACACCGACATATAGCGCGATTTATCGTCAATAAACGTTGCAAAATAACGCGCTCCACCTTGTGATGCCGTACGCATGGGACCACATATGTCTGTATGAACTAACGCTAGTAATTCTTTCGAGCGATTTTCTGATACTTTGGGAAACCTTTTCACGCAAATCTTACTTTTTGCACACGTTTCGCACACAAAGTCATTTGTATTACACACACTAGCCGGAAGTCCATGAACCATGCCCTGTTTGATCATTTTATTTAGGCTATCAAAATTTAGATGGCCGAACCGATCATGCCATTTCACCAATTGATTCACATTTGCATTTACATTAGCTGCAACTACTGTGGTCATGCTACTTTCAAACAAAAACAAACCATTATGTTTTTCTGCAACTAGCCAATTTTCTTTGTTACTGTCTTTAACAAACACTTTGTTTTTCACAAAAATTACTTTCAACCCTTTTTCAGTTGCCTTTGACACGGATAAGAAATTGCATTGCAAGTCTCTCGAATATAACACGTCGCGCAATTCGATCGTATTATTTCTCCACTTTATCATCACTGTCCCGCAACACTCGGTTTCTATGTAATTGTCGCCTGCTAGTTTAATTCTCTCTTTGTGCTCACGCATATGTATAAACATTGATTTGTCCGCGCACAAATGAGCTGTAGCACCACTGTCCACACACCAGACATTTTTTGCCAATTGGATTTTTCCAAGAAAAGAGAACGCCGAAGGAGACTTAGTACTGCTCTTTTCGATCGCTTTTTCGCTCTCGTTGTGTTTAACAACCTTTTTCTCTCTTAATCTGCATTTCGCCGCGAAATGCCCGTTTCGCCCGCACAACCAACACGTCATGTCTTTCGGGTCTTTCTTTGTCTTGTTTCGTTTACCGTTTGTTGGACACGCCGAAAAAACTGTATTCTCGATTTTTTCACCCTCGTCGCTCACGTTGCGCCTCTCTCCTTCTTCAATCAATTTGATTTTTAGAGCGCTAAATGAAGGCAATGTGTCCCGTGTCTCGATAGCGACTACGAAATTGTCCAACCCTTCATGTAAACTTGCTAGTAACATTATTACAAGCATTTCATCAGCCACCTGCACTTGTATCTCTCTTAACTTTTTCTACGACATTAGAAAAATTAGCCAAGTGCTCACGAACACTGTCTGTAGCTGACATTTTCATATACAACAGTTGCTTGAACAACTGTACTTTACGCGCGGGTCCCGACGGCATATAAATCTCGGATAACTTTGTCCACGCATCTCTCGCGGTTACACAGTGCTTTATATAGTTTATCTCCGACGCTTTTACAGATAACAAAATGCTAGCTAGAGCCTTCTCATCTTTGCTATCAAACGACGCTTTCTGTTCCGCGGTATCGTTATCATTTTTCAATAACCGACCACATGTCACCGACCACAAGTCAGAGTGAATTAACAGGCTTTTCATCTGCACTGACCACGAACTATAGTTTTCACTATCTAGTTTCTCAATTGCAAAAATCGAACTCATTTTGCACACATTAGTTTGGCACACGCTTTAACTAATAAATCGAGTCTCTCACGTGATTTTTTCAATCACCAGCACAGCTTTCACTTTCCGCTGCCTGGGCCCATAACCTATTCGATTCAGAGGTTTATTAGAGACTAAGAATACAAAATGAATATATGCTGCAGCGCAGGCAGCCGAAAATGAACTTAAAGCGTACACGAATGAATCTCCGTTATAATGAACAGAACTTAACATGAGGCTAATGTTAGCGAAAGAAATAGACATCCAGCGGTGCTTACATACATAATTTTAACAGTCATCATCACCTTCAAGATGACCTAAATGCATTTCAGCTTTGGTGTGTGGCAAACCAGCTGGACTTAAATTGTTCAAAGTGTATGACAATGACCTTCAGTCGTACCGTTCCTCTAATTGCTGATTATAAAATCAGCAACATTTCCCTAAGACGCATCTATACAGTCAAAGATCTTGGTGTGCTCTTTGACTGTAAACTTAACTTCAATCTTCATATTTCTACCATCGTTAATGAAGCCAAAAGTGTGCTTGGCTTTATTAAACGTTGGTCTAAGGAATTTAAAGACCCTTTTACCACCAAGCGATTATTTACTTCGCTTGTGCGTCCTATCTTAGAGTACTGCTCTGTTGTATGGTCTCCTCAGCATAAACTGTATCAGGATCGTATTGAATCGGTCCAAAAACAGTTTCTTCTCTTTGCCTTAAGAGACCTTAGATGGGACAGTCATGTACGATTACCGTTTTATCATAGTAGGCTTCAGCTGATTGACCTTCCATCACTAACCAATCGCAGAACAATTCTAGGAATTGTTTTTTTTGCATAAATTGATTAGTGGTGACATTGATTCAGCCTCTCTGTTGGGTCGTCTAAGTTTTTCGGTTCCGTCCCGAACAACTAGACACTATCGGCCTCTCCACTTACCAGTCTGCACTAGGGATTATTCTCTGCACAGCGCGTTTTTTGTCCTTTGTGTGAATTTTAATAAATACTATCACGTTTTTCCCTTAGAACTCTCTCTTCCTAAACTTAAATCTACTCTATCAGCTTATCTTAGGGAAATCACGCACAATGCCCAGTCATAAGCATTGGTATACATTTTTCGTTGCCAATGTTGTGTTGTGAATTCTCAATTCTATCCTATACTCTTGTTCGACTATTCCCTTACTCTTTTCTTTTTTGATTTCTCATTATCTGTATTTTCTCTTTCGCAACTTCTTTTAATCATTTTCCTTTTTCTGTACTAAATCTTTCTTAATTTTTTTTTTCTCTTTTTTTTTTTTGTAATTATTATAATATTTTTTCTTTTTTTGTTTTTTTATTTATTATTATTATTATTATTTATTTTTTTTTGTTTTTTTTTTTATTTTTTTATTTTTAATTTCATATAGTTAATATATATGCCCTTAATATGTTGTTTAAGTTTTCTTACTAACACCTTTTTTTCATAGCTTCACTAGTAGCACTGACCATATTTGGCTGTGAAATGTGGGCATAGCTGGCCGGACTGGCAAATAAAACACCCCCATCGGGTCGGTGCTACTAGTGATATTCTCAGTACTTTGTTTAGGCTTTTTTTTTTTTTTTAATTTTAAGTTGACTCCATTGTTTGTCAATTATCCTTAAGAAATAAATAAATAAATAAATAGATGCTCGTGCGTGTACAGCTCTGTTAGTTCATGTGTTTGATTGACTATTACATAAATATAGTAGCGGAAAGCACGATAATCAAGTCGCTTGCTCGCGTTTAACACATAAAGAAACTCGAATAAACAAATAATTTCGTTTGATACAATTGTGTTTCAGTTTCTAAAGCTGTTCGAAAAAATCTCGACAGCTCAACAATTTATTTTTTTTTCTATCGCTTGCTTTTACAATCTCATTACTATCTTATTTTATTTAATCTCATTCCTCTTAACCTACCCTTTCTTATCAATTATTCTAGTTTTACTTTAATTTCTTTATTTCTCCTTGTGTTTTTTTTTTTATATCCTGAACCCATTGAAAATGGGAAATCAGGGTATAATGGTTTTGTTAAAATGTATGTAACAGGCAGAAGGAGGCGTGGCAGACCCCACAAAGTATATATATTCTTGATCAGGGTGACGAGATAAGTTGATTTAGCCCTGTCCGTCTGTCTGTCTGTCCGTCTGTCCGTATGTTTGAACGCGTCGATTTCCGAAGCTATGATAGCTAGAGACTTGAATTTTTTTTTAAAATGACCGTATATACAGCGCGGATGTCGAGTTTAGCTTTAGATTTCGATAAATTATCCCGTTATATTTTTATCGAATAAAAACATTCAAGTTCAAATCAGATGCCAGTACAGATGCTAGCGGCGCGTCATTTGATCATGAGGTCTCGGGTTCAAACCTCAGAGCGGTCGGAGTTAATTTATGTTTATTTTCTTTTTTTTTAAATTTTTTTTCAAAATATTTATACATATATTTATTTAAATGAGCTTACTATTCAGCCACTACAGTTTTTCTATAAGTGTGCACACATCCATTTAAAGAAACAATTAGTTTAGTTTAGATTCGCTAGATGGCGCTGCAGCAGTGAATGTATTACTGTTTTGCCATCAAACTGTCATGAAGTGAAGTGGCGTAGTGAATAGCAGCGCGCCACTCAATCGAGAGGTCTCGGGTTCGGACCCCAGATCGGGCGCGGAATTATTGTTTAATTTTTTTTTAATTGTTTCAAAAATTGAAATTTTAACCACACTAAATGTGAATATTTATTAGTTTGGTTCAGGGTAGTATCTAGTCGAGCACTCTCGACTAGAGTTTTCTTACTTGTTTTTTTTTTTTTTTTTTTTTATGTCCGGTCAACCGACTTTATTTCATCTCTTCGCATCCATTTATTTCTTTCCCGTTAGATTTTCCTTGTTCGCTCTCAATCTATTTCATTCCTCCTTATTCTTTTTCCTTTCATACGCCTCCAATTTTACTTCCTTTCGCTCCTGCTTCATTTCGCCTTCATCTCACATTCACCTTCCTTGATCACTCTCCTTTCGTGGCGTTTATTTAATTTTCCTCATTACTCTACTCCGTCTTCGTTATCGGGTTTTACCCTTTTCGTTTTCTACTCGTTTTATCTCTCTTCACTTTACTCTTCTCACCTCTTGAATTCCCCTTATCCCGCTTCGCCTTGTTTTTATTATTTTATTTTATATTATTTTATTTTATTTTATTTTATTTTATTTTCTATTTTATTTTATTTTTATTTTATTTTATTCTATTTTATTTTTATTTTTGTTTATTTTTATTTTATTTTTTATTTTGTTTTTATTTTATTTTTATTTTATTTTTACTTTATTTTATTTTATTTTATTTCATTTTATTTTATCTTATTTTATTTTTATTTTATTTTTATTTTATTTTTATATTATTTTTATTTTATTTTTATTTTGTTTTTATATTATTTTATTCTTATTTTATTTTTATTTTATTTCTACTTTATTTTTATTTTATTTTATTGTTATTTTATTTTATTTTATTTTTATTTTATTTTTATTTTTATTTTATTTTTATTTTATTTTATTTAGTCGGATATGTCCTAGGTAGGGTATCGCGAAATAGCGCAACAGGCGAATAAACTATAGTAGTCGAGCTGCACAGTGGGCCTCAGGCCGCCAAAACCGGACAAATCTCTGCGACATGTATTTTCGCACCAACATGTCGGATATACCCTATATAGAATGAAGCGGAACCGTGTAATAGACAAACAGCCAAAAATTGACCCTCACTCTTTCTCTCTCGCTCGCCTATGCACTCCAAAATATATATATATATATATATATATATATATATATATATATATATATATATATATGCAGTGCTTATCATAATTATAGCCCACTTATAGTCCACTTAAACGAATTGGCTGAAAATTTTACCCAAATGACATTTTCCCTCAAAATCTTTTAAAATGAGTAGTTCAATATATCAATTATGAATGACAATCAACTTTTTCACTTAAAATTATCGACTTAATAATGATTTCTTAAAAAAAAGTAAAAACAAAGAAAAACAGCACCCATTTGCTGTATCAAAATTATAGCCCAATTTCAAGTTTTGGTCAATAAAATCCGACATCGTTGCGGATTAATGGAAAAACGATTGGTAATATTTAGTCCGGCCTCAATTAGCCTTAGTTAACTTAAAAATTCGCTTCCTCATTGGAGCCACCAAATTTAATAAAAGGTCCTTTTGGCGACTTTGCCCTTCAGTTAGAATTTGCGTTTTAAGATCTCCAACTGTCTCAAATTGGCGATTTTTAGCATTAAACCGTCTTGCAAGATTACCCCAGACATTTTCTATTGAGTTGAGATCTAGAGAACATGCTGGCCAGTCCAGGACATCAACAGTCCAGGACATGGCATTCCTCCAAATACTCCTTTGTTCGCCTGCCACATGGCATTATCCTCTTGGAAAACCATTGGTTTCTCACGGAATTCCCTTAAATATGGATTGAGACTACTATCCAGAGTCTGAATATACTCTTCACTGTTCATTCGGCTTGTTACAAAGTTCAATTCCAAGGTTCCAAATGAACAAAATGCTTCCCAAATCATGACGGAGCCACCTCCAAAGTTTCCCCTTGAAAAAAAACATAGGATCCTTTCTCAAATCATGCCAATATGAATTGAACCCATCAGGACCATCCATATTAAACTTCTTCTCATCAGAAAATATGACCTGTTAGGGTAAAAATTTATAAATACATTGTAAGCCAAAAAAGGATGATTCAAACGCACGTATGTCCAATCGGTTGCAGTATGTCTTTCGGCAAAATCAAGTCGAGCAACCTTGAGGCGACTTAGCACCATGGGTGTTTTGGTCAGTTTGGACCTCTTTATGATTTCTGAGTTCTTCAGTACTCGCCAAATAGTCATCTGCTGTTCCTGGCTTTGATATTAATTTTACGCTTATCGCACGAAATTAGTAAGGGTTTTCGCCCAGTACGTTTTTTTGATCCTTATTCTTCATGAATATCCAAAAAAAATTTCAATTACCTGTCAACTTCTTTTCAAAATTCATGAAATACTCGAAATAGGCTCTCCTGACTCGAAAAGCGAGAAAATACGGCCTTTTTCATAATCAGATAATTGTTTTCCAAGCGGCATCTCTTAAAAACCATCTAAATTTACTTAATTACAATGTCTGTAAATCGAAAAGTCTGCTCCGCACTTAATAAACTCAAATTTGCGACAGTGGGCTATAATTATGATACACAAAAATGCATGCAAAAATGCTAGCACACAACAAAAGTTAACGGTTCTTTCTTAGTTTTCTATAAATTGAACACAAATTGCGGGAAAATCCATTGAACATGTCTGTCAACAAAGTACAACAAAAATTTGTTTTGGAAATCCCTTAAAAATGTTGTTAAAACCATATATATAAAAACCATATAGAGCGCATATATATATATATATATATATATATATATATATATATATATATATATATATATATATATATATATATATATATATATATATGCACATATATATGTTTGCATATAACTACAAGCCTGCATACAAACATACATACATATATGCGACGTGTATACTCATATATTGACGAATAAACATGCACAAAATCGACGCGCCAAAATTCGAATTAGACGCGCAATTCGACTCTTTACCGTTACTAGTATACTCTACTTTTTCTTTTCTCACTCGCAAGGTATACTCGACTTGCTACTCAGAGAAGATATGCACATAGCCAACACGAACTACCACTTGTACATGTGACAATATTTCGCATATTCACTTGTATACACATACCCTCGCACCGTCACACTCCCTCATACATATACGCTCATATGCACCATATATATATACTTATTCCAATATACCACATATATTTATTCCGACATACAATATATTTATTCCACTACCACCAAAACCAAACACATAAGTAATGAGGAAAAAGGTAATAAAATGTAAGCAACCAACAGATATACCTCGCAGCGATCACGCTGTCCAGGGTATAACTATGTAAAAGCGACGAGAGAAGAAAACCAACGGTAAAACAATTATGGCGCCGAAAAGTACAGCGCGAGTTATAGTCTTGCACTATACTTTATATATCTTTAGATACACAAGCACAATAAAACTGTTAATCACAAAACTGTCTTTAGATGTTGAGTGATAGTTCAATAAAACACACTTAATATCTTTGGATATTATAATTTTTGCTTTATTAATAATAAGAACTTCTGTTCTGTTTGGAATGAATCTTAAGACTACTTGTTGCTTACATTCATTGTTGCTAGCTGAGCGTTTTCAACGTTTATATACATGTATACATGTATATAAACATGTATACATGTAAGTATATGTTGCTTACATTTATTGTTGCTAGCTGATCATTTTCAACGTTTATATACATGTTTACATGTATATACACATGCATATATACATGTATGTATTTGTTGCTTACAATTATTGTTGCTAGCTGAGCATTTTCGTCGAAAATTTTTCGATGGAAGCGGCGGCGAGCATTTTCGCTGGAAGCGGTGGCGAGCATTTTCACTGGAAGCTGTGGGACGCTTATGTCGAAAATGCTTTGCTAATTTAATTGCATAACTCCTCCCCTTTTTGATGAGGGATTCTCCTGAATTCCTCTTTTACATTTTGTATAGATATATGTATATGTGTATGTATTCCTATGAATGGCTTTAGTGTTTTTTATTTATTCTAAGAATGTTTATGTATTATGAAAATTGTACACTTTGTAAATTCTACGAGGAAGTTACTTTTTAATATTTCATTATTGTTGGATTCATTACAATTATGTATATTGAATTATATTATTTTCTGCGTTGCTTATTAGTAATGTGCCTTCGTTTGTTAATTGCATCTTAAACTCCACGTCTTCTATCATTTTATAATTTTTCTACAGTTAGAGCTCAATTTCAGTTCGTTTATTGTTTTGTGTTCTTTGTACATACACTGCGCGTCATCAGGTTAGCGCCCCCCTTTACACTCAACCTCAAAGCTAAATAATATCTAAACCATCAGAGCTCCATCTTTGAAATTTTTTTTATATTATACTCCATTTATTTCTCTTTAAAATACAAAAAGAATGGCTATACTGTAACAATAAGGATTATTTTTTAAAAATTTTTTTTGTAAAATGTACAAAAAATATGTAACAACAAGTAAGAACGTTGCAGTCGGGCGTTACCGACTGCGGGATACTCATTCACATCCCATCAGCAATTCAGTATCTAAGTTTAGCTCTAGTACTGCAGAAAACGCAGTTTTTCTCGATTTGCCACGCCCCTACTGGGCGTAGATTACTCATTTTTGGCCAGTTCTTGGAACGAGCTAACTGTAACCTAACTGCAAAATTTGGATGCTTACGCTCCAAAAATGTGAAAATTACAGGGTATTTTTTGATATGCCACGCCCCTAAAGAGGCGTAAAAATTATTTTTGGGGAATCGATAGAGCAGGTTACCAGTAACACAACTATCCAAATTTGAAGCTTCTAGCTCTTATACTTTAGGAGATATAAACTTTTGCGGTTTGCCACGCCCCCTTTGGGCGGAGATATATCCACCATGGCTCGTTGGACTTGGGTGATCAACCCGCGTATATATACCGAATTTCAGGTCTCTAGCACCAATAATGCCTAAGATATAGCAAAATCGGAAAAATCACTATATCTTCATGTCCGATTTGCCACGCCCCTAGTGGGCGTAGACATATAAATTTTTCATCAGCCTTTATAGAATCATAACATTAGCTCACGTGCGAAATTTCAACGTTCTAGCTTTAAAACTCTAGGAGATACAGTTTTATCCGATTTGCCACGCCCCCAAAGGGCGGAGATATATCCGCCATAGCTTGTTGAACTTGGGTGGTCGACGCGGATCTACATACCAAATTTCAGCTTTCTAGCTCTTCAACTAACATGATTTCTGGTATATCGGAAAATGCATTTTCCGATTTGCCACGCCCCTAGTGGGCGGATCGGGAAAATTTTAACACTTTATAAATGGGAGCTATACATGAGTATGTGTTCCAAATTTCAAGTCTCTAGCTTCAATAGCGCCGAAATGAACTGCGTTCATACGGACAGACGGACGGACGGACGGACGGACGGACGGACGGACGGACGGACAGCAAGACGGACATTGCACAAAACCAATATACTCAATTCACTTTCGTGAATGAGTATAAAAATTTGGTCATCAGATTAGCGCCCCCTGCATTAAATTCAATTTATTTAAGCTAATGACCAAAAATAACACCGGTATTTTAAGCTATTGTTATTATTAAGTAATATTAGTAGTGCGTAGTGCCGCCATTGCTTAAAATTACCTCAAAAATTCGATTAGGAATGGAATTATAAAGTTGTTCAATATAATTCAAGGATATGGTTGACCAAGCGTGTTCAATACCTTTGATTAACTCTGTCCTTGTACTATATTGCCTTCCGGACTCATATACTTTCCTGACCTACCATCCCCAGACGTTTTCGATGATATTAAGGTCAGGTGAGTATGGTGGCCACTCCATGAGATCAACTTTTTGGCCCTGGATCCAGGACTTCACGGATCGGGCGGTGTGAATTGGGGCATTATCGTGCTGGAAAGTCCACTGCATGTTTTGAAAAATGTTTTGGAAATGTGGAAAAGCAGTTTTTAAAACGATGTTATAGTCCTGTGCGTTCATACGCGATGTCAAAAATTGAAGCTTGCATGTGCCGTAGTAAGATATTGCTCCCCAGACCATAACCCCCCCCCCCCCCCCCCCCCCCCACCCGGCTGTGTAACCGGTCCAAGTGATGTTCTTCTTTGCGTAGGTCATGGAAATAATAATTATAGCCATCAGGTCCTTCCAAATTAAATTTTTTTTCATCTGAAAAAACAACATACTGCCATTGGGTAGACCACGTCATGTGCGCTCTGGCAAAACTAATGCGCATTTCTTTTCTCAGCATATTGAGTGGTGTTTTTTTTTTTTAATTTCAGTCTCTTTATGTTATTAGCTTTCTTAATTACTCTTTGGACCGTTGATAAGCTTGCCTTAACACCGGTTTTTTCCCTAATCTTAGTGGTTGAGTCATGGGAATTCGATGCTTCCCGAACTAATGCTCTTCTATCTGCTTGTGAAATCACTTGATTAATGCCGCCTTTATAGTTTTTTCCATAGTTTTCCTTATTTTTAAGAAAATTGCCAATTGTTTTCCTATGTCTTCCTGTTTTTTCAGCAATTTTATGGAAGGATAATCCAGAATCAAAGTATGCCTCAATCTTTGATTTTTCATCAAAAGATAAAACTGTTTTTTTACCCATACTGTACATTTATTTAAAGATATTGAATACTTTGAGCTTCCCAAAAAATTTGGTGACTGTACTGGGCAAAATAAGCAAGATAACTAAAATTGCATTTGGGGGCGCTAATCTGATGACGCAAAATAAGTGCACGCATTCTTTGCGAAAATAAAGAAGAATAGAAAATAAAATATAACGGTTCTTCTCTCGCGCTTGATTTTATTATGAGAGACATCTCATATGTTGACAACAAAATCAAAACAAAAACTACGAAGATGCGTGCAAT
Organism: Drosophila aldrichi; assembly: GCA_035045965.1. Classification (NCBI taxonomy): domain Eukaryota; kingdom Metazoa; phylum Arthropoda; class Insecta; order Diptera; family Drosophilidae; genus Drosophila; species Drosophila aldrichi. The sequence goes on from JAWNOM010000516.1 coordinate 116,689, forward strand.
AGGAAAAGAGAAAAAAGCAAAAGAAGATGAGTGTGAAGGGGGGCGCTAACCTGATGACGCGCAGTGTATGTGTAAGTTTTGTTTTGTCTTTTTACCACTCTTCCGAGACTCATGTCGATTCTTTTAATTTTCTACTTTGTTAGTGGGGTTATCAGAAATATTGTGGTTGTTATGATGTTAATTGGTATTTTAATTGCAAAGATTATGTTATTTTCGTGGGTCATGACTCCTATGCGGATTACTTTAATTTTGTAGAAGTCTATGTTGTAGAGTGTGAATACTTCGTTTGTTAGTATAGAATGATGAAAGAGGTTGTATTTAGCTGACGCTGTTATGTTTAAGATGGTAGAATTGTTGACCAGTTCCACTGTGCTCTCCCCTAGTGATACGAAGCCGTTTTCAACCAGGATTGAGACTATATTGATCATTGCTGCCGACAGCGTTGGCAACAGGATCATGATGATGATTGTTATTATTCTCTTCTATGTTTAGTGTGCGAATTTTTTCTGTTAGTGTGTTATTAAGTCATTCGACGTCGCTATTGCCAGTGTGACTGTTTGGTTTAGTTGAATGGTATTCTATACCTTCTTTTTCTAGAAATTCTCTGACATTAAGACAATTAAATTCGTTGTCGAAGACAAATTTATGGACCTTCCCTTTTATTGACAAAAATTGTTGAATGTGTTCTACGATTGCGATGCTATTTCTGTCGTTAAGTGGGTGATAAAAATTGTTCTTTATAGGTTTTCTATCGTATTTCCCATCACTACAAACTAGAGGTGGAGAACTATCGATATTGGACGCTCTCGATTTTTGGTGATTGTTTATTTTGAACCATCGATATTGTCGATGGTGTCATCGACAGTATCGATAGCGCCATCGATAGTGTACCCCAACAGCCAAATATCACTAACCACGCAACACATAGACTAGACACGTAGAGCAATTTTTTTCAACGACGGAATTGTTCTCTGAAGCGACCGGAGAACTTCGTATTTGCTCGGCTCGGTCTTTTGAGGCTCAAGCAGTGAAAATGCTGCCCGACAAAGTCAGTGCGCTGCTAGCGCTCAATCGAAATGGTCCCGTTCCCATATGAAGCACAGCTGTGTGTTATTTGTCCTACTCTCTCTCTCTCTCAGTCCCTCTCTCTCTCGCTCTCTATGGTCTCTGAAATCATCACCCTCAGCAGCGCTCAAAAATTGAAATTTCTCTTCGCGACGATCCCAGCTCTTTCTTTTGAATGAAGGGTATACCGAAATCTTAAAAGGGTTTGCCACGTTCATACAAAATGTTAGCGTTTTCATGTTTATTTCTAGGAAGGGTATGAAAGCGTTGAGGCGCATAAAGAATATGATCTCGCGACGGGCATGCACACACACACTTGTAGTTCCTTGCTACATGTATGAGCATTTGTGACCTGCGTGCGTTACTCTTGCTGCTTGTAGCAATTTTAAAGCCCAGCATTTGCGTTTGGTCGGTCTTACGGACTGCCATAACCACCACACAGATGTACCATGTATGAACATACATATGTACATAAGTACATTTATATATTATTATAGCTAATCATGTTTCAAAATATGTGTATATCCATAAAATACTGTAATTATATATAATTTAAAATATTTTATACGCATTTTAAACCGAAAAAATCATCGTAAAACACAAATAAGTTTATTAAGTGCTTTGCAATATATGAAATACACATGTGATATTATACTCAAGCTTTACTCATTATTGCCAAAAATTTCTAATTAAGTCATAATGGCCCATTTGATAGTCACCCTACGATTCAAAACATACAAAATTTACAAACTACTAAATCCAGAGACAATTAGCTTGCCATCCCATACAAGCATACACAAGCATAGCATACCTGAAGTGAGCACATGCATACATATGCATATGTATGTGTATGCTTGTATGGGATGGCAAGCTAATTGTCTCTGGATTAAGTAGTTTGTAAATTTTGTATGTTTTGAATCGTAGGGTGTCTATCAAATGGGCCATTATGACTTAATTAGAAATTTTTGGCAATAATGAGTAAAGCTTGAGTATAATATCACATGTGTATTTCATATATTGCAAAGCACTTAATAAACTTATTTGTGTTTTACGATGATTTTTTCGGTTTAAAATGCGTATAAAATATTTTAAATTATATATAATTACAGTATTTTATGGATATACACATATTTTGAAACATGATTAGCTATAATAATATATAAATGTACTTATGTACATATGTATGTTCATACATAGTACATCTGTGTGGTGGTTATGGCAGTCCGTAAGACCGACCAAACGCAAATGCTGGGCTTTAAAATTGCTACAAGCAGCAAGAGTAACGCACGCAGGTCACAAATGCTCATACATGTAGCAAGGGACTACAAGTGTGTGTGTGCATGCCCGTCGCGAGATCATATTCTTTATGCGCCTCAACGCTTTCATACCCTTCCTAGAAATAATCATGAAAACGCTAACATTTTGTATGAACGTGGCAAACCCTTTTAAGATTTCGGTATACCCTTCATTCAAAAGAAAGAGCTGGGATCGTCGCGAAGAGAAATTTCAATTTTTGTGCGCTGCTGAGGGTGATGATTTCAGAGACCATAGAGAGCGAGAGAGAGAGGGACTGAGAGAGAGAGAGAGTAGGACAAATAACACACAGCTGTGCTTCATATGGGAACGGGACCATTTCGATTGAGCGCTAGCAGCGCACTGACTTTGTCGGGCAGCATTTTCACTGCTTGAGCCTCAAAAGACCGAGCCGAGCAAATACGAAGTTCTCCGGTCGCTTCAGAGAACAATTCCGTCGTTGAAAAAAATTGCTCTACGTGTCTAGTCTATGTGTTGTGTGGTTAGTGCAAATATATTTCAATTGAATATAAGATATATACATATATTGCTTATTTGATCCAAAAGTTACGATTTAAAAATAAAAGAATGTTAATGTTTTTTTCTTTGAGTCGTGTTCGCCTCTCTGAAATAATTTGGCCCGCCTTGCTGAATGCTCTTTCCGATTCTACTGACGTTGCGGGAATGCAGAGGTACTTGCAGAAAAGGCTTCCAATAGAGGGAAAATCAGATTGATTCATCTGCAAAATAAATTATATTATTTGGTTAATGAATAGAATTATATTGAACTTATAATTCAATTTTAAGCATACCTTCATCCATAACAGAGGGTCCGTATCTTGAGAGACAGTTGGCCTCTCCAGATACTGCCTTTTAATAAGGATTGCATCCACTCGTGAGTTTCCAACTTTGGTCATTGATCGCTCACCCACAAAATCAAAAAAAGAGTACTCTGGGAACTTGTATCTCGTGCGACAGGCTGATTAATCGGGAACTCTTTGGCAGAAAAATTTGCTAGCTCATTTTCAAAAAATGTTGCTGCTTGCTCAGCGTTTGAGCTGTGTTGAAATCCATCTTTCTTAAAACGTGGATCCAATATTGTAGCCATTCTGCATACTGTCCTTTGCTCATATATGGAAAGGCGTTTTTTATACCCTGAACCCATTGAAAATGGGAAATCAGGGTATAATGGTTTTGTGAAAAGTATGTAACAGGCAGAAGGAATCATCGCAGACCCCATAAAGTATATATATTCTTGATCAGGGCGATGAGCTGAGTCGATATAGCCCTGTCCGTCTGTCCGTCCGTCCGTCCGTCCGTCCGTCCGTATGACTGCGTCGATCTCAGAAGTTACAAGAGCTAGAGAGCTGAAATTTTGTATGTAGACTCGTGTATACCATACGCAGTACGAGTTTATCATATTTTTTCGATAACTCATTCGATATCTTTTTTATCGAGGATAATCGATAAATTGATATTGTTTTTTCAGCCTAATTTGAACACTATTAGACATAGAGACTTCAGATTTACTGTGTATATGCAATTGACGATTACACACATTTTTTAATTTACAGATTTTGGATACCACGCCCCCTTCGCCCCCAATTTGTAAAAAACGTATTTCAAATACTAGAGACTTTTGCTTTGGAATGTACACACATTTATACATTATGATTACATTCTGAAAGTTTCATTAAGATCGTATGTCTACAAACGAAATTATTCTACAAATAAATTCTCATAGTATTGCCTACACTGCAGCGCAGCCCAAGCGCAGTCGCTGCTTACTGCGCAGTTAGCAGAGCGCGGTCTTATGCGTCCATGTGGAGGCATGTGTATGTATGTGTGCATAAAAGAAGTGCAGAATGATTAGAATATCAGTTTGGAGGGTTCAGGGTATCTCCTAGTCGAGCAGTCTCGACTAGAGCCTTCTTACTTGTTTATTGATTCCATTGATATGTTTTTAATAGTCCTTCCTTGCAAAGTTTGCAGCAGAGGTGAAACACTTTCGATTTTGCGTAAAAGTCCATATGCCATGGGTATTATTAGGGATATGGTAATATGGTATGCGCCGAACCTTCTTGAGCTAGTTTAAATTTTTCATTCGCTATTGTGCTTTGTTTAAAAAATCGAACTATGGATTTGCACTTAGTAAATAAATCTTGAATTATTACATCATCAACTTTTAAAACATCTTGTACCACCAAGTTGATCGAATGCGCAAAGCATGGCAGATTGCGGATTTGTAATATTTCACATGCTTTAAGCATGGAGCTAGCATTATCTGTTACAATGCATACAGTTTTATTGAGAATATTCCATTCAATCAATATTTTTCGCAATGTATCTGCAATGTTTTGCGAACAGTGATTAATTTTGTTTAACAGTTTTTTCGTAGCCAAGGTTGTTTTTAGTTCGTTATTGTGGGAACCGGCACCGAGATGCTAAGCAGAAAGCGACGCCTACAAAGCAGAGCCCGTTAACACTCTCTCTTGATAATCTCTTGTTACTTCTCTCCCCATTCAAGTTCTAGCGTTTAGTACTTTTGTGACAAGCTAAGCGGCCGCATTGAAGCGGAAAAATATATGTATTATTATTTTGGAAATAAAGTGTTCTACTTAAAGTAGCGGGTTATTACATTGGCGACGAGGTAAAAAATGTAAAAATATAACAAACTAGATAATTATAGTTAAATAAAAAGAAAAAGATGAAACTGAACGGTGAAAAAGAAAAAAAAAAACAATATTAATGCAGCGTGGCTGTGTCAATGCAATTCCAATGCCTGGATAGGATCCGTTAGTTTTCGTTGTCCTTCCCTTTTCGCGTGACGTTCTTTGTGCTCGCGAGTTCGAAGAGAAAAAAGAGAAATATTCGTAAGAGAAACCCTAAAGCAATGTAATTACAAGAAGCGTAAGTGTGAATGTATACACACATACGGACGCGTACACATGAACATGCAAAATAAAGTAAAATGCGTTGCTCACGGGCAATGAAAAAAAAAGAAGAAAGTGAAAGAGATGCCGATTAATTATTAAATTATTATGAAATAAGAAGTATTATCTGACAAAGGTCAGGGGAAAGAAAAATCCGACTAAATATTAGACAAATGTTTAAACAAGAAAATTATCTGACAAAGGTCAGGGGCAAAACGCCGATTAGTATTAAACAAATGTTTAATAAATAGAATTATCTGACAAAGGTCAGAGGCGAAATGCCGATCGAATATTCAATAAATATTTAATAAATAGAATTATCTGACAAAGGTCAGAGACGAAATGCCGATTAGATATTAAACAAAATTTTAATAAACATTTCTTATATTATCTGACAGTGGTCAGTGGCAGTCCGCCGATGAGAAAGTCAATAAAATGCAACTTGCTAGACAGAAGCATCTAATTAATGGTTGATTTTATTTGCAGACAAACTTCTATACTTGATCGCAATGACCGAAAGCGTCATAAAACCTTTCTTATGTGAAAGCTTGGGAAACGCACTACTACAGAATGAATGGGAAAAATGGTTGCGAGCTTTTATGATTTATCTGGAGGTGGAAGATGTCAAATCAGTAATTCAGAAAAGAACAAAATTGTTACATTTAGGTGGTACCCAGTTGCAAACGGTTGCATACGCATTGCCGGGTGCCATAGTAGAATTTAGCGAGGCCGATCAAAACGATGTCTTTACTGTTTTAGTCGATAAGTTGACAGCTTATTTCTCCCCAAAGCAGAATTCGACTTTTGAAAGACACCTTTTTAGGAAAATCTCTCCCGAAGAAGGTGAAACGTTTGGAAAGTTCATTTTGCGGTTGCGTCAACAAATTCAAAAATGTAACTTTGGATCTACAAAGGCCGAAATAGAAGAAATTTGTTTTAAAGATAAAATCATCGACACGTGGGTTAGTACAGAGCTAAAAAAGAAACTATTAGAAAAATAACATACTTTAAGCGAAATTATCGAAGCCTGCCAAGTGGACGAGGAAATAAATAAGCAGTCGTAGCTGATGCAATCGAAGCCAGTGCCAGAAACCATACATAAAATAACTAATTTAAAATCGGGGAAGATTGGGGATTGTGGAAGGTGCGGACGGCCAGGACACAGGGAAGACAGTCCAATGTGTCCAGCACGTCAAGTTAAGTGCAGTCGCTGCTCTCGCGTAGGTTATTTTGCCCGCAGATGCAGAACAAACCTTAAACGCCCATACCCACATTCGAATAATAAAGAAGCGATAGGAAATCCCAAGCGCAAATATGTGCATAGAATTGAAGACGGGAATCCCAAGGGAAATAAGACAATCCAACGAAATTGTTTTAAGATAGACAGTGACGAGGAGTAGATGATGCAATGCAGAATTGGAGGGGCGGATGTTTCACTAGTAATTGATTCGGGATCTCGATTTAACCTTATCTTGCAAGACGATTGGTTAACTCTTCAATCGAAAAAGGCAACAGTTTTTAATGTCCGCGGAAGTTCACAAAATCAATTTAGGGGATATGCCTCAGATCAAATTCTTAACGTTATTTGTATTTTCGAGGCACCAATATCGATCAAGCAGAACCCCGAGGTGATTGCATCCTTTTTCGTAATTGGAAAAGGACGGCAGTCACTGCTGGGACTAGAAACGGCAACGAAGTTGAACGTTCTGCGAGTGGGACTACCGGTTAACAACATTGAGGTCGTGCCCCCATTTCCCAAGTGGAAAGGTGTTAGGGTGAAGCTAACCATAGACCCCTACGTTAATCCCGTGAAACAACCAATGAGGCGCATTCCGGTGGCGCTCGAAGGAAGAGTCAATGCCAAGTTAGAGGAAGCCTACAAGCTGGACATCATTGAACCGATCGAGGGTCACAGCCCGTGGATATCTCCGATGGTGATCACGTTCAAGGGTAATGATGATATTCGTATATGCTTGGATAAGAGGCAAGCCAACCGGGCGATTCTTCGTGACAACGTTTGAATCGTTTATGACTAAATTAAAAAACGCCAGAATATTTTCACGACTGGATCTTAAGGACGCGTATCATCAATTGGAGTTGGATGAATCAAGTAGGCAGATAACGACCTTCATTACACCTCGGGGCCTATTTAGGTATAAGCGACTAATGTTTGGAATAAATGCGGCGCCGGAAATCTTTCAACGACGAATGGAAGAACTCTTAGCACCGTGCAACAACGTAATGAATTATATCGACGACGTTATAATATTCGGGGATAGCAAAGAAGAGCACGATAAAACACTGGAACAGGTTAGAAGCATTTTTAAAGATAATAATGTCACTCTAAATAATGAAAAATGCAGTTGGGAAACAAACAGAATTACATTTTTAGGACACATCTTAACAGACAAAGGAATTGAAGTAGATCCTGACAAAATAGAGTCTATTAGATTATTTCGGGCACCCAAAAATAAGGAAGAGACTCGTAGTTTCCTAGGACTAGTAACCTATGTGGGCAAGTTCATCGCAGACCTAGCAGACCTAACGGAACCTTTACGTGAGCTAGTAAAGAAAGATCGGAAGTTTACTTGGGGACCAACTGAAGAAAATGGGTTTCAGAAACTAAAGTCAGTATTGACTAAGATCCCGAACCTCTCATATTTTAATCCCAAAAATAAAACACGATTAATCGCTGATGCCAGCCCTGTGGCTCTGGGTGCGGTACTATTACAATTTAACGATGAGGGGGAACCAAACATAATTGCATTTGCTAGCAGAAGCTTAACAGATGTAGAAAAGCGTTACTCCCAGACAGAAAAAGAGAGTTTAGCTTTGGTATGGGCAGTAGAGAAATACTATTTCTATTTGATAGGACTAGAGTTTGAATTAGTGACAGATCATAAGCCACTAGAAACCATTTTTAAGCCAACATCAAAGCCTCCAGCGCGTATCGAGAGATGGCTTCTGCGTCTTCAAGCATATAAATTTAAAGTTATTTACAAATCAGGAAAGGAAAACATTGCTGATAGTCTGTCCCGGTTGTGTGAGCAAACACCATCCAGTTGCTACGACATCAAGGGGGAGCACAGCATATTGCGAATTGTTGAAAACTCTGCACCAATACCAATATCTATCTCTGAAATTGCGGAAAACAGCACAATAGATGAGGAAATACTAGACGCGATGACGTGCCTTCAACAGGGCTCTTGGGATTCGGCAATGTCGAATAAATTATATCCATTTCGACATGAACTGTCGGCTATTGGAGCAATTATGCTTAGAGAAGTTCGAATCGTTATCCCAACAACATTGAGACAAAAAGTGCTGGTGCTGGCACATGAGGGACATCCAGGGAAGTCGGCCATGAAGCGGAGATTGAGGTCCAAAGTCTGGTGGCCCCAAATTGACAGAGACACCGAAAAATTCGTGAAGAATTGTTTTGATTGTATTCTGGTGTCCCAAGTAACAAATCCACCACCAATGAAGAGAACAGAATTTCCGAATGAGCCATGGATTTCGGTCGCTACAGATCTCTTAGGGCCGTTACCCAACAATGAATATATCTTAGTTCTAATAGACTATTCCTCCAGATACATGGAGTTTAAGTTTATACGCTCCATCACATCTGAATCATTAATTGGGGCGTGTAAGGAAATTTTTAGTAGGCTGGGTTACCCGAAACAATTGCGAACTTATAATGGCCGACAATATATAAGCCTGGAGTTCAAAAATTACTGTAAATCGTGCGGCATCGAGCAACTAACAACACCTCCTTATTGGCCGCAAGCCAACGGCGAGGTCGAGAATATGAACAAGGCATTAGTCAAGCGGTTGAAGATAGCTCATCAAACCAAGAAAAATCTTAAGGATGAAATTCAAGCTTTCACCCTGATGTACAATGTAACCCCTCATGGAACCACAGGCACCGCTCCTACTGAGTTAATGTTCAATCGAGTAATTAGGGACAAGATTCCAGGAATACAAGATTTAGTAGGGGAGTTCGCTGACTCAGCGGAAAGGGATAAAGATTGTATTAATAAACAGAAGGGGAAGAAAGTTGCAGACAAGAGGAGAGGAGCAAAGGAAGTAAATATAAATGTAGGAGATAAGGTTCTCAAGAATGTAGTTTTTCCCCACAAATTAACACCAATGTTTGATACTACTGAATACGAAGTTTTAAAAAAAGAAGGGAATATAGTACAAGTGAGTGGGGGAGGGAAAATGCTCTTAAGGAATGCAAATCACCTTAAAAGGGTCCCGGGTGAAACGGAACCGGCCGATGTCACCAACGCGAAATCGGTTCCAATACCGGCCACAAAACCAACTCCACAGCCAGCCGCACAATTCCAGGACCAAGCATCAGCAGAGGATCACGGAAACTCCACTGAGGGACTAAAGCTCAAGCTCGTGAGGAAAGGAGGGATGTGGGAACCGGCACCGATATGCTAAGCAGAAAGCGACGCCTACAAAGCAGAGCCCGTTAACACTCTCTCTCTTGATAATCTCTTGTTACTTCTCTCCCCATTCAAGTTCTAGCGTTTAGTACTTTTGTGACAAGCTAAGCGGCCGCATTGAAGCGGAAAAATATATGTATTATTATTTTGGAAATAAAGTGTTCTACTTAAAGTAGCGGGTTATTACAGTTATGATGAACAAAATGACTCGTTACAGTCAAAAAACAAGCATTGGCACTTGATGTCCACAAGTCACATGTTATTGCAATATCAGGAATATTTTCAAGTATTACTGACAGCTTTTCAGTGGTTGCCTTGAAATAATTATATATTAGCACATCTCGTAAATGTGTCTTGCTCGGTAGTTTGTATTTCGGATCCAGAACTTGAGTATATTGAACAAAGCCTTCATTATCAACAATATTGTAGGGCTGCACATCTTTGACAATCATTTCAATTAGGGCTTTGTCAATTTCTGCCTTTCTTTTGGAATTTGAGTCATACAAGACAGTACTTTTGAAATGGGACGCTATAGATATCATATTTGATTTACACCTACTGGCAGCAGGGTCGTTCCCTTCAGCACATACAGCAGGTGTGCTAGAGTCTGGATTTTTAATCTCTAAACCAGGATGAAACCTCCTCAAGTGGTCATGGAGATTAGATGTGTTGCCACTTGTTTTATATTCCTTACCACAGGTAAGGCACTTAGCAACTTGTTTGTCTCCAGACCTCTTAAAATACTTCCACACTTCGGAAATCTTATTTCTTTTCGCCTGTGAGGGCGTTATTGCTGCAGTATTCGCATTGCTGCAATCAGAAGCCGGCGCGCTGACAGAGGCCCCACTGTGCGCTGTGGCAATGCTGCGCTTACCTTAAATCAAACACAAATATTGCAAAATACATTCTAATAATATGTTATGGGCATTACCTTCTTGGAGGAAGCGATCCATTTTGTTTAAAAATGTAATATAATAATAGTTTTAGATTAACTAAACTTTCTGCGGTCAAGATGAATAAAGCGCCAACATTGATTGCAGTGATGTAAGAAAAAATATCGACGACACTATCGATAAGCATCGCATTATTTGACCATCGATATTTCGATAGCTCGATTGTGCCCTAAATTCGATAGTTTCGATAGTGACATCGATTGTTCTCCCCCTCTACTACAAACGTCACAGTTATTGATTATTCTATGGATATGGGTCTTAAGGTTAGGGTGGTATATTTCGAGTTTAAGCTTCTGATAAGTGGCAACTATTCCGCAATGGCCACTCTCGTTTTTGTGAAATAAGGCTATTTGGGTATGCAGTTCATCTTCAGACTCGATATCTCTAACGAACCTAGTGCACTTTACAAATTTTATTTTTGGGTTGGAAGTGTATTCCTTCGCTATTATTTTTTGTAATTGGTAGAAATCATGGTCACTTAGGTGTGAAAAAACTCCTATTTTTCCTGTTGTTATTTCTCGTCGGAGGATGTTTATTGCTTGGTTGTCTTCTATGTCTTTCTTGCTAATGTAAATTCTCTTTTTGTCGAACACCTGTACAGTGGTTTCGAGTTTCGTTTCTGTAAAAATTAGCTGTACATTGAATAACTCTACCATAAATATATGGTCGAAAGTATTTTACGGCCCACACTATGGCTAGGAGCTCTTTCTCTATGGTTGAATAGTTACATTCGTGCTGATTTAACGTTCGGGGTGCATATGCGATTGGGTTACTTTCTTGAGAAAGGACTGCTCCCATCGCGAAATTGCTGGCATCTGTAGTGATAGTGAACTTTTTAGAAAAAATTGGGTATCGTAGGACTGGACTATTTGTAACTAATGTTTTTAACTTTTCAAATGCTGCTATGTAGTTTGGGTCGTCTGTGTTGATTGTCATGCTTTTCTTCAGATATCTTGACATAGGGAATGCTATTTTTGCATAATCCTTAACAAATTTTCTATAGAACCCTGTCATTCCTAGGAACGACTTGATCTGCTTTGCAGTTCGGGGTAATAATGTTTACTTTCTGAATAATGTTTACTTTATCTGGGTTCGGTTTAATGCCGTGAGTGGTCAGGATATGGCCAAGGAATTGCGTTTCTTTCTTCAGAAAGTCACATTTATCTACTTGGATTTTTAAATTGGCATCTTTTAGAGTTTTGAATATTTTTCTTAATGTGGTCATATGTTCTTGAAGGGATGTGCTGAAGATTAGTATGTCGTCCATGTAGACGACGCAGTTTTCGCCAATATAGTCTTTCCTGACTTCGTTCATAAGTCTCTGGAATGTCGATGGAGCATTTTTGAGTCCGAACGGCATTCTGATGAACTCGTAGTGACCTGATGGTGTTGAAAATGCTGTCTTTGGTCTGTCCTCCCCTTTAACGAGAATTTGATGAAAGCCTTTCGCTAAGTCGAGGGTTGTAAAATATTGTGATCTACCCAGTTTATCTAGCAAGGAATTAAGATTAGGAATTGGAAATTTGTCGTCGACCGTAAATTCATTCAGTTTACGGTAATCGATGACAATTCTGAACTTCTTTGACCCTGAATTATCGAGTTTTTTCTCAACAATCCATAAGGGGCTGTTATAGGGGGAGTTACTTTCTTTTATAATATTTTGCTTAAGTATTTCTTTTATCTGTCTATTTATTTCTTTTTCGTGGATTTGGGGATATCTATATATTTTAGAATATAAGGGCCTATCCACTGTAGTAATAATTTCATGGGAGATTTGGTTTGTTGCTGACAAAACGTCCCCCTCCCGAAAAAATAGATCATCGGATTCTGCAAGTAGAGCTTCGACCGCTTGGCGTTTCTCGTCATTTAAATGTTCGAGGTTGAGACGGTCTCGTATATGATCTATGTTTATAGGTTGCAGGGCACAAGCGTTGTGCATTGATTCTGGATATTCGTAGTCTAAAAAATAGAATTTCCTGTCTAGTAGTTGAACATATCGTTCGGTATTATTGATTTGAGCTTTGAATGCTTTTAGAAAGTTTTGCCCTATTATTGCCGAGAAATTTTCGTTTGGGAAATCTATAAGTTTCCACTGAAGTGTTCCTAGGTAGGGAATTTCTTTGGGGAAAGGTGTGGTTACGGCGTATTTTACAACATTAACACCGTTAAGAGTTTTATAAGAACAGGGTCTGGTGAGTTCGATTTTTGGTTATTGTTGTTGAAGAACTTTTGATTTTAAGATGCTTGTCGTTGCACCAGTGTCGACTAAGCATCTGATTTCTTCTTTACCTATTGTCCATGTTATTATGGGTAAGTTCGCCCTAGGCAAGGTATCAAAAAATTTACTTCCTCTGTCTGGTTTTCTTCCAAAGTTCCGATTTCCATAGGAGTGAAATCGTTCCTTTGGGTATCAACGCTCATATGAGACATTCTTGTTTGTCTTGAGCCATTGTTTTTATTGTTATAATTTGGTTTAGGATTTTGGTTTTGGTTGGGTTTTGGTCTGTTATCTGGCTGTTGATTTGTTTGGTCAGTGTTCTTGTTGTTATTAGAGGGCTGGCTGTTTTGACTTGGTCTATTGTATGTGGTGTTGGTATTAGTGTTAGTGTTAATTCTTGTGTTAATATTGGTGTTAGCGTTATTTTGCTTCTGGTGAGTGTTGTTAGTTGTTTTTCTATATCTCTGTGATATAGCCCTGGGATCATCTAGTGCTTTAATGTTTGAATATTTTGTTTGTAGAGCATGCATAGAAATGCCTTGATCGACATAAATTCTGTCTATTTTGTTTTTTAATATATTCAACAGATCTCTATCTACTTTATCATTTTCATATATTGTAGGTTTTTGTTCATCAAACATGTATATTTTATTTATTTCACATTTTGCTTTTTCAAACTCTAAGAACAGCTCTCTTAAACTACTTACTTTAATGAATCTGCATCTGTCGAAAACATCCTCGTAAGTCGTCTTCGGCCGCATTTGTTCCATTAGTTTCGCCTTCATCTGCTCCCAGGTTGGTTCCATCCCCAACTGTCTGATGTAGTCTGCTGCTGCTCCCGAGACCTTTTCGTTGGCGACGATGCTGGTGCCGAATTGAATTAACAGCTCGTTTCCCTGGCATAGCGTCATAAGGAATTCAACGGATCTGATGAAGGCCAACACATCATGTTGATCATCCAGTTGTCGTAGTTGGCGGAATTGCTGAATAATATCTTTGTTTGACAACCACTGGTTTGGTTGTTCTTGTTGTTGTTCATATTGTTGTCGGAGTAGGTTTAGCGCTGCTTCTTGCTGGAGTATGACTCCTCTTAGATTTTGAAGCTCCTCTTCCATAATTGTATTTTCGATTCTACGATTTTCGTCAAATTTATGGATAGTGTTTTTGTTCTTTGGGTACCTTGGGTACATAAAATTGTCACTTTTTTGAGTTAATTGTTAACTCACGAATCAGTTTGCTGTTGCGGTTTTATTTATTTCTGCACAAATTTGTCGGTAACATCAACTAAACACAATTATGCGTCCACTTGCTTAGAGATTTTATACGCCAACAGTTTTTCTTTTATATTTCAATGTGCATACGTTGCAGTTTTTGTAATTTTATTTTTGTTTATGCGAATTAACTTTTGTTAAACGGAACGCACTTGTTCGGATTCGGATATTTATCTTTAGATACACAAGCACAATAAAACTGTTAATCACAAAACTGTCTTTAGATGTTGAGTGATAGTTCAATAAAACACACTTAATATCTTTGGATATTATAATTTTTGCTTTATTAATAATAAGGACTTCTGTTCTGTTTGGAATGAATCTTAAGACTACTTGTTGCTTACATTCATTGTTGCTAGCTGAGCGTTTTCAACGTTTATATACATGTATACATGTATATAAACATGTATACATGTAAGTATATGTTGCTTACATTTATTGTTGCTAGCTGATCATTTTCAACGTTTATATACATGTTTACATGTACATATATACACATGCATATATACATGTATGTATTTGTTGCTTACAATTATTGTTGCTAGCTGAGCATTTTCGTCGAAAATTTTTCGATGGAAGCGGCGGCGAGCATTTTCGCTGGAAGCGGTGGCGAGCATTTTCACTGGAAGCTGTGGCGACGCTTATGTCGAAAATGCTTTGCTAATTTGGTTGCATAACTCGCGCGCCAAAAATCGTTAAACACACATGCACATATATACATACATATATACACACATAAGTTTTCTACTCTTCTCGATCAAGATTTTTTTAAGGTTTTATATACTAAAATATAGTGCACTTTTATATATTATAATTTCCGCCGTTTTCCCTCGGCCATACGATGCAACGCGCACCTCCCTGGGTCCCTGCTCGGGCGCCACTTGTAAGGTAGTAAATTCAAATTACATGGATGCTGGGATAGACTCAGTCTACCCAGGGTGCACTCACAAGAAAATTTATTGTATATTGTAGTGAGACACCAGGGGGGTGGGGGGGGGGATGTTTAACGTTTTTGGTCGGGAAATGGGGAAGAGGGGGGAAATTCAATACGGGGACCGCCACTCACGTGCACCTTTTTCACTTCTCCGGATCTTCTGATTCTCTTTCGCCTCGCCGCCGTCAAACCTCATTCCAGTTGCCGTGCACCTTTCCAGCTGCCCTTTTCCAGTAAAAAATCGTCTATTTGCTTTCCAGTTTCTTTCTTTTATTTTTTAAAACTATTACTTAATTCAACCGCGTTTAACTTCGCGGAAAATGCATTTTCCGATATTCCAGAAATCATGTTAGTTGAAGAGTTAGAAAGCTGAAATTTGGTATGTAGGTCCGCGTTGACCACCCAAGTTCAACAAGCTATGGCGGATATATCTCCGCCCATTGGGGGCGTGGCAAATCGGATAAAACTGTATCTCCTAGAGTTTTAAAGCTAGAACGTTGAAATTTTGCATGTGAGCTAATGTTACCATTTTATAAAGACTGGTCAAAAATTTTTATGTCTACGCCCACCAGGGCCGTGGCAAATCTGACCTGAAGATATAGTGATTTTCCCGATTTTGCTATATTTTAGACATTATTGATGCTAGAGACCTGAAATTTGGTATATATACGCGGGTTGACCACCCAAGTCCAACAAGCTATGGTGGATATATCTCCGCCCAAAGGGGGCGTATCAAACCGCAAAAGCTTATATCTCCTAAAGTATAAAAGCTAGAAGCTTCAAATTTAGATAGTTGTGTTACTGATAACCTCCTCTATCGATTCCCCAAAAAAAATTTGTACAACTCTTTGGGGGCGTGGCATATCGAAAAATACCCTGTAATTTTCACATTTTTGGAGCGTAAGCATCCAAACCTTACAGTTAGACTACCGTTAGCTCGTTCTACGATCTGGCCAAAAATGAGATGTCTACGCCCACTAGGGGCGTAGGGCAAATCGAGAAAAACTGCATTTTCTGCAGTACTAGAGCTAAACTTGGCTACTGAATTGCTAATGGGATGTGAATGAGTATCCCGCAGTCGGTAACGCCCGACTGCAACGTTCTTACTTGTTAGCTCTCGGTTTGGGCAGTCAGTTTTTAGCTCTTGGTTTGAGCAGTCAGTTTTTAGCTCTCGGCTTGAGCAGTCGGATAAGAGAAAGATAAAAGGAAAAATAGAGAACTGATAGGCAAAGGGTAGAAGGTATAAAGTAATATATGAAATAAAATAAGAAATATATGTAGAAACAGTTGCGTATTTATTTGTAGTTAGTTTGCTAACAATAATTCACTAACAATTATAACAATACTAACAGGTAGTTAGAACGAGGTCAAATCCCGTTCGAGAGAAGGTTAAAACTCTGGCATGCAAAAATCGCGTGGTCTGGAGTGAACGCTGGCGACAACGCTGGGCGTTCCTCGATCCGCGGTCTACCAATCGTAGTAGCCCCACTAATACCCCGCAATACGCCTTTGCAACCCCGACCCCAGCAATCTAGAGTGCGCTTGATCGCGCCACTCGATCGCTGCAGCCCTCCCACGTGCAAACGTGTGGGCGTGGTCGGCGAGTTCAGCCTGCGTGGCCGTTTAATACATAATAACTTTTGTTTTAAAATTGTTCGTGGCGGTTATTTCGTGTAAGGTAGTGTGCATGGAAAAGTGGAGAAAAACTACGAACATTCGCGAAAAGTGTGAAAAATTTAAAAGCGAATATACCCTACGACGGCCACGGGGTCGAGGGTAAAAACTTCGAGAAGCGTCGAGCGAAAGAAAAAAAAAAACGGGATTAGAAAACCGCCACTGTGGCGAAAAAGTACAGTGCGCGCGAAAATATTACGCAGAAGCGTGAGCCGAAGACGCATATGCATATGCAACGTAACGGACATCGCCGAAATATGTATAGCAAAGAGGAATGGTAAGAGCAGAGCAGAGCGGGTATATGCGCCCACTCCAAGAGTAAGTGAAAAAAAAAAAAAAAAAAATAGGGAATATAAAAGTGATTTAAAAGAGCGAGATATAGTTGCAGCGAAAAGTTAATAATTTAGTAAAAGTGAGTGCGAGTGGATATAAACGGTGATAGAAAAGTAAGATCGTGAATGGTATATTCATGCGCCCATAGGCAGGCGTGCATATATGTATGTATACATGTGCACGCAAAAGAGGCAGAAAAAGAGTAAATAGCAAAGAATATTCGCGCACATATATATGCATATATACATATAACAATTTTGGCGGAGAGAAAATGAATAGTGAAGAGTTTTTTGCGCATAGGCAAATATTCGCAAGTATATATATGTGCGTGGGAGAAGGCAAGCGCATATATGTATGTGTGTGCGTGAGAACAGATCGAAAGAGAGAGTAATTGGTCAAGCGCATGCGTGAGATTATGCGTGGATGACACTAGGCGAATTTGCATAGGTGATCGCACAGTGGGCTGAGGCCGGTGTATAACCAAGTGAAAAATAGAAATTATATTGCGCAGGTATTTGAGCGGGAGAATGTACAGTGGTCCAAGGTCGGCATAAAATCAAATGAAAATAAACAGTGAACAAACAATAAATAATTAATAAACAATTAGTGAATAAATTATCAATAAATAAAAATTTATGAATAAATAAAAATTATATATAAATAAAAATTATAAATAAATAAAGATTATAAACAAATAAAAATTATTAACAAATAAAAATTATAAATAAATAAAATTTGTAAAAAAAAAGTAAATAAATAGAAATTAATAATAATTAATAACAAGTAAGTAAATAAATAAATAATTCATGAATAAGCAATAAAAATTTAAATGAAATAAATAAATGAAATAAGGTTAGAGTGCATGACAATAGGATCGGTGAGGAGTGAAACGAAGAGGAACAAAACCCAGTGGGGTCAAATAAAAGTTGTGAAATGAAAGGAAGAAAAGTCAGTTGAAATAGGGGCGAAGAAAAGCCAGGTAAAATTAGCGCGGAAAAGGTAGAATAAGGTAAGGCAGAGATGAAATTGAAGACGAATGAGACTAAAATAAAAGTAGCAAAGAGAAAATAAAATAAAGGTAACGAAGAGAGATGTAAATAAAGGTAAGGGAGATACGGTAAAGTAAGTCAAGCCAGAGGGAGATAAAATAAAACGAAATAAAGAAAAGCGAAATAAAACAAGATAGATTAAGAAGAATAAAGAAAGCGAAATAAAAATAAAGTAAACCAAGAAGGGCAAAGAAAGAGAAATAAAGTAAATTGAGAAAAATAAAGGAAAAGAAATAAAAGAAAATACATTAAGAAGAATACGATAAAAGAGAAAAAAATAGATTAAGACGAATAAAGAAAAGTAAACCAAAACTAGAATAAGTGTAATATAAGATAGATTAAGACAGTAAAAGCAAACAGAATTTTATAAGATAAGAAAATTTGGAAAAAAAAAATATATAATATATAATAAATAAAGAAAGAAAAAAGAAGGGAATACAAAAAAAAAGGGGGAATAAAGAGAAAAAAAAAGGAAAAAGAAAGAATAAAGAAGAAAAAAAGGGAAAAAAATAAATAAATAAATAAGAAACAAGTAAGAAGGCTCTAGTCGAGACTGCTCGACTAGGAGATACCCTGAACCCTCCAAGCTGATATTTTAATCATTCTGCACTTCTTTTATGCACACATACTTACACATGCATCCACACGCATGCATAAGCCCGCTCTCTGCTAACTGCGCAGTATGCAGCGACTGCGCTTGGGCTGCGCTGCAGTGTGGGCAATACTATGAGAATTTATTTGTAGAATAATTTCGTTTGTAGACATACGATCTTAATGAAACTTTCAGAATGTAATCATAATGTATAAATGTGTGTACATTCCAAAGCACAAGTCTCTAGTACTTGAAATACGTTTTTTATGAAATGGGGGCGAAGGGGGCGTGGTATCCAAAATATGTAAATGACCAAATGTGTGTATCTATCAAATGTATATACACAACAAATCTGAAGACTCTATATCTAAAAATGTTGAAATTAGGCTGAAAAAACAATATCAATTTATCGATTATCCTCGAAAAAAAAGATATCGAATGAGTTATCGAAAAAATATGATAAACTCGTACTGCGTATGGTATACACGAGTCTACATACAAAATTTCAGCTCTCTAGCTCTTATAACTTCTGAGATCGACGCACTCATACGGACGGACGGACGGACGGACAGACGGACAGGGCTATATCGACTCAGCTCATCGTCCTGATCAAGAATATATATACTTTATGGGGTCTGCGATGATTCCTTCTGCCTGTTACATACTTTTCACAAAACCATTATACCCTGATTTCCCATTTTCAATGGGTTCAGGGTATAAAAAGAAAGGGAGAGAAAAGAAGAGCTAAACGACTGGAGAGCATTAGTATAAGTAACCAAAGACACAGAGCACCCAGGCATCAAGGATGGAAGGAGCGGCATCCCACAGTTCGGGACTGAACGTCGGCTGGGCTTAGAAGAAGAATTGATAGCGGTTGCACGAGATCTCAGCCTTGACGACGAGGGCCGCGTGGAAGATTTAAGAAAGAGATTGTCGTCCTACATCCAGAGCGGTAGCTATTCGGCGGAAGTCAGAGGGCGACTGACCGAATGGGAGGCACGATTCTCTTCGGGAGGCGCGATGTCGAGCATGGGCAGCCGCGCATACCAGAAGTCGGAGCCCGATCTGTGAAAGATCCAGGAGAGTGGTTCTATTTCGACGGCGCCGCTGAGGCTTAGCGTACCGACGGCGAGCAGCATGGCTGGGAGCCGGAGGGACGAAAAGTCGAAGGAATCCGGCAATGGAGGCGAGATGAGGATTGAGCGTCGGACTCCAGCGCTCTCACCGCCACCAGAGAGGCACCCGCCTTGGAATATCGCCGAGCAAGTCAGGAAGTGGGGAATGAAGTACGACGGTCTGTCGGATCGCCTCGGCTTCATCGAAATCTTGGAGGAGCGAGCCATAACTTATGGGATCGAGCTGGACAGGATGCCGAGGGCGCTGAGCGAGGTGTTGGTAGACAAGGCGGCCAAGTGGTTCCTGACCAGCGGGCTAAGAGATGTGCCCTGGTTGGAATTTAAGAAGGAGTTCTTGGACTTCTTCTTACCTCCCCAATACCTCCAGCGTTTGGAGGACCAGATCCGGGCGCGCCGGCAGCGTGAAGGCGAACCCTTCAAGGACTACTTGATCGAGCTACGTCTATTGATGCGTCAGGCTAGATACAGTCCGGCCCAAGAGTTGAATAGGGCCTACGAGAACGCATCCCGGGAATACAGGCTATATGTGCGGAGGCATGATTTTTCATCTCTGACCCAGCTGACACAGATGGCTGCAGAGTTCGAGAATGTGAGGAATCAACAAAGAGAACGAGGGAGGAAAGCAACGATGGAGACCACCTGGCCCAAACCAGTGGAGGTGCGGCAGAATAATCCCTTCCGCGAGAAGATATCTGATCCCCGGCCTGGAGGACAAGCCGGTGGGCAGAAGGAGACGCCGGCGATGACATCTTCGACGGAGGCAACCAGCCGGATGATGGCTCAGGATGCTGGACCCAGGCCAAGTCGGGTCTGTTATCGATGCGCACGACCTGGACACATCGCGCGAGAATGCCGTAACGCGTCAGTGTTGTTCTGCTGGCGTTGCGGGCAGCGAGGCCGGACTGCGAGGGAGTGTTGCGAACAGGACGACGCGGGAAACGGCCAGGGGCGCCCTCCAAGAAAGTGGAGCGGCGCCAATTAGATGTAGAGGACGAAGAGAGGAAACCACTCCGAGTAAAAGAGTGGAAGATCGTCGCGAAGGTGATGGTCGGTGGTCAAAGGATGACCGCCACGATCGACACCGGAGCCACGCGCAGTTTTGTCAGCAAGGACTGCGTGCGCCAACGGATGATACGAGGCGAGCGTTGCCAGGTAGAGTCGCGAATCAGGCTGGCCGATAGATCGGCGCTGGACGTGACAAAGATGATGAAGACGGATGTAAGTCTGGCTGGAAAGACGGCGGAAGCGAATCTGCTAATAATGCCGACCATGCTGGACCATGTCATCCTCGGTATGGACTTTCTATGCGCCATCGGCACTACGGTACGCTGCGGCAACGCGGAGCTGGAGATGAGGATGGTGGACGACGTGGGAGAAGGAGCGTCGCCACCGAGCAAACAAAGAGTGGAGAAAGGCAGCAGCGTTTTCAGAGAGCAAGATCAGCTCGCTAAAGGAGATAAGGAGTCGGGCCCGGGGATGTCGCGCGAGGCCGCGATGCCAAAGGAGGACCCAAGGTCGGCGATCGCGAGGTCGACAGTTGGCGTTCAGAGAGCGTCGAGCCGAGGCACGCCGCCCGACGAAAAAGGAGGTGAGAGGAAATGGACGAAGAAAAGCAGAAACAAGAGGAAAAGGAGGAACAAAGGAACGCCGAAAGAGAGACTTGGAAAAAATCTTCCGGCGACAAGGAGAAATGAGGAGAAAAGAGGCGAGAAACTGGAGAGTAAAAGGGGAGCTGAGCCTCCCGCGAGAGCTGTGAAGCAGAGCAAGGATTTGAGTGGCGGGCCCGAGGAGCGGCCGCCGGAGTCTAAATCGGTTAAGTTGGAAAGGGAAGGTGAGCCCGGGGGCGGCCCACCGACGAGAGAAGCATCAGAAAACGAGTACGGAGGAAATGAGCAATCCGCGCCCAATCGCAAGGAGTGGCCGGATGAGTTGGAGGAAGAACTGCAAGAGTTTTTAGAAGCAGAGCTTGCATTGTTTGAGAACCTCAGAGGCGTGACGCACATCGCTGAGCATAGCATCCGGATGAAGGACGACAAGCCTTTGAAGCAAAGGTACTACCCTAAAAATCCGGCTATGCAAAAGGTGATCGACGAACAGGTGGACGAGCGCACACACACAGCGCACCCATAGTCTTGGTCAAGAAAAAGACTGGGGATTGGCGCATGTGCGTAGATTATCGACAGCTCAACGCTCACTCAGTCCCGGATGCGTACCCTGTTCCGCGGATTCTTCACATTTTGGAAAAGTTACGACACGCACGATTCATATCCACGCTGGATCTAAAGAGCGGTTACTGGCAGATCCCGATGGCGGCGGATAGTAGGGAATACACGGCGTTCACTGAACCAAGCAGAGGACTCTTCCAATGGCGAGTGATGCCATTCGGTTTGCATTCGGCGGGGGCGACATTCCAGACGGCATTGGATACGGTCGTCGGGCCCGACATGGAGCCTCACGCGTTCGCGTATCTAGACGACATAGTGGTCATCGGAGCGACAAAGGAGCAACACGTGGCCAACCTGAAGGAAGTTTTCCGACGGTTGCGAAAGGCCAATCTCAGACTCAACAGAAAGAAATGTAGCTTCTTTCGAGAGAAGTTGGCGTACCTTGGCCACGTGATAAGCGGAGAGGGGATTTGCACTGATCCCGCGAAGGTCGAGGCGATCCAGAGCCTCCCATCACCTTCGAACCTCAAGGAGCTGCGGCACTGCCTAGGAATGGCATCGTGGTATCGACGCTTTGTACCAAACTTCGCGTCACTGGTACAACCGATGACGAAGCTGCTAAAGAAGGGCCAGAAGTGGATCTGGAGCGAGGAGCAGGCGTTGCAGAAACTCAAGGAGAGTTTGACAACCGCGCCTATTCTGGCCTGTCCCGACTTCTCGGCCAAATTCGTGCTGCAGACCGACGCCAGCGACTACGGCCTCGGCGCAGTGCTGACGCAAGAAGTCGAGGGGCAGGAGCGAGTGATAGCATACGCCAGCCGGAAGTTACTGAAGGCGGAGCTAAACTACTCGGCCACGGAGAAGGAGTGCCTCGCGATCGTCTGGGCGATCCGAAAGATGCGATGCTACCTGGAGGGCTACAGATTCGACGTGGTTACGGATCACCTAGCGCTGAAATGGCTCAACTCCATAGAAAGTCCCACGGGCAGGATCGCTCGGTGGGCGCTAGAGTTGTAGGAAGCTTAAACGTAGTGGCAGACGCATTGTCCCGGCAGCCCATAGACAGTTGCGAGCAGGCCGTGGAAGAAAATCCTCTTTGCGGGTGGATAACAAGGATGCGTGAAAGGATCGCAAAGGAGCCTGAGAAATTCCAGGATTATGTGGAAGAGAACGGGCAGTTATATCGGAATATAGGCCATCGGATAGACGAGGAAGATTTCATCCCATGGAAACTCTGCGTCCCGAGCAGTTTGAGGGGCAGAGTGATGAGGGAGTGTCACGACGCTCCCACGGCCGGACATCAAGGTGTGAGGAAAACGGCAGCACGACTTTCGCAAAGGTACTATTGGCCGGGTATGTTGCGGGATGCCGCCAAGTACGTGAAGTGTTGCGATACGTGCCAAAAATTCAAATGCGTGCAACAAAAGCCGACCGAGCATATGCTCACCAGGCAGGTGGCGGAGCCAATGGTGGTCTTGTGCGCAGACTTCGTGGGACCTTTGCCTCGTTCCAAGCGTGGGAACACAATGTTGTTGGTGTTCCACGACGCTTTCGCTAAATGGGTGGAGCTGGTGCCGTTGAGGAGAGCTACTACCGCTCTGCTGCAACTGGCGTTCCGGGAACGTGTACTCGGCAGATTTGGAGTACCCAGGACATTCGTTTGCGACAACGGTGTACAATTTGCAAGCAGAAGTTTCAAGGCGTTCATGGAATCCCTTGGGGTGACACTCCAGTACACGGCGCCTTATTCGCCGCAGGAGAACCCGACGGAGAGAACAAATCGCACGGTGAAGACAATGATAGCCCAGTATATCGAAGGCCACCAGAGCTCATGGGACGAGCTGTTGCCGGAGATAAAGCTGGCGGTCAATTCGAGCGTGGCCGACTCCACGGGCTTCACTCCAGCATTTCTGATGTTTGGGCGGGAGCCACGCCTACCCGCCGCTTTGTACGATGAAGTCACTCCCGGTTCGGCGACTAGAGAGACCCAGCCCGAGGCCAGAGAAGTTAAAATGAGGGAAATTTTCGACATAGTACGCAGTAACTTGCAGCGAGCATCAAAGGATCAAGGCAGACACTACAACTTAAGACGGCGTGACTGGAGGCCAACGTTGGGTTCGGCGGTTCTGTTGCGACAACATCAACTGTCGAACGCGGTGGAAGGATTCGCGGCGAAACTGGCGCCCAAATTCGACGGTCCTTACAAGGTCGTTAAGTCCTATCCCCCAACGTGGTGCGCCTGTCGAAGGAGGGCGAACGTAAGGGAAGGGTGGCCAACATTGCGCAGTTGAAGCCATTTCATCAAGGAGATGAAGAAATTGACATGATCCCGGAGGCTGAGACTGAGGAAACGAGGAAAGTTCCTATACGGTGACCGTCAACTCGTCAGGGGGCGTGACAGTTGCTTTGTCGAAGTAAGGGGGGGGGGGGGTGTAAGGTGGCCTTTTTGCCCACCTTACATGTTGTTTATAGTTGTTGAGTTGATATGATATTTGTTGCAAGTAAGTTAATGAATTGAATTGAATTGAATTATAGTCGTTAAGTTTATATTATATTTGTAGCGATTAAGTTAATGAATTGAATTGAATTGAATTATAGTCGTTGAATTTGTATTATGCTCGTAGCGATTAAGTAAGATTGGATTGATTTTTGTAGCCATTAAGTTTATTTTTTGTATTTGTTGTATATTTTTGGTAGATAGTAAGTTAGATAGTAAGCAGACAAAGTGTTAGTTTGTAAGATAGTTAAGTAGATATAGGTGTCATAGCTATTAACTCTAGACAGTAAACGAAATTCAAATTAGTGGGCGGGCACGCGATCAGCAATGCAACCGTGCGGCTTGAAAGCTCGCGGTGGTGGATTGCAGCCTTCTCACGTGCAAACGTGAGGGCGTGGTCGGCGAGTTCAGGCTGCGTGGCCGTTTAATATATAATAACTCCCCCACCCTCTCCTATTTCTCTAACTACGTACAGTCCCGTACTAATTTACAAATGTCTTGTAAGTTATGGCCCTGGGCAGACTGAGACTCTGACCCCGGCTGAAAATATATAACCTTACAAATTATTCAACAAATAAATTCTCATAGAATTGCCCACACTGCAGCGCAGCCCAAGCGCAGTCGCTGCTAACTGCGCAGTTAGCAGAGCGCGGGCTTATGCGTGCATGAGTATGTATGTATGTGTGCATAAAAGAAGTGCAGAATGATTAGAATATAAGTTTGGAGGGTTCAGGGTATCGCCTAGTCGAGCAGTCTCGACTAGAGTCTTCTTACTTGTTATACCCTGAACCATTGAAAATGGGAAATCAGGGTATAATGGTTTTGTGAAAAGTATGTAACAGGCAGAAGGAATCATCGCAGACCCCATAAAGTTTATATATTCTTGATCAGGACGATGAGCTGAGTCGATGTAGCCCTGTCCGTCTGTCCGTCCGTCCGTCCGTCTGTCCGTCCGTCCGTCCGTATGAGTGCGTCGATCTCAAAAGTTATAAGAGCTAGAGAGCTGAAATTTTGTATGTAGACTCGTGTATACCATACGCAATACGAGTTTATCACATATTTTATCGAGGATAATCGATAAATTGATATTGTTTTTTCAGCCTAATTTCAACACTTTTAGACATAAAGTCTTCAGATTTGTTGTGTATATACATTTGATGGATACACATATTTTGTCAATTACAGATTTTGGATACCACGCCTCCTTCGCCACCAATTCATAAAAAACGCGTATCAAGTACTAGAGACTTGTGCTTTAGAATGTACACACATTTACACATTATGATTATGCTCTGAAAGTTTCATTAAGATCGTATGTCTACAAAAGATATTATATAAAAAATAAATTCTCATAATATTGCCCACACTGCAGCGCTGCCCAAGCGCAGTCGCTGCTTAATGCGCAGTTAGCAGAGTGCGGGCTTATGAGTGCATGTGTATGCATGTGTATGTATGTGTGCATAAAAGAAGTGCAGAATGATTAGAGTATCAGCTTGGAGGATTCAGGGTATCTCCTAGTCGAGCAGTCTCGACTAGAGCCTTCTTACTTGTTATACCCTGAACCCAATGAAAATAGGAAATCAGGGTATAAAGAGTTGTTCAAATGTATGTAACAGGCAGAAGCAGGCGTGGCAGACCCCGCAAAGTATATATATTCTCGATCAGGGAGACGAGCTGAGTCTATTTATCCCTGTCCTTCTGTCCGTCCGTCCATCTCTTCGTC
Organism: Drosophila aldrichi; assembly: GCA_035045965.1. Classification (NCBI taxonomy): domain Eukaryota; kingdom Metazoa; phylum Arthropoda; class Insecta; order Diptera; family Drosophilidae; genus Drosophila; species Drosophila aldrichi. Next base: position 142,979 of record JAWNOM010000516.1, read on the forward strand.
TGTCCTTATGCTTGGACGCGTCGATTTCCGAAGATATAAGAGCTAGAGATTTGAATTTTTTTTTAATGACCGTATATACAGCGCGGATGTCGAGTTTAGCTTAAGAAATCGATAAATTATCCCGTTATGTTTTATCGAATAAAAACATTCAAGTTCAATTCAGATGCCAGTACAGCTAATCGTGAATCATTTTTAATTTTTTTAAATTAATCAAATATTCAATGGAATATCTAGATCATATGCTGAAAGTTTCATTGAATTCCGTTAAGTCAATCAATTTTGAAAAAAATCATTAAATATTTGGCCAATTAACAAACGCACATGCAGCAGCCACAACAGTTTTTCTATAAGTGTGCACACACCCATTCAAAGAAACAATTTGTTAATGCCAAATCTCATTAACAAGAATTGCTCCTCCCGCACCACACAATGTTATGTTACTAACAGAATTCTGTTAATAACATAACCCAGTTCTCCTACTGGTTCGCTGTACTTAGCGCCGAGCTGAGTACTTCGTCTCCCGAACTCTCGTCACTTGCCTATCCTGGCATACATATATATTTTTCCACACTTTGTATACGAGCGACGCAGCTCTCATCTACCAATAAAGATTAGGAGATATACAACCTGATCTTTGTACTTATTCAAGACGCCACCACTCCAACATTTGGTCCTTCGAGCCGGATATCATCAACCTTCACACCAGCATTCCATCGGCCGTCGAGATAAGTACCCCATTCTTGTCTAGAGTAGTACATACATATATATATATGCATAAATACACTGGCACCTCTTATCCGCCTTCCCTTGTATATACATATGTACTAATTTAGCAATCTTTCGACTACATGCCTATATGTATATATTCTTATATATTTAGATATGTAGTAAGCTGTGTTTAAGTCCGATTAATATTTATTAACACGAAAAGAACAATATCCTTTGTTGATCGTTTAATAAATTTATTTACATATTCTGCCTTTTGACACATCCGCACATACTCATACTTATAACTAGTCGCCGGCTGCAGAGTGACATACATATATAGTGACATAATCATACTGATTACGTCTACAATATTCAGAAGCTGTATGGTCGCGTCATTAAGCTAATTCGTCTTTGCAAGGCGCGCAGCGAGTTTCGTTGACCGAGGTCTAGTATTCGGATGACTTGCGTCGCACACTTATTCCTTCGTGCTTACCATCGAGCCACGCTCGGCGACTGCGACACGGCGCTGTTGCCCCGCTAAGCGACAGTATGTAAGCGACCAATCACAAGACAATTAGAAGTTGATGCAACATTGTTAATGTGTTGGAATTGTATGGTGAAATGCCCAACACTGAATACTCATACACTCACACAGCCTCACACAGTGCACATTGTTAATGTGTAGGAATTGTGTGGTGAAATGCCCAACACTGAATACTCATACACTCACACAGCCTCACACAGTGCATAAATACGTTTCAATAGACACACAATAATTAGTCTTAAGTTGATATTCAATAAAGCAAGTTGTCATAATCCAACCTTGACTTCGTCTTTTAAATCATATTAGCGTTGCTGTTAGTATATGTCGCAGCATTTATTCGACTCGTAACAGTTTTATCTTAGTGGCGCAGCCGGTAGGATAGTAATAAATTGTGGATCCTGATGCAATAACTAAGTTATTAATTCTTGTGTCCCGTTTACTGCTATCCGCTAAACAACAAACGCGAAGGCAACCCACGCGATGGTCAATATCGCGTCAAGTTTTAAAATAAAACCTCGACAGTGACGTGTATACCGAAATTCGCATATTGCCAAAGCCGCGGATTGTGCAAAAAACTTGAAAATAATTCAAGAAGACGCTATAGAATTCCAGAAACATTTGGTTTTCTCGCAAACCTTCGAAAGTGCTATCAGTGCATACAAACCCCAACATACGTACTAAATAATCAATAAAAATAAAATAAACCGACAACAAATAATAATTAAAATATAATTATAATAAATTAAATAAATAAACAAAATGGAAGGCGACGCAACAACACCCCTTTCTGATACCAACATGACCCAAGTGATTAATCAACTTAAAAATGTTGAAAAGTTCACCGGAAATAAAAACGCTTTATACACGTTCATCAACCGGATCGATTATATACTGGCCCTGTACACCACCAACGATGCGAGGCAGAGATCAATACTCTTTGGACTTGTTGAAAGCTGCATCAGCAGTGAAGTCATGTTATCTCTTGGCATGACCAACCTAACTACATGGACGGATCTCCGAAAACAGCTAATCCTAAACTTCAAGACGCAGACCAAGAACCATATTCTACTGGAGGAATTCAGGAACACTCCGTTCAAAGGCAACGTACGAGCTTTTCTGGAAGAAGCAGAACATCGTAGGCAGACATTGATGAGTAAACTAGAATTAGAAAATAATCAAGATGAAAAAATACTATATAATCGATTAATTAAAACAAGTATTGACGACCTAATTCAAAAACTTCCTATCAATATTTGTATTCGAATCATAAATTGCGAAATTCCAGATTTAAGATCACTAATTAACATATTACAAGAAAGAAATCTTTTTGATGAACCCTGTCAAAATTTAAATCAAAACAAAGTAAAGCAAGATAAAAATTTTAAGCCAACTTACCCAAATCCAAATATTCAAAAGTTTCCCACATTTCTTCAACCAAACCATCCTTATGTCCCATATCAACCTTATTTTCAACAACCATATCTTCCACCTAATCATTATTCACCTCGACCGATGCAACCAACGCCTAACCCAGTTAGACCATTTAACCCTACACTTAGACCAATTTTCAGACAAAATCAATTTGACAATAATCGTTTTGGACAACATACACAAACAACTCCACAACAAACTCCTTTCAATAGTTTTGGCGTAGCCAACCAACCAACAAAGCGTTTTAGACAAGCAGAAAGTGAACAAAGTAAAATGAGTATAGATGAAGAAACTAGAAATCAAGAAGAGATAAATTATCACGACTATATGCAGAAAGAATATTATAATCAATTAGCTTCTTATTCCCAATACTATCCTCAATATTACCAAGAACAAAGTTATCCACAAACCTCAGACTATACATACACACAACCAGCCACAACCGAACAGGAAACAGAACAACCAAATGAAATAGAAATCGAGAAAGCCGAAAATTTTCAGCTGCCAGCCTCGGAAACCAACAATACATAATGATCACCTATAAAGGAAAAAATATAAAATGTTTAATAGATACAGGATCTACTGTTAATATGATGACATACAATGTTTTTAATTTACCAATTCACGATACCGATTGTCTTATTCAAACCAGCAATGGACCTTTGACTATCACAAAAAAGGTGAATGTTCTTTCAAACAACTTGTTCAAAAGTAATAATGAATTTCTTTTACATCAATTTTCACCAGATTACGATCTACTAATTGGTAGAAAACTGCTTTCAGACGCACAAGCCGTTATAGATTATAAATCCCAAACTGTTAATTTATACAATAAAAAGTATAAATTAATCAATGATATTCCGATCACAAACCAAAATCATTTCGTAGCTCAACCAATTCTTGAAACTTATCAACACCTCAACAACCCAATCAGAGATAATTCTAAAAATCAAGAATCTATCAACTCAAGTCCTTACCGACTAGACCATTTAAATGAAGAAGAAAAATTCAATTTAATAAGTTTATCGAAACGATATCAACACATTCAGTTCAAAGAAGGCGATCAACTTAGTTTCAGTAATCAAGAAAAACATGTTATTAACACTACTCACAATTCACCTTTGTATACAAAACCATACAGTTATCCACAAGCATACGAACAAGAAGTTGAACACCAAATTCAAGACATGTTAGATCAAGGTATAATACGCCCCAGTAATTCCCCTTATTGTAGTCCTTTATGGATCGTACCGAAAAAAAAGACGCTTCAGGTAAACAAAAATTTAGAATCGTAATTGACTATAGAAAATTAAACGACGTAACTATAAATGACAGACACCCAATACCAAACATGGATGAGATTTTAGGAAAACTAGGCAAATGCAATTATTTCACAACAATCGACCTTGCAAAAGGTTTCCATCAACTTGAAATGCATACAGATTCCATCAAAAAAACAGCCTTTTCCACAAAAAATGGCCATTATGAATATCTTCGTATGCCATTTGGATTAAAGAATGCACCTGCAACCTTTCAACGTTGCATGAATAATGTTTTGCGACCGTTAATAAATAAACACTGTTTAGTATATCTTGACGATATAATTGTATATTCAACATCTTTAAAAGAACACCTACATTCACTGCAATTAGTTTTCGAGAAGCTTTCTGAAGCAAATCTCAAATTACAACTTGACAAATGTGAGTTTCTAAAACAAGAAACTTCCTTCCTAGGACACGTCATAACTAAGGATGGAATAAAACCCAATCCTGATAAAATCAAGGCAATTCTAAAATATCCTATTCCCACAAAAACTAAAGAATTAAAAGGTTTTCTCGGACTAACCGGTTATTATAGAAAGTTTATTCCAAATTTTGCAGACATAGCCAAACCAATGACAACAGTACTTCGAAAAGACGCAAAAATAGACACTAAAAATCCAGAATACATTAGAGCTTTTGAAAAGCTAAAACAACTTATTTCCAATGACCCAATTTTAAAAATTCCAGATTTCAAAAATATATTCATTTTAACAACTGACGCAAGTAACGTAGCCCTTGGAGCTGTACTTTCTCAAGACGGACATCCTATCAGCTTTATTAGCAGAACCCTCAATGATCACGAAACCAATTATAGCGCTATAGAAAAAGAACTTTTAGCTATTGTATGGGCAACAAAAACCTTTCGACACTACCTTCTAGGTCGACATTTTGAAATCAATAGTGACCATCAACCATTATGTTGGTTGTATAAAATGAAAGAGCCAAATTCAAAATTAACCCGATGGAGAGTAAAATTATCAGAATACGATTTTGACATAAAATACATAAAAGGAAAAGAAAACCACATAGCTGACGCTCTATCGCGAGTAAAAATAGAACAGACTTATTTCGGAGAAGAAACACAACATAGCGCTGACGAAGATAACAGTAATTTAATTTGCATTACAGAGAAACCAATAAACACATTTAAAAGACAAATTATATTTTCCAAAGGCATTCCAAATATTACAAAACAGAATTACTTCAAAAAACTTATAATTCACATCACATACGACAACATGACTAAAGACAAAGCCGAAAAATATTTAATTGACTATTTTTGTACAAAAACTAGTGCAATGTTTATAGACAGTGATGCAGATTTGGAAATCATTCAAAACGCACATAAAGAAATTATCAACACTAGCCACACTAAAATTCTACGAAGCCTCATTCAATTAAAAAATATAAACTCATATGCCGAATTTAAAGAACTTATTTTGAAAACCCATGAAAAACTCTTACACCCCGGAATTCAAAAAACAAATAAACTCTTCAGTGAAACTTACTATTTCCCCAACAGCCAATTACTGACACAAAACATAGTAAACGAATGTAACGTTTGCAATTTAGCAAAAACCGAACACAGAAACACAAACATGCCAATGAAAATTACTCCCAGACCCGAACATTGTCGCGATAAATTTGTAATAGACATTTATTCCTCTGAAGGCAAACATTATCTTAGTTGCATAGACATTTACTCAAAATTCGCTACTCTTGAAAATATTAAAGCAAAAGACTGGATAGAATGCAAGAATGCATTAATGCGTATATTCAATCAGTTAGGAAAGCCAAAATTATTAAAAGCTGACCGAGACGGCGCATTTACCAGCTTAGCACTCAAAAAATGGCTTGAAAATGAAGGAGTAGAATTACAATTAAATACTACAAAAACAGGAATAGCAGACATAGAACGACTACACAAAACAATAAACGAAAAAATTAGAATAATCAACACTTTAAATGACGAAGAAAATAAACTCAGCAAAATAGAAACCATACTTTACATTTACAATCACAAGACTAAGCATGACACAACTGGACAAACTCCTGCACACATATTCTTATATGCGGGACAACCAAAGTTAAACACTCAAGAAAATAAAGAAAAAGTAATAAATAAAATCAACAGTGACCGACAAGAATACGAAGTCGATACCAGATATCGAAAAGGACCATTACAAAAAGGAAAACTAGAAAACCCCTTTAAAGCCAATAAAAATGTTGAAAAAATAGATCCAGATCATTACCAAATTACTAACAGAAATAGAATTACACGTTACTATAAAACTCAGTTTAAAAAATTAAAGAAAATTAACCAAATTCAAATTCCACAGGTTTCTACTTCATAATCATACTATCATTTCCCATATCCCAATTGACTTTCAATCCATTAATACAATCAAAATTATCCCATATCCTGATCATAATGGCTATCAACTCGATTACATTAGCACAACTTCTTATTATGAGAAAGATAATAAAATCTTTAATTGAGCCAAATACCATTGTAACTTGGAACATAACTTCTACAATTGTAAAACAAAATTGCCAAAAAAAAAAAAAAAAAAAAAAAAAAAAATAATAATGTTAGTCTTAATATTCAGGGTAACAAAATTATAAATATCAATCAATGTAAACTACAAATAAACGACATAATTATAAGCGATAACTATTTTCAACTAGAAGTTGACCTTACACCATTGTATCCCCCAATAGAAATTATTAAAGTAAAACCTATAAAACATGATGACATTGTAAAAATTGTATCACAAAATAATACTTTAACATATACAATCATTGTAATCACAATAACCATATTCATAATTGTAATCCTATATTTTAAATATGTATCTTGTAACCCCATAAAATTATTTCGAACAAAATTTAAAAAAAAAACAAATTCACGAGCCCAACAAGCAAACAACGCCATCAGTCCAAACAGAAGAGCAAAAACAGGAAAACACGATCATCGAGATGACACAATCAACTTTACCAAAACTTTACCCGTCTGTGTCACCTTGACTCGCAGGCTCGCCTCTTAAGGAGAGGGAAGTGACATAATCATACTGATTACGTCTACAATATTCAGAAGCTGTATGGTCGCGTCATTAAGCTAATTCGTCTTTGCAAGGCGCGCAGCGAGTTTCGTTGACCGAGGTCTAGTATTCGGATGACTTGCGTCGCACACTTATTCCTTCGTGCTTACCATCGAGCCACGCTCGGCGACTGCGACACGGCGCTGTTGCCCCGCTAAGCGACAGTATGTAAGCGACCAATCACAAGACAATTAGAAGTTGATGCAACATTGTTAATGTGTTGGAATTGTATGGTGAAATGCCCAACACTGAATACTCATACACTCACACAGCCTCACACAGTGCACATTGTTAATGTGTTGGAATTGTGTGGTGAAATGCCCAACACTGAATACTCATACACTCACACAGCCTCACACAGTGCATAAATACGTTTCAATAGACACACAATAATTAGTCTTAAGTTGATATTCAATAAAGCAAGTTGTCATAATCCAACCTTGACTTCGTCTTTTAAATCATATTAGCGTTGCTGTTAATATATGTCGCAGCATTTATTCGACTCGTAACAGTTTTATCTTAGTATATATGTACATATATACATGCTCCTCACTCGATCTATTAAAACAAAAACAATATCCGTTTTTATTTTGCAATATAATATCCAATACTCCAAGCATAATTATTTCTACTTGTTTTATTTATCTATTTGCTAATTGTGTGTCCGCTTTCTTCTGTTTGTACGAACATACGCTCATACATACATACATCCATCCATGTATGCACATATGAGCATCTTGAAACTTCTTTATATTTCACTCGCGTACAAACAGCCCAGCAACACAATTAACATATAAATTCACAATAGCAACTTCCACATACATATACACTACACAGTTACTAAACAATAAACTTAAATTGTTATATTGGTTTTGTGTTGTGTCCAAGCAGCTGAGAGCGTCACTAGTATCGATAACATTTTCAATAGCTATCAGCGGCCGCCACAATTTCGTAACGATAGTTGTGTCACGATCAGCATTTATCGTATTTCAAAGAGCCATTGTAAAGCAAATTTAATTATTAAATTTATCCTAATTAAAATAATTAATTACAAAGTCGAATTTCAAATTAAGAATTTGATTATTTAATTTATCCTAATTAAATAAATTAAATTTTTTGCCTTTTCTTCTTCTTTGTTTTCGCTTTACTTGTTTAACAAGGAAATAATTCTTTTCTAATTTGCTCTACGTTCAGTTGACAACATACTTGCTCTTGTCAACTGAATTACTTTGTTCTTTGAGTGAATTTCTGCCTCCATATCAGAAATTTCCAGCAGCTAACTTCTAGTTAGCATCCATGTCTGATCGTTCGGGTAGAGCGCAACTTAGTGTACCAGCTTCGCGTCTGATCAAGCGCAGTGCCTCTGCATCACCCATTCCGTCCGGGAAACCGCAGACAAGCAGCACTTTCAAGCGTAGTCCGGTCGTCACCCGATCCAGTCCAAAGCCCGCAAGTCCGTCTAAAATGTTGTTGTGTGACTTCATCTCGGCTGCGGATAGGCTCATCAAGTTTGAGTCGCGCATTGACGGTCCCGGAGACTCTAACGCCACCCAGGCGGCTCAGCTCCGAGCATTCGAGATCCGCCGAGATCGGGTCAAAGCATTGTGGGATGATGTTGAGCAGCAATATAAGATCTGTGCCAGAGCATTGAGCCAAGGGGCGAGCAGTGGCGAAGTTGAAGCCATGGAGGCCAAATTCGACAACTGCTACGCTGTCTACGAGCGGTGTACGACCCACCTGAGTGTACAGATCGATGCACTTTCCGCATCGAGTACACCGCCCGCTCCTATGTCCGCTCCTTTCGCCTCGTCTGAAGGCTGTCGCCTTCCACCCGTTGACATGGAAGTGTTCGACGGCGACTACTTGCGCTGGCCAACATTCCGCGATCTTTTTACTGCGATCTACATCATAAATCCGTGTTTAACTCCGGTGGAAAAGCTATTCCACCTTAATTCGAAAACAGCAGGCGATGCAAACGCACTGGTCGCAGAGTATCCTCTCACAAACGACGGCTTTGCATCGGCTTGGGTCTCTTTGTGTGATCGGTTCGAGAATAAGCGACTGTTAGTCAACAGCCAGCTTAGAACTCTTCTCAACCTTTCCAAGATCACCAAGGAATCAGGCTCGGCTCTCAGAGAGTTGCATGGCACCATTCATAGATGCGTCACTGCAATCGAGCATGCTCGAATTGGGACTGTATCCTTGTGTTCGTGTGCACATCCAACTTGCCAGATCACACTCGATCTCTCTGGGAGCATTCATTGACACGAAAAACAGAAATCCCAGCCTGGCAGGACGTTAGTCACTTCCTTAGCGAGCGCGCTCGTGCTCTTGAGGCTATGGAAGGTGACCGTTCTGTTCCAAAAGTTCCAAACTCAACTCCGAGATCTGCGAACCCTGCCTTTCCCAAACGACTGAACTCGTTCAGAACGCAAGTGGACACAATCGGCACAAGGTGCGATCTGTGTTCAAGAGAGAATCATCCAATCCGATTCTGCCCTCAGTTTCTCCGACTATCCATTCATGAACGAGAGAGTTACATAAAATCAAAGAAGCTTTGCCTAAACTGTTTCGCTAAAGGTCACCAGTTACGAGAGTGTAGCAGTACTCACAACTGTTTCACGTGCAATGGTCGACATAACACCCTACTCCATAGGGATAATACTCCTCGGACCGCTGCTGCATACGCAACAGCTATAGCTCCGACTCGTACTCCAGTTATGTCCAACGTTCAAACGTATCTGGCTGCCAACACGCGAGGTGTCCTCCTCGGCACGGCGGTGATTAATATATGCCATTTCGGCGCAACCTATCCCGTCCGTGCTTTAGTCGACTCAGGGTCCGAAGCGACTTTCATTTCTGAGCGACTATTCCATAATATCAAGTTGCCCTTCAAATCCGTGCATACTCAGGTATCCGGCCTGAATCAAGCAGTGACAGCTGAGGCACACAAGCTATGCAACTTTGATATTGGTTCTCCGTTGAAGCCGAGACTGCGAATCAAAGCTTCTGCTCTCGTCGTTCCAAACCTGGCTGGTAACATCCCTTCGTCCCCAGTTCCGCAACTCTTGTTAAACAAACTTCCGAAAGTTCAGCTAGCTGACCCCGAGTTTTACAAGAGTGCGGAAATTGATGTCCTGATAGGCGCGGATATCCTTCCGACTATCATTCAGGGAGGTTATCAGCCTAATATTTGTGGGCCTCTTATAGGTCTGGAGACTATTTTCGGTTGGGTACTGACAGGCCCACTTTCACAGGCGATACCAGGAACGGTCTCCTCCTTCACAACTCAGGTTTCTGTTTCGGAAGAGGCGAAACTTGAGTCTCTGCCTACCGTATCATCTGACGAAGCTCTTCCATTCCGAGCTCCCGACAGCACCACTCCGAAAGTGAGGGTCGGTTTCACTGCTCTCCGTCCAGCACTGAATGACAGCTTGAATAATATTCTTCGTTCAGGCCCATTATGCCAACCCGATCCCCGTCCTCCTTGTGCTGTCAAACTAACCTCCATGTTGTGTTCTAACGAGCAAGCAATTCAACCTCCAACTCATCCGATCTTCCAGATAAAGACGCCCTCATCCAAAAGCAGCAAACCACGCGGTACCAATTCCTTCCAGTGCCGCGTATGCCCAGGAGCCCACGGACTCCGGAATTGCCAGCGTTTTCTGGGCCTTTCAGAGGAGAAACGGATGAGTGCGGTGCTTATACATAAGTACTGCACGAACTGCTTGGCTCACGAGCACTCCGGGCAATCCTGCCGCAACAAGGGACGTTGCAAAACGTGTGGCCAGGATCACCACACGCTCCTGCATCTCCAGGGATCAGCACGTCACTCCGCCTCGACTCTCAAAAAGGCGCTCACAACTCCGCTGACGGCTTTGATCCGCACACCAAAGGGTCTCCAGCTTCCAACGCGACGTCCTAATTTGCAATCCTTGCAAGGGGGGGAGTAAGTTAATGCCAAATCTCATTAACAAGAATTGCTCCTCCCGCACCACACAATGTTATGTTACTAACAGAATTCTGTTAATAACATAACCCAGTTCTCCTACTGGTTCGCTGTACTTAGCGCCGAGCTGAGTACTTCGTCTCCCGAACTCTCGTCACTTGCCTATCCTGGCATACATATATATTTTTCCACACTTTGTATACGAGCGACGCAGCTCTCATCTACCAATAAAGATTAGGAGATATACAACCTGATCTTTGTACTTATTCAAGACGCCACCACTCCAACACAATTAGTTTATTTAGATTTGCCAGATAAAGCTGCAGCAGTGAATGCATTGCTGTTTTGCCACTAGACTGATAAGAAGTGAAGTGGCGTTGTGAGTAGCAGCGCGCCACTCGATCGAGAGGTCTCGGGTTCGAACCCCAGAGCAGGCGAAATTTATGTTAATTTTTTAATTGTTTCAATTAAATTAAATGAGTTTTCTATTTCTCTTATATTTTTAAATACATCGAAATTGAAATTTTAACCACACTAAATTTGCACATTTATTAGTTTGGTTCAGGGTAGTATCTAGTCGAGCACTCTCGACTGGAGTTTTCTTACTTGTTAAATTTGATTTCTGTAGTAATTTTGCCTATAATATTCAGCGCCTTCCCATCCGTAGTACGTTGAGCTGAATTCAGAGGTTTTAATACAATCTTTGAATTAAGAACATGATTACAAAAATTATCATCAATACAGCTTATGGAAGCGCCTGTGTCCAAAAGAACAGTAATGCTCTTTCCTAGCAAAATAACATATGCATATGGCCTAATATCTTGAGCGTTTGCTATCACGGCTAACATTAGCTGCTTTTGCTCTATTATACGACTTTTTTTTTTTTGCTGAGATACGACGTAGCTAAGAGCAAGATGTTGAGCTTATTTGTGAGTGCATTGCTTCGGAATGGGAATCATAAAGTTGTGGGATCGTAATTTGGTGGTTACTATAGTCAATGGATTGAAAATATATGTGTTGGTTGATGTCGACTTGTAATGGTCGCGAATCTGTGGGATTGCAAATTGCATATCGTTTGCGACAACATTGTCGTCTGCGCTGCAATACAAGGGAGCTTGGGACAAGCGGAGCTTTAGCGATCGAGCTTTCGATAAGCTTACGCGTCGCTAAAGCCTTTCGGAGACAGTGGGATAAATCCGCTCAATTGCATCCCGTTGCCCAAAGCTTTCCTGAGAGCGAAACGACTGAACGCGGCCACATTGCCCAGCTCAGTCTTTTCCGGCCCACATTCTGCACCAAAACACCCACGGCGTGAAGTTTATAAAAACAAGTAAGAAAGCTCTAGTCGAGACTGCTCGACTAGGAAATCCCCTGAACCCTTCGGAGAACTGATATTTCAATAATTCTCCGCGTCTTTCTGCTTACAAAAGAAACACATGTACACGAAGACACACATACACATACACACACAGGCAGGCACGCATAAACACGCATGAACTGCAGTGTGGTCTTACATTGGGAAATTGATTGTTTACTTTCTTCATGAAACTTTTAGATTATGATTATATCATTATTATGCGTGTATTTGCCGAAGCTCAAATCTCTAGTATTTTATATACGCCTTTTACAAAAGTGATGGTGAGGGGGTGAATATAGGGAGAGGGGGGTAAATTAAAAAAAAAACAAATTCTATAAAATACAAATGAATCTACATTTAAAAATTGGAGACTCTAGCTTTAAGGATGTAGGAGATATAATTTTATAATTGGTTTTCGATAAGGTTTTTTATCGATACAAAAAAACGGGATGAGTTATCGATTTTTGGTGATAAGCTCGAAAAAAGTTGAAGTCTCTAGCTCTTATATCTTCTGAAATCGACGCGTTCAAACATACGGACAAAACTAAATCGACTCAGCTTATCACCCTGATCAAGAAAATATAAGTTAAGACTATCGACAATCTAAGGAGGCTGGAGAGTCCAGTCAGACATTCAAGGAGAAACCTGATCAGTAGACCTGATTTGGTTCAGTTTATATTCGGACCAGACTCAGTTCAGACCTATTGTTCCAAATTATATAAAATATATTATTTCATCGAACACCAAGTTGTTATATATTCACAAGAACCCAACACAGCGTCCCCAATCACTAGTACTCGAGTGTGGGTGCGCTTAACTTATATACTTTGTGGGGTCTGGCACGCCTCCATCTGCCCATTATATACTTTTTACAAAACTATTAGGCTCTGATTTCAGGTTCACGGTATAAAAATAGAGACAATACTCTATAGCCTGCGCGTTATCCGACACAAAGTAATAAATATGTCATCCCTTAGTTGCAGCGACCAATGCAGCGACTTATAAATATGTATGTAACGTGAGCCTTAGCCCAACGATTTATGAAAGGGACATTTGACTAAACATCTATGCACCTGTTTCTATGCACCCTTCCTGGAAGTAGTTTAAAGAGTCTCTGTTAGGTAGTATATAAGAGATAAGATTTTAAGCAATAAACAGTTCAGTTCAGTTTCGAGCTTGAATTCGTCAAATGTGGAGTTATTTTATTTAAAGCTCTAACATTTTGTTCCTTCGGCGTTCTTTGTGTTCTCTCCCACCCGTGGTAAGAGACACAGAGAAAGGAACCAGCGTCTTCATGCTGATAGTTAAAAAAAAAGTCAGCTTAGGACAAAGTTTACTCTGTTTTCCCCCGCCAGAGGAAAGAAACAGAATGTATATACATATATACTGAAAAGTGGTGCTCAGATTTAAAAAAGAAAATTTGTAGTGCTGGTGGGCCTGCATTCCCAAAAAGACCAGACAGAAAAAAAAAAGCCCGAAGTGTTTTGTTCACATACATTAATATGCGCATACCTATATTGCTCCTCACATTATCAAGCGTAATCAATACGGTAAATGATTAAAACTGAAAGGAAAGGAATCCAAAAGGATCCTATAAAATTGCGACATTTCCGGCAAATGAACCACAGATTCATTCGAAGTGAGAGTAAGCTTTAAGCTAGCAATGAGCGGCTGTTAGAAGAAGAAGTGGAGCTCAACAATAACGGAATATGAAGTCCGTTACATCTTCATGACAATAATCGCAAAATTCAAATCATCATTAGCATTAATCAAGTACAACACAAATCAATCTTCAATAACAAAATAATATAATATAATGAAATAATATAAAATAAACAAATTTTATAATTTTCTATTTCCTCAATAGTACAGTGCTTATCATAATTATAGCCCACTTATAATCTACTAAAACGAATGGGCTGAAAATTTTTCCCAAATGACATATTCCCACAAAATCTTTTCAAATGAGTAGTTCAATATATCAATTATGAATGACAATCAACTTTTTCACTTAAAATTATCGATTTACTAATGATTTCTTAAAAAAAAAGTAAAATACAAAGAAAAACAGCACCCATTTGCTGTATCAAAATTATAGCCCAATTTCAAGTTTTGGTCAATAAAATCCGAAATCGTTGCGGATTAATGGAAAAACGATTGGTAATATTTAGTCCGGCCTCCATTAGCCTTAGCTAACTAAAAAATTCGCTTGCTCATTGGAGCCACTAAATTTAATAAAAGGTCATTTTGGCGACTTTGCCCTTCATTTAGAATTTGCGTTTTAAGATCTCCAACTGTCTCAAATTGGCGATTTTTGGCATTAAACCGTCTTGCAAGATTACCCCAGACATTTTCTATTGAGTTGAGATCTAGAGAACATGCTGGCCAGTCCAGGACATCAACAGTCCAGGACATGGCATTCCTCCAAATACTCCTTTGTTCGTCTGCCACATGGATTCTGGCATTATGCTGTTGGAAAACCATTGGTTTCTCACGGAATTCCCTTAAATATGGATTGAGACTACTATCCAGAGTCTGAATATACTCTTCACTGTTCATTCGGCTTGTTACAAAGTTCAATTCCAAGGTTCCAAATGAACAAAATGCTTCCCAAATCATGACGGAGCCACCTCCAAAGTTTCCCCTTGAAAAAAACATAGGATCCTTTCTCAAATCATGCATTGAATTGAACCCATCAGGACCATCCATATTAAACTTCTTCTCATCAGAAAATTTGACCTGTTAGGGTAAAAATTTATAAATACACTGTAAGCCAAAAGAGGATGATTCAAACGCACGTATGTCCAATCGGTTGCAGTATGTCTTTCGGCAAAATCAAGTCGAGCAACCTTGTGGCGACTTAGCAACATGAGTTTTTTGGTCATTTTGGACCTCTTTATGATTTCTGAGTTCTTCAGTACCCGCCAAATAGTCATCGCTGACACAGATCCGCCCACATCTAAGGCCAAAGCTCTACAAGCGGTTGAGCTGTTCCTGGCTTTGATACTAATTTTTCGCTTATCGCACGAAATTAGTAACGGTTTTCGCCCAGTACGTTTTTTTGATCCTTATTCTTCGGGATTATCCAAAAAAATTTCAATTACCCGTCAACGTTTTTTTAAAAATTCGTGAAATACTCGAAATAGACTCTCCTGGCTCGAAAAGTGAGAAAATACGGCCCTTTTCTTAATCAGATAACTGAGAGAATAAAAAAACTTTTAATTTACGGCTGGTGCCGGAGTAATGAATTTATCGTGACGTTTTCTCGTGAGTACAAAACAGAACTAAAAACTAAAGTGTGGGACAGCGAATCGGCGTGCCGATTTGCTCGACAATAATGCTGACACACGCACACAAATGTAAGGAGTCAGATTACTGTTGCTGTCCGCTGTGGTCAGGGCGCTGAATTTAATACTGTTTCGTCAGCACCATGTCACAAGCGTCGGCAAGTGAGAGAGAAATATGCTTATGCTATGTTTGTGTTAACTACTCCCCCCTTAAGATTTTGACCGACCTCGTTCAAACTAAAATTTTCAATCACCCCCTGGATCTCGTGCGAGGCTCGTCTTCTCCTCCAGACTAAGTGGATGAGTGTGGAGCCACTGATGATGACGCTGACCCCGGTGACAATGATAAGCCAGATTTTGGGTGACCCGGCAGATTGGACCTCTTCTTGGAGCTCTTGGATGACGCGTAGGTTGTAGTGATTCATCCTCTGAAGGTGTAGCATGCTGAGGACTGGGTCGTGGCTGATCACGTTGAGAAGAGGTGACAGGGCGATGCCTGGTTTCTTGCTAAGGGCTTCGCTCTGGTTCACGTACTTGGTCCCGTTGATTATGGCCGACGTTTCGAAAGTGACGAGGAAGGTGCCGTTTACTGATATTGTTGGGCCGTCGTCCGTGGTCACCTGGGCCGGGCTTTCGTTTATGATCAGAACGCCGTCGTCTACTTGGGTGACAGTCTCCAAGTGGCTGGGTTGTGTGCGGCAGAGTGCCACGGATCCCGAATGTAGTCCACGGGCGCAAGTGTCATGTACCGCCAGCTTGCAGAAGGGCGCATATGTTGTTGCTGCGCAGCTAGTGACCGCCAGTGCCTCGTTGTCACACTCCGCTACGGTGTCGTCATCCAGCTGTAGCACGATGTGTTCGTGCGAGACCGGAAAATGCTGACCTTCTTACATATAGACTTAATCATGGGATAATCTATGATTATGTGTATTATGTTATCGGACTGTAGTACCCTTATGTTGGAAGCAGACAATGACAGATGTGGGGTGCTCAGTTAATATTGACTCCAAATCTTGAGTATCAAATATTGTGGGATTTATTATGTTTGACCTCGTCAGCGTTATTGTGAGCATTAAATTTTGAATCTCTGTTATAAGCATCCTGTTCCTAGCTAGAAGAGCTTCATACAAGTGGGGCTTGTCAATTTCGTGTTTCGTGAGTGGGAGTAGTCGGTGATCCGAGCTTTAACAACTGTAATAAGAAGTAGGGACACGACGAGGAGCTTGTCCGGAGAGAAGTGATTAATTTTAGATGTTTTTTTCTTTTTTTTTTTTTTTTTTTTACGATTTTTGCAATTTTTTTTTGTTTGTTATTTTTCTTTTTATTTATATATACATATATATATATATATATATATATATATATATATATATATATATATATATATATATATATATATATATATATATATATATATATATATATATATATTTTTTTTTTTTTTTTTTTTTTTTTTTTTTTTTAATTCAAGTTGTCCTTGTGGACCACCCTCCCCTTTATAAGAACAGACGTTCCTAGGTCTGCCTGCACTTTTTCCTCTGAGCATAAGGGGGTAGGTTTGTTTCCCAACCTTTTGTTGCTCTTCACTAAAACCGTCTCTCCGACTTCAAACACCCTGTTCTGTCTGGTCGGGTTGCACCTGTTCATGTTGTTCTTTTGTGCGTGTTCGAGTTTTCGCTTTATATTTTCCGCGATTTCCTCTGAGACTGAGTACATGACCTCGATTGGGCTCATGTCAGTTGTTGAATGTATTGTCCGGTTGTATTCTGTTGTCGCTCTTAGGATGAGATCAACGGTATCGTCAATTTTTTTGTCTAGCTTCATGCATCTGGCTATTTCAGCCAAGGTGCTGTGGAAGCGTTCGACTTGTCCGTTAGAAACGCTGTGCAGAGGGGGCGTGTTTACGACGTCTATGTTGTAGCCGTTTTTTAGAAGAGACGTGATTGTCTCGGAATTGAATGCCGCCTCGTTGTCGCAGCAGATTGTTTTGATTCTGGGGAACAAGTTTACTAGCAGCAAAATGGGCGTCTTGACGTCTACTATCGTCCGGGACGTTATTGGATATACCACGGCCATTTTCGAGAATTTGTCTATGCAAGTTAAAAACATTTTCTTGTCGGTGGAGAAGATGTCGATGTGCAACATTTCGCCGACATATGAGGGGATCGGGGTTAAACCTAACTCCTGTTTTTTCGGGTGTCGGTCATACTTTGCCTTGGCGCAAACTCTACAATTCGCTACCACCTCATTAGCTATTTTTGTCATTTTAGGGAAGAAGTAATCCCTTAGAATGTGTTTGATGTTTTCCTGCACTGCCCTGTGAGCTCGATTGTGCTCGGCCTCAACTATTTCTCTTTGTTCCGACTTGTCTGTAATGTCTGAGACAAAATTCTTGCAGTATAAGAATTTTGTGTTTGAGAATGACTTGACCAACTCATGTTGGACTGCCGCCAACGTTGGCAAATCGCAGTGAAGGGCGTTAACCACGCTCGGGTTCACGACGTCTTTGATGTCATTTATGACTCCGTCTTTTCCTGTGAAGTGGATGATGTGGCGGTTTTTCTCGCCGAAAAGTATGAACTTACGATATCTTGGGAACTGGGCCTGTTCTAGCACTATCTGGTTTCTAAAGCAATTTAAGGGTTTTTCCGTCGTTTCGACCGTGTAGGTCAGGGACAGCTCACTGTGTATTGTGGCTGCATCGGACATGGCCTCTTCCTGAAGAGCATTGATGTTCTGTCTTGAAAGGGCGTCTGTAACGAAGTTTTCCTTGCCTGGCTTGTAGTATATCTTAGCGTTATGTTCGTCTATGTACGCTTTCCATCTCTTAATTTTTGCGTTGGGGTTCCTATCTGAAACAACGAAGGTAAGAGGCTGGTGATCAGTATAGATGTTGATGTCTCGAGTTCCGTACAAGTAGTGCTGTAGTTTACCTAACGTCCACACGATGGCCAACAGCTCTCTTTCGTTTGTAGCGTAGTTGGTCTCGCAATCTTTTAGAGTCCTCGAGATCATTGTAATGGGCTTTCCTTCTTGGGATAATACCGCCCCTATGCCGTATGAGCTGGCATCCGTCGTCAGGTCAAATGGTTTTTTAAAGTCCGGGTACCTCAGGATGACATCCTCCGATGCCAAGATATCCCTTAGTTTCTGGAACGCGTGCCTCTGCGCGTCGTCGAAATTCACGATGGTTTTCCGTGAGAGATGCTTGCTGACGGATCCGTTTTCGCCTTTCATTATTGCCGTCAGCGGTCTCGCTATGGCAGCAAAATCTTTTATGAAGCATCTGTAATAACTGGCCTGTCCCAGAAACGACCTCAGCTCGTAGAGGTTCTTTGGTTCTGGGAATTCTTTTATTGCTTTGACCTTTTCGGGGTCGGATTTTGCTCCTTCCATGGTAACTATGAATCCCAAGTACTCAACGCTTTGTTTAAAGTCCTGCGTTTTTTCCTTTGAGACTTTCATGTTAGCGCGGCATAAGCTTTTGAGAACCCAGTCTATGTGCCTGACATGGTCCTTTTCGTTTTCGGAAAAAATTATGACGTCGTCTACGTACACATAGCACGACTTTCCGATTTGTTCTCGTAGGACGTCGTCCATTGCCCGCTGAAAGATACTGCCCGCATTCTTCAGGCCAAAGAGCAACCTACAAAATTCATACTTTCCTCCATTTACGGAGAACGATGTTTTTTCTCTGTCCTGCTCTGCTAAATATATCTGATGGTACCCGGATTTTAGATCCAAGGTCGTGAAGTATTTAGCTTTGCCTAAGTTGGCCAAGATCATTGAGATGTTCGGCATCGGGTATTTGTCTGCGATGGTCTTTTCGTTCAGTTTCCTGAAATCGATGACGAGTCGCTTTTTTCTGATACCCTCTTCATCGTATCCCTTTTTATCAACGACCCATGTCTGGCTGTTATATGGGGATTTTGATGGCCTTATGATGCCGTTGTCTAGGAGATCCCTGATCTCTTTAGTGACGAAGTCGGCCACTCCCATTGGATGTGGGTACAATTTGGAGTAGATGGGCTGGTCGTCTTCTGTGCGTATCGTCGCTATGACCGAAGTGTTGAACGGCAGTGCCTCGTTAGAGGTCGAAAATGCCTTGATGTTCTTCAGAATCATTTTTTTTAAATCCTCTTTTACCATCTCGGGTACCACGATATCGTTGACGTTAGTGAAATTAACATTGTCACAGAAGTGATGCCGTAACTTTTCGTTAGTTTGCCCATAATTAATTGTACCTTTCTCAATGTCCAATGTTGCTCCTACTTGCGTTAGCAGGTCGAAGCCTATTATGGCGTTGAACGGCTGAAGTGATTCCAATAGGTAAAATTGAGCTGTTGTTCCAAAAATGTTTACTGTACACTTTTGGCTGATTTTGTTAGATCCATGAACGGAGCTAACTGTGAAGGGGGTGTCGACGGGTTTTATGTTTTTCAACTCCTTTATGGGTTGAATGTAATTCTTCGTCGCCCCTGTATCGATTAGGATTCTTACTGTTCTCCCAGCCAACTGCCGCTCGATGAACGGTAGCCGGGAGTGACCCCTAAAAAATTGACCAGGTCGTTGTCTCCTAGGGAGTCGGAGTCGTTCAGTCTTTGTCGCCTGGGGCCAGTGTGTCGCTCTGACGAATTGGGTCTCTTCGCGGCTTGTCCATTGTCGGACTGCTGTGCGGGTCTGTCCCTCCAGTTTGTTGGCTGACGGACCTTGGACATTGACGGGTCTACATCCATCGGCTCCGACTGCTGGGGCGGTTTCGGCGGTTGCTGCGCGTGATCGCCGCTTTGAGGTTGTTTCCCTAGTTTTTTTACGAAGTGTGGGTTCTTCTCTTGGTTAGGGCTATTATTCCTACCGTGTTTGTCCTATCTGGTTTGACTTTTGTTGTGCTCATTCGAATGAGCTCTTTCTTCCATCACCCTCGCGTATGACGCAGCGAAGTTGCTGCGCTCAATGCTAGCTTCGGCTTCTCGGGCTAGGGCCAAGGCGGCGGGCAAGTCGCCGGGTTGGGCTGGGAAGACGATGGCCTTGAGGGATCTTTTTAAACCCGAAATGAATGCGTGAAGGGCATCTGCCCTGACCTCGTTGTTTAATAAGGTCGCATGGCGGCTTCGTGTGTCATGATGATTTTGTTGGTTACCAACGTTAGCTTGCGTTCTACGTCGTCGCAGTGCTGCATGAGAGAAGAATCGCCCTGTCTGACCATTTCCAGGTTTTGGCGGAGGAGCCTTGAGGTCTTGTCCGCGTACGTGCAATCCAGCCTGGCAATGATCGCGTCAAAATTAAGAACCGTGTTGTGGGACGTAAGCAGAGCTCTTGCGTTTCCCCTAATCTAATTTCTAATTATGATCACAGCTTGGTAATGAACGCTGCTAATAGAGTGGGACCTAAATAGCTCGTAAGCGTCTGTTGCTGACTGCCGCCAGGCAACATAGTCTTCTTGAGCCCCGTCGAAGTCGGGCATTGACTTTACCACGTCTAGCGAGATTGGGCATTGGGCTGTGGGGTCGACCACTATCTTTTGGTATACTTAAATTTCTGCGGCCGCGACTCGCAAGGTAGAAACTTGCTGTCTTAAAGCGTCGAGCTGCGCATCGAACGCCTGCTTCTGGGCCAGCAACGCTGCCTGCACTATCCGATCGACACCTGCGGCGTCCATGGTTGGCTGAGGGGGAAGTTGAGGGGCAAAACCTACTACGCTATTGTCAAAATCTTCGAGGTTATCGTCAGATGGGAGAGGGCTGGACTCTTCGTCGCTAATAATCTCTCTTTTCACTTCTCTATACGGGCCTGCGAAACTCATTAGCAACCTACACAGAATCACGAATCGACATTCGGCTTGTATTTCATTTACTTTTGTTTATTTATTATATTATATGTTTATTTATAAGAATGGACACAGTACGCTTGTCGAGTTAATATTAAAAAAAAAAAAAAAAAAAAATTTCTATTTATTTTTTTTTTTTGGTCTGGAGTGAATTAACTGAGCACGCCACTTACATGTTTATTTGAAGGGGCGCTTGACTGTTCCTGGTGTTTCTGGCTCTCTGCTGACGTCGTCGTAGTCTTCTGAGTGGATTGCTTGCTTTTATTTGCTACGCTGCCGTAATCGGTCCGATTACGTGACAAACGCTGCCAACACCGGTCCGGTGCTGTGACAAAATGAGTTTTTTGCTTTCGTACTTTGGTGCAGAAATTTGCTTTTTGATTTTTAGTTTCGCACCGTTGGTGTATGGACTTGATAGTTAGCTTAGTGCCGCACCTTTGGTGTGTGACTTTGATAATTATTCTGGTTTTGAACCTCTGGTTTATGTACTTGATAGTTAGTGTGGTGTCGAACCTTTGGTGAGTGCACTTGATAGATATTTTGGTTTTAAGCCTTTGGTGTGTGTACTTGATAGGTAGTGAGGTGTCGAACCTATGGTGAGTGCACTTGATAAATATTTTGGTTTTAAGCCTTTGGTGAATGCACTTGCTTGAGCTTTGTGAAAGTTTTGGTTATTCGCTGAGAGCTTTTTTTATACCCTGAACCCATTGAAAATGGGAAATCAGGGTATAATGGTTTTGTTAAAATGTATGTAACAGGCAAAAGGAGGCGTGGCAGACCCCACAAAGTATATATATTCTTGATCAGGGCGACGAGAAAAGTTGATTTAGCCCTGTCCGTCTGTCTGTCCGTCCGTCTGTCCGTCTGTCCGTCTGTCCGTCCGTCCGTCTGTCCGTATGTTTGAACGCGTCGATTTCCGAAGATACAATAGCTAGAGACTTCAACTTTTTTTTAAAATGTCCGTATATTGCACGCGCATATCGAGTTTATCACATAATTTCGATAACTTGTCCGATTATTTTTTTATCGATGAAAAACCTTATCGAATGTCAATTATTAAATTATATCTCCTACATCTTTTGAGCTAGAGTCTCCAAATTTTAAACGTAGACTCATATATACTTTCTAGAATTTCGGTTTTTGTTATAATTCACCCCCCACCCCTATATCCACCCCCTCACCCTCACCTTTGTAAAATGCGTAGTTCAAATAGTAGAGACTTGAGATTCGGCACATACACGCATAGTAATGATATAATCACAATCTAAAAGTTTCATGAAGAACGTACGTCCACAAAAAAAGTTATTAAATAATTAAGTTTCAATGAGAAGCCCACACTGCAGCCCATGCGTGTTTATGCGTGCGTGCCTATATGTGCCTATGTATGTGTGTGTGTGTTTCTTTTGTAAGCAAAAAGACGGGTTCAGGGGATTTCGTAGTCGAGCAGTCTCGACTAGAGCTTTCTTACTTGTTTTTTTACGACTGCTTGTTTTTGCGGAGTTTGCTGAGTTCGCACGTGCACTTCACTTCCACAAGTGAGATGTTTCTTGTCAATTTATTTTTATTATACCCTGAACCCATTTTCAATGGGAAATCAGGGTATAATGGTTTTGTTAAAATGTATGTAACAGGCAGAAGGAGGCGTGGCAGACCACACAAAGTATATATATTCTTGATCAGGGCGACGAGATAAGTTGATTTAGCCCTGTCCGTCTGTCTGTCCGTCCGTCTGTCCGTATGTTTGAACGCGTCGATTTCCGAAGATACAATAGCAAGAGACTTCAACTTTTTTTTAAAATGTCCGTATATAGCACGCGCATATCGAGTTTATCACAAAATAACGATAGCTCGTCCGATTATTTTTTTATCGATAAAAAACCTTATCGAAAGACAGTTATAAAATTATATCTCCCACATCTTTAAAGCTAGACTCTTCAAACTTTAAATGTAGACTCATATGTAATTTATAGAATTTCGGTTTTTGTTATAATTTACCCCTCACCCCTATATCCACCCCCTCACCCCTATATCCACCCACTCACCTTTGTAAAAAGCGTATTTCAAATACTAGAGACTTGAGCTTCGGCATAAACACGCATAATAATGATTTAATTATAATCTAAAAGTTTCATGAAGAACGTACATCCACAAAAAAAGTTAATGAACAATTAAATTTCCATGAGAAGCCCACACTGCAGCCCATGCTTGTTTATGCGTGCGTGCCTGTGTATGTGTGTGTGTGTTTCTTTTGTAAGCAAAAAGAAGGGTTCAGGGGATTTCCTAGTCGAGCAGTCTCGACTAGAGCTTTCTTACTTGTTAAAGTTGCGCTTTGGTTTTGGTTGTTAAGTGTGTTTAACATATGCACTTATTAATTGAAAGGGTTCTCGTGAGTACTTTTATCATGTTGGGCGCCAAATAAGTTATTTTCCAAGTTGACTCTCGCTTAGGCTGAGAGAATAAAAGAACTTTTAATTTACGGCTGGTGCCGGAGTAATGAATTTATCGTGACGTTTTCTCGTGAATATAAAACAGAACTAAAAACTAAAGTGTGGGACAGCGAATCGGCGTGCCGATTTGCTCGACAATAATGCTGACACACGCACACAAATGTAAGGAGTCAGATTACTGTTGCTGTCCGCTGTGGTCAGGGCGCTGAATTTAATACTGTTTCGTCAGCACCATGTCACAAGCGTCGGCAAGTGAGAGAGAAATATGCTTATGCTATGTTTGTGTTAACTTATACATATTTGAGGAACTTTCATAATAATTTATCACAAACCTCTCCTCTGATTTACGGGATGGCGGAAATAATTGGCGCTCAGTACTCAACAATCTTGCAGATGAGGATGATTCTTGCGGTTTGATCTCTGCATTCATCGATGCTGGCCGTTTTTTATTGCGAGGAGGTGCATGTGGATAAATTTTGGACTCGTCCCCATAAATATTAATTCCAAAACCTATACTGTGATATATTAGAAAAAAAAAAACAAAAATATGTATATAATAAATATATTTATTTATTTATTCATTTATTTATTGAACAAAAATAAATAGCCTACAAAAAGTACAGCAAATAATGACAATAGTATCACTAACCCGTATTTGCCAGTCCGGCCAGGTATTTCCCACTTTACAACCAAATATGGTCAGTGATACTATTGAGACTATAAAAGAAAGTATTACAATAAAACTTAAAATAAATATAAGAGAGCTTAAAATAGTTAATATAATAATTATAATAATTCGTAAGACAAAAAGAAATTATTAATCAAGTAAGAAAGCTCTAGTCGAGACTGCTCGACTAGGAAATCCCCTGAATCCTTCGAATAACTGATATTTATATACAATGGAGGACAAAAGTATTTTGACAACACATTGCAAAAACTTAAACCGCTTGTTTCTGCATACTGAGAGAGGTAACGGTACCCATTATATTTTTGAGAGAAAGTAAGTGTAACAAGTAAGAAAGCTCTAGTCGAGACTGCTCGACTAGGAAATCCCCTGAACCCTTCTTTTTGCTTACAAAAGAAACACACACACACATACACAGGCACATATAGGCACGCACGCATAAACACGCATGGGCTGCAGTGTGGGCTTCTCATGGAAACTTAATTGTTTAATAACTTTTTTTGTGGATGTCCGTTCTTCATGAAACTTTTAGATTGTGATTATATCATTACTATGCGTGTATATGTCGAAGCTCAAGTCTCTAGTATTTTTAATACGCCTTTTACAAAGGTAAGGGTGAGGTGGTGGCTATAGGGGTGAAGGGTAAATTATAACAAAAAACGAAATTCTATAAATTACATATGATGTAAGGTAGTAATTTTTGCAGCTGGGGTAGACTCAGTCTACCCAGGGTGCTCTCACAAGAAAATTTATTTAATTGAAATAGTGAGACACTAGGGGGGGGGGAATATCTAATGTTAATGGCCGGGAAATGGGAGAGGGGGGGGAACTTTAATGCGGGGACCGCCACTCACGTGTACCGCTTGCCTTTCTCTCTTCGTTTCTGGGTCCGCCGTCGAACTTTGCTGCGTATCGCCTCTTTTCACTCGCTGCCGTCAAACTCTACACTGCTCGCCGTTTTATTCAACAAAATCGTCGATTCACCTTTTTCAATTTTCTTTTATTTCTTTGCCGCTTATTCTAATGTACAACTCAAAATCACTCGCCAAAACTTAATACGACCATATTCAAAACCGGCTCGCCAACGACTGCCTGCCACTCGGCAACGACTGCCTGCCACTCGGCAACGACTACCTTCTCGCGCTCCCCAAACTCGACTAATCGTCACTTTTCTTGCGCTCGCCCCAAAGCGCTCGGCGTCGGCGACGCAACTCTCCGCTTACAACTCTCCACGCAGGGTTGCGCCGCCGATCGCCGATAAATCAGCGCTTTGGGCGGCATTTTCAAAATCTCAAAATATAACAAATACTAATTCTTTCTATCAACCTCTGCTTAACCTACTGTATTAACCATTAATTATACATCTAAAAACTATTAATTAACAATTCAATTTCAATATTACTTACTTTACTAACTTAACTTTAACTTACTATTAACTTGAAAGGCGGCGATCGGCGAGCCGCCTTACAATGAGTCTACATTTAAAGTTTGAAGACTCTAGCTCTAAAGATGTGGGAGATATAATTTTATAACTGTTTCTTTTGTAAGCAAAAAGACGCGGAGAATTATTGAAATATCAGTTCTCCGAAGGGTTCAGGGGATTTCCTAGTCGGGCAGTCTCGACTAGAGCTTTCTTACTTGTTCTATTATTATTTACATGGCAGATTATCATTTTTTGGCTGGACAAAAGTATTTTGACATTCCTTTTTATATTGATTTTCGGTAATTCGCTTGCGTTGCAAAGCACGTGCTCGAGTTTCTTAAGCGTGTTTTCGTGTTTTTTTCAAGAAATTTATCAAGTAATCACTGTTTGATCGTAGATTTCGTTCAATTATGGGCAAAACACGTGAAATTAGTGAACTCATTAGAAATGAAATGGTTACGAAGTATAAAGCAGGCATTTCGGTAGAATACCTTAGCAACTTATACAATGTACCTCGACAAACAATTTACTACCAAATAAACAAAAAAAAGTGATTCACTCAAAAATAAGGCCAGATCAGGAAGACCATGCAAAACAAAACCCATAGAAGACCGCATAATATTAAGAAAATGTAAAGAAGATGTGCTGATTACTCCAAAAGCAGCGTCGATTGAGCTGAAAGAACATCATAACATTTCAATAAGTGGAAAAACTATCGAAAGACGGTTAAAAGAAGCAGATTTTTCTACTTATGTAGCTCGTCCAATACCATTGATTTCACCAAAAAATAAGCTAAAATGATTACAATTTGCAAAATCGTACATAACCAAGCCGCAATCATTCTGGGAGGAAGTGTCATAGACAGATGAAAGCTCTTTCGAGTATCACGGGTCAAAAAGAAAGATATATTGCCGCTTGCCACAGAATACCTACAAAAAAATGAGACCTGTCTGCAAACGAGTACCACACGGTGGAGGATCGGTAATGTTCTGGGGTTGCGTGTGCTTCAATGGCCTAGGCGATTTGACATCAATTGATGGAACGATGAATAAGGACAAATATTTACGTGTCCTGAATGACCACGCATTCACTTCCGGTGACAGGCTAATTGGACACTCATTTATACTGCAGCAAGACAATGCTCCATGCCATAAGGCCCGTATGATAACAGAGTTTTTGAAGGATGTCGAAGTCCATACACTAGATTGGCCACCTCAGAGCCCCGATCTGAATATTATAGAAAATGTGTGGGCTTACATAAAAAGAAAAAGAAGCTCAGACTTATCTAGGACGCGCGAGGAGACGATTGCTGAAGTTCAAGGACTTTGGAAGGACGTTTCATTAGAAACACTAAAAAATTTGGTTAGATCGATCCCTAGACGATTGCAAAAGGTCATTGACGTTAAAGGAGGGTTTATTTTTTATTAATTTGTTTGTTATTATTACCATTGTTAAGTTTTTCTATCACTTTATTAAATAAATAATAATGTCAAAATACTTATGTCCAGCCAAATAATGACTTTCTGCCATGCAAATAATTATAGAAAAATAATGACTTATGTTATCAATATTTTGGTCACTTAAAGCCTATTATGATTGCTCTCTCTAAAAAATATAATGGGTACCGTTACCTCTCTCAGCTTGCAGAAACAAGCGGTTTAAGTTTTTGCAATGTGTTGTCAAAATACTTTTGTCCTCCATTGTACGTTCCTCATGAAACTTTTAGATTATGATATATCATTACTATGCGTGTAATTGCCGAAGCTCAAGTCTCTAGTATTTGAAGTACGCCTTTTACAAAGATTAGGGTGAGAAGGTGGATATAGGGTTGAGGGTGAATTATAACAAAAACCGAAATTCTATAAAATACATATGAGTCTACATTAAAAGTTTGGAGACTCTAGCTCTAAAGATGTAGGAGATATAAATTTATAACAGGTTTTCGATAAGGTTTTTTATCGATACAAAAAAACGGGATGAGTTATCGATTTCTAGTGATAAACTTGATATGCGCGAGTTATGTATGTATTTATGTAATCAATATAAGCATATTTTAAGCGAAAAAGTCCATACCTAAATGTTGCATGTTTGTAATGATGAAATGTCTAGCAACATTGTGAAATTCAAATTATGAAAAAACAAGTAAGAGAGCTCTAGTCGAGACTGCTCGACTAGGAAATCCCCTGAACCCTTCGGAGAACTGATATTTCAATGATTCTTCGCGTCTTTTTGCTTACAAAAGAAACACACACATATGTACATACATAGGCACACATAGGCACGCACGCATAAACACGCATGGGCTGCAGTGTGCGCTTACTATGGGAATTTAATTGTTTAATAACTTTTTTTGTGGACGTACGTTCTTCCTGAAACTTTTAGATTGTGATTATATCATTACTATGCGTGTATATGCCGAATTTCAAGTCTCTATTATTTGAAATACGCCTCTTACAAAGGTGAGGGTGAGGGGGTGGATATAGGGGTGCGGGGTGAATTATAACAAAAACCGAAATTCTATAAAGTAAATATGAGTCTACATATAAAATTTTGAGACTCTAGCTAAAAAGATGTGGGAGATATAATTTTATAACTGGCTTTCGATAAGGTTTTTTATCTGATATTTCAATAATTCTCCGCGTCTTTTTATTTACAAAACAAACACACACACACACGCACACACATACATAGGCACATATAGGCACGCACGCATAAACACGCATGTTCTCCAGTGTGGGCTTCTCATGGAAACTTAATTGTTTAATAACTTTTTTGTGGACGTACGTTCTTCCTGGAACTTTTAGATTGTGATTATATCATTACTATGCGTGTATATGCCGAAACTCAAGTCTCTAGTATTTGAAATACGCATTTTACAAAGGTGAGGGTGGGGGGTGGATATAGGGGTGGGAGTAAATTATAACAAAAACCGAAATTCTATAAAGTACATTTGAGTCCACATTTAAAATTTGGAGACTCTAGCTCAAAAGATGTAGGAGATATAATTTAATAATTGACTTTCGATAAGGTTTTTTTATCGATAAAAAAAAATTCGGACGATTTATCGTTTTTTTGTGATAAACTCGATATGCGCGTGCTATATACGGACATTTAAAAAAAAGTTGAAGTTTCTAGCTATTATATCTTCGGAAATCGACGCGTTCAAACATACGGACAGACGGACGGACGGACGGACGGACGGACAGACGGACATGGCTAAATCGACTCAGTTCGTCGCCCTGATCAAGAATATATATACTTTGTGGGGTCTGCCACGCCTCCTTCTCCCTGTTACATACTTTTAACAAAACCATTATACCCTGATTTCCCATTTTCAATGGGTTCAGGGTATAAATAGCTATGCTACTCAATTGGCGCCAGAAATATCTAGCAACATTGTGAAATAAAGAAGAAACAGCTATGTCGCCAGAATAGGGTAGCAGCATTTGAATAAAAATGAGTTCAAATTTGAGACTTGACTGGAGAAGTTGAACCATGTTATTTAATTTCAAAAATAAAGAACTCAAAACAAAATTGGCGCAGCCGGTAGGATCCTTCTTATACCCTGAACCCATTGAAAATGGGAAATCAGGGTATAATGGTTTTGTTAAAAGTATGTAACAGGGAGAAGGAGGCGTGGCAGACCCCACAAAGTATATATATTCTTGATCAGGGCGACGAGAAAAGTTGATTTAGCCCTGTCCGTCTGTCTGTCTGTCCGTCTGTCCGTCTGTCCGTCTGTCCGTATGTTTGAACGCGTCGATTTCCGAAGATACAATAGCTAGAGACTTAAACTTTTTTTTAAAATGTCCGTATATAGCACGCGCATATCGAGTTTATCACATAATTTCGATAACTTGTCCGATTATTTTTTTATCGATGAAAAACCTTATCGAATGTCAATTATTAAATTATATCTCCTACATCTTTTGAGCTAGAGTCTCCAAATTTGAAATGTAGACTCATATGTTGATTATAGAATTTCGGTTTTTTTTATAATTCACCCCCACCCCTATATCCACCCCCTCACCCTCACCTTTGTAATAGGCGTATTTCAAATACTAGAGACTTGAGCTTCGGCATATACACGCATAGTAATGATATAATCACAATCTAAAAGTTTCATGAAGAACGTACATCCACAAAAAAAGTTATTAAACAATTAAGTTTCCACGAGAAGCCCACACTGCACTATAGGAAAAAACCCCGAAATTTTGGCATAAATACAATTTTTTTTAATAACTTTTTAAACTTTTTTTTTTTATTTTCCAATAATAAATATCTTAACTAATATAAAACGAATTTTTAAAAAATTTTATGAACTGCCCCTACTATATAACACTGGGCTGCAAGTCAGCTGACCCAGAGTTGCTTTGTATGCAAAAAAAGCGCGGGAAAAATTGTGCAACTTTCAAGTTTGGTACTGCGGTAAATAAAAAGAAAATTTATAACGTTAAAAATGGAAAACATTACTGATGGCATGTACTATAAATTGTCAATTCAAATTTTTGAGTACATTTGTTTAATTCCCTAATATTTCAATGTTTTGTTGTTGTGTATTTTAGCTAAAAAAATAATAAAATACTTCGTGTTTCGTGGAACATAATTTACAAATAGAGGAAAGTAGTGATGAAGTTTAATTGCAAACGTGTTGTCTGAACCCTCTATTATCAGAGACTATTAACCGTTTTTGCTCCTTTTTGCTCCATTTCGAAAAAATAACGTTTTTATAACTAAGTATGAGTTTAAGCGCTCAGAGCTTCCAGACGTATGGGCAAGCAACAATCGCCAAGCAGACGCGATGAAATTGTTTATGGTTGAAAAAATTAATAATAATGTGGATCAAAATGTACAAAACAGTATTTCTACCCAAGTTGCCCAGTTTATTGCTATTGTTAAAAGCACGGAAGCAACATATACAAGAAAAGTTATGGTTGGAAATGGGTCTTATAGTGGATAAACCCAAACAGAACGGTAGTGGTAGCAGTCATGATGGAAACACCGCCCGAAGAGCGTTTTCAGATCCTAGAAAGCTATCTGATATACTAAATCTTAATTATGAAGTTATCAGGAACTTTTATATAATATTAATTGCTATCTCCTCCGAACATTATATAAATAGCGATAAATTTAGAGCTTTCTGCGTCCGTACATTTGAAATCTATATGAATAACTATTCTTGGTATCCCATGTCCCCAACTGTGCACCAAGTTTTGATCCATGGATACCAAATAATGGATAGCTGCATAGTTCCTGTTGATGTTCTCGGAGAAAACGCATCAGAGGCTCGAAACAAAATTTATAAAAATGACAGAAGGTCGCATGCCAGAAAGAGCAGTAGGCTAAACAACATCACTGATGCTTTTCACAGGGCATTAGATTCATCTGCTTTTGTCAAGTCTTTGTCTTAAAAAAAGACAGAAGCTTCACAAAAAATTAAAATTTCCAAGCGAAGTGATTGGTCTGTTTGCTCTGATTGAGCCTCCGCAAATCGCGCATCAAGATGATACAAATGAAACTGATAGTTTAGAAGCTGAAGATGAGGATGAGGATGATGCAAACAATTTCGACCCGAATATCGAATTGGATGAAGAAAATTATGATTATTGATGTTAATTTTTTGAGTATGTGGTAATTATTGTAAAATAAAAATACAACAAAATTTTGTTTTCATATTTTTCTTAATTTTACAGGGTATAAACGGAATGATAATACACAATTTAATTTTTTGATTATATAATAAGCTGTATTCATTCATTTTTATCTGAAAATATGTAATGTAAGATATATATAATATATTTAAAAAATGTATGTCTAAAGTACACATGATTTCATTAATGGGTAACAAGGAGGCGGGGAGAAGGCGTGGTCAAATCGTAAAAAAAAATTCAAAATTCTAACTTAGTCTATCTTAGGTGTATGTAAAATTTCAACCTCCTAGCTCTATTTTTAGAATTGATGCCAACATTTCGGGCTTTTTTCCTATAGTGCAGTGTGGGCTTCTCATTGAAATTTAATTATGTATTTAATAACTTTTTTTTGTGGACGTACGTTCTCCATGAAACTTTTAGATTGTGATTATATCATTACTATGCGTGTATGTGCCGAATCTCAAGTCTCTAGTATTTGAAATACGCATTTTACAAAGGTGAGGGTGAGGGGGTGGATATAGGGGTGTGGGGTGAATTATAACAAAAACCGAAATTCTAAAAAGTATATATGAGTCTACGTTTAAAATTTGGAGACTCTAGCTAAAAAGATGTAGGAGATATAATTTAATAATTGACATTCGATAAAGTTTTTCATCGATAAAAAAATAATCGGACAAGCTATCGAAATTATGTGATAAACTCAATATGCGCGTGCTATATACAGACATTTTAAAAAAAAGTTTAAGTCTCTAGCTATTGTAGCTTCGGTAATCGACGCGTTCAAACATACGGACAGACGGACAGACGGACGGACGGACGGACAGACAGACGGACAGGGATAAATCAACTTATCTCGTCGCCCTAATCAAGAATATATATACTTTGTGGGGTCTCCCTTCTTCTCCCTTTTACATACATTTTAACAAAACCATTATACCCTGATTTCCCATTGAAAATGGGTTCGGGTATAAAAAACAGTGAAATTTCAAACATAACATAATAATATTAATTAAAAACAAGTAAGAAAACTCTAGTCGAGAGTGGTCGACTAGATACTACCCTGAACCAAACTAATAAATATTCACATTTAGTGTGGTTAAAATTTCAATTTTTGAAACAATTAAAAAAAAATGAAACATTAATTCCGCCCGATCTGGGGTTCGAACCCGAGACCTCTCGATTGAGTGGCGCGCTCCTAATCACTACGCCACTTCACTTCCTGACAGTTTGATGGCAAAACAGTAATACATTCACTGCTGCAGCGCCATCTAGCAAATCTAAACTAAACTAATTGTTTCTTTGAATGGATGTGTGCACACTTATAGAAAAACTG
The DNA here is from genome assembly GCA_035045965.1 of Drosophila aldrichi. NCBI lineage: Eukaryota > Metazoa > Arthropoda > Insecta > Diptera > Drosophilidae > Drosophila > Drosophila aldrichi. The sequence goes on from JAWNOM010000516.1 coordinate 176,044, forward strand.
TTGTGGCTGCTGCATGTGCGTTTGTTAATTGGCCTAATATTTAATGATTTTTTCAAAATTGATTGACTTAACGAAATTTAATGAAACTTTCAGCATATGATCTACATATTCCATTGAATAGTAAGCTCATTTAAAGAAATATATGTATAAATATTTTGAAACAATTAAAAAAAAAAAATAAACATAAACTAATTACGACCGCTCTGACCAATACATTCACTGCTGCAGCGCCATCTAGCAAATCTAAATCTGCTGTGGCTGCTGCATGTGAGTTTGTTAATTGGCCTAATATTTAATGATTTTTTCAAAATTGATAGACTTAACGGAATTTAATGAAACTTTCAGCATATGATCTACATATTCCATTGAATATTTGACAAATTTAAAAAAATGAAAAATCATTCACAATTAGCTGTACTGGCATCTGATTTGAACTTGAATGTTTGTATTCGATAAAAACATAACGGGATAATTTATCGAATTCTAAAGCTAAACTCGACATCCGCGCTGTATATACGGTCATTTTAAAAAATCAAAAATTCAAGTCTCTAGCTCTCATAGCTTCGGAAATCGACGCGTTCAAACATACGGACAGACGAACAGGGCTAAATCAACTTATCTCGTCGCAATGATCAAGAATATATATACTTTGTGGGGTCTGACACGCCTCCTTCTGCCTGTTACATACATTTTAACAAAACCATTATACCCTGATTTCCCATTTTCAATGGGTTCAGGGTATAACAAAATGAACTCCAATTTCTGGGTCAACAAAAGTCTACGTACTCTTACAAACTAATATAAACTTACTAACTATAAGGAACAATCTGTTTAATTAAACTTCAAATTTAATATTTAGTGGGATAACCCTTCATCTTAATCACCTCTCTGAGGCGATTTGGCATTGAAAGCACCAATTTTTCAATATATTTAGGGTCTAACGCGCACCACTCCTGGTGTAATGCTTCTCGCAGGCGGTTTTTGTTGGTAATTTGGTGCTTCCTTATCTTTTTTTCGAGCATGCTCCAAACATGCTCAATTGGATTGATATCCGGGCTCTGTGGTGGCGTCTCTAACAGGTGTGGAGTGTTGTACGCGAGATACAACCTACTATTCATTGGTTTATGTTTTGGGTCATTGTCTTGTTGAAACCAGAAATCAGACCCATTCCAAGTTTCTCGGCGCTGCTCTTTAAATTTTTTTTTTTAAATATCAATGTACACATATTGGTCCATAACTCCGTCGATGAATTCCAAATTTCCGACTCCTGCTGCAGCTATGCAACCCCAAACCATAATACCTCCGCCGCAGTGTTTTACGGTTTTTATTGTATTTTTGGGGATCAATGCTTCCCCTCCTCCACACGCGGAGACGCCCATCTGAGCCAAAAATATTATATTTAGTATTATCTGAGAAGATGACCTTCCGCCAGAAGTCGATTGGCTTGTCCACGTAGGCTTTGGCAAACTCTAAGCGCTTTCTCCTGTTTGTTAAATTTACAAGAGGCTTCTTGCTAGGCGTGTTGGACCTAAAGTTATAGGTTTTAATGACTCTATGGACTGTTTCCGGGTGAACCTCCTTGTCAATTGATCGACCCAGCTCTGACGCAATCTGCACTGCGCTACAAAAAGGATCCTTGTCCACCAGATGCTTTATTGTGCGCTTGTCACGATCGGATAGTACAGGTGGCCGACCAGATCTCTTGTTGTTTTTGATGCGCCCTTCATATTTGAATCTACCAATGACAGTCTGTATAGTAGACTTGCTTCTGGACATGATTTCTGCTATCTCCGCATACGACTTTTGCTCCTTTGTATGGAGATGCAAAATCTTTCCACGATCTTCTTGCGATAACTCTTTTCGTGGCATTTTTACTGCAAAACTCAAATATTTTGCCAACTATTATGAATTTACTCATTATTGCATACATTTTTCGAAAACCCCCGTTATTTCTAAGAAGAGCACTGGCGCCAGACAGGGCAAGAAAATAAGAGTAAGTAGACTTTTGTTGACGCAAATATTTGGGTATGTTTACATTCGCTGTAATATTATGGAACTAAAATTAAAAGTAAATGTAATTCTTTTATAATTTAGAAGAAAATATATTAGCTTATAATACTGCATTAAAATTTAATCAATTTGGCAAAAATTTGGTCAAGTTTCAGGGTGATTCGCGCAAATATAACAAGAGTACGGTGACTTTAGTGCCACACTGTATATGTTGAGAGTCAACAACAAAAACAGCCGTTACAAAGCAGATCGAAAGTACACAGCGAGCGAGTACACTTGCACAACACGAAAATCAAAAATTCGATAGAGGCAAATACAACAACAGAAGATAGTGAGAGCAATTATGCGCACACTCACACTAACAAACTTAGAAAGACTGAACTGGGGACAGCGCCATCAAATAGAAACACTAAAGCAAAAATGCAAATAATGAAACTAATGAGCCGACGCTGCATACAAAGCTTCACAAAATAAACAAGTAAGAAAACTCTAGTCGAGAGTGCTCGACTTGATACTACCCTGAACCAAACTATTCACATTTAGTGTGGTTAAAATTTCAATTTTTGAAACAATTAAAAACAAGTAAAAGTGCTCTAGTCGAGACTGCTCGACTAGGAGATACCCTGAACCCTTCAAGCTGATATTCTAATCATTCCACTTCTTTTATGCACACATATATACACATGCATCCACACGCACGCATAAGCCCGCGCTCTGCTAACTACGCAGTAAGCAGCGACTGCGCTTGGGCAGCGCTGCAGTGTGGGCAATATTATGAGAATTTATTTGTTGAATAATTTCTTTTGTAGACGTATGATCTTAATGAAACTTTCAGAGCGTAATTATAATGTGTAAATGTGTGTACATTCCAAAGCACACGTCTCTAGTACATGATACACGTTTTTTACAAATGGTGGCGAAGGGGGCGTGGTATACAACATCTGTAAATGGCAAAATGTGTGTATCTATCTAATGCATATACACAGTAAATCTGAAGTCTCTATGTTTCAAAGTGTTCAAATTAGGCTGAAAAAACAATACAAATTTATCGATTATCCTCGATAAAAAAGATATCGAATGAGTTATCGAAAAAATATGATAAACTTGTACTGCGTATGGTATACACGAGTCCACATACAAAATTTCAGCTCTCTAGCTCTTATAACTTCTGAGATCCTTTTGCTCATATGGACGGACGGACGGACGGACGGACGGACAGACGGACAGGGCTAAATCAACTTATCTCGTCGCCCTGATCAAGAATATATATACTTTGTGGGGTCAGCCACGCCTCCATCTGCCTGTTACATACATTTTAACAAAACCATTATACCCTGATTTCCCATTGAAAATGGGTTCAGAGTATAACAAGTAAGAAAGCTCTAGTCGAGGCTGCCTGACTAGGAAATCCCCTGAACCCTTCGGAGAACTGATATTTCAATAATTCTCCGCGTCTTTTTGCTTACAAAAGAAACACACACACACATACATAGGCACATATAGGCACGCACGCATAAACAAGCATGGGCTGCAGTGTGGGCTTCTCATGTACAGATGTACGTTCTTCATAAAACTTTTAGATTGTGATTATATCATTACTATGCGTGTATATGCCGAAGCTTAAGTCTCTAGTATTTGAAATACGCCTTTTACAAAGGTGAGGGTGAGGGGGTGGATATAGGGGTGGCGGTGAATTATAAAAAAACCGAAATTCTATAATCTACATATGAGTCTACATTTCTAATTTGGAAACTCTAGCTCAAAAGATGTAGGAGATATAATTTTATAATTGACTTTCGATAAGGTTTTTTATCGATAAAAAAATAATCGGACGAGTTATCGTTATTTTGTGATAAACTCGATATGCGCGTGCTATATACGGACATTTTAAGAAAAAGTTGAAGTCTCTAGCTTTTGTATCTTCGGAAATCGACGCGTTCAAACATACGGACAGACGGACAGACGGACGGACAGACAGACGGACAGGGCTAAATCAAATTTTCTCGTCGGCCTGATCAAGAATATATATACTTTGTGGGGTCTGCCACGCCTCCTTCTGCCTGTTACATACATTTTAACAAAACCATTATACCCTGATTTCCCATTGAAAATGGGTTCAGGGTATAAAAACAAGTAAGAAGGCTCTAGTCGAGACTGCTCGACTAGGGGATACCCTGAACCCTCCAAGCTGTTATTCGAATCATTCTGCACTTCTTTTATGCACACATACATACACATGCGTCCACACGCACACATAAGCCCGCGCTCTGCTAACTGCGCTACTGCTTACTGCGCTGCAGTCTAGGCAATACTATGAGAATTTATTTGTTGAATAATTTCGTTTGTAGACGTACGATCTTGATGAAACTTTTAGAACGTAGTCGATCAAAAGATATCGAAAGAGTTATCGAAAAAAATTTGATAAACTTGTACTGCGTATGGTACACACGAGTCTACATACAAAATTTCAGCTCTCTAGCTCTTATAACTTCTGAGATCTAGGCGTTCATACGGACGGACGGACGGACCGACGGACGGACAGACGGACAGGGCTATATCAACTCAGCTCGTCACTCTGATCAAAAATACACCTTATTGGGTCAGCCACGCCTTCTGCCTGTTACATACTTTTCACAAAACCATTATACCCTGATTTCCCATTTTCAATGGGTTCAGGGTATAAAAAAAAAAAAACAAGTAAGAAAGCTCTAGTCGAGACTGCCCGACTAGGAAATCCCCTGAACCCGTCTTTTTGCTTACAAAAGAAACACACACACACATACATAGGCACATATAGGCACGCACGCATGGGCTGCAGTGCACTATAGGAAAAAAACCCGAAATTTTGGCATAAATACAATTTTTTTTAAATAACTTTTTAAACTTTTTTTTTTTTATTTTCCAATAATAAATATCTTAACTAATATAAAACGAATTTTTAAAAAATTTTATGATTTGCCCCTACTATATAACACTGGGCTGCATGTCAGCTGACCCAGAGTTGCTTTGTATGCAAAAAAAGCGCGGGAAAAATTGTGCAACTTTCAAGTTTGGTACTGCGGTAAATAAAAAGAAAATTTATAACGTTAAAAATGGAAAACATTACTGATGGCATGTACTATAAATTGTCAATTCAAATTTTTGAGTACATTTGTTTAATTGCCTAATATTTCAATGTTTTGTTGTTGTGTATTTTAGCTAAAAAAATAACAAAATACTTCGTGTTTCGTGGAACATAATTTACAAATAGAGGAAAGTAGTGATGAAGTTTAATTGCAAACGTGTTGTCTGAACCCTCTATTATCAGAGACTATTAACCGTTTTTGCTCCTTTTTGCTCCATTTCGAAAAAATAACGTTTTTATAACTAAGTATGAGTTTAAGCGCTCAGAGCTTCCAGACGTATGGGCAAGCAACAATCGCCAAGCAGACGCGATGAAATTGTTTATGGTTGAAAAAATTATTTAGTATTTCTACCCAAGTTGCCCAGTTTATTGCTATTGTTAAAAGCACGGAAGCAACATATACAAGAAAAGTTATGGTTGGAAATGGGTCTTATAGTGGATAAACCCAAACAGAACGGTAGTGGTAGCAGTCATGATGGAAACACCGCCCGAAGAGCGTTTTCAGATCCTAGAAAGCTATCTGATATACTAAATCTTAATTATGAAGTTATCAGGAACTTTTATATAATATTAATTGCTATCTCCTCCGAACATTATATAAATAGCGATAAATTTAGAGCTTTCTGCGTCCGTACATTTGAAATCTATATGAATAACTATTCTTGGTATCCCATGTCCCCAACTGTGCACCAAGTTTTGATCCATGGATACCAAATAATGGATAGCTGCATAGTTCCTGTTGATGTTCTCGGAGAAAACGCATCAGAGGCTCGAAACAAAATTTATAAAAATGACAGAAGGTCGCATGCCAGAAAGAGCAGTAGGCTAAACAACATCACTGATGCTTTTCACAGGGCATTAGATTCATCTGCTTTTGTCAAGTCTTTGTCTTAAAAAAAGACAGAAGCTTCACAAAAAATTAAAATTTCCAAGCGAAGTGATTGGTCTGTTTGCTCTGATTGAGCCTCCGCAAATCGCGCATCAAGATGATACAAATGAAACTGATAGTTTAGAAGCTGAAGATGAGGATGAGGATGATGCAAACAATTTCGACCCGAATATCGAATTGGATGAAGAAAATTATGATTATTGATGTTAATTTTTTGAGTATGTGGTAATTATTGTAAAATAAAAATACAACAAAATTTTGTTTTCATATTTTTCTTAATTTTACAGGGTATAAACGGAATGATAATACACAATTTAATTTTTTGATTATATAATAAGCTGTATTCATTCATTTTTATCTGAAAATATGTAATGTAAGATATATATAATATATTTAAAAAATGTATGTCTAAAGTACACATGATTTCATTAATGGGTAACAAGGAGGCGGGGAGAAGGCGTGGTCAAATCGTAAAAAAAAAAATTCGAAATTCTAACTTAGTCTATCTTAGGTGTATGTAAAATTTCAACCTCCTAGCTCTATTTTTAGAATTGATGCCAACATTTCGGGCTTTTTTCCTATAGTGCAGTGTGGGCTTCTCATTGAAATTTAATTATGTATTTAATAACTTTTTTTTGTGGACGTACGTTCTCCATGAAACTTTTAGATTGTGATTATATCATTACTATGCGTGTATGTGCCGAATCTCAAGTCTCTAGTATTTGAAATACGCATTTTACAAAGGTGAGGGTGAGGGGGTGGATATAGGGGTGTGGGGTGAATTATAACAAAAACCGAAATTCTAAAAAGTATATATGAGTCTACGTTTAAAATTTGGAGACTCTAGCTAAAAAGATGTAGGAGATATAATTTAATAATTGACATTCGATAAGGTTTTTCATCGATAAAAAAATAATCGGACAAGCTATCGAAATTATGTGATAAACTCAATATGCGCGTGCTATATACAGACATTTTAAAAAAAAGTTTAAGTCTCTAGCTATTGTAGCTTCGGTAATCGACGCGTTCAAACATACGGACAGACGGACAGACGGACGGACGGACGGACAGACAGACGGACAGGGATAAATCAACTTATCTCGTCGCCCTAATCAAGAATATATATACTTTGTGGGGTCTCCCTTCTTCTCCCTTTTACATACATTTTAACAAAACCATTATACCCTGATTTCCCATTGAAAATGGGTTCGGGTATAAAAAACAGTGAAATTTCAAACATAACATAATAATATTAATTAAAAACAAGTAACCAGTCTTGTGCTAGCTCTCTTACTGTACGCACGTACCTACGGATTAGCTTGTCAAAGAAAATAAAAATAAAAACAAGTCCACGATTAAAAGAACAAAACGAACTTTATCTCCAGGGGACACCGTTATGTCGCCCAAAGCAAAGCGCACTGCGCTAAAAATAGACACTGGTCAGCGACCAAACGCCAACAAAAACTACTACTCGCCGTTGCAAACACTAATACAACCAAACGACGAGATCGAAATCACTGATAAGAATGATGATGAGCTCGAGCAAATCATTTCTAAAAACAAAGTGTATGTTCCCCAACGGTCCTCAAATGCACAGTGGATCAAATTCATAATATCTGCAAACAAATTAATTGCACTAAATATTCCATCAAAAAGATTTCAATTGGAATCAAGCTCCACTGCGTCGATATAAATGACCATAAAGCCGCGTGCAGTGTAATGCATGGAAAATTTGAATATTTCTCCTACGCCGATAAAAATGACAGGCCATACAAAGCTCTGCTGTTGGGGCTGGATAAAATGGATCCCTCTTCATTAAAAAATGAGCTTATCGGTCTTGGTCTAAACTGTCTAGATGTTAAACTGGTTCAGCGAAAAAGACCAAATAACACGGTCCTAATTCTATACGTGGTCTTCTTCACCAAAAAATCCATCACACTCAATGAGCTTAGAAAAAACCACTCAGTTATCAACTATGTAAGAGTGAAGTGGGAGTATCAAAAGAAATCCAGTCACCAAATAACTCAATGCTACAACTGCCAAATGTTTGGTCATGGCTCAAATCGCTGCGCCGTGAAGTCGTATTGCTCTAACTGCGCTGGACCTCACAAAACCGCTGAATGTCCGGATGGATCTACTGTTAAATGTGCCAACTGTAATGGTTCACATAAATCCAACGACGCTAACTGCCCTAGTAGGATTAGTTACCTAAATCTAAGATCTCAATATCGGTCGCATCAAGTAAGACCCAATCGTACTAATATTTCTTTGCCACCACAGCTTGATTACTCCAATGCGTTCCCTAATACGCTAAGTAAATCAAATTTTCATTCAAGCGCCAGATGGGTTAACCAAAATGGCAATCACACTCCTAATGTCAACAAGGATCTTTTCTCTTTGGAGGAGATCAAGTCCCTTACATTTGAGCTTATAAAAAACTTAAGAAACTGCAAGACCAAGGCAGACCAATTCGAAGTAATAACATCATTGGCATGCAAGTTCGTACATAATGTTTGATCATCTCTCAATTATAACTTGGAACGCTAGAGGCGTTAAAAACAAGAAAGATGAGCTTTTTGCTTTCTTAAATAGAGAAAATGTAGATATCTGTCTATTAACTGAATCCTGGCTTAACAGCTCATTATCAATTAAAAACAATAATTACTTTTGTTACAGATGTGACAGATCTAGTAGAAGAGGAGGAGGGGTTGCCATTATTATTAAAAAATCTATTCGCCATACCCTGCTTCCCCTCCCTAACACAAATTTAATCGAATCTATTGACATAAATATTACCAATAACGGAACTACCTGCACTTCACTGTTTTGCTGTTATTTTGGTGGTGGTCGAGCGGACCCCCTTCAAAAACAAATCTTTACAAATGATTTGCGACTATTAACCCGCACTCCTGGAAACTTAGTGTTAGGAGGAGATTTTAATAGCCGACACAGGCTCTGGGGCTGTAATCGAGCAAATGTCTGGGGATCATTGCTGTACAACTTCTCATTATCTCGTGGACTTTCAGTTCATTTCCCTAATGAACACTCTTATGTACCAGCGAGTGCTAGATATCAATCGTCTACGCTAGACTTATTTGTTTCAAACAACTGTCAACTGTTATCCAATACTATAGCAATAAATGATCTAGGCTCGGATCATCTCCCTGTCCAAACAATACTGCACTCAAATTACACTAAAGTTAAAAAATTCTTCTATGATATCAAAAACGCAAACTGGACTGTGTTTGGTAGAACAATCAACCGACTATTACCAGACTGCGACTCCTTCCCCGCTAGTTCGCAGGACGACATAGACAATTTAATAAATTTGTTTAGCTTAGTGATCGTTGCAGCTAAAGAGCACGGTATTCCTAAAAGAGAAATCAAATCTTCTCCCAAAGCTCTACCTCCTAATATAATCTCTCTAATAAAACTTAGAAACAGGCACTAGTTAGATGGTTCAGCCAACTAGTTAATATTGAATTATCCAAACTCAGAAACGAGAACTGGAATAATCTCTTATCCTCGCTAGAAAAAAATTCTTCCCCCTTTTGGAAGCTTTCAAAAGTCATCAAGAAGAAATACAGTGGAATACCCACACTCACACACAATCAGCAAAATTTCGTAAGTGCCGATAAGAAAGTCGAACTATTAGCATCATTGTTCGCCTTGAACCATTCGCACTCAGCTAATCTCGGTGATCCATCCACTAGCTCTGAGGTCAACAGTTTCACGGGGTTATTGGACTCCCTGCCTGTTGACCACGACGAATCATACCTGACAAATGTCCATGAGGTATCTTCGATTTTAAAAGAGCTTAAATCCAAGAAGACTCCAGGTCTGGATAACATTGAAAATGTGTGCCTAAAAGCCCTCCCTCGTAAAGGAGTCAAATTTCTTTCATTCCTTATTAATGAGTGCCTACGCCTCGGATATTTTCCACATAAATGGAAGATCTCTAAAGTCATTCCCATTTTAAAGGCAAACAAGCCTCCTGAATGCCCTACATCATATAGACCAATAAGTCTGCTTTCATCAGTCAGTAAAATCCTAGAGAAAGTCATTAAGAAAAGATTAGTTGACTTTACTGAAAGTAATAATGTCCTTTCGCCTCTTCAGTATGGCTTCCGTCGTGAACACAATACCATTCAACCTCTGTGTAGAATTAAAAAAATTGTCAAGGCCAATTTTAGTAGTTCCAAATCTACGGGTATGGTCTTGCTAGACATTAAAGCGGCCTTTGACTCTGTATGGCATGAAGGACTTGTGTACAAAATGAACCTCTTACATTTCCCATTGCAGATTATTAAAATAATACGCAGTTTCTTGAAAGACAGATTCTTTACAGTGTACATAGGCGATGCTCATTCACGTGCAAGTTATATTCCTGCAGGTTGCCCGCAAGGATCCTGCCTCTCCCCAATATTATATAATATCTATACATCCGACTTTCCTGCTTTAAGTGGATGCACGGCATCCATTTTCGCTGATGACACGGCAATCCTTTGCTCTGGTAAACTGGCAACCGATATCTCAGATTCTCTTCAAGCAGCCTTTAACGTTCTAGTTGCGTACTTTACTAAATGGAAAATTCTTATAAATCCGGAAAAAACCCAAGCAATATACTTTACAAAAAATAGGAAAAATAATTATATTCCACTACATCCTATTAATCTAAGCCAAGTAGACATTAACTGGGAGAACAATGTTAAATATCTTGGTGTCTTGTTAGACAAAAAATTAACTTTTTCTGATCACGTCCAATTTATAATTAAAAAAACAAATATATTAATTAAAGTGTTATATCCATTCATAAATAGGAACTCTCGACTAAGTTTAGAAAATAAAATGTACCTATTTAGATCAATTTTTCAGTCCACAATTTTTTACGGGGCTCCGGTTTGGGCTGATATAGCTAAGACTCATATCTGTAAAATCCAAGTCTTGCAAAACAAAATATTAAAAAGAATATTTAATCTCCCGTGGCATTACCCTACTGCGGAACTACACTATATTGCCAGAGTCGAACTAGCGTCAGATAGATTGACTAAGTTGCACACAAATTTTGTAACCCGTTGTAGTTATTCATCTTACCTACATTTACAAAACAGTAATGAACCCTTATAAGCAATAAGCAATTAGTCTTAATTTTAATTTTAATTTTTTAGTCTTTAAGTCAATTTACGAGGTTTTTGTTTATACTTTTCCTTCAAAAATAATGTTTCTAAATGTAATTAAATTTCCTGAACAAATAATATTAACATTTAAGCAGAAAAGGTTTATGGCCTGTACTCTTAACTTTCAAATGTAAATCACTCACACTTGTGTAAATACTGATATAAAATAAAGTGTTCCTTATAAATTAAATAAATTAAAAAAAAACAAGTAAGAAAACTCTAGTCGAGAGTGCTCGACTAGATACTACCCTGAACCAAACTAATAAATATTCACATTTAGTGTGGTTAAAATTTCAATTTTTGAAACAATTAAAAAAAAATGAAACATTAATTCCGCCCGATCTGGGGTTCGAACCCGAGACCTCTCGATTGAGTGGCGCGCTCCTAATCACTACGCCACTTCACTTCCTGACAGTTTGATGGCAAAACAGTAATACATTCACTGCTGCAGCGCCATCTAGCAAATCTAAACTAAACTAATTGTTTCTTTGAATGGATGTGTGCACACTTATAGAAAAACTGTTGTGGCTGCTGCATGTGCGTTTGTTAATTGGCCTAATATTTAATGATTTTTTCAAAATTGATTGACTTAACGAAATTTAATGAAACTTTCAGCATATGATCTACATATTCCATTGAATAGTAAGCTCATTTAAAGAAATATATGTATAAATATTTTGAAACAATTAAAAAAAAAAAAATAAACATAAACTAATTACGACCGCTCTGACCAATACATTCACTGCTGCAGCGCCATCTAGCAAATCTAAATCTGCTGTGGCTGCTGCATGTGAGTTTGTTAATTGGCCTAATATTTAATGATTTTTTCAAAATTGATAGACTTAACGGAATTTAATGAAACTTTCAGCATATGATCTACATATTCCATTGAATATTTGACAAATTTAAAAAAATGAAAAATCATTCACAATTAGCTGTACTGGCATCTGATTTGAACTTGAATGTTTGTATTCGATAAAAACATAACGGGATAATTTATCGAATTCTAAAGCTAAACTCGACATCCGCGCTGTATATACGGTCATTTTAAAAAATCAAAAATTCAAGTCTCTAGCTCTCATAGCTTCGGAAATCGACGCGTTCAAACATACGGACAGACGAACAGGGCTAAATCAACTTATCTCGTCGCCCTGATCAAGAATATATATACTTTGTGGGGTCTGACACGCCTCCTTCTGCCTGTTACATACATTTTAACAAAACCATTATACCCTGATTTCCCATTTTCAATGGGTTCAGGGTATAACAAAATGAACTCCAATTTCTGGGTCAACAAAAGTCTACGTACTCTTACAAACTAATATAAACTTACTAACTATAAGGAACAATCTGTTTAATTAAACTTCAAATTTAATATTTAGTGGGATAACCCTTCATCTTAATCACCTCTCTGAGGCGATTTGGCATTGAAAGCACCAATTTTTCAATATATTTAGGGTCTAACGCGCACCACTCCTGGTGTAATGCTTCTCGCAGGCGGTTTTTGTTGGTAATTTGGTGCTTCCTTATCTTTTTTTCGAGCATGCTCCAAACATGCTCAATTGGATTGATATCCGGGCTCTGTGGTGGCGTCTCTAACAGGTGTGGAGTGTTGTACGCGAGATAGAACCTACTATTCATTGCTTTATGTTTTGGGTCATTGTCTTGTTGAAACCAGAAATCAGACCCAATTCCAAGTTTCTCGGCGCTGCTCTTTAAATTTTTTTTTTAAAATATCAATGTACACATATTGGTCCATAACTCCGTCGATGAATTCCAAATTTCCGACTCCTGCTGCAGCTATGCAACCCCAAACCATAATACCTCCGCCGCAGTGTTTTACGGTTTTTATTGTATTTTTGGGGTTCAATGCTTCCCCTCCTCCACACGCGGAGACGCCCATCTGAGCCAAAAATATTATATTTAGTATTATCTGAGAAGATGACCTTCCGCCAGAAGTCGATTGGCTTGTCCACGTAGGCTTTGGCAAACTCTAAGCGCTTTCTCCTGTTTGTTAAATTTACAAGAGGCTTCTTGCGAGGCGTGTTGGACCTAAAGTTATAGGTTTTAATGACTCTACGGACTGTTTCCGGGTGAACCTCCTTGTCAATTGATCGACCCAGCTCTGACGCAATCTGCACTGCGCTACAAAAAGGATCCTTGTCCACCAGATGCTTTATTGTGCGCTTGTCACGATCGGATAGTACAGGTGGCCGACCAGATCTCTTGTTGTTTTTGATGCGCCCTTCATATTTGAATCTACCAATGACAGTCTGTATAGTAGACTTGCTTCTGGACATGATTTCTGCTATCTCCGCATACGACTTTTGCTCCTTTGTATGGAGATGCAAAATCTTTCCACGATCTTCTTGCGATAACTCTTTTCGTGGCATTTTTACTGCAAAACTCAAATATTTTGCCAACTATTATGAATTTACTCATTATTGCATACATTTTTCGAAAACCCCCGTTATTTCTAAGAAGAGCACTGGCGCCAGACAGGGCAAGAAAATAAGAGTAAGTAGACTTTTGTTGACGCAAATATTTGGGTATGTTTACATTCGCTGTAATATTATGGAACTAAAATTAAAAGTAAATGTAATTCTTTTATAATTTAGAAGAAAATATATTAGCTTATAATACTGCATTAAAATTTAATCAATTTGGCAAAAATTTGGTCAAGTTTCAGGGTGATTCGCGCAAATATAACAAGAGTACGGTGACTTTAGTGGCACACTGTATATGTTGAGAGTCAACAACAAAAACAGCCGTTACAAAGCAGATCGAAAGTACACAGCGAGCGAGTACACTTGCACAGCACGAAAATCAAAAATTCGATAGAGGCAAATACAACAACAGAAGATAGTGAGAGCAATTATGCGCACACTCACACTAACAAACTTAGAAAGACTGAACTGGGGACAGCGCCATCAAATAGAAACACTAAAGCAAAAATGCAAATAATGAAACTAATGAGCCGACGCTGCATACAAAGCTTCACAAAATAAACAAGTAAGAAAACTCTAGTCGAGAGTGCTCGACTAGATACTACCCTGAACCAAACTATTCACATTTAGTGTGGTTAAAATTTCAATTTTTGAAACAATTAAAAACAAGTAAAAGTGCTCTAGTCGAGACTGCTCGACTAGGAGATACCCTGAACCCTTCAAGCTGATATTCTAATCATTCCACTTCTTTTATGCACACATATATACACATGCATCCACACGCACGCATAAGCCCGCGCTCTGCTAACTACGCAGTAAGCAGCGACTGCGCTTGGGCAGCGCTGCAGTGTGGGCAATATTATGAGAATTTATTTGTTGAATAATTTCTTTTGTAGACGTATGATCTTAATGAAACTTTCATAGCGTAATTATAATGTGTAAATGTGTGTACATTCCAAAGCACACGTCTCTAGTACATGATACACGTTTTTTACAAATGGTGGCGAAGGGGGCGTGGTATACAACATCTGTAAATGGCAAAATGTGTGTATCTATCTAATGCATATACACAGTAAATCTGAAGTCTCTATGTTTCAAAGTGTTCAAATTAGGCTAAAAAAACAATACAAATTTATCGATTATCCTCGATAAAAAAGATATCGAATGAGTTATCGAAAAAATATGATAAACTTGTACTGCGTATGGTATACACGAGTCTACATACAAAATTTCAGCTCTCTAGCTCTTGTAACTTCTGAGATCCTTTTGCTCATCCGGACGGACGGACGGACGGACGGACGGACGGACAGACGGACAGGGCTAAATCAACTTATCTCGTCGCCCTGATCAAGAATATATATACTTTGTGCGGTCAGCCACGCCTCCATCTGCCTGTTACATACATTTTAACAAAACCATTATACCCTGATTTCCCATTGAAAATGGGTTCAGAGTATAACAAGTAAGAAAGCTCTAGTCGAGGCTGCCTGACTAGAAAATCCCCTGAACCCTTCGGAGAACTGATATTTCAATAATTCTCCGCGTCTTTTTGCTTACAAAAGAAACACACACACACATACATAGGCACATATAGGCACGCACGCATAAACAAGCATGGGCTGCAGTGTGGGCTTCTCATGTACGGATGTACGTTCTTCATGAAACTTTTAGATTGTGATTATACCATTACTATGCGTGTATATGCCGAAGCTTAAGTCTCTAGTATTTGAAATACGCCTTTTACAAAGGTGAGGGTGAGGGGGTGGATATAGGGGTGGCGGTGAATTATAAAAAAACCGAAATTCTATAATCTACATATGAGTCTACATTTCTAATTTGGAAACTCTAGCTCAAAAGATGTAGGAGATATAATTTTATAATTGACTTTCGATAAGGTTTTTTATCGATAAAAAAATAATCGGACGAGTTATCGTTATTTTGTGATAAACTCGATATGCGCGTGCTATATACGGACATTTTAAGAAAAAGTTGAAGTCTCTAGCTTTTGTATCTTCGGAAATCGACGCGTTCAAACGGACAGGGCTAAATCAAATTTTCTCGTCGGCCTGATCAAGAATATATATGCTTTGTGGGGTCTGCCACGCCTCCTTCTGCCTGTTACATACATTTTAACAAAACCATTATACCCTGATTTCCCATTGAAAATGGGTTCAGGGTATAAAAACAAGTAAGAAGGCTCTAGTCGAGACTGCTCGACTAGGGGATACCCTGAACCCTCCAAGCTGTTATTCGAATCATTCTGCACTTCTTTTATGCACACATACATACACATGCGTCCACACGCACACATAAGCCCGCGCTCTGCTAACTGCGCTACTGCTTATTAGCAGCGACTGCGCTTGGGCTGCGCTGCAGTCTAGGCAATACTATGAGAATTTATTTGTTGAATAATTTCGTTTGTAGACGTACGATCTTGATGAAACTTTTAGAACGTAGTCGATCAAAAGATATCGAAAGAGTTATCGAAAAAAATTTGATAAACTTGTACTGCGTATGGTACACACGAGTCTACATACAAAATTTCAGCTCTCTAGCTCTTATAACTTCTGAGATCTAGGCGTTCATACGGACGGACGGACGGACCGACGGACGGACAGACGGACAGGGCTATATCAACTCAGCTCTGATTATTGGGTCAGCCGCGCCTTCTGCCTGTTACATACTTTTCACAAAACCATTATACCCTGATTTCCCATTTTCAATGGGTTCAGGGTATAAAAAAAAAAAAACAAGTAAGAAAGCTCTAGTCGAGACTGCCCGACTAGGAAATCCCCTGAACCCGTCTTTTTGCTTACAAAAGAAACACACACACACATACATAGGCACATATAGGCACGCACGCATGGGCTGCAGTGCACTATAGGAAAAAAACCCGAAATTTTGGCATAAATACAATTTTTTTTAAATAACTTTTTAAACTTTTTTTTTTTATTTTCCAATAATAAATATCTTAACTAATATAAAACGAATTTTTAAAAAATTTTATGAACTGCCCCTACTATATAACACTGGGCTGCAAGTCAGCTGACCCAGAGTTGCTTTGTATGCAAAAAAAGCGCGGGAAAAATTGTGCAACTTTCAAGTTTGGTACTGCGGTAAATAAAAAGAAAATTTATAACGTTAAAAATGGAAAACATTACTGATGGCATGTACTATAAATTGTCAATTCAAATTTTTGAGTACATTTGTTTAATTGCCTAATATTTCAATGTTTTGTTGTTGTGTATTTTAGCTAAAAAAATAACAAAATACTTCGTGTTTCGTGGAACATAATTTACAAATAGAGGAAAGTAGTGATGAAGTTTAATTGCAAACGTGTTGTCTGAACCCTCTATTATCAGAGACTATTAACCGTTTTTGCTCCTTTTTGCTCCATTTCGAAAAAATAACGTTTTTATAACTAAGTATGAGTTTAAGCGCTCAGAGCTTCCAGACGTATGGGCAAGCAACAATCGCCAAGCAGACGCGATGAAATTGTTTATGGTTGAAAAAATTATTTAGTATTTCTACCCAAGTTGCCCAGTTTATTGCTATTGTTAAAAGCACGGAAGCAACATATACAAGAAAAGTTATGGTTGGAAATGGGTCTTATAGTGGATAAACCCAAACAGAACGGTAGTGGTAGCAGTCATGATGGAAACACCGCCCGAAGAGCGTTTTCAGATCCTAGAAAGCTATCTGATATACTAAATCTTAATTATGAAGTTATCAGGAACTTTTATATAATATTAATTGCTATCTCCTCCGAACATTATATAAATAGCGATAAATTTAGAGCTTTCTGCGTCCGTACATTTGAAATCTATATGAATAACTATTCTTGGTATCCCATGTCCCCAACTGTGCACCAAGTTTTGATCCATGGATACCAAATAATGGATAGCTGCATAGTTCCTGTTGATGTTCTCGGAGAAAACGCATCAGAGGCTCGAAACAAAATTTATAAAAATGACAGAAGGTCGCATGCCAGAAAGAGCAGTAGGCTAAACAACATCACTGATGCTTTTCACAGGGCATTAGATTCATCTGCTTTTGTCAAGTCTTTGTCTTAAAAAAAGACAGAAGCTTCACAAAAAATTAAAATTTCCAAGCGAAGTGATTGGTCTGTTTGCTCTGATTGAGCCTCCGCAAATCGCGCATCAAGATGATACAAATGAAACTGATAGTTTAGAAGCTGAAGATGAGGATGAGGATGATGCAAACAATTTCGACCCGAATATCGAATTGGATGAAGAAAATTATGATTATTGATGTTAATTTTTTGAGTATGTGGTAATTATTGTAAAATAAAAATACAACAAAATTTTGTTTTCATATTTTTCTTAATTTTACAGGGTATAAACGGAATGATAATACACAATTTAATTTTTATACCCTGAACCCATTGAAAATGGGAAATCAGGGTATAATGGTTTTGTGAAAAAGTATGTAACAGGCAGAAGGAATCATCGCAGACCCCATAAAGTATATATATTCTTGATCAGGGCGATGAGCTGAGTCGATTTAGCCCTGTCCGTCTGTCCGTCCGTCTGTCCGTCCGTCCGTCCGTCCGTATGAGCAAAAGGATCTCAGAAGTTATAAGAGCTAGAGAGCTGAAATTTTGTATGTAGACTCGTGTATACCATACGCAGTACAAGTTTATCATATTTTTTCGATAACTCTTTCGATATCTTTTTTATCGAGGATAATCGATAAATTTGTATTGTTTTTTCAACCTAATTTCAACACTTTTAGACATAGAGACTTCAGATTTACTGTGTATATGCATTAGATAGATACACAGATTTTGTCATTTACAGATTTTGGATACCACGCCCCCTTCGCCCCAATTCGTAAAAAACGTATATCAAGTACTAGAAACTTGTGCTTTAGAATGTACGCATATTTTAACGTTATAATTACGTTCTGAAAGTTTCATTAAGATCGTACGTCTACAAAAGAAATTATTCAACAAATAAAATCTCATAATATTGCCCACACTGCAGCGCAGCCCAGAGCGCGGGCTTATGCGTGCGTGTGGATGCATGTGTATATGTGCGGAATGATTAGAATATCAGCTTGGAGGGTTCAGGGTATCTCCTAGTCGAGCAGTCTCGACTAGAGCCTTCTTACTTGTTTGATTATATAATAAGCTGTATTCATTCATTATACCCTGAACCCATTGAAAATGGGAAATCAGGGTATAATGGTTTTGTGAAAAAGTATGTAACAGGCAGAAGGAATCATCGCAGACCCCATAAAGTATATATATTCTTGATCAGGGCGATGAGCTGAGTCGATTTAGCCCTGTCCGTCTGTCCGTCCGTCTGTCCGTCCGTCTGTCCGTCCGTCCGTCCGTCCGTATGAGCAAAAGGATCTCAGAAGTTATAAGAGCTAGAGAGCTGAAATTTTGTATGTAGACTCGTGTATACCATACGCAGTACAAGTTTATCATATTTTTTCGATAACTCTTTCGATATCTTTTTTATCGAGGATAATCGATAAATTTGTATTGTTTTTTCAACCTAATTTCAACACTTTTAGACATAGAGACTTCAGATTTACTGTGTATATGCATTAGATAGATACACAGATTTTGTCATTTACAGATTTTGGATACCACGCCCCCTTCGCCCCCAATTCGTAAAAAACGTATATCAAGTACTAGAAACTTGTGCTTTAGAATGTACGCATATTTTAACGTTATAATTACGTTCTGAAAGTTTCATTAAGATCGTACGTCTACAAAAGAAATTATTCAACAAATAAAATCTCATAATATTGCCCACACTGCAGCGCAGCCCAGAGCGCGGGCTTATGCGTGCGTGTGGATGCATGTGTATATGTGCGGAATGATTAGAATATCAGCTTGGAGGGTTCAGGGTATCTCCTAGTCGAGCAGTCTCGACTAGAGCCTTCTTACTTGTTTGATTATATAATAAGCTGTATTCATTCATTATACCCTGAACCCATTGAAAATGGGAAATCAGGGTATAATGGTTTTGTGAAAAAGTATGTAACAGGCAGAAGGAATCATCGCAGACCCCATAAAGTATATATATTCTTGATCAGGGCGATGAGCTGAGTCGATTTAGCCCTGTCCGTCTGTCCGTCCGTCTGTCCGTCCGTCTGTCCGTCCGTCCGTCCGTCCGTATGAGCAAAAGGATCTCAGAAGTTATAAGAGCTAGAGAGCTGAAATTTTGTATGTAGACTCGTGTATACCATACGCAGTACAAGTTTATCATATTTTTTCGATAACTCTTTCGATATCTTTTTTATCGAGGATAATCGATAAATTTGTATTGTTTTTTCAGCCTAATTTCAACACTTTTAGACATAGAGACTTCAGATTTACTGTGTATATGCATTAGATAGATACACAGATTTTGTCATTTACAGATTTTGGATACCACGCCCCCTTCGCCCTCAATTCGTAAAAAACGTATATCAAGTACTAGAAACTTGTGCTTTAGAATGTACGCATATTTTAACGTTATAATTACGTTCTGAAAGTTTCATTAAGATCGTACGTCTACAAAAGAAATTATTCAACAAATAAAATCTCATAATATTGCCCACACTGCAGCGCAGCCCAGAGCGCGGGCTTATGCGTGCGTGTGGATGCATGTGTATATGTGCGGAATGATTAGAATATCAGCTTGGAGGGTTCAGGGTATCTCCTAGTCGAGCAGTCTCGACTAGAGCCTTCTTACTTGTTTTTATCTGAAAATATGTAATGTAAGATATATATAATATATTTAAAAAATGTATGTCTAAAGTACACATGATTTCATTAATGGGTAACAAGGAGGCGGGGAGAAGGCGTGGTCAAATCGTAAAAAAAAAAATTCGAAATTCTAACTTAGTCTATCTTAGGTGTATGTAAAATTTCAACCTCCTAGCTCTATTTTTAGAATTGATGCCAACATTTCGGGCTTTTTTCCTATAGTGCACTGCAGCCCATGCGTGTTTATGCGTGCGTGCCTATATGTGCCTATGTATGTGTGTGTGTGTGTTTCTTTTGTAAGCAAAAAGACGCGGAGAATTATTGAAATATCAGTTCTCCTAGGGGTTCAGGGGATTTCCTAGTCGGGCAGTCTCGACTAGAGCTTTCTTACTTGTTTAAAAGGATTCTGTGATAAATGCGAACTAAAAATCAGTTGACAAATTTATAAATCGATCATTATAAAATAAAAAGTCAAACTAAAAATCAGTTGACAAATTTTATAAATCGAAAAAAAAGAGGTCAAACTACAAATAAGTTGACAAATTTAAAAAAAAAAAGTACATCTCAACGCTGGCAACCAGAAAACAAAAGAGAGCAGCATATTACGACAAAAGCAGGATGGCACAAGCTAACCTACAAATGTCATCGCAGCAATTATATGAGCAGTTGATCAACAAGGAGCAGCATCTAGAGGAGCTACATCAAGCTTACGTCACGCTTCAAGAAAACACCAATGCGGCTCAGAAGGAACGATTGTTTCAAAACATCAATTATTTGGCAACGTTCACGGGATCAGGTGATATATCAATTAACTCGTTCTTCAGCAGCGTGGAGTACCTTCTCCAAGGAGTGGAGGACTCTGGACTAAGACGAGAGGCCCCTAGGACAATCTTCAACAAGACAATCCAAGGACAGGCGAAGGATGTTGTTATCAATATACCGGAACCAGACAACTGGCAGCTAATTAAGTCAACGCTAAAGCTGAGGTATCGACCGGACACGGAACCCCATCAAATTTACCGTAAAATTTATGAGTTAAAAGTAGACATAGTAAGCGAACTTGCAGCAGAACTACAAAATATTAAGTATTAAACAGACGAATTAAGAGTTTACCATCAAAACGATAATTTTATAGATTTAAGTAACGTAGAAAGTTTACTAGTAAATGCAGCTAAAGAAATGACTCAAGGCACTTTACTTGATAAAATATACGAAGAACGAAATTTAAATGAGATTTTAAAAATAATGATGTTACGTAGATACGAAAATAGTTGTATTAGATTTCAATATAAGAAAAGTACACCCAATAGGTATAACGCTGAGGCTGAATCTAGCAAGAAAAATCATAACAACAAAAATCAACAATATTATCAACAAAATTGAAACAAAAATCAACAATATTATCATCAAAATTATAACAATAACAAGCAATCTTATTATCAACCACAAAGTGGTCAAAACAATAATCAAAACAATTATCAACAAAACAATCAGTAACAATATTACAGAAACAACTCAGGTCAGTACAGACAAGATTATACTCAACACAATTCAGGACAGAGTCACCCTAACCAAAACAATCAGCAAACAATTTCACAACAGTCAAAACAGTATAGGTCAAGGAATTCAGAACCCATGGAAATAGAAAACCTAGAAAGAAAGCAAGAAACAAACAGTTACCATGAAACAAGAAATGACTACAACCAGGCAGAGGTTAATAATACAGTTTTTTTTATGAATGCGGAATGCGTACCATTATTAGAACATAACATCGATAAACATAAATATGTAGCATTAATAGACACAGGAGCAAGTTTAAGTCTAGTAAACAACCAAATTAATGGGCACACAAAGATTAAGCTGAATAAACCCATATCATATAGCACAATTAATAGTAAGGACTAGAGTATGAAATTCATACAACAGCACCTAGAGAATTCAATTTACCAAACAACGCTAAAGTCCGCTGGAAGTTAGCCTCACTAAAGGGAAGGAGGTATAACTTTATTATAGGTATAGACCTCCTACAATTTTTAAGTGCAGTTATTAACATTGAAAAAAAACAGTTTAACATTAAATCTCAAAGAAAACCGTATAATAAATAAGCCATATCAATATGAAGAAATCTGTGCATTAGAGAGTACTATAGATAAATATGATAGCTTGGCATTAGATCATTTAAATACACAAGAGGTAATTGAAGTTAAGAAAATTATAAAACGATATAGTAAACTTTTTTTTAAAGAAGGAGATAAACTAACTAGTACAACCGAAATAGAACATGAAATACGGACAACTACAGATGAACAACTTAATTCAAAGCTATATATGTATATACTAGATGCCTGCACGAATACGTCTCAAACGCTAAACGAGACACCCGTGTCTTGGTGGTGCTTGGTTTCACACTGTTTCGTTTTCTTACTTGTTATACCCTGAACCCATTTTCAATGGGAAATCAGGGTATAATGGCTTTGTTAAAATGCATGTAACAGGCAAACGGAGGCGTGGCAGACTCAACAAAGTATATATATTCTTGGTCAGGTCAACGAGCTGAGTCGATCCGTCTGTCTGTCTCTCCGTATGTATGAACGCGTCGATTTCAGAAGATATAAGATCTAGAGACTTAAACTTGGTTTTTAAATGTCCGTATATAGCGCGCGAATTTTGTTTTGAGTTCTTTATTTTTGAAATTAAATAACATGGTTCAACTTCTCCAGTCAAGTCTCAAATTTGAGCTCATTTTTATTCAAATGCTACTAGCCTATTCTGGCGACATAGCTGTTTCTTCTTTATTTCACAATGTTGCTAGATATTTCTGGCGCCAATTGAGTAGCATAGCTATTTTCTTCATAATTTGAATTTCACAATGTTGCTAGACATTTCATCATTACAAACATGCAACATTTAGGTATGGACTTTTTCGCTTAAAATATGCTTATATTGATTACATAAATACATACATAACTTCTCCCTCATTTAAATAAGAATTCTACTGAATTCTGTGTTGTTATTAATTTTCTTATTAAAGGTAATATATAAGGTAGGTATTACTTATAATTATTGTTTTGAGTAATGAATAGTAACTTGTTTATATTATATTATTATAGTTTTTTTTTTTTTTTTCAGTTAAATGTTATTTAATAAGAAATGATAAATTAGTTAAAACTATATTTTTGATTTCATTTTGAATACTTATAAAGGTTTCTGTTTGTCAGAAACAAATATTTAAAAGAAATAAAATTATCAACATTTGCTAATAGATTTGATTTGCTCTGTTATGCTTCAGAAAGAGCGAATTTTGTTTTGGTTAAGTATTTGATGAGTCTTCAATTCTGTTATCATTCTTGTCTTCTGTAAATTTGTAAACACGTTTTATATTTACTGGGTTATTATTCTTAAGTTTAGCTTTTTTAAACTTTGGTACTTCTTTGTGTCTGACTGCTTTATAGTTTTTAATAAACCCCTCTTCTCTTTCTTCTTCATAATTTTCTCTGTTTCGGTTGTTCTTATCAAGCTTTTTGTTTTAAGTGGTTTCTATATTATTCTTAATGATTTTTAAATCTATTTTATTATTTTGCGCTTCAAAAGGTGTGCATTTAATAGTAGAGTGGTACCTGTCGTTATAATTTCTTACTGCCCTTTGCATAATTTGTTTTACTGATATGTTTTCTGTTTCTGTATTACGTATTATCCTAAACTTTTCTGCCAATGTGCTATGCAGTCTTTCTACATCTGCATTGCCTGTAGGGCTGTTCGGTTTTGTTAAATGTAATTCAATATTTTCTCGGCTTAATAGTTCTTTAATTATTGAATTAAATTCATTGTTAGCTACAATCTTATTTGGTTTGCCTATTTTTGTAAAATGATTTTCGATCTGCTCCACGATGGTTATATGGTTCCTATCGTTTAGTGGGTAAACGGCTGCAAATTTCGAAAATTTATCTATAATAGTTAAGAAATATGTGTTTTTTTTTATTACGTATGTGTCTATATGTATTATTTGGTTTTTATCCGATGGAGTTTCTGTTTTAACAAATTTGTTTCTAACTGGGTTTCTGTCATATTTAACTTCTTTGCAAAAGTCGCATTGGTTGATTACTGTCTGTATTAATTCTAATAACTTAGGGTAAAATATTTTATTTTTTATTTTGTTGTACGTCTCTTGAATACCTGAATGCATACTCTCTTGTACATGGTAAATAGATATTTGTTTTACAGCTTCCGTTTCAGTTTCTATATCTTGAGCTCTATGTGTGCATTTAGTGAATTCTATTTGTTTGTTGTTAGAGCATAATTGAATTAATTTTTCTTGTACTATATTATATTCCTGATCCGGTAGATCTGTTAATAGTTTGAATTTTCTTCCGTAGAGATACGGTCTAAAATAGTTTACACTCCATAGTATTGCTAAAAATTCTTTATCTGTTGCTGAATAATTTTTCTCATGATTGTTCAACGTTCAAAACAAATTGGATGCCCTTCTTGAGAAAGAACCGATCCTATGGCATAATTTGAAGCGTTAGTTGTAAGCGTGAATGCTTTTTCAAAGTTAGGGAATCTTAATATAGGATGTGAACAAATAAGCTGCTTTAACTTTTCAAATGCTGCGATGAAAGTTGGATCTTTTGTATTTATTTTAGTATTTTTATACCCTGAACCCATTTTCAATGGGAAATCAGGGTATAATGGTTTTGTTAAAAGTATGTAACAGGGAGAAGGAGGCGTGGCAGACCCCACAAAGTATATATATTCTTGATCAGCCCGACGAACTGAGTCGATTTAGCCATGTCCGTCTGTCCGTCCGTCTGTCCGTATGTTTGAACGCGTCGATTTCCGAAGATGCAATAGCTAGAGATTTCAACTTTTTTTTAAAATGTCCGTTTATAGCACGCGCATATCGAGTTTATCACAAAAAAACGATAACTCGTCAGATTATTTTTTTATCGATAAAAAACCTTATCGAAAGTCAATTATTAAATTAAATCTCCCACATCTTTAGAGCTAGAATCTCCAAATTTTAAATGTAGACTTATATGTACTTTATAGAATTTCGATTTTTGTTATAATTCACCCCCCACCCCTATATCTACAGCCTCACCCTCACCTTTGTAAAAGGCGTATTTAAATAGTAATGATATAATCACAATCTAAAAGTTTCATGAAGAACGTACATCCACAAAAAAAGTTAATCAACAATTAAGTTTCCATAACAAGCCCACACTGCAGCCCATGCGAGTTTATGCGTGCGTGCCTATGTGTGCCTATGTATGTGTGTGTGTGTGTTTCTTTTGTAAGCAAATAGACGCGGAGAATTATTGAAATATCAGTTCTCCGAAGGGTTCAGGGGATTTCCTAGTCGAGCAGTCTCGACTAGAGCTTTCTTACTTCTTCTTTAAATATTGTGTTATGGGTTGCGCTAATTTTGCGTAATCTTTAATAAATTTTCTGTAGAAACCTGTTATGCCTAAAAAACTTTTTATCTCCTTTTCTGTTTTTGGTAAAGGTAACTTTTCTATTATGCCTATTTTGTTTGGATTTGGTTTAATACCTTCTTTGGTTAAGATATGACCTAAAAATTCTGTCTCCTTTTTCATGAAGTTACATTTATCGATTTGAATCTTCAAATTCTTATCTCTAATACTTTAAATATTTCGTTGATGGCTTGATCATGCTCCTGCAGCGATGTGCTAAAAATTAGTATTTCGTCCAAATATACGACACATTTTTATACCCTGAACCCATTGAAAATGGGAAATCAGGGTATAATGGTTTTGTTAAAATGTATGTAACAGGCAGAAGGAGGCGTGGCAGACCCCACAAAGTATATATATTCTTGATCAGGGCGACGAGCTGAGTCGATTTAGCCCTGTCCGTATGTCTGTCTGTCCGTCTGTCCGTATGCTTGAACGCGTCGATTTCCGAAGCTATAAGAGCTAGAGAATTGAATTTTTTTTTTTTAAATGACCGTATATACAGCGCGGATGTCGAGTTTAGCTTTAGAATTCGATAAAGTATCCCCATATGTTTTTATCGAATAAAAACATTCGAGTTCAAATCAGATGCCAGTACAGCTAATTGTGAATGTTTCATTTTTTTAAATTTGTCAAATATTCAATGGAATATGTAGATCATATGCTGAAAGTTTCATTTAATTCCGTTAAGTCTATCAATTTTGAAAAAAATTAAATATTAGGCCAATTAACAAACGCACATGCAACAGCCACAGCAGATTTAGATTTGCTAGATGGCGCTGCAGCAGTGAATGTATTGCTGTTTTGCCATCAAACTGTCAAGGAGTGGAGTAGCGTAGTGAATAGCAGCGCGTCACTCGATCAAGAGGTCTCGGGTTCGAACCTCAGAGCGGTCGAAATTAATTTATATATATTCTTTTTTAATTATTTCAAAATATTTATACATATATTTATTTAAATGAGCTTACTATTCAATGGAATATGTAGATCATATGCTGAAAGTTTCATTAAATTTCGTTAAGTCAATCAATTTTTCAAAAAATCATTATATTTTAGGCCAATTAACAAACGCACATGCAGCAGCCACAACAGTTTTTCTATAAGTGTGCACACATCCATTCAAAGAAACAATTAGTTTAGTTTAGATTTGCTAGGATACCAATACTGATTATCCCTGGAGGGTATTCTTTACTTAAATGAAGAATGGTAGAAGCCGTAAGCAATGTTAGTTGTGTGTTGATAAGTTGTTGTCGTTGCGTCTTTAAGTGTACTATTGTCTGGAGCTCGGAGATATGCTGCCTGTGCATTCCCTTGCCGAATAGTATAGTTTTTGGTGGTAGCGATAGTCAATTTGTAAATACCTGCTAGATTTAGTTTCAATAGCCCAAAATGAAACAATTCTCTCTCTCTATGCCATAAATAGTCAAATTTAACAAAACATTTTAGTAACTATGCCAGTTATAAATAAACCGCCGCACGTCGCATCTGTAGGTAGTACAGAGAACAAATGCGCACTATGTGCGACAGAAATGGACGATACATATCCTTGCTATTTATCGCGTATCAGCATATTTTTCATAAAAACTGCGTGGAAGCGTGGTTAACAGAAAACACCGTCTGTTATACTTGCCAGACACCAATAGATAAGTAGCAAATGAAGCTAGTAGTAGGCAATTGCTCACTCTCTCGGAGGCACGAGACAGCCCCGCCACCAGCTCCAGTAACTCGTCGAGTTACAACCAGAAATCTTGCCAGAACTTTAGCACTAGCAGAGGCCAACAATACAGCTAATGTACAAGAAGCTGCTTCGTTGAATGCTAGTGGCGCACAGTCATCAGCTTTAGATGCGAGTCAAAGACCGAGGAGCTTCAGCCTGAAGCTGCGCGACCCAGAACTACTAGGGGACGACCCAGAGCAACTCGACCATTCCGTGGCGCGAATCCGAAAAGATCGCAGCAACCGGACTACAATGTTATTCAGAACATGATTGAAGAAACAGTCACTAGGGTCATGTCCTCGTTGTCCATAAACAATCGCCCTTCGCCAATTGAACCATTGCCGGTAGCGAACAGTCGCGAGTCCCCATCAATAAGCGCTTGCTCCTTGAATAGTCGAAGGAACGTGGATATTATGCAAAAGTGGGGATTTCAATTTGATGGTTCATCTGATGGATTAGGGGCTAATGAATATATCGCGTTAAATCGTTATCAGGTGAGACCTTAAACAGTGATTTCACAGACATGTGCAAGAATATGCATGTGCTATTTGCTGGAAAGTCTCGATCATGGTATTGGAGATACCACAAACAAGTTGACCATATTATTTGGTCTGACCTCTGTGCATCCCTTCGTCAACAGTATGATGACTATCGGTCAACCTTTATGAAGATGGAGATGATCAGAGCTCGAAAGCAAAAACCAGGAGAGTCTTTTTCAACTTTTTATGAATCTGTAGCCTCTCTTATAGATAAATCTTCACTCAAGGTAGCAGAAGAAGAATTAATGAAAATTTTAAAGAATAACACACTCCCTGAAATACGCGAGAAGCTATTATATCAGCCAGTTCACTCGGTAGGACAATTACGCCGCTTAGTACAAATGAGCGAAAATTTAGCGTATGAGACAAGCTGTCGTTTTAGTTACGCAAAGCCAATGGTACAGCGTAGACAAGTTTATGCTGTTGAAGAAATAGCTGATGATGTAGAAGGCGATTCACTAGATGCAGAGCTTGCAGCTATACGCGCCTCTCATCAAAAACTTCGTTGTTGGAATTGCGAAGAAATAGGCCATATCTGGGAAAACTGTCTATCTAAACGTCGCATTTTCTGCTACGGTTGTTGATAGCCCAATGTATATAAGCCACAGTGCAAAGTCTGTCTACAGAGACAGTCGGAAAACGGCCAGAATTCATCCGTCAACAGCCGGATGCCCACGAAAATGTAGAACCCAAAAGCACAGATACGGATACACCCGAGTTGCAAAACTGGCACTCGAGTACGTCTGCAATCCGTTT
The DNA here is from genome assembly GCA_035045965.1 of Drosophila aldrichi. Taxonomy (NCBI): domain Eukaryota; kingdom Metazoa; phylum Arthropoda; class Insecta; order Diptera; family Drosophilidae; genus Drosophila; species Drosophila aldrichi. The sequence goes on from JAWNOM010000516.1 coordinate 204,904, forward strand.
TCGTCCCTACGAAAAACGCTTACAAAATTGTGTAGAGGTTCGAAATCTAATATTTCAAGATAGCCCGCCTGCTATTAGCAAGCGAACTCAAAGATTGAAGTCATATTATACAGAAGTAAAGAAAAACCGAAATTTGCAAATATCTACGAATTTCAATAATGCAACCGACCTTCGTAGCTATGCTGAAGTTTCGTTCTTAAATTATACAGTACTTGGTGTGTTAGATACTGGAGCGAATATTAGTTGTATAGGTTCGAAATTAGCAACTGTAATGGTTGCCAACTTGTAAGATTGCAAATTGCAGGGCATGTCGTTTGCGACAACATTGTCGCCTGAGCTGCAATGACAAAAAAAAGTTTGGGACAAGCGGAGCTTTCACGATCGAGCTTTCGCTAAGCTTTCGCTTTGCTCGCTCGTCGGAGACAGTGGGAGAAATCCACTCAATCGCATCCCGCTGCCCGAAGCTTCGCTGAGAGCGAAACGCTGAAGCAAAGTACACTGGAATGTGGGCGTATAAAAAGCGGCCACATTGCCAGCTCCGTCTTTTTCCGGCCCACATTTTCCCATAACACACCCTCGGCGTGGAGTTCTACAAAATTAAAATTTTTGTTAATATCTAGCATACACAAAAGATTATTGGCATACACAAAAGATTCACATTTTTTGAATCTGGCCCATCGTAACCAGCTGAGCTGGTCAGTCCATGGCATTGGTGTGCGCAGCCGCACGCGTTTTAATTGCGTGGGAAACAACAAGTGTGCAAGCAGACAACAAAAGCCAGGTATTTTTAGCAAAATTAGTTTAAATTAAAACTTAGTTGCAGAGACTAAGTTCGGTTTTTTGTATTTTGCAGCCTATATTATACCCCTAGCCTCTCGGCCAGCAGAAGGCCACATGCACATATGCGCTGCGCAGAGGTCAAGGCTATATGAAAAAATAGTCCCCGAAAAAATAATAGCAGATCAGCCAGACGGCGAGGGAGTTTATCTACGAAATAGTAGTGGAAAAAAATAAACCAACGATTATTCTCGGCGCGGTTTAAAAGAAAGAAAAAAAAAAAAAGCAAAGAAAAAGTATATATATATATATATATATATATATATATATATATATATATATATATAGTTACGTATTCATCATACTCCAACAAATTAGAGTATTTGGTATGCATACATAATTTCTCTTATAATCTCACTTAAGCCACTCTGTAGCTTAAGCTTACGACTCTCGAAGCTCGCAATCGAAGTTACGGCAGAATCACGCCACTTAAAGCTTGTACAAGAAAGGTAACTGCATCTGTATCATGAGAAGAAACTTGTTCAGCTCCAATGCTAATAAAATAAAGTTATTTTTCTATTTAACTATCCGCATTGTTTAAAAATGTAATTGGCGCAGCCGGTAGGATACGCGCGGTAAACATAAACTCTATAAAGTCATTTTATTTGATTGGTCAAATACTAGTACCATCACCCAATTGTGCGGAATCAATAAAAGACAGTGATAAAGTGCGTCAGTTAAGTTATAATCAACTGCCACAAACATTTAAAACAAAAATTATTCAACTTAATTTAAATCGTGAGTGAAAATTTGAACACGTAACAAAAAAAAAAAATTATGTCGCTGACTGAAAACCATAACCAACCTCCAACTGGGAGTAGCACAAATATTTTTACTGAAGGCCAACTCAATCAATTGTTAATGAAATTAAAACAAATTCCAACATTCGAGGGTCAAGAAGATACTCTGGGGCCGTTTATTCGTCGACTGGATTATCTACTTGCTCTCTATCCAGCACATGATCTCAGGCAGCAAAGCATAATCTTTGGAGCGGCAGAAGTGTTGCTGGGTATCCAAGCACAAAGGGCAGTAGGACTTCAAGGTGTCAGCAACTGGAAATCCCTAAGGGCAACTTTAATCAACGACTACAAACCGCACATATCTTTCGAGGAGCTGTTTCGCCGTGTCTATAATACTAATTTCCAGGGTAGCTTGCGTCAGTATGTAGAAGAGCTCGAAATCAAAGCCAGCAAATTGTAAACAAATTATCATTAGAAAATGACGAAGTAAACAACTTTTATTATACACAAGCTATGAACGAAACAGTAAAAAATTTAATAAATAAAAAATTGCCCGATCGTATGTTCATGATTTTAGCACGTCATGATATATCTAGTATTTCTAAGTTAAAATGTGTAGCCCAACAAGAAGGCATGTATGAAGATAATGTAAACTTAATTCTCGTACAAAATAGTAGAAAATCAAATTCAAATATCAATCCTGATAGACCTTCTAATAAAGAAATAAATAATACTAAAATGACTTCATACAATAACAGTCCATCCCAGCAAAAAACTAACGAAATTGTCAGCAATCAATATCTTATACCGCACCATGTCCGACAGAACACATTTAATCAGGGACGACCTTCTTTACCATCACCAAATCCCCAAATATTTAAAGAATTTCAACAAAAACTCGTACAAGCTCAACAAAGTGTTGCCCATAGAATGTCAAGTCAAGGTTATTCGATACCAAATTTAACTCAACCTCAAAAGTGCCAACGTGAAAGTACAAGTGGCCATCAAAAGATGGAAATTGATGATTACCATCATATAGAAATGCCGATTGATCAATACTATAATCAAAGTTGCGAATATCAAAATAATAGTGACGAACCTTATTGTGAAACCGACCATCAGAATCTTAATAATCCATACCAATAATAAACTCTGTCGTAGTCTAATTGATACATAATTACTGTTCAACCTAATGAACTTTTCCCAGTAGAACAACATTTTTACATATTTCCATTTTCACACTATTATCCGTTCGCCGCCTAGCAAGAAATAGACGCTCAAGTGGAAGAAATGCTTCAACAAGGGATTATCAGGGAAAGTAATTCATCATATTGCAGTCCCTTATGGGTTGTGTCCAAAAAACTAGACGCTTCAGAGAATAAAAAATATCGAGTTGTCGTCGATCATCGGGGATTGAACGAAATCACTATAAACGATAAATACCCCATCCCAAATATTGACGAAATTCTTAGTAAGTTAGGCAGGTGTCAATATTTTACGACAATCGATCTTCCACCAGATAGAAATGGATCCAGATTCCATCACCAAAACTGCATTTTCAACCAAAAATGGACATTATGAATATACACGAATGCCATTTGGGTTGAAAAACGCACCAGCAACTTTTCAGCGTTGCATGAATAATGCTTTGAAAGGGGTAATAAATAAATGTTGCTTACTATATATCGACGATGCCATTGTATTCTCGACATCATTAACTTGAAAGAAAGGTGTTTAGCAAATTAAGAGAAGCTAACCTAAAGTTTCAGCTTGATAAGTGCGAATTCCTTAAAAGGGGAACAAAGTTTTTAGGTCATATTATAAGCTCATATGGCATCAAGCCCAATGAAGATAAAATAAAATCAATTCAATATGGAACATATTCTCAAGAGTCCAAAAGAAATAAAATCATTTCTTGGATTATGCGGATACTATAGGAAATTTATCCCAAATTTCGCACAAATTGCCAAACCTGATTTAAGAAACGAAGCTTATCCATTGGTTTGGCTTCACTCAATACAAGATACCAACATGAAACTCCAAAGGTGGAAAATTCGCCTATCAGAATACAATAAAATACATCCAAGGAAAAACCAATTATATAGCCGATGCGCTTTCACGTATTCAATCACAACACTAAGAAGTAATGTTAGGAAGTACTTGTGAAACTGTACATAGTGCGGAAGAGGATAGTTCATTCTTAATCCCTTTAACGGAAAAACCTCTAAATCACTACTCTCGACAAGTAATCATGGTTAGAACAGACAATATTTCAGTTAAAGTAGAACAATATTTCAAAAAATAAAAAATTATAATATATATTAAACTTTGCCTTCCTTACTCCGATGCAAATGGTCATCATCACCTTCAAGATGACCTAAATGCATTTCAACTTTGGTTTGTGGCAAACCAGCTGGACTTAAATTGTTCAAAGTGTATGACAATGACCTTCAGTCGTACCGTTCCTCTAATTGCTGATTATAAAATCAGCAACATTTCCCTAAGACGCATCTATACAGTCAAAGATCTTGGTGTGCTCTTTGACTGTAAACTTAACTTCAATCTTCATATGTCTACCATCGTTAATGAAGCCAAAAGTGTGCTTGGCTTTATTAAACGTTGGTCTAAGGAATTTAAAGACCCTTTTACCACCAAGCGATTATTTACTTCGCTTGTGCGTCCTATCTTAGAGTACTGCTCTGTTGTATGGTCTCCTCAGCATAAACTGTATCAGGATCGTATTGAATCGGTACAAAAACAGTTTCTTCTCTTTGCCTTAAGAGACCTTAGATGGGACAGTAATGTACGATTACCGTCTTATCATAGTAGGCTCCAGCTGATTGACCTTCCATCACTAACCAATCGCAGAACAATTCTAGGAATTGTTTTTTTGCATAAATTGATTAGTGGTGACATTGATTCAGCCTCTCAGTTGGGTCGTCTAAGTTTTTCGGTTCCGTCCCGAACAACTAGACACTATCGGCCTCTCCACTTGCCAGTCTGCACTAGGGATTATTCTTTGCACAGCGCGTTTTATGTCCTTTGTGTGAATTTTAATAAATACTATCACGTTTTTCCCTTAGAACTCTCTCTTCCTAAACTTAAATCTACTCTATCAGCTTATCTTAGGGAAATCACGCACAATGCCCAGGCATAAGCATTGGTATACATTTTTCGTTGCCAATGTTGTGTTGTGAGTTCTCAATTCTATCCTATACTCTTGTTTGACTATTCCCTTACTCTTTTCTTTTTTGATTTCTCATTATCTAGATTATCTCTTTCGCTACTTCTTTTAATATCTTCATTTTCCTTTTTCTGTACTAAATCTTTGTTAATTTTTTTTTTTTTTTTTTTTTTATTTTTAATTTCATATAGTTAATATATATGCCCTTAATATGTTGTTTAAGTTTTCTTACTAACACCTTTTTTTCATAGCTTCACTAGTAGCACTGACCATATTTGGCTGTGAAATGTGGGCATAGCTGGCCGGACTGGCAAATAAAACACCCCCATCGGGTCGGTGCTACTAGCCGTGTGGGCTTTTCATGGAAACTTAATTGTTTAATAACTTTTTTTGTGGATGTTCGTTCTTCATGAAACTTTTAGATTGTGATTATATCATTACTCGCTGAAAGCCAGTTATAAAATTATATCTCCCACATCTTTAGAGCTAGAGTCTTCAAACTTTAAATGTAGACTCATATGTAATTTATAGAATTTCGGTTTTTGTTATTATTTACCTCCCACCCCTATAGCCACCACCTCACCCTTACCTTTGTAAAAGGCGTATTTAAAATACTAGAGACTTGAGCTTCGACATATACACGCATAGTAATGATATAATCACAATCTAAAAGTTTCATGAAGAACGGACATCCACAAAAAAAGTTATTAAACAATTAAGTTTCCATGAGAAGCCCACACTGCAGCCCATGCGTGTTTATGCGTGCGTGCCTATATGTGCCTGTGTATGTGTGTGTGTGTTTCATTTGTAAGCAAAAAGAAGGGTTCAGGGGATTTCCTAGTCGAGCAGTCTCGACTAGAGCTTTCTTACTTGTTTTTCTATAATTATTTGCATGGCAGAAAATCATTATTTGGATGGACAAAAGTATTTTGACATTCTTTTTATACCCTGAACCCATTGAAAATGGGAAATCAGGGTATAATGGTTTTGTTAAAAGTATGTAACAGGGAGAAGGAGGCGTGGCAGACCCCACAAAGTATATATATTCTTGATCAGGGCGACGAGAAAAGTTGATTTGGCCCTGTCCGTCTGTCTGTCCGTCCGTCCGTCCGTCCGTCCGTCCGTCCGTCCGTCCGTCCGTCCGTCCGTCCGTCTGTCCGTATGTTTGAACGCGTCGATTTCCGAAGATACAATAGCTAGAGACTTCAACTTTTTTTTAAAATGTCCGTATATAGCACGCGCATATCGAGTTTATCACATAATTTCGATAACTTGTCCGATTATTTTTTTATCGATGAAAAACCTTATCGAAAGTCAATTATAAAATTATATCTCCTACATCTTTTGAGCTAGAGTCTCCAAATTTGAAATGTAGACTCATATGTAGATTATAGAATTTCGTTTTTTTTTATAATTCACCCCCACCCCTATATCCACCCCCTCACCCTCACTTTTGTAAAAGGCGTATTTCAAATATTAGAGACTTGAGCTTCGGCATATACACGCATAGTAATGATATAAGCATAATCTAAAAGTTTCATGAAGAACGTACGTCCAAAAAAAAAGTTATTAAACAATTAAGTTTCCATGAGAAGCCCACACTGCAGCCCATGCGTGTTTATGCGTGCGTGCCTATATGTGCCTATGTACGTGTGTGTGTGTTTTTTGTAAGCAAAAAGACGCGGAGAACTATTGAAATATCAGTTCTCCGAAGGGTTCAGGGGATTTCCTAGTCGGGCAGTCTCGACTAGAGCTTTCTTACTTGTTATACCCTGAACCCATTTTCAATGGGAAATCAGGGTATAATGGTTTTGTTAAAATGTATGTAACAGGCAGAAGGAGGCGTGGCAGACCCCACAAAGTATATATATTCTTGATCAGGGCGACGAGAAAAGTTGATTTAGCCCTGTCCGTCTGTCTGTCCGTCCGTCCGTCCGTCCGTCTGTCCGTATGTTTGAACGCGTCGATTTCCGAAGATAAAATAGCTAGAGACTTGAACTTTTTTTTAAAATGACCGTATATACAGCGCGCATATCAAGTTTATCACTAGAAATCGATAACTCGTCCGATTATTTTTTTATCGATGAAAAACCTTATCGAAAGCCAGTTATAAAATTATATCTCCTACATCTTTTGAGCTAGAGTCTCCAAATTTTAAATGTAGACTCATATGTAATTTATAGAATTTCGGTTTTTGGTATAATTCACCCCCCGCCCCTATATCCACCCCCTCACCCTCACTTTTGTAAAAGGCGTATTTCAAATACTAGAGACTTGAGTTTCGGCATATACACGCATAGCAATGATATAATCACAATCTAAAAGTTTCATGAAGAACGTACGTCCACAAAAAAAGTTATTAAACAATTAAGTTTCCATGAGAAGCCCACACTGCAGCCCATGCGTGTTTATGCGTGCGTGCCTATATGTGTCTATGTATGTGTGTGTGTGTTTCTTTTGTAAGCAAAAAAACGCGGAGAAATATCAGATCTCCGAAGGGTTCAGGGGATTTCCTAGTCGGGCAGTTTCGACTAGAGCTTTCTTACTTGTTATACCCTGAACCCATTGAAAATGGGAAATCAGGGTATAATGGTTTTGTTAAAATGTATGTAACAGGCAGAAGGAGGCGTGGCAGACCCCACAAAGTATATATATTCTTGATCAGGGCGACGAGATAAGTTGATTTAGCCCTGTCCGTCTGTCTGTCCGTCCGTCCGTCCGTCCGTCTGTCCGTATGTTTGAACGCGTCGATTTCCGAAGATACAATAGCTAGAGACTTCAACTTTTTTTTAAAATGTCCGTATATAGCACGCGCATATCGAGTTTATCACATAATTTCGATAACTTGTCCGATTATTTTCTTATCGATGAAAAACCTTATCGAATGTCAATTATTAAATTATATCTCCTACATCTTTTGAGCTAGAGTCTCCAAATTTTAAACGTAGACTCATATATACTTTTTATTTATTTATTTATTTACTTTCATTTAGGGTACTTGACAAACATAGAGTCAGCTAAAAATAAAAAAGCCTAACAAAGTACAGAGAATATCACTAGTAGCACCGACCCGATGGGGGTGTTTTATTTGCCAGTCCGGCCAGCTATGCCCACATTTCACAGCCAAATATGGTCAGTGCTACTAGTGAAGCTATGAAAAAAAGGTGTTAGTAAGAAAACTTAAACAACATATTAAAGGCATATATATTAACTATATGAAATTATATATATATGAAATTATATAATAAAAAAAGAAAAAAAAAATAAATAAAACAAAAAAAAACAAAATAATATTAAATAAATAATAATAATAATAATAAATAAAAAGTAAAAAAAAAATAAAAAAAAAATTACAAAGAAAAAAAAAAAGAGAAAAGAAAAAAAAATTAAGAAAGATTTAGTACAGAAAAAGGAAAATGATTAAAAGAAGTTGCGAAAGAGAAAATACAGTTAATGAGAAATCAAAAAAGAAAAGTGTAAAGGAATAGTCGAAAAAGAGTATAGAATAGAATTGAGAATTCACAACACAACATTGGCAACGAAAAATGTGTACCAATGCTTATGCCTGGGCATTGTGCGTGAATTCCCTAAGATAAGCTGATAGAGTAGATTTAAGTTTAGGAAGAGAGAGTTCTAAGGGAAAAACGTGATAGTATTTGTTAAAATTCGCACAAAGGACATAAAACGCGCTGTGCAAAGAATAATCCCTAGTGCAGACCGGTAAGTGGAGAGGCCGATAGTGTCTAGTTGTTCGGGACGGAACCGAAAAACTTAGACGACCCAACAGGGAGGCTGAATCAATGTCACCACTAATCAATTTATGCAAAAAAACAATTCCTAGAATTGTTCTGCGATTGGTTAGTGATGGAAGGTCAATCAGCTGGAGCCTACTATGATAAGACGGTAATCGTACATTACTGTCCCATCTAAGGTCTCTTAAGGCAAAGAGAAGAAACTGTTTTTGTACCGATTCAATACGATCCTGATACAGTTTATGCTGAGGAGACCATACAACAGAGCAGTACTCTAAGATAGGACGCACAAGCGAAGTAAATAATCGCTTGGTGGTAAAAGGGTCTTTAAATTCCTTAGACCAACGTTTAATAAAGCCAAGCACACTTTTGGCTTCATTAACGATGGTAGAAACATGGAGATTGAAGTTAAGTTTACAGTCAAAGAGCACACCAAGATCTTTGACTGTATAGATGCGTCTTAGGGAAATGTTGCTAATTTTATAATCAGCAATTAGGGGAAAGGTACGACTGAAGGTCATTGTCATACTTTAGTATGCATACATATTGAATATCCATTGTAACTAGAGTACTTAAAGAGTACGCACTGTAACACTTTGTTGCAGTGTTTATGTAAACAGAAATTCGGTCATTAACCGTGGCCGAAATATGGGTCGGTCGTCGCTCTCCCAGAATATGCAAGTGTCAGCATTCTGCTGAGACGCGCCGACCACTTGACAGAACTCAAGTGTATGCATATGCACAATCGCCCAAGTTCAAGAGAGCATAAATATAACATATACAAATATAGTACATAAGAAATATACATAACAGTCTCTCTGCTGTCGACATATATATAGAACCTAAGTAGAATGTTTAAGGTCATATTCAATCCAGCATTGGAAGCGGCAACACTGCTGCTTCCCAGCAAACCAATAAAGATATAATAATTCCAAATCAATATTATAACAAATTGGCTTCAACATTACTACATGGCGACCGTGACAGTCGTCGCTGTCCTGTAAATCACCAAAAAGACAAAAATAAGTGTGTTCTGCCCGTTGGTACTGGCGGTGCCGCTGCTGCGGCACCCGCAACAAAGAAGAAGAGACCGAGTCTGAAGATGACGCCATGGGCTTCGCTTTCTTCGAATAAGCCAACTTCATTTAATATGTATAGCTGAACAGCAAAAGCAACAGCAACAACAACAGCAGCGACGGCAGCGGCAGTAGCAGCAAAAACAACAACAACAACATCAGAACCAGCAGCCACAACAACTAAAATGAAGCAATCGCCGTCTAGCAGCAACATAGCGGCGATTTGTGAGAACACATACTGGATACCATAAGCCTGTGCAAGGACCAGCAGCGGCCACGCCCAGCGCGTCAAGCTGGGCCAATCAACATTAAGATGTGAGCCGACAACGCTACTTAGAGCGCGCAACGTTATAGGCTATAATAATATATATTAAGATATAAAATTTAATTTTAATTATACATTGTAAAATTGTACTACTGAGCGACGATTGTGTTGCCCGGTATAGCGCATGGCCCGTAAAGCCATGCAAATTTTAGACAGGAAGACCACTGCGTTGGTCGAGTAGGAACAAGAAAATAACTATATAATACAAAAAAATACTATAAATTTGATTTGATTTATATTTACACAACTTCATTATGTCCCTTTTTCATTTGAAATTTTATGTTCTTGCTGACTCGATATTGTCGATTTCAGCCTTGAACTTATTACCTGTTTTGTGTTGGCAACATATAATGGATATAATAACATCCAACATACAAATCTTGAATAATTTAAAATGTAACTAAAACCTGCTTAGACGCACCCGTGTGGTCGCGGGACTTTAGAATACAACCACAGTGAGAGACGCTTGTCGTAAGAGGCGACTAAGATGCTCAACTGGCAAAGACAACAAAAATTTTATAAAAGTCCTGAAGTCACTACCAGGCAAGTAAACAGAAAAATCCTGCAGGATATGTTCAAGAAGATTTGCTTGTGCAATCTCTTAACAAACGCTTCTAAGCCCAACGTCATTTTTAATGGCGAAATATGAATAGTAGTGGCCTTGCATATAACAAATCGACATGTTTTTAGAAACATGAAGAAATTATAGCAAGAATTGATGTTAGCGATTTTGTACTCCAATGGAATTCTCGACTTAGGTCAGATTTTCCAAAGGCTTGCATGACAAGCCGGTGTATATATAATCAGCAACACAAGAGGCACCGTGCAAAAGATCTTTGACCTAGTTTCAACAGATTCTTTTAATAATATGGGCAATAATATATGTATATTAGAGTAGCGCTACTCAAGCCGGTGACCCAAATAATAATTATTAACGATCGAGAAGCGATACTGTTTACATTACATGACAATTTACTATCTGAAATTGCAAATAAAAATTTATTCTGAAACATGGTCCAATGAAGACGTTCATTATGGATACAGAAACAGAATATAAAAATTCCACTATAAGTGACTTGTGCAAATATTTAAAGATAGACGATATGACGTCTACTGCACAAAACCACCAGACAGTTTCGAAAAATAAATTAAAACATAAAATTGGTCTGATCAACCTATTAAGGTAATCAAAATGAATAAAAACAAAATTCATAATAATTATCATTTTACTAATACCATCATCTCTCAAACAACAAAGGTATTCTTTTTCTTATCATCTACTAATGCTATCATTTATTGAACAATGAAATCGATTTTTTTTTAAATGCATTAAATTTTTTTATAAAAAGAAAAAAAAATGTAAAAAAAAAAACACAAAAAAAAAAACAAAATATTGCTGAACTATCCATTTGTTAGTTAAAAACAAATTTCTTAAGTAAAATCATATAAAATAACTCCATAATATTACGTTATTTTTCAAAAGGAGGGAGATGTAGTATGCATACATATTGAATATCCATTGTAACTAGAGTACTTAAAGAGTACGCACTGTAACACTTTGTTGCAGTGTTTATGTAAACAGAAATTCGGTCATTAACCGTGGCCGAAATATGGGTCGGTCGTCGCTCTCCCAGAATATGCAAGTGTCAGCATTCTGCTGAGACGCGCCGACCACTTGACAGAACTCAAGTGTATGCATATGCACAATCGCCCAAGTTCAAGAGAGCATAAATATAACATATACAAATATAGTACATAAGAAATATACATAACAGTCTCTCTGCTGTCGACATATATATAGAACCTAAGTAGAATGTTTAAGGTCATATTCAATCCAGCATTGGAAGCGGCAACACTGCTGCTTCCCAGCAAACCAATAAAGATATAATAATTCCAAATCAATATTATAACAAATTGGCTTCAACATTACTACAATACACTTTGAACAATTTAAGTCCAGCTGGTTTGCCACACACCAAAGTTGAAATGCATTTAGGAGTAGGGAAGGCAAAGTTTAACATCATCAGCATACATAAAAATGGTAGAATGTGAGATACAGCTAGGAAGGTCATTTATGAAAAGGGAAAAGAGCAATGGACCCAAATGGCTACCCTGAGGTACACCAGACGATACAAAGATCTCTTTAGACATAGCTGTTCTCAGCAAGACTCTTTGGGTTCTACCCATTAAATAGGAAGAAATCCAAGACACAAGTCTAGGTGAAAATCCTAAGCGTTCAAGCTTAAGAATAAGTATGTGATGATGTACAGAGTCAAATGCTTTACTGAAGTCAGTATAAATAACATCAGTTTGCATTTTTTTAGCAAAGCTGTCATTAATGAGCGAAGAAAACTCGAGTAAATTAGAGGATGTTGATCGATTATGAACAAAACCATGTTGAGATGGTTGAATAATCGATTTGCAAAAATGCTGCAAGGCCGACGTTATTATTTTCTCAAATAACTTCGGAATAGCAGATAATTTGGCAATGCCTCTATAATTGGAAATATCAGATATTCCACCTTTTTTATATAAGGGAATGATAAAAGAATCTTTCCAAATTGACGGGAACACAGAAGTATCCAAGGACAAGTTAAACAATTTTAGTAGAGGTGACTGAAGAGAAACACTGCACTCTTTAATCACACAACTAGGAATCTTATCTGCACCAGGAGAGAAAGATGATTTCAATGTCCTAATGGCTGCAGCCAGAGAGGCTGCAGTAACTTTAGGAGCATTTATAGACCCAAATTCAGGAAGTGAATATGGATATGAGTTGCTGTTGAGATCAGCAGAAGAATAAGTGGATTGAAAAAAATCAGCAAAAAGATCAGAGGAATCCTGGTCATTGCAAGTTTTTACACCACCAAGGACAAATGAGGATGGCAAACCAGAAGATTTACGCTTCGAATTAACAAATGAGTAAAATTGTTTAGGATCTCGAGCAAACTGACGTTTGCAACGTATAAGATAATTCTCATAACAACTAGAATTTAAAAGATTGAAATTTGACTTGGCAATGGAATATTTGGACCAGTCAACACTTGAACCAGATTTTTTATAATTTTTGAAGCATTTGGTTTTAATGTTTCTTAAGTTCGAAAGTGTTTTGGTAAACCAAGGTGGCTTATTTGAAACTGGCGAAATACGGCAGAGAGGGACACAAACATCCAGAATAGAGTTTAAGGTAGAATAAAAGAACGATGCTGCCAAATTAATATCAACCGACTCATATAAAATAGACCAGTCTGTTGAATTAATTAATTCATTAAGCAGAACAAAATTGCATTGGCATTGGAGTATTAGTGGGAGGATTATCAACACTGAATAAAACCTCTAAAGTGGGATGATGTGTATCCTCTGGTAAGCAGAAAGGAGTTGATCTCGCGACATTAATGAGCGAATCATGATTAAAAAACACAAGATCAAGAGTGCGATTTAGATGGTTTGAAATTGAGTTAATCTGAAACATAGACAAGTTAAACAATTCATCAAAGAGATAGTGATCGATAGTCGGAATAAAGTAATTTGCATTTAAAATTGATGACCAAGAAGTGTTGGGAATATTAAAATCACCCAAAACCAGAAACAAGTCTTTATCATTTACATGATCATAAATTTCTTTAATACAAGTTATATGTTGAACATAAACTTGTATATCAGACGATGGAGGGATGTAAGAGCAAGTGATAAATAAGGAGCACGATGGGAGAGTTAATTTAACACCTTTAATCTCTGCATCATGAAGTGACGAAAAGCTAAACCCTTCGTAGAGAATACAGGATTTAACAGCAATTAACACCCCACCCCCTCTACGCATAGCACGGTCAAGTCTATAAATAGTGAAATTACTGGAAAGGATCTCGCTATTATGAACATTTTTACACAACCATGTTTCAGTGAAAGCAATAATATCATTTTGAACACTAAAACTATGTAAGAATAAATTTTTAAGTTTAGTATTTAGGCCGCGTACATTTTGATAAACCAGGGACATATGAGAAGAGGAATGTAAACCATTTAGTTTTTTGGTATAATGTTTGATGTTGATTGCACCGAAGGTGGATTCAAGGAAACAGGAGTTGATTTGTTGCGATTCTTAGGTTTGAATTCATGCACGACTACATGAGGTGGCCAGAATTTAGGGTCACATATGGTTGTAAAATATTCCATCGGCACATTAATCTTAAATGAAGCAATTTCTCGCGGAGTTGCGAAACTAAACTTCGATATAAAAACATTGGCTGATATCTTGCTAGAAATAAAAGCAGATACTGCCTCACATGTAGTATCAGATGAAAGCCTAGATAAAAATACTTGCTTTCGAGGAGAGACAACGGATAAGGTGATGCCCGGAGTGGCCGATTTATTATCACTCTTTGTTTGAGCAACAATAGAAGTAGTATCCAAATTTGGAACAGGGGCTTGGGTTTGAATAGAAACATCAACATGAGAAACAGATAAGGGACCAGGTGAAGGAGGATCAAGTGAATTAGGAGCCGATGACAAAACAGAGGCGCAAGGTGAGGGAGGAGCAAGCGAATTAGGTGACGGTACTAATATAGAAGGAGTTACCGACAACAAAGGAGTATCCAATTGAGAGAGAGGATTTTCAAGGCCGTACTGATTTAATATTTCTTCAGCAGCAGCCATGTCACTTGTCAACTGCATAGAAATCTTCTTCAGTTTCAAAAATTGTGCCCTCACAGCACTATACATTTTAGAAAAGTTGATCTGTTTTTCCAAGCAAGTCGGACAAGACCAGCGTACGCCTCCACTACCAGCTTTAGTAGTGGACATAATCTTGTCATACTCACGCCCAGTAAGACCTGCACACTTAGTATGCATCATATTATCACACAACCAGCAATTAATAAATTGCGGTTGAGCAGAATCAACTGCCTGCTTGTAACTGCAAGCGTTTTTGCAGCAACTCATATTGGCAATTGGGATCAAACACAAATTACTGAATGTAAACACAAATGAAAAAAACAAAGAGAGGTATAAATGTGTCGAGAGCGAGTCCAACAACAAAACAGTCGTTACAGAACGCAACGAAAATATATGTTGAGAGAGCGAGTCAACAACAAAAACAGCCGTTAAAGAGCAGATCGAAAGTACACAGCGAGAGAGTATACTTGCACAACACGAAAATCAAAAATTCGAGAGAGGCAAATACAACAACAGTAGATAGTGAGAGCAAATTATGCACACACAACACTAACAAACTTAGAAAGAGTGAACTGGGGAGAGCGCCAACAAATAGAAACACTAAAGCAAAAATGCAGATAATGAAACTAATGAACCGACGCACAGTAGGGCCTCTGCCGGCAGAGCGTGGCAAAAATAAGTAAAGTCATAATCACCGATTTCGGATTTTTTGATGCCATTCGATTGGAAATTAACCATAAGGACAGGTTCCAAAAGATTTTTGAAAATAGGTGAATTTTAAGGGTAGTTATAACCCCTCAAAGTTGGGCAAATTTGCAAACTGAACCAAAACATCGAAATTTTGTAAAAAATTTTGCACTTTGCGACCGAACTGAGGCAAATATAATGAACGGATTGTTGATTTCTTGGTATCGTTGGAAAGATTGGTTTATTCCCAACAAAATAAAAGAAAAATTATGTCATTCTGTTTATTAGTTTACGAGATACATTCATTCTAGGTAACGTCAAAATTTTGCCCTTTTTTTTAACTAAAGTGGATTAAATATATTCGATTGCCGCCGATTGCCGAACTTCGGTTTATACACACTTGTTAAGAAATATATAATCTACAAGATTCATACAAAATTGGCTGCAAGAATTTGCAACTTTTTTTTTAGCAAAAAACTAACCCAAAATCGGCATAAAAACGCACAAAATGTACTAAAAAAGGTCAAATTTGCATGCAGCTGCATGCAGTAGGTAGAAATGCCGACGGCAAATCAAAGGGTTTGGGTTTTTTGGCAAAAAAAAAAAATTCCAATTTTGTATTGTTTTTTTGTTTAAGTAATCATATTTACTGTTATTAATTTAAATAAAATCATTTTTAATATAAAATATTTCAGTTTTTCATGCAAATTCAGGTATTTTTGGTAAAAAATCAATTTTGAGGTAGAACTGTGAAGCCACCTGTTACCGCATCGCCTTGTGCTTAGATTCATTTTAAAGCTTAAGGAATTCTCTGTCGAATGCTTTTTAAATGATTTAAATATATTGCTTGGCTCCAAGGTTATGATTTTCGCAACGCAAAATGAGCAAAGGCCCCACTGTGCGACGCTGCACACAAACTTCACAAAATAAAAAGGCAAATTATTAAAAACACAGCGAACCACGGATCAAACCTTGCACAGGAAATATAGATACAGTAGAATCCGGTTATAGCGACATTCAAGGGACCGTCGATTTTACGTCGCTATACCCGGCGGACGCTTTAACCAGAAGGAGCAAAAAAAATTTTTTTTATATTTTTTACGGTTGCCATGTTCATAATAGCTTTTAACATTAAACAATTTAAATGTTTAATCAAAACTAAGATTTTTTATAAATTTATTTCATTAACATGGCTTAGAAACATTTTTGTGACGTCAGCATTGTACTTTGTCTCTCTCCCTCTCTCTGTCTTGGCAGAATTTGGGGCGTTGATACACACACAAGCAAGGGTAGTGATCACTGATCAACACTTACATGTATACATTTCTAACAGAGTCTTTTTAAGCAGAAATTTGTTGTCATTTTTTCGTGATTTTTTGTTTGTCACGTCGTAATAACCGGTAAATGACTCAAAAATATAAAAAAATAACGTCGGCATAAGCGGATTTCGTTAAAAGCGGAGTCGTTCTAAACGGAAGGTCTTTCATATAAGTTTGTATGGGGACCAACCAAGACATCGAAATTTCGTCGATATAGCCGGTTGGACGCTTTAAGCGGAGTCGTTATAAGCGGATTCTACTGTATTTGCAATATTCAACCGAAACGCAATTATGTGAAATTTAACATTACCATATAACTAAGAAAACAATAATAATTGCAGAGCACAAAATTAAACACGTCTGTTAACTCTCACTGAGAACTTTCTTTTAGAATTTCGGTTTTTGTTATAATTCACCCCCCACCCCTATATCCACCCCCTCACCCTCACCTTTGTAAAATGCGTATTTCAAATACTAGAGACTTGAGATTCGGCACATACACGCATAGTAATGATATAATCACAATCTAAAAGTTTCATGGAGAACGTACGTCCACAAAAAAAGTTATAAAATAATTAAGTTTCAATGAGAAGCCCACACTGCAGCCCATGCGTGCGTGCCTATATGTGCCTATGTATGTGTGTGTGTGTTTCTTTTGTAAGCAAAAATACGGGTTCAGGGGATTTCGTAGTCGAGCAGTCTCGACTAGAGCTTTCTTACTTGTTCATATTCGTTTACGGCAATTCGCGTGAGATATAAAATACGTATGTGACTATTTATACTCATTCACGAAAGTGAATTGAGTATATTGGTTTTGTGCAATGTCCGTCTTGTCCGTCCGTCTGTCCGTCTGTCTGTATGAACGCAACTTTTTTCGGCGCTATTGAATCTAGAGACTTGAAATTTGCAACACATACTCGTGTATGTCTCCCATTTATAAAGTGTTAAAATTTTCCCGATCCACCCACTAGGGGCGTGGCAAATCGGAAAATGCATTTTCCGATATTCCAGAAATCATGTTAGTTGAAGCTGAAATTTGGTATGTAGGTCCGCGTTGACCACCCAAGTCCAACATGCTATGGTGGATATATCTCCGCCCAAAGGGGGCGTGGCAAACCGCAAAAGCTTATATCTCCTAAAGTATAAGAGCTAGAAGCTTCAAATTTGGATAGTTGTGTTGCTGGTAACCTCCTCTATCGATTCCCCAAAAATAATTTTTACGCCTCTTTGGGGGCGTGGCATATCGAAAAATACCCTGCAATTTTCACATTTTTGGAGCGTAAGCATTTTTTACAGTTAGACTACTGTTAGCTCGTTCTATGATCTGGCCAAAAATGAGATGTCTACGCCCACTAGGGGCGTGGCAAATCGAGAAAAACTGCATTTTCTGCAGTACTAGAGCTAAACTTAGATACTGAATTGCTGATGGGATGTGAATGAGTATCCCGCAGTCGGTAACGCCCGACTGCAACGTTCTTACTTGTTTAAAGTTATTTTTCGTGCCCTCTTTAATAATAGCCTTTATTTGATCATAGTTTTCGATAAATTATTGGCAAACCACGTGGTTAAGTGAAATCTTTAAAAAATCAATCGGTCACGCAGAATAATGAAATATCTGATTTCCGTGGAATACCTTAAAATCTTATAAATTTTACCTCTATGAGTAATTTACTACCAAATTGACAAAACTGATTCACTGATTCACTCAAAAAAGAGTTCAGATCGGGAAGATCATTCAAAAAAACTTGTAGAAGACCGCATCATATTGATAACATTTAAAGATAATGTGCGGATTTTCCTAAAAGCTCATGCCGATTAAATTAAAAAAACAATCAGAAATTATCAATAAGTAGAAAAACTATCACAAGTCGGCGAAAGAATGCCAATTTTTCTACGTTATAGACCTTCCAATACTATTGGTATCACTATAAAATAAACCAAAGAGGTAACGATTTGCTGAATCCTTCATAGCAAGCCGAAATTATTCTGAGGACAAGTATTATTGATTTACTATAGTTTCTTTGAGTATCACGGATAAAACAAGTAAGAAGACTGCTCGACTTGGGGATACCCTGAACCCTCCATTTGTAGACATACGATCTTAATGAAACTTTCAAAACGTAATCATAATATGTGAATGTATGTATGGCTCTAGTATTTGAAATACGTCTTTTACAAATATGGGGCGAAGGGGACGTGGTATCCAAAATCTGTAAATGACAAAATGTGGTTATCCATCTAATGCATATACACAGTAAATCTGAAGTCTCTATGTCTAATAGTGTTGAAATTAGGCTGAAAAAACAATATACATTTATCGAATATCCTCGATAAAAAAATATATCGAATGAGTTATCGAAAAAATTTGATAAACTTGTACTGCGTATGGTATACACGAGTCTACATACAAAATTTCAGCTCTCTAGCTCTTATAACTTCTGAGATCTAGGCGTTCATACGGACGGACGGACGGACGGATGGACGGACAGGGCTATATCAACTCAGCTCGTCACACTGATCAAGAATATATATACTTTATGGGGTCTGCCACGCCTCCTTCTGCCTGTTACATACTCTTCACAAAACCATTCTACCCTGATTTCCCATTTTCAATGGGTTCAGGGTATAAAAAAAAACGATTTTTAGCAGGTTGCCAAAGAATATTCGCAAAGAAAAAAGGCCTGTGTACTAACGGGAGTCAAATGGTGAAGAAACGGTAATGCTCTGGGGCTTCGTATGTGTCAACAGCCTCTTAAATTTGATATTTATTTTTGGACCAATGAAGAAGGACATTTATTTACGTGTCCTCAATGACCAAGCATCGAGTTCCTGATACAGGTTCATTGGAAAATCATTTATGCTGAAGCAGGACAACGCTAAATACACCAAGGCCCATATTTTACCTGAATTTTCGAGGGATATCAAAGTCAATACATTAGATTGGCCACCTCAGCCACCTGTGTGGGCTTACATAAAAAGAAAAAGAAGCTCAGACTTATCTAGGACGCGCGAGGAGACGATTGCTGAAGTTCAAGGACTTTGGAAGGACGTTTCATTATGTGATGAATCACATTTTGGCCCCAAACCCGACCCCGAGAAAACTGTCCCCCCAATCAATAAAATAGCAAAGATAAAGAAAATATGTTTATTTGGAACAAGTCAGGTACACCCGTCGTAGTAATAGCACAGGGTAGTTTACATAGCAACGGCAGCAGAAAACGACAAAAACGGACAAAAACAGAAAACAACAAAACGGACGTGGACAGAATACGATTTTGGAAATCTAACGGCGCATCTCTCTCGTCACCGCTGACGCATTGATAATTAAGAGAAAATGAATAATGCGCGCAGCCGAAACGATTAAGAGCGAAAGCGTCGCTTAAACATGCAACGCTCTCTCTCAGCGCATAGATGCAGCGACGCCGCCGCCGACAGAAGCGAAAGCTCTAAGCAGCAAGGCTTAGCGCTAATTGCCGAAAATTAATGAGATCACTTATCTTTGGACCCTTGCAGCTGACAGACATACATATACGGACAAGACAAAAAAAATAATTAGATCATGGACAGTGACGCGGACAGGACTCGCTGGTAAGCCGACGGGAGTTATATTCTCGTGTTATTTTTTTTATGTGTGCGCTGTTCTTTTCTTGTTTTATAATTTTATAAAGTGCCTTATAGTGGGGAATAATAGTGAGCTAGCTATATTAGAGTTAAGTTTTGTTTCAATGAAAAAATGAAAATAAACCGCGAAATCGAAAATAGACAAATTCGTGAATCAATTGAAGTGATTAATTAGTGGACTTTTGTGAAAACGAGTCGTCGCGTTTGGGACCCGTGGCCGACGGCGGGTGCAAGAAGGAGAGGTGGCCTTTATCGCGCAGAACACTCTGAGCGTTATACGCCGGGGTCTGACGTGAGAAGCCGCGGGCACCAAAATCTCACCGTAGCCTGGCGAGAGTTGCACAGCCCGGCTCTGAGCGTCATACGCCAGGGCCGTATTGGCAATGATGGTCAGTGTGGCTACCCTCGTGAGTAGTTGGTTTGCTGTGTCGTCGATAGTGGGCGCTGCCACCTCTGGGCTCGGAACAGCGGAGTCACGCCGAGGGCCTCCGAGCGTTATACGCCGGAATCCCAAGGCGAGAAACTGCTGAGCACTGAGCGTCTCACCACAGCTTGACGGGAGCTGCACGATTCGACCCTGGGCGTTATACGCCAGGGCTGGATCGGGGCAGCAACCCGTGTGGCTGTGGACGAGATCGAGGTGGTAGTGCGTAATTTCGTGGGGAAGATTTCTTTTCAGATTCTAGGTGGAAGACAGATTCCCACAGCCCGGAGTGTTATACGCCCAGGCTGGGTTGTGACCACCGCTTACTTGGCTGCGCGTCGGGAGCCAGGTGAACAGGATTGGCTGAAAGAAACAGTAACTGGTCAACTTCGGGAGTCCGGGCGCAGCGGGGACACATGAAAGATTCTGGGCGTTATTCGCCAGAATCTGGATTGGGGAGCCACTAGCGTTCTGCCCTCTGGAGTTGGCAACACGTGTTTCGCCGCCGCCCACGGCATTGGACACACGATTCCACGCCGAGTGTCATACACCGGCGCGGGATCGTGGAGAGATTCCGTGTGGCTGGAGGCGAGACAAGCTGGAGTTGCGAGGACGGGCCATCGATCCACGGGATTGCCCAGCGCGGCACACCAGCACAGAGCGGGTGCAATGCGACGCGGCGCGGGGCGTTATACGCGCGCGCCACGTCGAGGTGACGATCCGCACAGGCATTCCCGAGACTGGGCCACCGTCCTCTAGGTACACGATAGCGGCATGCGTCGGGCATCGCACGTTTCTCCCAGCACTGTGTGTTATACACCAGGGCTGGGTCGTAGTGGTGGTTGGCGTGGCCGCGAG
The DNA here is from genome assembly GCA_035045965.1 of Drosophila aldrichi. NCBI lineage: Eukaryota > Metazoa > Arthropoda > Insecta > Diptera > Drosophilidae > Drosophila > Drosophila aldrichi. The sequence continues at coordinate 226,398 of JAWNOM010000516.1, forward strand.
AGGGGCATGTGAGTCATAGATACCCCGCTTCTGAGCGTTATACGCTAGAGCGGGATTGTATTCGCCTCCGTTCTCAGTTTTACGTTATCATACGTTACTTCTTTACAAGTGGCGCCCGAGCAGGGACTCGGGATTTTTGAGCGAGGATTCTTTCTGGGATTAAAGCCCCGTTGGAAAGAACCCCATAAGGCACCAGAAAAAAAAATAAGGAGAAAAAATAAAAATAAAAAAAATAGGCAGGGCAACAGGTGAATCGTGAAATAGCGACAGCCTAGAATCGAAAAAAAAGAGAGAAAGAAGAAAAAAAAAATAAGAATGGCCACTGAGACAGCAAAATAGCTACCATGAGACATTCAAAATTCATAAGACAGCACCAGAGAAAGTAGCGCGTGACGGCACCGTTAGGGACAGACAGACGACGGACAGAGAGAGAGAGAGACTGGACAGAACCGAACTCACAACTCCTCGGCACCGAAGACACGAGGTTGACGACGTGTATAAAAGAAGCGAGTGCAACCTAACCGGAGACACTCGCCTACTAGCCATCGAAGTGCACACACCTCAGCGGAGGAATTCATCAGGAGACACTCTTCTACCAGGAATTCATCAGGAGACACTCACCTACTAGCCATCGACGTGCACACACCTCAGCGGAGGAATTCATCAGGAGACACTCGCCTACCAGCCATCGAAGTGCACACACCTCAGCGGAGGAATTCCCCGGGACACTCTTCTACGAACACTCGACGTGCACACACCTCAGCGGAGGAATTCGCCAAGGAAACTTAGCGCAGGATATCGACGGAATTATATTCAAGAATTCACCTTCGTGGGATATTCAAGGAATTTACGGTATTCATGGTCGTGGAAGTATCGTCGAGAAAATTAACCGGATTCAACGTCGTGGAAACCTCATCGTGGATCTTCGAGAATTCACCATCGTGGGATACTCAAGGAGTCAACTAGAATCATCTTAGGAATTCACCTTCGTGGGATATTCAAGGAATTTACTGGATTCATCGTCGTAGAAGTATCGTCGTGGGATATTCAATAAATTAACGTGAATCATCGTCGTGGTACAGCCGAAGTATTAACACTGTTGGAAATAGGCTACCGTCGTTGGACATTCACACCATCATCGTAAAGCACCTATCGTCGAGGGAATCATTAAAACTATCGTCAAGGACTATCAACAAAAACCACTGGGGAATTTTATCGTTGAGATCAAGGCAAATAACAACCAGCAATGACGGGCAATACAGGCTGGGTCAGTTATAGGCGAAAGGCGGAGCTGGAGGCCATTCTCATCGAACTGGGACTGGAACCACATGGTCTCGTGGACGAGCTGCGGCGGCGACTAACAGCATATATCAATAGAGATGATCTCAGCGAGGAGGTGCAACAGAGGCTGGATTACTGGGCCGAGAGTTACGGCAACCGGCCATCCCCGGACTCACGACCACCCAGCCCCAACCCCCCAAAAGACGAAAAGCAAGCAGAAGTCGAGTCAGACCGGTTGAGCGGGCCTTCACAGCTCCTCATTCCGCCCTTGGAAAACCCCCGGACAAGACTTACCATAGCATCGACACCAGCGAACACCATAGGCCCAATCAGAGGAGATGACCCGCCAGCCCGGCAGATAGTGCAACCACGGAAATGGGGGGTGACATTTAATGGCCGCACCGACCCGTTACGTTTCATCGAGCAACTGGAGGAGCGCGCAGTAGGCTACCAAGTGGATGTCAGCTATTTGCCGAGAACGATGCAAGAATTATTGATTTAACGGCCGAGGATTGGCTGAGGGGAAGCGGACTCCAAGGCGCGACATGGGAAACTTTTAAAAGCGAATTTCTGCAATTATTTCTCCCGCCGCGGTATTTCAAACGCCTTGGAGACGAAATACGGGCCCGGATGCAGCGCGTAGGCGAACCGTTTCAGGACTACCTCATTGCCTTGCGACAACAACATGTTGCCCACGTATCAACTGTATATGAAGCGCGATGAATGCCGAACAATAACAGAACTGACACGACTGGCCGTTACCTACGAAGAGTTACGAGAGTTGGAAGGACAAAGAGAATCGGCCAGGAATCGACAACCCGCAACTATCGCGCCACGTGGACATGTTAATCCTTTCCGGAATACCCCGAATCACACCGCCGCAACTCCGGAGAACAACGCGATAAATCGATCAGTGACACACGGGGATGGGGTACCAGTAGACGCACGGAGAGCGTGTCATCGATGCGGAGAAATAGGCCATTTTTCTAGGGAATGCCGCAGAGCCCAAGTATTCTTCTGTTGGGACTGTGGCCAGAGAGGAATCATGACGCGGGATTGCTGCCGAAGAGCCACACCGGGAAACGAATCCCGTCTCCGTCCATCAGGGGATGTGGCGGAGACGAGCCAGCCCGCTCCCCAGAACCGGAAGAACTAATTCAAATACAGAAGGGTCGAATCGTCGCGACGGTGGTGGTTAATGGGCACCGACTGGATGGCACCATCGACACAGGGGCGACAAGGAGTTTCGTCGGAGCGGATACGGCAAGGAGGTTGGAGTTGGTGGAGGCAGCCGGGGGTGTTTGTACCCAAGTAGCTTTAGCAGATGGAACGTCACGCGAAGTCGACCGCACCGTTAGAGCTGACATAAGGCTGGGAACTCGGGGAGTCACGATCCCGGTACTCGTCTTGCCGACGCTAGTGGACGAACTAATCCTAGGAATGGACTTTATGGCAGCTATGCAGACCACTATCCAGTGCGCGGAACATCGAGTGATTATTAGAGAATGGACTCAGACGACGACGCCGGCGATCCACCGTGGAGTCTCTCTTCGGCCCACACCGATGGAGAATCAACGTGACGATACTCCGACAACCAGAAGTCACCCAGGCAGAACGGAATGAAGAGCCCGAGGGCGATGGCCAGGCAGCAAGTATCCCGATGGCGAGGTAAAGGGAAGTCTATCAACCAAGTCCAGAGAACTCACCCACAGGCCAGGAAGTGGAAAACCCAGTCGGGAATAATCCAGATGTGGTAGCATTTTTGACGGAAGAGCCCGATCAATTCTATGACCTCAAAGGGACCACTTACATCACGGAGCATAGGATAACTATGAAAGATGATCGACCCATCAGGCAACGCTACTATCCGAAGAATCCAGCCATGCAAAAGATCATCAACGAACAAATAGATGAGTTGCTGGCACAGGATTGTATCGAACCATCACGGAGTCCCCACAGTGCGAATAGTATTAGTACGAAAGACTATAGACAACTAAACGAGCGGTCCATTCCCGATGCGTATCCACTCCCCAGAATGACGCATATCCTGGAAAAACTACGGCACGCTAAGTATATATCGACGCTGGATCTAAAGAATGGCTATTGGCAGATCCCGATGGCCAAGGAGAGTTGGGAGTGTACGGCATTTACAGTACCAGGACGAGGGCTTTTCCACTGGAAAGTAATGCCATTCGGGTTACATTCCGCTCCAGCCACCTTCCAACGAGTTTTGGACAACATCATCGGTGGTGGCATATGCCAGTCGACGACTAGCCCCACCAGAAGTAAACTACGCAACCACTGAGAAGGAATGCCTCGCTATCGTCTGGGCCATTCGGAAACTGCGTTGTTACCTGGAGGGATACGAGTTCACAGTAGTAACAGATCATCTGGCACTGAAGTGGTTGAACCCAATCGAGAACCCGTCGGTCAGGATAGCCAGGTGGGCCCCTGGAGCTACAACAGTACCGCTTCGAAGTATGCTACCGCCGAGGGAAACAGAACGTCGTGGCCGACGCCCTGTCTCGGCAACTGTTGTGACGCTCGGCCTCAGCAAGGAGGAGACCCCCCACTGCCAATGGCTGACACGGATGATGGTCCAGGTCAAGAGCAATCCCAACCAGTATCCCGATTACATCATAGCGAACGGCCAACTATATCGCCGAACACAAGGCCGACCACCCGAGGAAGAGTATGTACCTTGGAAGCTTTGTGTTCCGCGGGATGCTCGTGCTAGAGACCTCCAAGAATGTCACGACCAACCAGGTCGTCACCTGGGGATAAGGAAAACAGCGTTGAGAGTAGCGCAGCGCTACTACTGGCCCGGCTACTTCCGAGATGTGGCCCTCCACGTTCGACGTTGCCCGACGTGTCAGCAATATAAAGTCAGTCAACGACAGGCAGCGGGTAAGATGCTGACCCGCCAGGTAATGGAGCCATTCCACACAGTATGCGCAGATTTCGGGGACCACTTCCGCGCTCGAAAGCCGGATATACGATGCTGCTAGCTCTGTTTGACCACTTCAGCAAATGGGTTGAGCTTGTTCTCTGCCACATTGGAACAAGCCCTGCGGGAAAGAATTATGACGGGAGCTGCACGATTCGACCCTGGGCGTTATACGCCAGGGCTGGATCGGGGCAGCAACCCGTGTGGCTGTGGACGAGATCGAGGTGGTAGTGCGTAGTTTCGTGGGGAAGATTTCTTTTCAGATTCTAGGTGGAAGACAGATTCCCACTGAGGACTCTGAGCGTCATACGCCAGAGCCCGACGTGAGAAACCACTGGCTTCCAGGTACCGTACCGCTGCCCAGTGGGGGGTGGCACCGCTCAGCCCGGAGTGTTATACGACCAGGCTGGGTTGTGACCACCGCTTACTTGGCTGCGCGTCGGGAGCCAGGTGAACAGGATTGGCTGAAAGAAACAGTAACTGGTCAACTTCGGGAGTCCGGGCGCAGCGGGGACACATGAAAGATTCTGGGCGTTATTCGCCAGAATCTGGATTGGGGAGCCACTAGCGTTCTGCCCTCTGGAGTTGGCAACACGTGTTTCGCCGCCGCCCACGGCATTGGACACACGATTCCACGCCGAGTGTCATACACCGGCGGGGGTCGTGGAGAGATTCCGTGTGGCTGGAGGCGAGACAAGCTGGAGTTGCGAGGACGGGCCATCGATCCACGGGATTGCCCAGCGCGGCACACCAGCACAGAGCGGGTGCAATGCGACGCGGCGCGGGGCGTTATACGCGCGCGCCACGTCGAGGTGACGATCCGCACAGGCATTCCCGAGACTGGGCCACCGTCCTCTAGGTACACTTTTTCACTGTCTTTTATTGATTCCGCACAATTGGGTGATGGTACTAGTATTTGGCCAATCAAATAAAATGACTTTATAGAGTTTATGTTTACCGCGCGTACCCTACCGGCTGCGCTAATTACATTTTTAAACAATGCGGATAGTTAAATAGAAAAATAACTTTATTTTAATAGCATTGGAGCTGAACAAGTTTCTTCTCCTGATACAGATTTACAACTGACTCTAATTCTAAGCTTACTATGCAATGCGTCGGCGTTGGCAGCTATAAAGCTCCAGAATCGGATGACATTGCCGTTACAAAGCTCTAGGTGGCCTGATCATGCAGTTACCTTTCTTGTACAAGCTTTAATCTTTTGCCAATAATCTTTTGTGTATGCTAGATATTAACAAAAATTTTAATTTTGTAGAACTCCACGCCGAGGGTGTGTTATGGGAAAATGTGGGCCGGAAAAAGACGGAGCTGGCAATGTGGCCGCTTTTTATACGCCCACATTCCAGTGTTCTTTGCTTCAGCGTTTCGCTCTCAGCGAAGCTTCGGGCAGCGGGATGCGATTGAGTGGATTTCTCCCACTGTCTCCGACGAGCGAGCAAAGCGAAAGCTTAGCGAAAGCTCGATCGTGAAAGCTCCGCTTGTCCCAAACTTTTTTTTGTCATTGCAGCTCAGGCGACAATGTTGTCGCAAACGACATGCCCTGCAATTTGCAATCTTACAAATTGGCAACCATTACAGTTGCTAATTTCGAACCTATACAACTAATATTCGCTCCAGTATCTAACACACCAAGTACTGTATAATTTAAGAACGAAACTTCAGCATAGCTACGAAGGTCGGCTGCATTATTGAAATTCGTAGATATTTGCAAATTTCGGTTTTTCTTTACTTCTGTATAATATGACTTCAATCTTTGAGTTCGCTTGCTAACAGCAGGCGGGCTATCTTGAAATATTAGATTTCGAACCTCTACACAATTTTGTAAGCGTTTTTCGTAGGGACGAAAACGGATTGCAGACGTACTCAAGTGCAAGTTTTGCAACTCGGGTGTATCCGTATCTGTGCTTTTGGGTTCTACATTTTCGTGGGCATCCGGCTGTTGACGGATGAATTCTGGCCGTTTTCCGACTGTCTCTGTAGACAGACTTTGCACTGTGGCTTATATACATTGGGCTATCAACAACCGTAGCAGAAAATGCGACGTTTAGATAGACAGTTGTCCCAGATATGGCCTATTTCTTCGCAATTCCAACAACGAAGTTTTTGATGAGAGGCGCGTATAGCTGCAAGCTCTGCATCTAGTGAATCGCCTTCTACATCATCAGCTGTTTCTTCAACAGCATAAACTTGTCTACGCTGTACTATTGGCTTTGCGTAACTAAAACGACAGCTTGTCTCATACGCTAAATTTTCGCTCATTTGTACTAAGCGGCGTAATTGTCCTACCGAGTGAACTGGCTGATATAATAGCTTCTCGCGTATTTCAGGGAGTGTGTTATTCTTTAAAATTTTCATTAATTCTTCTTCTGCTACCTTGAGTGAAGATTTATCTAAAAGAGAGGCTACAGATTCATAAAAAGTTGAAAAAGACTCCTGGTTTTTGCTTTCGAGCTCTGATCATCTCCATCTTCATCTTGACCGATAGTCATCATACTGTTGACGAAGGGATGCACAGAGGTCAGACCAAATAATATGGTCAACTTGTTTGTGGTATCTCCAATACCATGATCGAGACTTTCCAGCAAATAGCACATGCATATTCTTGCACATGTCTGTGAAATCACTGTTTAAGGTCTCACCTGATAACGATTTAACGCGATATATTCATTAGCCCCTAATCCATCAGATGAACCATCAAATTGAAATCCCCACTTTTGCATAATATCCACGTTCCTTCGACTATTCAAGGAGCAAGCGCTTATTGATGGGGACTCGCGACTGTTCGCTACCGGCAATGGTTCAATTGGCGAAGGGCGATTGTTTATGGACAACGAGGACATGACCCTAGTGACTGTTTCTTCAATCATGTTCTGAATAACATTGTAGTCCGGTTGCTGCGATCTTTTCGGATTCGCGCCACGGAATGGTCGAGTTGCTCTGGGTCGTCCCCTAGTAGTTCTGGGTCGCGCAGCTTCAGGCTGAAGCTCCTCGGTCTTTGACTCGCATCTAAAGCTGATGACTGTGCGCCACTAGCATTCAACGAAGCAGCTTCTTGTACATTAGCTGTATTGTTGGCCTCTGCTAGTGCTAAAGTTCTGGCAAGATTTCTGGTTGTAACTCGACGAGTTACTGGAGCTGGTGGCGGGGCTGTCTCGTGCCTCCGAGAGAGTGAGCAATTGCCTACTACTAGCTTCATTTGCTGCTTATCTATTGGTGTCTGGCAAGTATACCAGACGGTGTTTTCTGTTAACCACGCTTCCACGCAGTTTTTATGAAAAATATGCTGACACGCTAATAAATAGCAAGGATATGTATCGTCCATTTCTGTCGCACATAGTGCGCATTTGTTCTCTGTACTACCTACAGATGCGACGTGCGGCGGTTTATTTATAACTGGCATAGTTACTAAAATGTTTTGTTAAATTTGACTATTTATGGCATAGAGAGAGAGAATTGTTTCATTTTGGGCTATTGAAACTAAATCTAGCAGGTATTTACAAATTGACTATCGCTACCACCAAAAACTATACTATTCGGCAAGGGAATGCACAGGCAGCATATCTCCGAGCTCCAGACAATAGTACACTTAAAGTCGCAACGACAACAACTTATCAACACACAACTAACATTGCTTACGGCTTCTACCATTCTTCATTTAAGTAAAGAATACCCTCCAGGGATAATAAGTATTGGTATCCTAGCCGAATAGAGAAGTTTTTCTAGAACTAGATTGAATTGTGGCTTCATCCACAGCCAACAAAAACGAGCTACAATTGTGAGGGAAGATGTTCTTTTCCAAAGCAGCGATGCTTTAATTCATTTAAAGTTGAAAGATTCTTCAAGGTGTCTCGGTCTGCGATCCAGGCTTGAATCCAGCGGCTTCGTAGTACCTATGAAAACAAATCTATTCCTCTCAGCAGTCGCTGTTGCGATAGCTAGACCAACCAAGTCTAAGTCTATTTCAGCAATACAGGCTACTGAGACAACTAATATTCTCACAAAAGGCGTGTTTTGTATAACTACTACTCCATATAGAACAAGTAAGAAGACTCTAGTCGAGACTGCTCGACTAGTAGATACCCTGAACCCTCCAAGCTGATATTCGAATCATTCTGCACTTCTTTTATGCACACATACATACACATGTATACATACGCACGCATAAGCCCGCGCTTTGCTGACTGCGCAGTAAGCGGCGACTGCGCTTGGGCTGCGCTGCAGTGTGGGCGATATTATGAGAATTTTTTTGTTAAATAATTTCTTTTGTAGACATACGATCCTAATGAAACTTTTAGAACGTGATCATAATATGTAAATGTATGTACATTCCAAAGCTCAAGTCTCTAGTACTTGAAATACGTCTTTTACCAATTTCGGGCGAAGGGGGCGTGGTATCTAAAATCTGTAAATGACAAAATGTGTGTATCTATCAAATGTATATACGCAGTAATTTTAAAGTCTCCAGGTCTAAAAATGTTTAAATTAGGCTGAAAAAACAATATAAATTTATCGATTATCCTCGATAAAAAAGATATCGAATGAGTTATCGAAAAGATATGATAAACTCGTACTGCGTATGGTATACACGAGTCTACATACAAAATTTCAGCTCTTTAGCTCTTATAACTTCTGAGATCGATGCACTCATACAGACGGACGGACGGACGGACGGACAGACGGACAGGGCTATATCGACTCAGCTCGTCGCCCATCTTCAATGGGTTCAGGGTATAAAAAGTGGTTCACTGAATAAAATCATTAGGTTGATTACCGGCTGCGAGTGGTTTGTTCGAAACACTATACTGCACAGAGACTTGAAACTCGCCACTGTCTTTGATGCGTTAAATCAGCACTCTAGCCGGTACAATGACAGATTGGAGCGGCACAAAAACAGGCTAGCGAAAATACTGACAACAAACAGAACTCCCAGGAGGCTTAAAAGGAGAAAACCAAGGGACCTGATCCTCCGCTCGCCCCGGATGACGGTCAACAGGAGTTGACATATAGCTGCCATCATTGTTATTATTGTTATTATTGTATTGTGTTGTAAATATTTGTAATTGTAAATATTTGTAAATTGCAACAGCAACGTAAGTTGCCGGCGCACCCTAATGGGCTGAATGAAGAGACAATAAGCGCACAAAGGGGTTAGGGAAAAACCTCGTATGGCTTTAACAAATAAAAAAAAAAAAAAAAAAAAAAGTCCTATCCCACCATGTTAATTCATCAAGGAAACTCAGAAAATTCCAAAAGATACATTTATTCTTCAAATTAACGTTAACTAGTCTATTACATGTTCAGTACTTGTTCTTAATTAACTGTTGCTTCATGTATTTCTCTTTTACGCGTTTACATGTACATATATATATATGTTTTTTTTTCCACTTTATTTCATCATCTTCGTTGATATAATACATAGCACTATTGTTTAACCCAAGATTACCTCTATTAATTTATGTGTACACAAATATATTAGTTTAATTATGCTTTTGACGCGCCTTCGGTGCAATGCCCTTTAGCGCCGTTACGCTTACGCCGTTATTTGCCGCCGCTACTGCTATTCTTTTCGTTATTTCGTTGCGCAGGTCGGGTACACGCTTCTACGCACTTTATTTATAAATATCTAAACGTATACATGTAGGATTTTACATTTATTGATTAAATTAAAAGTCAATTTAGCGATTTTCTTTTAACTTTAAACTATAACGAGTCTTACAACAAATGTCTACAAAATTATATTATATTATATTGTATTGTATTATATGGATTAATTTCAGTTACACTTAGGTTATTTAATTAATTGAAACGCGATCTTTTCGGGCGATCTCTATCACTTCTTGTGACCTCTATTTGACTTTCATGCATTCTGTTCTTCATTATCTACGTTCGCGATGCGACTCAACTAATTGGCGACTTTCTTACGACTCTCTTGCTTGACGACCTTTCTGTACGACGACTACATCACCACTGACTGTCCGACAACTAATTACCGACTCTTCTTCTTCTAAGAACGACTATTGATCTTGTTCAGAGCTTGCGTTCACTCCGATCTATTCGGCGGTTCATCGACCAGGGATGTAACTTTTACAAATCCCACATACATGTATGTACCCGTGCACATAAACAGTGTACATATACATATACATATATATATGTACATATATGTATATATATATATATATATATATATATATATTTAGATATATATATATATATATATATATATATATATATATATATATATATATATATATATATATATATATATTTATATATATATATATATAACTGTATCTATATATGTACATGCATACATATACACCCATATATGTATGTATGTATGTATATACATTACACTTACTCACTTCTCACAAATGTTTCCCGGTACCTGGACTTTGGCAAGTTTGCGGGTCTTTATGCCGCTGGCTCGCCGCACTCTCCTCAGCCCCGTGTCCCTGCTTGGGCGCCACTTGTAACGATACCACTCTATGGCCGGGGCAGCGTCAGCCTGACCAGGGTGGTTTTATCACAAGAAATTTGTGATTGCCGGGACTAGAGTGAGGAGTGGGGAGGGGAGGAATTCGGGAAACACTAGTTGACGACAGCCGGGGCTTTTCCACTCGGCGAACGGGCGTGGCCACGTCCTTTATAGCCAACTCTTGCAGTCGGGCGTTGCCGCGACAGGTTAAAATAAATGGAGTAGGGGTGGGGAGGGGTTGGGAGTCACTACTGTTGTTAATGTTTAACTTATGTAGACAAATAATACACAGAACTTCACTTTCATTTCTTTTCAATTTCTTTTATTTAAACATCTCACTTAAGTTCTAATCAACAACTCGTGCTCACCCGCTATACTTCGCTGTTCGCCAACTAATCATCATCTCGCTCTCAGCCGACCGCCTCCAAGCCTCCGCCGCGATCCGCCTCGGCGTCGGCAATGCAACTCACCACGGCGCACAGTGGGGCCTTTGCTCATTTTGCGTTGCGAAAATCATAACTTTGGAGCCAAGCAATATATTTAAAAAATTTAAAAAGCATTCGGCAGAGAATTTTTTAATCTTTAAAATGAATCTAAGAATCGATGCGGTAATAGGTGGCTTCACAGTTTTACCTCAAAGTTGAAAAATATGATTTTTTATCAAAAATACCTGAATTTGCATGAAAAACTGAAATATTTTATATTGAAAATTATTTTATTTAAATTAATTACAGTAAATATGATTACTTAAACAAAAAAACAATAAAAAATTGGAAAAAAAAGTTGTTTTTTTGCCAAAAAACCCAAACCCTTTGATTTGCCGTCGGCATTTCTACCTACTGCATGCAGCTGCATGCAAATTTGACCTTTTTTAGTGCATTTTGTGCGTTTTTATGCCGATTTTGGGTTAGTTTTTTGCTAAAAAAAACCAATGTTGCAAATTATTGCAGCCAATTTTTTATGAATCTTGTAGATTATATATTTCTTAACACGTGTGTATAAACCGAAGTTCGGGAATCGCCGGGACTCGAATACATTTAATCCACTTTAGGTAAAAAAAAGGGCAAAATTTGGACGTTATCTAGAATAAATCTATCTCGTAAGCTAATAAACGGAATGACATCATTTTTCTTTTATTTTGTTGGGAATAAACCAATCTTTCCAGCGATACCAAGTCATCAAAAAAATAAAAAATCCGTACATTATATTTGCTTCAGTTCGATCGGAAAGTGCAAAATTTTTTACAAAATTTCGATGTTTCGGTTCAGTTTGCAAATTTACCCAACTTTGAGGAGTCATAACTACCCTTAAAATTCACCTATTTTCAAAAATCTTTTGGAACCTGTCCCTAAGGTTAATTTCCAATCGAATGGCATCAAAAAATCGGTGATTATGACTTTACTTATTTTTGCCACGCTCTGCCGGCAGAGGCCCTACTGTGCGGCGTCGGCCCTTCGAACTAACAGCTTACAACTAAAAATATAAACGATAATTATACTCATTCACGAAGTGAATTAGTATATTGGTTTTGTGCAATGTCCGTCTTGCTGTCCGTCCGTCTGTCCGGCTGGCCAAAAATGAGATGTCTACGCCCATTAGGGGCGGGGCAAATCGAGGAAAAATGCATTTTCTGCAGTACTAGAGCTAAACTTAGCTACTAAATTGCTGATGGGATGTGAATGAGTATCCCGCAGTCGGTAACGCCCGACTGCAACGTTCTTACTTGTTTAAAGATATAAACTTAATAACTATAAAATAAAAATCTGTAACAAAACTATTTCCTTCAATATCAATAACAAAACTATTTCACTTCAATTTTCTCTTATTATCTATAAACTTAATAACTACAAAAACCAAACTATGCTCCGAAATTCAAATCTTATTCACTATAACAAAAACTATTCCATTTCAATCTTCTCTTATTATCTATAAACATGTAAGGTGGGCAACAAAAAGGCCACCTTACAGTACTATTATTCAGGAAATAGTAAAATTTACTTTTCATGAAATAATTTCCATATACAATACAAAAATTTTTTAATTTTGTATTTCCTCAATAATATATATGTACATGTCGGAGATAAATTAATAGAGTACAGTATTTTTAAATTACGCGCCAATACTTATAAGGTTCTGTTGTGTGGTCAGTGTTGTTCTAGCGTGACCAAATTGAGTTAATGCAACACTAAAATGGTGTGACGTCAGTAAATACTGATATCGAGTGTGGCTCAGGGTTGTGTTGGGTAAGTGTGACGATGATTGTTATCGGTACTGAGTATGGAAAGAATATGATCTCTAGTAGACATGAATGTGCTAGAGCGCGTCACTTTCTGATTTGAGTTGAGAACCCGACAGCACGCTGAGACTCGCTGCACAATTTTAGTGGCGTAATGGAGGACAAAATACAAGACGAATCGACTGTAACTGAGGATTTTAATGATTCGCCGATATCAGAAGTGGGATCAAACTCTCGACCAACAGTGGCTGAAGATCAGTTTCGTATTTTGTTAGAGCAACAAAATCAGAATTTTCTGGAACTTGCAAAAAGTTTTCAAGCGTCGTCTAAACAACCGTTACCAAATTTCGGCATTGTCTTGCCGAAATTCAATTCTGATGTTGCTGGCGCCGATGCAAGACAGTGGTGTGCTACTGTAGATATCTTATTCAGTGAAAAACCTTTGTCTGGGAGTGAATTAATTTTGGCGCTAACAAAATGCTTGGATGGAAGCGCGTCTCAGTGGCTATCGCAGATTTGTTATGCAGGCATTACTTGGCCTCAGTTCAGACAACTGTTTGAGCAAACGTATCAAAGTGTTGAGACGCCAGCGGCATCTATTCTAAATCTACTGAATAGTCGTCCAAATGCTGGCGAGTGTCTTGCTGTGTATGCCAGTCGACAAATTACATCTCTGTTGACTAAATGGCGAGACATGGATACTGAGGGTATAGCTACGTCTGTTGTGCTTGGTCATTTGGCAAATCACGACCACAGGTTGCAACGCATTGCCTACACTGGAAACATTACTAACAGAAGGGATTTGCAGTCGGAGTTACAGGTGTTTTCGTTCGAAAGAAAGCGATTTAACATCACGGAGGAGGAATCTTCGAACAAACGCCCCAAGATGTTTCAAGTTAAATGTCACTCATGCGGGAAACTTGGACATAAGAAGGTAGAGTGCAGAGTGAAGAAACAATCGCCATCTAGAGAAGTCCTTCGAGCTGAGCGAGCGTCGTCGCAGCGTACTAAAACAGTCAAGTGTTATCGCTGTCATGAGCTGGGACACATTTCTACACAATGTCCGAGGAATTCGTCTGGAGAAGATGCAGGGACTCGAGTACATAAGAGAGTGGAACTGTGTGTCGTCGACGAGCCAAAAACAATGATGCAACATCGAGGTGCGAAGTATCAGACTATTTTTGATTCGGGCTCTGAGTGCTCTTTAGTTAAATTGTGTCTATCACACAAGTTGACCGGTAAAAGAACAAACAATGTTGTGTCACTAAGCGGTATTGGTACCACTGCTATTATTTGTACGATTCAGATAACAAGTAACGTAATGATTAATGGAAATTGTATTGAAATAGTGTTCCATGTAATTGAGGATGCATGTATGAAAAATAGTATTGTATTAGGTCGCGAGATATTAGCTCAAGGGTATATCGCTATAGTATCATGTGCAGGTGTTGTAATGGTTGTCAATTTATAATATTGCAAATTGCAGCGCTTGTCGTTTGCGACAACATTGTCGCCTGCGCTGCAATACGAAAAAAAGTTTGGGACAAGCGAAGCTTTCAAGATCGAGCTTTCGCTAAGCTTACGCTTGCTCACTCGTCGGAGACAGTGGGAGAGATTCGCGCAATTGCATCTCGCTGCTCGAAGCTTAGCTGAGAGCGAAACGATGGAGCAGCAGAACACTGGAATGTGGGCGTATAAAAAGCGGCCACATTGCCAGCTCTTTCTTTTCCGGCCCACATTCCATAAAACACCCTCAGCGTGGAGTGCGACAAAATTAAAATTTTTGTTAATTTTTCTATATATATATATATATATATATCTTTATATATATATAGTGAACACACAACACATACACAAAAGATTATTTATTGGCATCCACAAAAGTTTAATATTTTCCGAATCTGGCCCACCGTAACCAGCTGAGCAGGTCAGTCATTGACTTTGGTGTGAGCAGCTGCACGCATTTTAATTGCGTGAAAATAATTAGTGCGCAAGAAGACAACAAACTACAGGTATTTTTCTCAAAATTAATTTCAACTTAGTTGCAGAGACTAAGTTTGGTTTTTTTGGTATTTTGCAGCCTATAGTGTACCCCTAACCTCTCGGCCAGCAGAAGGCCACATGCACATATATGCTGTGCAGAGGTTAGGGTTATATGAAAAATAGCACCCGAAAAAAACCATCTATAATAGCTGATCAGTCAGACGGCGAGGGAGTCTATAAATCAAACTAAAATTTATTCTCGGCGCGGCTTAAAAAGAAAAAAAAAAAAAAAAAAACCAAGATATATATATATCTATATTTGCCGGTGTGCGTGTGTATGTGAAAGAAAGAAAAAAAAAAAGAAAAAAAGAAACCAAAAACAACAAAAACTATTGAATCAAAGTAAACGTAAAAACTAAAAGTTTAGTGCTTAAATAAATACGCGTTTTGATAAGAGACAATAATGATATATATAGATATATAGAAATAGACATATACGTGATATATATATATATATATATATATATATATATATATATATATATATATATATATATATATATATAAAAAAACCACAAAAGAAAAAAATAAAACGAAAAGAATGGCATAATAATTCCCCACTTAACATAATACTCCATATAGCAGCAGCAGCAGCAGTCACCAAAAAAAAAGGCCTTTCAGCGGTGGACACAAACAAGAAAACTGTGAGTGCTAAATTAACCCTTGACTTCCCCTCCCTACCATGTCCCCAAAATCTATAACTAAATAAAACTAAATGAATAAATAAAGAAAAAAATAAAGAAAAAAGAAAAAAAAAGAAGAGAAAAAAAAAAGAGAAAAATTTTTGAATAAAGAATGAAATAAAAACTGAAATAAAAACTATGAACTAAAACCTATGAAATAAAATCTATGAATTAAGAATATATTCACTAATATCCCCCAAACACCTACAAATATGATTTAACCATTTTTTTTATATATATATATATATTCTTATACTATTATATTGTTATAATATTATGTTATGCTATATTGTTAACATTTTTATTCATTTATAGTTTTTTTATATTATGTAGTTTTTGTTCATTTTTTTTTTTTATACCTGCAAACTGAACACCACACACATGCACATACAGATATATAAACACCAGTAAACACGTAGAAAACAAAAAAAGAAAAGAGACATGAAGCAACCTTTAATTAAGAAAAAACAAATGAAAATGTACTAGACTAGTTAGCTTTAATTTAAGAATAAATGTATCTTTTGAAATTTTTTGAGTTTTCGTGATAAATTAACATGGTAGTATAGCTTGGCATAGAAGAGAGAGAGAGTCGAGGTAATCTTTTTTTAGGGGATCTTCATAGACAATTTAAAGCTGAAGATCATGGTTGGGTTGGGTAAAGACAGCGAGAAGCCAACACCACCTCTGCTTCCGCGTCTTTCTAACTGTCCGTGTTTGTTTCGTTTTTCTTGTTGTCCGAATGTTTGTTTTGGTATAGGAATCCTAAAAATTTTAAAGTTTGTGTGTATTGGTGAAGGTATGGCAAAACCCACCCCACCACCGACAGAGCTAAGGGAACCAGAGGATTCCGCCCGCCACTACCCGATCCACGTCTTGTGTATGTTTGGTTATGTATGTATGTATGTATGTATGTATACATGTATGTAAATAGATGTATGTGTATATATGTATGTATGTATATATTATATGTAAACATGCGAATGCACGAAGATCGCATTCATACATAAGCACGATACATTACATAAATTTTATGGCGCCCAACGTGGGGCACTGTGAGTTCATTAGCTTTCAGTGAACCAGAATTTGTGAGGCACTGTGAGTTGATACACTTTCAGTGAACCAAAATTTTCTTGTATAGCCACTTCTTCTATATGGAGTAGTAGTTATACAAAACACCCCCTTTTGTGAGAATATAGTTGTCTCAGTAGCCTGTATTGCTGAAATAGACTTAGACTTGGTTGGTCTAGCTATCGCAACAGCGACTGCTGAGAGGAATAGATTTGTTTTCATAGGTACTACGAAGCTGCTGGATTCAAGCCTGGATCGCAGACCGAGACACCTTGAAGTATCTTTCAACTGTAAATGAATTAAAGCATCACTGCTTTGGAAAAGAACACCTTCCCTCACAATTGTAGCTCGTTTTTGTTTGCTTTGGATGACACCACAATTCAATCTAGTGCTAGAAAAAACTTCTCTAAATAATTCCAGAATATTGTGTATTCGGCTAGGATACCAATACTGATTATCCCTGGAGGGTATTCCTTACTTAAATGAAGAATGGTAGAAGCCATAAGCAATACTAGTTGTGTGTTCATAAGTTGTTGTCGTTGCGTCTTTAAGTGTACTATTGTCTGGAACTCGGAGATATGCTGCCTGTGCATTCCCTTGCCGAATAGTATAGTTTTTGATGGTAGCGATAGTCAATTTGTAAATACCTGCTAGACTTAGTTTAAATAGCCCAAAATAGAAACAATTCGGAACAGTTAGAACTAATAAGAATACCTCGATTCTCTCTCTCTATGCCGTTAACAGTCAAATTTAACAAAACAGTTTAGTAAATATGCCAGTTATAAATACACCGCCGCACGTCGCATCTGTAGGTAGTGCAGAGAATAAATGCGCACTATGTGCGACAGAAATGGATGATACATATCCGTGCTATTTGTTAGCGTGTCAGCATATTTTTCATAAAAACTGCGTAGAAGCGTGGTTGACAGAAAATACCGTCTGTTATACTTGCCAGACACCAATTGATAAGCAGCAAATGAAGCTAGTAGTAGGCAATTGCTCACCCTCTCGGAGGCACGAGACAGCTCCGCCACCAGCTCCAGTAACTCGTCGAGTTACAACTAGAAATCTTGCCAGGACTTTAGCACTAGCAGAGGCCAACAATACAGCTAATGTACAAGAAGCTGCTTTGTTGAATGCTAGCGTCGCACAGTCATCAGCTTTAGATGCGAGTCAAAGCGCGAGTCAGGCTGAAGCTGCGCGACCCAGAACTACTAGGGGACGACCCAGAGCAACTCGACCATTCCGTGGTGCGAATCCTCAAAGATCGCAGCAACCGGACTACACTGTTATTCAGAACATGATTGAAGAAACAGTCACTAGGGTCATGTCCTCGTTGTCCATAAACAATCGCCCTTCGCCAATCGAACCATTGCCGGTAGCGAACAGTCGCGAGTCCCCATCAATAGGCGCTTGCTCCTTAAATAGTCGAAGGATCGTTGATATTATGCAAAAGTGGGGAGTTCAATTTGATGGTTCATCAGATGGATTAGGGGTTAATGAATTTATCTATCGCGTTAAATCGTTAACAGATGAGACCTTAGATAGTGATTTCACAGGCATGTGTAAGAATATGCATGTGTTATTTACTGGAAAGGCTCGATCATGGTATTGGAGATACCAAAAACAAGTTGATCATATTATTTGGTCTGACCTCTGTGCATCCCTTCGTCAGCAGTACGATGATTATCGGTCAAGCTTTATGAAGATGGAGATGATCAGAGCTCGAAAGCAAAAACCCGGAGAGTCTTTTTCAACTTTTTATGAATCAGTAGCCTCTCTAATAGATAAATCTTCACTCAAGGTAGCAGAAGAAGAATTAATGGAAATTTTAAAGAATAACTTACTCCCGGAAATACGTGAGAAGCTATTATATCAGCCAGTTCACTCGGTAGGACATTTACGCCGCTTAGTACAAATGAGCGAAAATTTAGCGTATGAGACTAGCTGTCGTTTTAATCAGGCAAAGCCAGTAGTACAGCGTAGACAAGTTTATGCTGTCGAAGAAATAGTTGAAGATGTAGAAGGCGATTCACTAGATGCAGAGCTTGCAGCTATACGCGCCTCTCATCAGAAACTTCGTTGCTGGAATTGCGAAGAAATAGGCCATATCTGGGAAAACTGTCTATCTAAACGTCGCATTTTCTGCTACGGTTGTGGACAGCCCAATGTATATAAGCCACAGTGCAAAGTCTGCCTACAGAGACAGTCGGAAAACCGACAGAAGGCATCCGTCAACAGCCGGATGCCCACGAAAATGTAAAAGCCAAAACCACAGATACAGATACACCCGAGTTGAAAAACTTGCACTCGAATACGTCTGCCATTCGTTTTCGTCCCTACGAAGAACGTTTACAAAATTATGTAGAAGTTCGAAATCGAATATTTCAAGATAACCCGCCTGCTGTTAGCAAGCGAACTCAAAGATTAAAGACATATTATACAAAGGTAAAGAAAAACCGAAATTTGCAAATATCTACGATTTTCAATAATGCAACCGACCTTCGTAGCTATGCTGAAGTTTCGTTCTTAACTTATACAGAACTTGGTCTGTTAGATACAGGAGCGAATATTAGTTGTATAGGTTCGAAATTAACAACACAAGATTTTTCGAAGTTGTCAGAGTTTAAGCCTATAAAATCGAAAGCAAAAACAGCCGGAGGAGAAAGTCAAGCCATTATTGGATATTTAGACGTAGAACTGCCATATAACTCTGTCACCAAGCCAATGACATTATATATTATTCCCAGCATAAAGCAGAATCTCATTTTAGGACATGATTTCTGGAAATCCTTTCGTCTCGCACCAAACATTATTAATGCTATAGAGATAGCTGATACAAGCAAGCATGATTCCCACGAACAGTCATATCCTTTAACGAAGACAGAGATTCAACAACTAGAGCTAGTAAAAGGATTATTTCCAAATGCGTCTCATAGTTTGGGGCGTACAATACTTATAGAGCACCACATAGATATTGGAGACGCAAAGCCAGTGAAACAAAGATTCTATCCAGTCAGTCCCGCTGTAGAAAAGCTCTTATATCAAGAAATTGATCGAATGCTTCAGTTGGATGTGATTGAACCTTCTGTTAGCCCTTGGAGTTCACCTATGCGCCTCGTAGTAAAACCTAATAAAGTTCGCTTATGTTTAGATGCTCGCAGACTCAATGATGCTACTAAAAAGGACGCGTATCCTTTGCCCAGCATCGATGGAATATTTTCGCGATTACCTAAAGCAAATCTTATTTCGAAATTAGATTTAAAGGATGCTTTTTGGCAAATTAAACTCACTGAGGAGTCTAAGCATTTGACTGCATTCACAGTCCCAGGCCGCCCTTTATACCAGTTTAAAGTTATGCCTTTTGGTTTATGCAATGCCCCATCCACAATGTGTCGTTTAATGGACCAGCTTATTCCACCAGATCTGAGGCATTGTGTGTTTGGATACCTGGATGACCTTTGTGTCGTCTCAGAAGATTTTCCATCTCATTTATCAATTTTAGTCCGTCTAGCAGATCAATTTCGAAAAGCGAATCTAACTCTGAACATAGATAAAAGTCACTTTTGCGTTACAAGCATTAATTATTTAGGCTACGTAATTGGAAGTGGAGGTATTAGCCCAGATCAATCCAAAGTATCTTGTATAATTAATTGGCCACCGCCCAAGAACTTAAAGCAAGTTCGTGGATTTTTAGGAGTGTGTGGGTGGTACAGACGATTTATTCATAACTTCGCAGATCTTACTTGCCCAATTACTGACGTACTTTCAACAAAGTCAAAGTTTATATGGCCTCCCGAAGCACAAATGGCTATGGATAAGTTAAAACAAGTAAGAAAACTCTAGTCGAGAGTGCTCGACTAGATACTACCCTGAACCAAACTAATAAATATTCACATTTAGTGTGGTTAAAATTTCAATTTTTGAAACAATTAAAAAAAATTAAACAACATAAATTCCGCCCGATCTGGGGTTCGAACCCGAGACCGCTTGATTGAGTGGCGCGCTGCTATTCACTACGCCACTTCACTTCCTGACGGTTTGATGGCAAAACAGTAATACATTCACTGCTGCAGCGCCATCTAGCAAATCTAAACTAAACTAATTGTTTCTATGAATGTATGTGTGCACACTTATAGAAAAACTGTTGTGGCTGCTGCATGTGCGTTTGTTAATTGGCCTAATATTTAATGATTCTTTCAAAATTGATTGAATTAACGAAATTTAATGAAACTTTCAGCATATGATCTACATATTCCATTGAATAGTAAGCTCATTTAAATAAATATATGTATAAATATTTTGAAACAATTAAAAAAAAAAAAATAAACATAAATTAATTTCGACCGCGCTGAGGTTCGATCCCGGGACCACTTGATCGAGTGGCGCGCTGCTATCCACTACGCCACTTCACTCTTTAACAGTTTGATGGCAAAACAGCAATACATTCACTGCCGCAGCGCCATCTAGCAAATCTAAATCTGCTGTGGCTGCTGCTGTTTGTTTGTTAATTGGCCTAATATTTAATGATTTTTTCAAAATTGATAGACTTAACGGAATTTAATGAAACTTTCAGCATATGATCTACATATTCCATTGAATATTTGACAAATTTAAAAAAATGAAAAATCATTCACAATTAGCTGTAATGGCATCTGATTTGAACTTGAATGTTTGTATTCGATAAAAACATAACGGGATAATTTATCGAATTCTAATGCTAAACTCGACATCCGCGCTGTATATACGGTCATTTTAAAAAAAAATTCAAGTCTCTAGCTATCATAGGTTCGGAAATCGACGCGTTCAAACATACGGACATACGGACAGACGGACAGACAGACAGACGGACAGGGCTAAATCAACTTATCTCGTCGCCCTGATCAAGAATATATATCCTTTTGGGGTCTGCCACGCCTCCTTCTGCCTGTTACATACATTTTAACAAAACCATTATACCCTGATTTCCCATTTTCAATGGGTTCAGGGTATAAAAAGTATTGACTACTGCTCCCATTTTAACAAATCCAGATTTTAGCAAAAAATTTTATTTACATTGCGATGCCAGCGATTTTGGTATTGGTGCCGTGCTTGTGCAACTCTCAGATACAAATGATGAAAAGCCAATCGCATTTATGTCGAAGAAATTAAGTCGCTCCCAACGCAATTATAGTGTTACCGAGCGCGAGTGTCTCGCAGTGATACTCGCAATTGAGAAGTTTCGATGCTATTTAGAACTGCAAGAATTCGAAGTGGTTACCGATCATTCTAGCTTGCTTTGGCTTATGCGGCAGCAGAATATCTCTGGTAGACTAGCTCGCTGGATTTTCCGTTTACAGCAGTTTAAATTTACTTTTAGCCATCGAAAAGGCATTCCCGATAATATACTGTCTATCGGGGTATATTATCGGGTGGTGTAATGGTTGTCAATTTATAATATTGCAAATTGCAGCGCTTGTCGTTTGCGACAACATTGTCGCCTGCGCTGCAATACGAAAAAAAGTTTGGGACAAGCGAAGCTTTCAAGATCGAGCTTTCGCTAAGCTTACGCTTGCTCACTCGTCGGAGACAGTGGGAGAGATTCGCGCAATTGCATCTCGCTGCTCGAAGCTTAGCTGAGAGCGAAACGATGGAGCAGCAGAACACTGGAATGTGGGCGTATAAAAAGCGGCCACATTGCCAGCTCTTTCTTTTCCGGCCCACATTCCATAAAACACCCTCAGCGTGGAGTGCGACAAAATTAAAATTTTTGTTAATTTTTCTATATATATATATATATATATCTTTATATATATATAGTGAACACACAACACATACACAAAAGATTATTTATTGGCATCCACAAAAGTTTAATATTTTCCGAATCTGGCCCACCGTAACCAGCTGAGCAGGTCAGTCATTGACTTTGGTGTGAGCAGCTGCACGCATTTTAATTGCGTGAAAATAATTAGTGCGCAAGAAGACAACAAACTACAGGTATTTTTCTCAAAATTAATTTCAACTTAGTTGCAGAGACTAAGTTTGTTTTTTTTGGTATTTTGCAGCCTATAGTGAACCCCTAACCTCTCGGCCAGCAGAAGGCCACATGCACATATATGCTGTGCAGAGGTTAGGGTTATATGAAAAATAGCACCCGAAAAAAACCATCTATAATAGCTGATCAGTCAGACGGCGAGGGAGTCTATAAATCAAACTAAAATTTATTCTCGGCGCGGCTTAAAAAGAAAAAAAAAGAAAAAAAACCAAGATATATATATATCTATATTTGCCGGTGTGCGTGTGTATGTGAAAGAAAGAAAAAAAAAAAGAAAAAAAGAAACCAAAAACAACAAAAACTATTGAATCAAAGTAAACGTAAAAACTAAAAGTTTAGTGCTTAAATAAATACGCGTTTTGATAAGAGACAATAATGATATATATAGATATATAGAAATAGACATATACGTGTATATATATATATATATATATATATATATATATATATATATATATATATATAAAAAAAAAACCACAAAAGAAAAAAATAAAACGAAAAGAATGGCATAATAATTCCCCACTTAACATAATACTCCATATAGCAGCAGCAGCAGCAGTCACCAAAAGAAAGGCCTTTCAGCGGTGGACACAAACAAGAAAACTGTGAGTGCTAAATTAACCCTTGACTTCCCCTCCCTACCATGTCCCCAAAATCTATAACTAAATAAAACTAAATGAATAAATAAAGAAAAAAAATAAAGAAAAAAGAAAAAAAAGAAAGAAGAGAAAAAAAAGAGAAAAATTTTTGAATAAAGAATGAAATAAAAACTGAAATAAAAACTATGAACTAAAACCTATGAAATAAAATCTATGAATTAAGAATATATTAACTAATATCCCCCAAACACCTACAAATAAGATTTAACCATTTTTTTTATATATATATATATATATTCTTATACTATTATATTGTTATAATATTATGTTATGCTATATTGTTAACATTTTTATTCATTTATAGTTTTTTTATATTATGTAGTTTTTGTTCATTTTTTTTTTTTATACCTGCAAACTGAACACCACACACATGCACATACAGATATATAAACACCAGTAAACACGTAGAAAACAAAAAAAGAAAAGAAACATGAAGCAACCTTTAATTAAGAAAAAACAAATGAAAATGTACTAGACTAGTTAGCTTTAATTTAAGAATAAATGTATCTTTTGAAATTTTTTGAGTTTTCGTGATAAATTAACATGGTAGGCTAGAAGTATAGCTTGGCATAGAAGAGAGAGAGAGTCGAGGTAATCTTTTTTTAGGGGATCTTCATAGACAATTTAAAGCTGAAGATCATGGTTGGGTTGGGTAAAGACAGCGAGAAGCCAACACCACCTCTGCTTCCGCGTCTTTCTAACTGTCCGTGTTTGTTTCGTTTTTCTTGTTGTCCGAATGTTTGTTTTGGTATAGGAATCCTAAAAATTTTAAAGTTTGTGTGTATTGGTGAAGGTATGGCAAAACCCACCCCACCACCGACAGAGCTAAGGGAACCAGAGGATTCCGCCCGCCACTACCCGATCCACGTCTTGTGTATGTTTGGTTATGTATGTATGTATGTATGTATGTATGTATACATGTATGTAAATAGATGTATGTGTATACATGTATGTAAATAGATGTATGTGTATATATGTATGTATGTGTATATTATATGTAAACATGCGAATGCACGAAGATCGCATTCATACATAAGCACGATACATTACAGTGTCGAATTTGTAAAAGACAAAACAGTTAATATTTGTTCTGTAAAAGCCTATGAATATGATTTTGAAAACGTATGCACAGATTTAAGTGGAGAAGAGAAAAACCAATTGCTTAAGTTATTGGAAAAGTATAGAAAACAGTTTATTCAGGGAACACCTTGTACTCGTGTAAATACAGGAGAGATGACTATTCGCTTAATCGAACCAACTAAGACGGTACAAAGACGACCTTATCGATTTAGCCCTAACGAACGAGAATTACTTCGAACTAAAGTTCAAGAGCTGTTAGAGTATAATGTAATCACACCTAGCAGTTCGCCCTTTGCTAGCCCGGCACTTTTAGTAAAAAAGAAGAATGGTTCAGTCAGGCTCTGTGTTGATTATAGAGAATTGAATGAAAATACAGTGGCTGATAAGTTTCCACTTCCTCTAATATCCGATCAAATAGCTAGACTGAGAGGAGCCAAGTATTTCACTTGCCTAGATATGGCCTGTGCATAAAGATTCCATTGAATACACAGCATTTGTTACTCCTGATGGGCAGTTCGAGTTTACGGCCATGCCGTTTGCGTTAAAGAACGCACCATCGGTATTCCAGAGAGCGGTAATGAAAGCGATCGGCGACCTGGCCTATACTTATGTAATTGTTTACATGGACGATATAATGATCGTTGCCCCAACGAAGAAAGATGCTTTTGAGAGATTAGAAACGGTTTTGAATGTACTGTCTAATGCTGGCTTTTCATTTAATGGTGAAAAATGTTCATTTTTAAAAGACTCGGTTCAGTATCTTGGATATGAAGTACGAGCAGGAGAAATTCGTCCTAATTTACGTAAAATTGAAGCACTGAGTGAATTGCCACCTCCCACGTCAATCACAAGTTTGAGACAATTTATTGGCTTAGTATGAAACTTTCGGCAATTCGTGCCAGGTTTCTCTCAGGTAATGAAGCCCCTTTATGCACTGACTTGTGATAAAACTAGCTTTAGCTGGAAAAAGGAGCATGAATCAATTCGCAAACAAATTGTTACGATTCTGACTAACAAACCAGTGTTAATGATATTTGACCCAAAATACCCAGTGGAACTGCATACTGATGCAAGTTCAATCGGGTATGGAGCTATACTCTTACATAGAATAGAAAATAAACCATATGTCATAGAGTATTTTAGTAAGACAACTACTACATGTGAATCTAAATATTCGTCCTATGAGTTGGAAACTTTAGCAGTAGTTAAGGCAGTAAATCACTTTAGACACTATTTGATTGGAATTAAATTTGTTCTATTTACGGATTGTAATTCTTTAAAGGCGTCTAGAACGAAAATTGAATTAACACCAAGGGTATATCGTTGGTGGGCATTTTTACAATCCTTCAATTTCGATATACAGTATCGGGAAGGGAAGCGTATGGCCCACGTAGACTTTCTCTCTAGGAATCCCTTGACAAATAAGAAAGAAGTGTCACAGAATAAATTCCTAGAAAAGTGTGTAGAAATAATGACAGTGTCGGAAAGTTGGATACAAGCCGAACAGCAACGCGACCCTGATATTTCAGGCATAATTCGCAAATTAATTGATGGAGAGCTTTCGAATGATTTATCATTCACGTATGAAATTAGGGCTAAAGTTTTGTATAAGAAGATTCAACGCAATGGTAAGACTCGTAGTTTACCAGTGATCCCGCGATAGTTTCGGTGGTCGATAATAAATCAAGTTCATGAATCAATATTCCATCTCGGGTGGGAAAAGACCTTGGATAAGGTATACGAGCACTATTGGTTTAAGGGGATGACAAAGTATGTCCGAAAATTCGTAGCGAACTGTATCACTTGTAGAGTGACAAAATCAACTTCAGGGAAGGTTCAAGCGGAACTACACCCAATACCTAAAGTGAGTATACCCTGGCATACTTTGCATGTAGACATTACTGGGAAGTTAAGTGGCAAGAATGATCGCAAAGAGTATATAATAGTACAAATTGATGGTTTTACGAAATATGTGTATCTGTATCACACATTTAAGCTGGACGCTAATAGCTGTATCAACGCATTAAAATCTTCAATTGCTATATTCGGAGTACCCAATCGAATAATAGCTGATCAAGGTAGATGTTTTACAGGTGCGAAATTTGCTGAATTTTGTGCTTCTCAGAAAATTCATCTGCATTTGATAGCCACGGGAACCAGTAGGGCCAACGGGCAGGTCGAAAGAGTGATGAGTACTTTGAAAAATTTGCTAACTGTCGCTGAGGCTAGTGATCGAGTATGGCAAGATGTCCTGGGAGAAGTGCAATTGTCACTAAATAGTACAATTAACAGAATAACCAAGTCAAGTCCATTAGAACTCTTAATTGGGAAGAGTGCCAGACCCTTGGGACTAGTTCCTATTGATGATATGGAGCCTCAAGTTAATGTGGAATAGATACGAAAGCAAGCGATAAAGAATATAGATAAAGCAGCTCAGTATGACAAAGTTAAATTTGATAAGGGTAAAGCTAAAGTCGTGAAGTTCGTTATAGGAGATTACGTTTTAATTAAAAACAACGAACGTATACAAACAAAGTTAGATCCAAAGTTTCGTGGACCTTTTGTAATCATAGAAGTTTTAGAGGGTGACAGATATAAACTGAGATCTTTAACTAATAAACGACTGTACAAATACTCTCAAGACAGCTTACGAAGAATGCCTGAGGGGCAAGTACCAAGTGAGCTTGATATCGACGGAGATGAAATGAGTTCATCTGAAGAAACGGGTGAAACAGACCGTATGGAAAAGGGTGAAACAGACCGTATGGAAACGGGTGAAACAGACCGTATGGAAACAGTTGCAACAGACCGTATGGAAACAGTTGCAACAGACTGTAAAGACGGGGGATAGATGCCGTCAGATGTCGTGGAGTATTGTCGATGGCTACGTGGAGGTACTTTGCCTAGGATTCTTGAGACGTAAACGTGACATGAAAGGACTGATTAACAAGAATTGAATTGTAAAAGAAAATTTACTGAAGAGGCATTGTTAATGAAACTGGAATGTAAAAGAAAATTTACTGAAGAGGCATTGTTAATGAAATTGGAATGTAAAAGAAATTTACTGAAATGACAATGTTAATGAATTGAGAATGTTGTGTTAAGAAACGGTTATGTGAATTGAAAGCTTGAATTGAGACAAAATACTTTTGAAGATTTTTAATGAATATTAATTGCTTTAATAAAGTTTGGAACTATTAAAATGAGTTTCGAGAGAACTGTTGCCTACACGTGGACGCGTAGATTGTCAGGTTGGCCGTGTTGGAGATAAATTGATAGAGTACAGTATTTTGAAATTACGCGCCAATACTTATAAGGTTCTGTTGTGTGGTCAGTGTTGTTCTAGCGTGACCAAATTGAGTTAATGCAACACTAAAATGGTGTGACGTCAGTAAATACTGATATCGAGTGTGGCTCAGGGTGGTTTTGGGTAAGTGTGACGATGATTGTTATCGGTACTGAGTATGGAAAGAATATGATCTCTAGTAGACATGAATGTGCTAGAGCGCGTCACTTTCTGATTTGAGTTGAGAACCCGACAGCACGCTGAGACTCGCTGCACAATTTTAGTGGCGTAATGGAGGACAAAATACAAGACGAATCGACTGTAACTGAGGATTTTAATGATTCGCCGATATCAGAAGTGGGATCAAACTCTCGACCAACAGTGGCTGAAGATCAGTTTCGTATTTTGTTAGAGCAACAAAATCAGAATTTTCTGGAACTTGCAAAAAGTTTTCAAGCGTCGTCTAAACAACCGTTACCAAATTTCGGCATTGTCTTGCCGAAATTCAATTCTGATGTTGCTGGCGCCGATGCAAGACAGTGGTGTGCTACTGTAGATATCTTATTCAGTGAAAAACCTTTGTCTGGGAGTTAATTTTGGCGCTAACAAAATGCTTGGATGGAAGCGCTTCTCAGTGGCTATCGCAGATTTGTTATGCAGGCATTACTTGGCCTCAGTTCAGACAACTGTTTGAGCAAACGTATCAAAGTGTTGAGACGCCAGCGGCATCTATTCTAAATCTACTGAATAGTCGTCCAAATGCTGGCGAGTGTCTTGCTGTGTATGCCAGTCGACAAATTACATCTCTGTTGACTAAATGGCGAGACATGGATACTGAGGGTATAGCTACGTCTATTGTGCTTGGTCATTTGGCAAATCACGACCACAGGTTGCAACGCATTGCCTACACTGGAAACATTACTAACAGAAGGGATTTGCAGTCGGAGTTACAGGTGTTTTCGTTCGAAAGAAAGCGATTTAACATCACGGAGGAGGAATCTTCGAACAAACGCCCCAAGATGTTTCAAGTTAAATGTCACTCATGCGGGAAACTTGGACATAAGAAGGTAGAGTGCAGAGTGAAGAAACAATCGCCATCTAGAGAAGTCCTTCGAGCTGAGCGAGCGTCGTCGCAGCGTACTAAAACAGTCAAGTGTTATCGCTGTCATGAGCTGGGACACATTTCTACACAATGTCCGAGGAATTCGTCTGGAGAAGATGCAGGGACTCGAGTACATAAGAGAGTGGAACTGTGTGTCGTCGACGAGCCAAAAACAATGATGCAACATCGAAGTGAGAAGTATCAGACTATTTTTGATTCGGGCTCTGAGTGCTCTTTAGTTAAATTGTGTCTATCACACAAGTTGACCGGTAAAAGAACAAACAATGTTGTGTCACTAAGCGGTATTGGTACCACTGCTATTATTTGTACGATTCAGATAACAAGTAACGTAATGATTAATGGAAATTGTATTGAAATAGTGTTCCATGTAATTGAGGATGCATGTATGAAAAATAGTATTGTATTAGGTCGCGAGATATTAGCTCAAGGGTATATCGCTATAGTATCATGTGCAGGTGTCGAATTTGTAAAAGACAAAACAGCTAATATTTGTTCTGTAAAAGCCTATGAATATGATTTTGAAAACGTATGCACAGATTTAAGTGGAGAAGAGAAAAACCAATTGCTTAAGTTATTGGAAAAGTATAGAAAACAGTTTATTCAGGGAACACCTTGTACTCGTGTAAATACAGGAGAGATGACTATTCGCTTAATCGAACCAACTAAGACGGTACAAAGACGACCTTATCGATTTAGCCCTAACGAACGAGAATTACTTCGAACTAAAGTTCAAGAGCTGTTAGAGTATAATGTAATCACACCTAGCAGTTCGCCCTTTGCTAGCCCGGCACTTTTAGTAAAAAAGAAGAATGGTTCAGTCAGGCTCTGTGTTGATTATAGAGAATTGAATGAAAATACAGTGGCTGATAAGTTTCCACTTCCTCTAATATCCGATCAAATAGCTAGACTGAGAGGAGCCAAGTATTTCACTTGCCTAGATATGGCCTGTGCATAAAGATTCCATTGAATACACAGCATTTGTTACTCCTGATGGGCAGTTCGATTTTACGGCCATGCCGTTTGCGTTAAAGAACGCACCATCGGTATTCCAGAGAGCGGTAATGAAAGCGATCGGCGACCTGGCCTATACTTATGTAATTGTTTACATGGACGATATAATGATCGTTGCCCCAACGAAGAAAGATGCTTTTGAGAGATTAGAAACGGTTTTGAATGTACTGTCTAATGCTGGCTTTTCATTTAATGGTGAAAAATGTTCATTTTTAAAAGACTCGGTTCAGTATCTTGGATATGAAGTACGAGCAGGAGAAATTCGTCCTAATTTACGTAAAATTGAAGCACTGAGTGAATTGCCAACTCCCACGTCAATCACAAGTTTGAGACAATTTATTGGCTTAGTATGAAACTTTCGGCAATTCGTGCCAGGTTTCTCTCAGGTAATGAAGCCCCTTTATGCACTGACTTGTGATAAAACTAGCTTTAGCTGGAAAAAGGAGCATGAATCAATTCGCAAACAAATTGTTACGATTCTGACTAACAAACCAGTGTTAATGATATTTGACCCAAAATACCCAGTGGAACTGCATACTGATGCAAGTTCAATCGGGTATGGAGCTATACTCTTACATAGAATAGAAAATAAACCATATGTCATAGAGTATTTTAGTAAGACAACTACTACATGTGAATCTAAATATTCGTCCTATGAGTTGGAAACTTTAGCAGTAGTTAAGGCAGTAAATCACTTTAGACACTATTTGATTGGAATTAAATTTGTTCTATTTACGGATTGTAATTCTTTAAAGGCGTCTAGAACGAAAATTGAATTAACACCAAGGGTATATCGTTGGTGGGCATTTTTACAATCCTTCAATTTCGATATACAGTATCGGGAAGGGAAGCGTATGGCCCACGTAGACTTTCTCTCTAGGAATCCCTTGACAAATAAGAAAGAAGTGTCACAGAATAAATTCCTAGAAAAGTGTGTAGAAATAATGACAGTGTCGGAAAGTTGGATACAAGCCGAACAGCAACGCGACCCTGATATTTCAGGCATAATTCGCAAATTAATTGATGGAGAGCTTTCGAATGATTTATCATTCACGTATGAAATTAGGGCTAAAGTTTTGTATAAGAAGATTCAACGCAATGGTAAGACTCGTAGTTTACCAGTGATCCCGCGATAGTTTCGGTGGTCGATAATAAATCAAGTTCATGAATCAATATTCCATCTCGGGTGGGAAAAGACCTTGGATAAGGTATACGAGCACTATTGGTTTAAGGGGATGACAAAGTATGTCCGAAAATTCGTAGCGAACTGTATAACTTGTAGAGTGACAAAATCAACTTCAGGGAAGGTTCAAGCGGAACTACACCCAATACCTAAAGTGAGTATACCCTGGCATACTTTGCATGTAGACATTACTGGGAAGTTAAGTGGCAAGAATGATCGCAAAGAGTATATAATAGTACAAATTGATGGTTTTACGAAATATGTGTATCTGTATCACACATTTAAGCTGGACGCTAATAGCTGTATCAACGCATTAAAATCTTCAATTGCTATATTCGGAGTACCCAATCGAATAATAGCTGATCAAGGTAGATGTTTTACAGGTGCGAAATTTGCTGAATTTTGTGCTTCTCAGAAAATTCATCTGCATTTGATAGCCACGGGAACCAGTAGGGCCAACGGGCAGGTCGAAAGAGTGATGAGTACTTTGAAAAATTTGCTAACTGTCGCTGAGGCTAGTGATCGAGTATGGCAAGATGTCCTGGGAGAAGTGCAATTGTCACTAAATAGTACAATTAACAGAATAACCAAGTCAAGTCCATTAGAACTCTTAATTGGGAAGAGTGCCAGACCCTTGGGACTAGTTCCTGTTGATGATATGGAGCCTCAAGTTAATGTGGAATAGATACGAAAGCAAGCGATAAAGAATATAGATAAAGCAGCTCAGTATGACAAAGTTAAATTTGATAAGGGTAAAGCTAAAGTCGTGAAGTTCGGTATAGGAGATTACGTTTTAATTAAAAACAACGAACGTATACAAACAAAGTTAGATCCAAAGTTTCGTGGACCTTTTGTAATCATAGAAGTTTTAGAGGGTGACAGATATAAACTGAGATCTTTAACTAATAAACGACTGTACAAATACTCTCAAGACAGCTTACGAAGAATGCCTGAGGGGCAAGTACCAAGTGAGCTTGATATCGACGGAGATGAAATGAGTTCATCTGAAGAAACGGGTGAAACAGACCGTATGGAAAAGGGTGAAACAGACCGTATGGAAACGGGTGAAACAGACCGTATGGAAACAGTTGCAACAGACCGTATGGAAACAGTTGCAACAGACTGTAAAGACGGGGGATAGATGCCGTCAGATGTCGTGGAGTATTGTCGATGGCTACGTGGAGGTACTTTGCCTAGGATTCTTGAGACGTAAACGTGACATGAAAGGACTGATTAACAAGAATTGAATTGTAAAAGAAAATTTACTGAAGAGGCATTGTTAATGAAACTGGAATGTAAAAGAAAATTTACTGAAGAGGCATTGTTAATGAAATTGGAATGTAAAAGAAATTTACTGAAATGACAATGTTAATGAATTGAGAATGTTGTGTTAAGAAACGGTTATGTGAATTGAAAGCTTGAATTGAGACAAAATACTTTTGAAGATTTTTAATGAATATTAATTGCTTTAATAAAGTTTGGAACTATTAAAATGAGTTTCGAGAGAACTGTTGCCTACACGTGGACGCGTAGATTGTCAGGTTGGCCGTGTTGGAGATAAATTGATAGAGTACAGTATTTTGAAATTACGCGCCAATACTTATAAGGTTCTGTTGTGTGGTCAGTGTTGTTCTAGCGTGACCAAATTGAGTTAATGCAACACTAAAATGGTGTGACGTCAGTAAATACTGATATCGAGTGTGGCTCAGGGTGGTGTTGGGTAAGTGTGACGATGATTGTTATCGGTACTGAGTATGGAAAGAATATGATCTCTAGTAGACATGAATGTGCTAGAGCGCGTCACTTTCTGATTTGAGTTGAGAACCCGACAGCACGCTGAGACTCGCTGCACAATTTTAGTGGCGTAATGGAGGACAAAATACAAGACGAATCGACTGTAACTGAGGATTTTAATGATTCGCCGATATCAGAAGTGGGATCAAACTCTCGACCAACAGTGGCTGAAGATCAGTTTCGTATTTTGTTAGAGCAACAAAATCAGAATTTTCTGGAACTTGCAAAAAGTTTTCAAGCGTCGTCTAAACAACCGTTACCAAATTTCGGCATTGTCTTGCCGAAATTCAATTCTGATGTTGCTGGCGCCGATGCAAGACAGTGGTGTGCTACTGTAGATATCTTATTCAGTGAAAAACCTTTGTCTGGGAGTTAATTTTGGCGCTAACAAAATGCTTGGATGGAAGCGCTTCTCAGTGGCTATCGCAGATTTGTTATGCAGGCATTACTTGGCCTCAGTTCAGACAACTGTTTGAGCAAACGTATCAAAGTGTTGAGACGCCAGCGGCATCTATTCTAAATCTACTGAATAGTCGTCCAAATGCTTGCGAGTGTCTTGCTGTGTATGCCAGTCGACAAATTACATCTCTGTTGACTAAATGGCGAGACATGGATACTGAGGGTATAGCTACGTCTGTTGTGCTTGGTCATTTGGCAAATCACGACCACAGGTTGCAACGCATTGCCTACACTGGAAACATTACTAACAGAAGGGATTTGCAGTCGGAGTTACAGGTGTTTTCGTTCGAAAGAAAGCGATTTAACATCACGGAGGAGGAATCTTCGAACAAACGCCCCAAGATGTTTCAAGTTAAATGTCACTCATGCGGGAAACTTGGACATAAGAAGGTAGAGTGCAGAGTGAAGAAACAATCGCCATCTAGAGAAGTCCTTCGAGCTGAGCGAGCGTCGTCGCAGCGTACTAAAACAGTCAAGTGTTATCGCTGTCATGAGCTGGGACACATTTCTACACAATGTCCGAGGAATTCGTCTGGAGAAGATGCAGGGACTCGAGTACATAAGAGAGTGGAACTGTGTGTCGTCGACGAGCCAAAAACAATGATGCAACATCGAGGTGAGAAGTATCAGACTATTTTTGATTCGGGCTCTGAGTGCTCTTTAGTTAAATTGTGTCTATCACACAAGTTGACCGGTAAAAGAACAAACAATGTTGTGTCACTAAGCGGTATTGGTACCACTGCTATTATTTGTACGATTCAGATAACAAGTAACGTAATGATTAATGGAAATTGTATTGAAATAGTGTTCCATGTAATTGAGGATGCATGTATGAAAAATAGTATTGTATTAGGTCGCGAGATATTAGCTCAAGGGTATATCGCTATAGTATCATGTGCAGGTGTCGAATTTGTAAAAGACAAAACAGCTAATATTTGTTCTGTAAAAGCCTATGAATATGATTTTGAAAACGTATGCACAGTATAGAAAACAGTTTATTCAGGGAACACCTTGTACTCGTGTAAATACAGGAGAGATGACTATTCGCTTAATCGAACCAACTAAGACGGTACAAAGACGACCTTATCGATTTAGCCCTAACGAACGAGAATTACTTCGAGCTAAAGTTCAAGAGCTGTTAGAGTATAATGTAATCACACCTAGCAGTTCGCCCTTTGCTAGCCCGGCACTTTTAGTAAAAAAGAAGAATGGTTCAGTCAGGCTCTGTGTTGATTATAGAGAATTGAATGAAAATACAGTGGCTGATAAGTTTCCACTTCCTCTAATATCCGATCAAATAGCTAGACTGAGAGGAGCCAAGTATTTCACTTGCCTAGATATGGCCTGTGCATAAAGATTCCATTGAATACACAGCATTTGTCACTCCTGATGGGCAGTTCGAGTTTACGGCCATGCCGTTTGGGTTAAAGAACGCACCATCGGTATTCCAGAGAGCGGTAATGAAAGCGATCGGCGACCTGGCCTATACTTATGTAATTGTTTACATGGACGATATAATGATCGTTGCCCCAACGAAGAAAGATGCTTTTGAGAGATTAGAAACGGTTTTGAATGTACTGTCTAATGCTGGCTTTTCATTTAATGGTGAAAAATGTTCATTTTTAAAAGACTCGGTTCAGTATCTTGGATATGAAGTACGAGCAGGAGAAATTCGTCCTAATTTACGTAAAATTGAAGCACTGAGTGAATTGCCACCTCCCACGTCAATCACAAGTTTGAGACAATTTATTGGCTTAGTATGAAACTTTCGGCAATTCGTGCCAGGTTTCTCTCAGGTAATGAAGCCATTTATGGCACTGACTTGTGATAAAACTAGCTTTAGCTGGAAAAAGGAGCATGAATCAATTCGCAAACAAATTGTTACGATTCTGACTAACAAACCAGTGTTAATGATATTTGACCCAAAATACCCAGTGGAACTGCATACTGATGCAAGTTCAATCGGGTATGGAGCTATACTCTTACATAGAATAGAAAATAAACCATATGTCATAGAGTATTTTAGTAAGACAACTACTACATGTGAATCTAAATATTCGTCCTATGAGTTGGAAACTTTAGCAGTAGTTAAGGCAGTAAATCACTTTAGACACTATTTGATTGGAATTAAATTTGTTCTATTTACGGATTGTAATTCTTTAAAGGCGTCTAGAACGAAAATTGAATTAACACCAAGGGTATATCGTTGGTGGGCATTTTTACAATCCTTCAATTTCGATATATAGTATCGGGAAGGGAAGCGTATGGCCCACGTAGACTTTCTCTCTAGGAATCCCTTGACAAATAAGAAAGAAGTGTCACAGAATAAATTCCTAGAAAAGTGTGTAGAAATAATGACAGTGTCGGAAAGTTGGATACAAGCCGAACAGCAACGCGACCCTGATATTTCAGGCATAATTCGCAAATTAATTGATGGAGAGCTTTCGAATGATTTATCATTCACGTATGAAATTAGGGCTAAAGTTTTGTATAAGAAGATTCAACGCAATGGTAAGACTCGTAGTTTACCAGTGATCCCGCGATAGTTTCGGTGGTCGATAATAAATCAAGTTCATGAATCAATATTCCATCTCGGGTGGGAAAAGACCTTGGATAAGGTATACGAGCACTATTGGTTTAAGGGGATGACAAAGTATGTCCGAAAATTCGTAGCGAACTGTATCACTTGTAGAGTGACAAAATCAACTTCAGGGAAGGTTCAAGCGGAACTACACCCAATACCTAAAGTGAGTATACCCTGGCATACTTTGCATGTAGACATTACTGGGAAGTTAAGTGGCAAGAATGATCGCAAAGAGTATATAATAGTACAAATTGATGGTTTTACGAAATATGTGTATCTGTATCACACATTTAAGCTGGACGCTAATAGCTGTATCAACGCATTAAAATCTTCAATTGCTATATTCGGAGTACCCAATCGAATAATAGCTGATCAAGGTAGATGTTTTACAGGTGCGAAATTTGCTGAATTTTGTGCTTCTCAGAAAATTCATCTGCATTTGATAGCCACGGGAACCAGTAGGGCCAACGGGCAGGTCGAAAGAGTGATGAGTACTTTGAAAAATTTGCTAACTGTCGCTGAGGCTAGTGATCGAGTATGGCAAGATGTCCTGGGAGAAGTGCAATTGTCACTAAATAGTACAATTAACAGAATAACCAAGTCAAGTCCATTAGAACTCTTAATTGGGAAGAGTGCCAGACCCTTGGGACTAGTTCCTATTGATGATATGGAGCCTCAAGTTAATGTGGAATAGATACGAAAGCAAGCGATAAAGAATATAGATAAAGCAGCTCAGTATGACAAAGTTAAATTTTATAAGGGTAAAGCTAAAGTCGTGAAGTTCGGTATAGGAGATTACGTTTTAATTAAAAACAACGAACGTATACAAACAAAGTTAGATCCAAAGTTTCGTGGACCTTTTGTAATCATAGAAGTTTTAGAGGGTGACAGATATAAACTGAGATCTTTAACTAATAAACGACTGTACAAATACTCTCAAGACAGCTTACGAAGAATGCCTGAGGGGCAAGTACCAAGTGAGCTTGATATCGACGGAGATGAAATGAGTTCATCTGAAGAAACGGGTGAAACAGACCGTATGGAAAAGGGTGAAACAGACCGTATGGAAACGGGTGAAACAGACCGTATGGAAACAGTTGCAACAGACCGTATGGAAACAGTTGCAACAGACTGTAAAGACGGGGGATAGATGCCGTCAGATGTCGTGGAGTATTGTCGATGGCTACGTGGAGG
Organism: Drosophila aldrichi; assembly: GCA_035045965.1. NCBI lineage: Eukaryota > Metazoa > Arthropoda > Insecta > Diptera > Drosophilidae > Drosophila > Drosophila aldrichi. The sequence goes on from JAWNOM010000516.1 coordinate 263,559, forward strand.
TACTTTGCCTAGGATTCTTGAGACGTAAACGTGACATGAAAGGACTGATTAACAAGAATTGAATTGTAAAAGAAAATTTACTGAAGAGGCATTGTTAATGAAACTGGAATGTAAAAGAAAATTTACTGAAGAGGCATTGTTAATGAAATTGGAATGTAATTTACTGAAATGACAATGTTAATGAATTGAGAATGTTGTGTTAAGAAACGGTTATGTGAATTGAAAGCTTGAATTGAGACAAAATACTTTTGAAGATTTTTAATGAATATTAATTGCTTTAATAAAGTTTGGAACTATTAAAATGAGTTTCGAGAGAACTGTTGCCTACACGTGGACGTGTAGATTGTCAGGTTGGCCGTGTCGGAGATAAATTGATAGAGTACAGTATTTTGAAATTACGCGCCAATACTTATAAGGTTCTGTTGTGTGGTCAGTGTTGTTCTAGCGTGACCAAATTGAGTTAATGCAACACTAAAATGGTGTGACGTCAGTAAATACTGATATCGAGTGTGGCTCAGGGTGGTGTTGGGTAAGTGTGACGATGATTGTTATCGGTACTGAGTATGGAAAGAATATGATCTCTAGTAGACATGAATGTGCTAGAGCGCGTCACTTTCTGATTTGAGTTGAGAACCCGACAGCACGCTGAGACTCGCTGCACAATTTTAGTGGCGTAATGGAGGACAAAATACAAGACGAATCGACTGTAACTGAGAATTTTAATGAATCGCCGATATACATATTTCAAGAGCTTTCGTAATAATTATTCACAAACCTCTCCTCTGATTTACGAGATGGCGGAAAGAATTGGAGTTCAGTACTCAACAATTTTGCTGATGAGGATGTTTCTTGCGGTTTGATATCTGCAATCATCGATGCAGGTCGTTTTTTATTGCGCGGAGGTGCACGTGGATAACTTTTGGACTCATCTCCATCAATTCCATAACTTATACTGTGATGTAATAGAAAAAAAAAAGAATAATAATAAAATATTTGTATTGTATTTTATAAGTATACTATAAGATATATGTTTTGGTGAATTATACCTTTATAATGAACAAGTAAGAAAGCTCTAGTCGAGACTGCTCGACTAGGAAATCCCCTCATCCCTTCGGAGAACTGATATTTCAATAATTCTCCGCGTCTTTTTGCTTACAAAAGAAACACACACACATATGCATAGGCTCATATAGGCACGCACGCATAAACACGCATGGGCTGCGATGTGGGCTTCTCATGGAAACTTAATTGTTTAATAACTTTTTTTGTGAATCTACGTTCTTCATGAAACTTTAAGATTATGATAAAATCATTAATATGCGTGTATTTGCCGAAGCTCAAGTCTCTAGTATTTGAAATACGCGTTTTGCAAATGTGAGGGTGAGGGGGTTGATATAGAGGTGGGGGTGAATTATAACAAAAATCGAAATTCTATAAAATATATATGAGTCTGCATTCCAAGTTTGGAGCTTCTAGCTTTAAAGATGTAGGAGAAATAATTTTATAACTGGTTTTCGATAAGGTTTTTTATCGACAAAAAATCACGGGACAAGTTATCGACGCACATGGCTAGATCGACTCAGTTCGTCGCCCTGATCAAGAATATATATACTTTGTGGGGTCTGCGACGCCTCCTTCTCCCTGTTACATTCCTTTAACAAAACCATTATACCCTGATTTCCCATTTTCAATGGGTTCAGGGTATAATAAATCCCACAAAATATATATATTCCTTACAAGGGCGACGAGCTGAGTCGCCTTGTTCGTCTGTCCGTATGTTTGAACGCGTTGATCACAGAAGATATAAGAGCTTCCCGTTATTTTTTATCTATTGAAAACATCTAAAATAAGCTAATTATTTATATCTCAGCATCAACAGAGCTAAAGTCGTCAACATGAAGAACGTACATCCACAAGAAAAGTTATTTAACAATTAAGTTCCTACGGTAAGCCCACACTGCAGCCCGTGCGTGTTTATACGTGCGTGCCTATTTATATGTGTTTGCGTGTGTGTGTAAAAGCTGAAAGACGCTGAAAATTATTGAAATAACTGTTGCTCGAAGGGTTCAGGGTATCTCGTAGTTGAGCAGTCTCGACTATAGCTTTCTTACTTGTTATACCCTGAATCCATTAAAAATGGGAAATCAGGGTATAATGGTTTTGTTAAAATGTATGTAAAAGGGAGAAGAAGGGAGACCCCACAAAGTATATATATTCTTGATCAGGGCGACGAACTGAGTCGATTTAGCCATGTCCGTCTGTCCGTATGTATGAAAGCGGCGATTTCAGAAGATACAATAGCTAGAGACTTTAACTGTTTTTAAAAATGACCGTATATACAGCGCGCATATCGAGTTTATCACAAAAAATCGATAACTCGCTCCGTTATATTTTATCGATAAAAAACCTTATCGAAAGTCAATTATAAAATTATATGTCCTACATGTTTAGAGCTAGAGTCTCCAAATTTTATATGTAGACTCATATGTACTTTATAGAATTTCGATTTTTGTTATAATTTACCCTCCACTCCTATATCCACCCCCTCACCCTCATCTTTGTAAAAGGCCTACTTCAAATACTGGAGACTTGAGCTTCAGCATATACACGCAATGATATAGTCATAATCTAAAAGTTTCATGAAGAACGTACATCGACAAGAAAAGTTATTAAACATTTAAATTCCCCTAGAGCCCACACTGCAGCCCAGTATGTAACAGGCAGAAGGAATCATCGCGGACCCCATAAAGTATGTATATTATCCGTCCCCCCATATATCCATCCCCTTACTATGACCTTTGTAAAAGGCGTATTTCAAATACTAGAGACTTGAGCTTCGGCATATACACGCATAGTAATGATATAATCACAATCTAATAGTTTCATGAAGAACGTACATCCACAAGAAAAGTTATTGAACAATTAATTTCTCATTGTAAGCGCACACTGCAGCGTGTTAATGCGTGCTTGCCTATGTGTGTTTATGTATGTGTGTATACGCGCGTGTGTCTGTGTGTCAGCAGAAATACGCGAAGAATTATTCTCCGAAGGGTTCAGGTGATTTCCTAGTCGAGCAGTCTCGACAAGAGCTTTCTTACTTGTTTTGTGGATGGACCATCTCCATGAAACTTTAAGATCGTGCAATGCGTGCCATTGCCAAAGCACAAGCCTCTAGTATTTGAAATACGATTTTTACAAATTTAATGATGAGGGGTAGTTTATAGTATATATAGGGGTTGAGGTGTATTATACAAAAAAATTGGAATTGTGTAAAGTGCAGATATAATTTTATAACTGGTTTTCGATAATGACAGGAGGAGCTATTGATTTTTTTTTTAAGCTCGATATGCGTTCTGTATATACGGACATTTGAAAAAAAAGATCAAGCCTCTAGCTCTTATATCTTCTGAAATCAACGCGTTCAAACATACGGACAGGCGGACAAACGGAGGGACGGACAGAGCCAAATCGACTCAGGTCGTCGCCCTGATCAAGAATATGAATACATATTAAAGATACCACGCCCCCTTCGCCACCAATTTGTAAAAAACGTATTTCAAATACTAGACACTTGTGCTTTGGAATGTACACACATTATTATTACGTTCTGAAAGTTTCATTAGAATCGTACGTCTACAAATAAAATTATTCAACAAATAAATTCTCATAATATTGCCCACACTGCAGCGCAGCCCAAGCGCAGTCGCTTACTGCGCAGTTAGCAGAGCGCGGTCTTATGCGTGCGGGTATGTATGCATAAAAGAAGTGCACAATGATTAGAATATCAGCTTGGAGGGTTCAGGGTATCTCCTAGTCGAGCAGTCTAGACTAGAGCCGTCTTACTTGTTCTAATATTAGGTATTGACTTCAAATGATTTTCTATTTTCATTGACTTTATTTATTTTTTGTGTTTTTAAGATTTGATTACTGTATGCAGGGGTACCTGCAAAAATAAACAAATGGGCTGGTGTTCTACCTGTGCTATTGTGTTTAATTTTATGATTATTGTGAGGAGCAATATGGGTATGCACGTATTAATGTATATAAACGTATGTATTTGCTGTGCGTTTATATGCATATACGTGCATATACATGTTGCTCCACACAGCGACGCGAATACTGTAGGAGCGACCCTCGCACTGGAAAAGGGGGGTCAAAGTCCTTTAGAGGCGGTCTCTTTCGCTCCTACAGATTCAGCAATGGGTTCGCGTCGCACACACGACGATCATCGGGGACCGTTAGCCGAGGTGCCGTTTGGGCCGAGTGATAGTAGTGGACACTTTCACTCGTAGGGCGCCAACGGTACTTCGGCCAATGGGAGGCTGCCACGGATTTGGCGGGAAAGTGGCGTCACCCAAAATCACGCCACTTTACCGTTTTTATGGTCAATAACGGCAGAAAGGCCCCGCTCCAGAGCCGAACAGGCCCCGTTACCACACGAGGCAGGGCCTGTGGCTGGGGTATAAAAGGCCACCAGCGGCTCCATACGAGGCTGTCAAATTACGATACGAGAGAGTGTTGCCGTCGAAGTTATACAAAGTGAAAGTGAAGAAGTGTCGAAGTCAAGTCAACGCGAGTGGTAATCAGGACTTCCAGGACATCGTGGGAACAACAAGGACATCGTGGGAACAGCAAGGACATCGTGGGAACAGCAAGGACATCCAGTGGGAATCCTTGCAGATCATCAGCAGGCGCCGATCAGGACATCGGTGCATATCAGCAACGTAAGCGAGGCCTGCACACCTGGGTGAGTTCGCGTAGCCGTGCGTAAGAGAAGTGCTTGTGAGTGAACGAAGCTAGTGTTGTGCTGTGAGTGAGCGAGATAGTAAGAGAGATCTGCATAGCTGGCGAGCCGCCAGAGTTTACAGATCCAGATCCTGGCGTTTTCTCAAATCCTTACGGTGAGCTAGCGTGTTTAGCACAACACTCTCCCAGCCGGAGTGCGTTGAACAAGCGCTCAGTAGGTGTGCGTTGCTAAGCAGCGAGCCAGCATATTTACATACATAAGTGACGTGTACATTTCATAGTTATTTAAGAGAATATACATTTACGCTATAAAACCGAATTCACAAGTGACTAATTATTATCGCAGGGGCTTCAACAAATAAATTTGTTGGCACGAATCCACAGTCAGCTGAAACTAGCCCAGCTTAGACTCGGGATAAGCCGAAGGTTCGTTACAACTGGCGCCCAACGTGGGGCCCTGCGATAAGAGTCAATTAGTGAATATTTGTGAATATGGTGCGAGCGTGGGTATATAATCTTAAAAAGGATGAAGTGCTCCGTTACGGCGAAGAGTTTGGAGTGAGCCTGTCAGGCACACTGGACGTCATGCGGAGACAGTTCGGCGAGTGGGTTGAGAGGAATGAAGGAAGCATTCCTTACTCACTGAGGATCGCCGAACTGGGGCGACTGCATGGACGCCGTGCCTCGCTCAGAGATGAGGCAACGACCGCCGTCGGGGACGACGAGCTGGAGTCGGAGCTTGCACATGTGGCACGGCTGTGTGTGCCCTCCACAAGCGCGACGGCGCGACTCCAAAGTACGCGTCAAGGTGAGATGAGGGCCACATCCACCCCGCAACCGGAAATCAGGCCACGAGGACATGACAGCACCGCTCAGGAATATCCAAAGGTGGCCAAACAAGTGCGAGAGTGGAGCTTTCGCTTTGATGGCACCACGAAGCCTTTGGAGTTCCTGGAGCAGGTGGAGTGGTCGGCTGACACATATGGCCTGGATCTGGACATGATCCCGAGAGCGATGCCAGAGCTGCTGAAAGGCATGGCCTTAAAGTGGTATGTGGCCAACAATCGGCACTGGACGGCGTGGGCAACATTTGTGCGCAGCTTCCAGGAGTTTTTCCTGCCCAGAGGCTATCTGGAGAAGCTGGAGGATGATGTCAAACGCCGGAGGCAGATGGTAGATGAGTGCTTCAAAGTCTACATGGTGGAGATGCAGACTCTCATGCGGCCTCTGCGCTATGGAGCAGACCGCGAAATGAAGCTCATTTATAACAACAGCCTGCCCGATCTGCGTGCTTATGCCAGGCCGTATCAATTCCACAATCTAGTGGAATTGATGCACCTGGCAGATGAGTTCGAGGAACTGGAAAGGGACCGCGAGAGGTTACGGCAGCAGCCACGGCCTGGTCGGACACGACTGATGGCCATGGACGACGCGGGAAGCGACGTGGAGTATCGTCGCATGGAGGATGCGGCGAAGCCTACCCCTGCGCCGAGAGAAGGCGCAACCGGAGCAAGGACGCATATCCCGAATCCAGCCAGGGCATGCCGAGTGTGTGGCCAGGAGGGGCACCGCGCTTTTAAGTGCCGCAACAAGGCACTGGATTTCTGCTGGCAGTGCGGGCGCATTGGAGTGCGAACGTATGCCTGTTGCCAGTCGGGAAACGAGAAGCGACACCCGCCATCCAGGGGCGAGCGGGAACAGCAGTCAGGAGCCCCCAGGCGCTAGTGGGCCGTCTCCAGGATGAAGGCAACCAGATGTCGGCGATTGTGGCCATTGGAGCCACTCAACAACGAGCCACGATCGACACTGGAGCCACAAGCAGCTTTATCAGCGAAAAGCTTGCTGACGAGCTCAGAGGAGTGGGCGTGGTGCGTGCTACACGGCGGCGCATACGCTTAGCGGATGGCAGTTGCAGTCAGGTGGACTCGCAACTGGAGGCGACGATCAGCCTGGGGAATCAGCAAATACAAATTCCGTTGCTGATTCTGCCAGGAGTGATCGAAGATCTAGTGCTGGGCTGGGATTTCTTGGCCAGCATGGGCACCACACTGGAGTGCGGTGGCTTGACATTAAAGGTCGAGCCAAGAATCCCACAGTCGAGCGGACAGCCGGAGGAGAAGCTATCCGTGGTTGTGGCCAGCGTGGAGGCGAACCCAGCAACGCCGATGGAGGCGAACATGGAGCAGCCTACGCCTATGCACAATGACCCAGAGGTGGATGCTTTCTTGAGGCATGAGCTGGAGAAGTTCCAGCATGTGAAGGGCACCACCAGGATCAGGCCCATAAAGCAGCGCTACTTCCCCAAGAATCCAAAGATGCAGGCGGAGATCAACTTGCAGGTGGATGAGCTGCTGGCCAAAGGCTGCATCGAGCCCTCGAAGAGCCCACATAGCGCGCCGATTGACATGGTTCGTAAGAAGAATGGCAAGTGGCGGCTATGTGTGGATTTTCGACAGCTAAACAGCAGATCCATCAAAGATGCATACCCTTTGCCGCGTGTGCATCACATTCTGGACCAGCTGCGAGAGGCGCGCTACATCAGCAGCCTGGATTTGAAGGATGGATATTGGCAGATACCGATGGAGAAGGCCAGCAGACCACTGACAGCATTCACGGTGCCAGGAAAGGGGCTGTATCAGTGGAAGGTGATGCCGTTTGGACTCCATTCTGCACCGGCGACGTTTCAGCGAGCTCTGGACCAAGTGATCGGCCCAGAAATGATGCCCCATGCCTTTGCCTATCTGGACGACATCATCGTCATCGGCCGGACGCGACAGGAGCACATGGACAACCTACGAGAGGTGTTCCGGCGACTGCGGGCAGCCAACTTGAGGATCAACATCGACAAGTGCGATTTCTTCAAGAAAGAGCTAAAGTATCTGGGTCACAAAGTCACGGAGGATGGCATTTGCACGGATCCAGAGAAGGTGGCCGCTATCGCCGAGCTGAAGCCGCCCACAAATGTGAAAGAGTTGCGCCAATATGTGGGCGTGGCTTCATGGTACCGCCGCTTTGTGCCAGATTTTGCAGCCACAGTGCATCCGCTAAATGCACTGCTCAAAAAGGGCACGAAGTGGGAGTGGACTGAGGAGCGGCAGCGAGCGTTCGAGACAGTGAAGGCCAAACTGACGGAGTCACCGGTGCTGGCGTGCCCAGATTTCTCGAAGCCGTTTTGCTTGCAAACGGACGCAAGCAATTATGGGCTTGGGGCAATCCTGACGCAGACCTCGGAGGACGGAGAGCGCGTCATTTCGTATGCCAGCCGGACACTGAACAGTGCTGAAAAGAACTATTCAGCTACTGAGAAAGAGTGTCTGGCTATAATCTGGGGCATACGAAAGCTCAGGCCATACCTGGAAGGCTACAAATTTGTAGTGGTCACTGACCATATGGCTCTGAAGTGGCTCAACTCAATTGAGAGCCCAACGGGGGGGATTGCCAGATGGGCACTGGAGCTGCAGCAGTACGACTTCGAGATTCGCTACAGGAAAGGTAAGCAGAATGTGGTAGCAGATGCGCTCTCACGGCAGCCTCTGGGAGAGGAGGCGTGTCGATTGGTCAAGAGCAAGGAGATGCCAGCTGGGACAGGATGTCGCTGGCTCACCAAGCTTCGACAGGATATAAAGAAGGCGCCACATAAGTTTCCAGACTATATGGAAGAGTCTGGAAACTTATATCGACACATCCCTCATCAAGCCGGCCACGAGGATGTGGCTGCATGGAAGTTGTGCGTGCCGGCGGACCGGCGCAAACAAGTGCTGGAGGAGAACCACGACGCAGCCACCGCTGGCCACCTTGGGTATTACTGGCCAGGTATGTACCGGGATGTAAGAAAATACGTACAGCGCTGCGAAGTGTGTCAGCGATATAAACCCAGTCAGCTGCAAGCTGCTGGGCAAATGCTGACGCAGGTGCCCGAGGAGCCATGGGCAACAGTTTGTGCCGATTTTGTTGGCCCGCTGCCGAGATCAAAGCATGGTAACACTATGCTTTTGGTCTTCATAGACCGCTTCTCGAAATGGACAGAGATGGTGCCGCTGCGGAGTGCGAATAGCACAGCTCTCCAGAAGGCATTTCGAGAGCGGATCTTGGCGCGGTTTGGCACACCGAAGGTGCTCATTACAGACAATGGCACCCAATTCACCAGTCGGGCATTCAAGGCGTTTCTGGAGGAGCTTGGGGTGCGTCACCAGTTGACAGCGCCATACACGCCGCAAGAGAATCCCACTGAGAGGGCAAATAGAACTGTGAAGACGATGATTGCGCAGTTCGCTGGAGATGACCAGAGATGCTGGGACGACGCATTGCCGGAGTTGACATTGGCGGTCAACAGCAGCGTGTCAGCATCCACAGGGTATTCGGCCGCCTTCATCACACAAGGGCGAGAGCCAAGGCTGCCCAAATCGCTGTTCGACGCGCAAACAATCGGCACAGGCCAGGAGGCACAGAGCCCAGTCGAGAGGGCCAACAAGATGCGCGAAGTGTTTGAAATCGTGCGTCGGAACCTGGAGAGAGCTGGACAGGATCAGGCGCGGCATTACAACCTACGGAGGCGGCAGTGGAAGCCGGCTGTAGGTGACAAGGTGTGGGCAAAGGAACGCCACTTGTCTAATGCCGCAGAGGGATTTGCAGCAAAACTGGCGCCACGCTATGGAGGCCCATATATAGTGGCCAGTTTTGTGTCTCCAGTCATCTGCCGGATAAGGTCGGAGGCAGAAAAGCGGACCAGGACGGCGCATGTGGCGGATCTCAAGCCGTGGAGAGGAGACACGGGTGAGCAATAGAGCTGTTTTGGTTTTTTTTTTTTTTTTTTCCAAAAAAAAAGGGAGTGAATACACAGCGAAGTGTATTGCTTCTTACAAAAAAAAAAGAAGAAGAAAAAATAAGACGACAAAATTTTTGCTCAAAAGTGCATAATTTCGGCTGCGAAATGCATTTGTGATTGGAAAACTACAGTTGCCACCGGGGAAATTACGGTTCATGGATGTGCAACAACAATTTGTTTGAACTGCGCGCGCACGACAGCAAGCAGTGTACAGTACTGCACAGAAAAACTTAGCTGTCGGTGCATGCGCAGTGCATAGATACAACAACAAAGCAGTGCATAGATACAACAACAAAGCAGTGCATGCGCAAGCAGCACCCACATACGGTAAATGCACAACAACAATGCGCGCAGCCGAGTTTATGTATTATCATGTCTTATCACACCAAAACGGCAGCCGAAATTATGTATTTAATCGCACGAAAACGAAAAGCGGAAAAACAAAAACAAAAACCGCTTACGTTCCAGGCAAAAGTTTCTGCACACACACATACATGCATAGGCGAGGGCAAAGGCCTTCGTCGGCTGCTTAGCGAGCGCTAACGCACGAAGATGCTGTGTGTGCGATATATAAAACAGCCAACAACAAAACACATAGCGACATGCAAAACAGCCAACAACAAAACACACAGCGACATGCAAAACAGCCAACAACAAAACACACGGCGACATGTAAAACAACCACCACTAAAAGTTAGATACATAAAACGGCCAACAACAATGTATCACAGCTGAATACTGCAGCAGAATGTTCGGCCACCGAAGGGCTGTGTGTGCTATGTATGCCGTGTATGCTGTGTGTGTTGAGAGTGCATGTGAGAGTATGCAAAACGGGATCAGGGCGATACCGTAGCCTGGAATTCAGCCATAAGATCGGGCAGGCTAGAGTGGGCCAATCTGAGGATCCGCTATGCTGCCGCCTACGCAGTCGGCGACGCGGCAGCAGAGGGTATAAAATGGGCAGGCGAGCGCTGGCTCGGCCTATTTGGTGAAAAATTATCATGGCAAGTGGACGCATCGATAACGTTAATGTGGATCTGGGCATCGGCCGGGTACACCCTGCCGATCCTCGGTTGCTGGCCAGCGACTACGCTGGAGCGGCACGAGGAGCAAGCAGGGTGGACACACCGGTGTCCAGACCACGAGCGCGGAGAAACAAAACGCGGCTGCCGCCGGTGAGACTGCCATTTCATCCGCGCCGGCAGCCGAAGAGACGGCTACGACGACATCGGCCGTACCTGGAACTGGAACCGTCGACCAGCGAGGAGGAGAGCGTGGCCGCGAATGGCTCGTGGTCGCCAGATAGTTGGACCAGCGACGAAGAGGAGAGCGTGGCCACGAATGGCTCGTGGTCGCCAAGCAGCTCGCCCAGCAACAATGAGGACAGCGTATGGTCGCCCGCGAGCTCGCCCGGTGTCGCGACGGCACCCATGCCGACGACAGCGTGGGAAAAACTGGAGGAGGAGCGATGGGACGAGTCACTGGTCAGCGACTATGTGCGCAATGGGCAATATTCGCCAACGCGGCCGTTATGGCGCCCACCGCGTCCGCCCACGCCTCACCGAGCGCTGCAGAGCAGCGACGAAGAAGACGATGAGCAGCCCATAATCATCCTGGACAGCGACGAGGACGAGGTGGGCGAGCCGACGGAAACAATCGTCATTTCCGACTCCGAGGAGGAGGAGACGCCAGAGCCTCCGCGGGTGGACGCCAGCTACGCTGGAAAGGTGGTGGGGGGTCGCTTGGAGCATCGCGCCGAGTTCGTTATAACTTGGAGCGAGCCCCTCCCCACGAAGCCCGCGGGGTTCATCCTGGAAGAGATGTCGCCTCCAGTTACGCCGCAACAGGCGACACCGCCGCCGCCCATACAACAGGCGACACCGCCGCAGGCGACACCGCCGCAGGCGACACCGCCGCCGCCCATACTACAGACGACGCCGCAACAGGCGACCGCGCCGCCGCCCACGCCACCGGAGGCAGCGATGGACGCCGACGAGGAGTGGCGACCGATCAGGCTGCCACCACAGACGACGCCGCAACAGACGACCGCGCCGCCGCCCACACCACCGGAGACAGCGATGGACGCCGACGAGGAGTGGCGACCGATCAGGCTGCCCGCCCGGCCAACGTTACAGCGCCAGGTGTCGGAGCCAGGGCCGCCACCACCTCAGAGGCCTACATTTCAGCGGCAGGCGTCTTGGCCCGACGCGGGAGCAGCACAGTGGGTGGAGTTGCGGCGTGAGGAATGGCCATCGGAGGTAGGAGAACACGCCGCCCGGATGGAGGCCCAAGGCAGCGGGCGCACCGCCCGCATCGTCTGGGTAAGGGGGGCGAATTACAGGGTGCGGCGGACACGCATCGGATGCCGGGTTTTCAAATATATCTGAAAACATAATTGTAAATTATTTCAGAATAAAAAAAAAGAGATATATTCATAAAGCACATATTTTACAATTTTGGGTTGGCCGTTGGGAGTTAGATTCACCATCGCTGCCTGCCACGCGACTGTCCATCCGGTTGCCGTGCTGAGGCGTAGACGCGTTTTGTTGGCCGAATTCTTGCGCACTGGCCAGCGATTTTGCTGTGAGCTGTGCGCGAATGAGGAGTGTGCCGCAAAATGCCAGTCGGCGTCAAAGTTCGGCACCGGTGGCAGTTGCGAACGACATCGATGTGATCAGCTCCCAACACCAATCCAGAATTTGAATACACCCGCCACAGAGTTCCAGCCGCCACGGAGACATAGCAGCAACCAAGAGGGTTACTGCTAGCATATGAAGAATGGATTCGCCAGCAGCAAAGATGTCGACGAGGGATATGGTGAGGCAGGTGGCCGCCGCACGAGTGCCAAAGCCACCGGAGACTGCAGAACCAAAAGGTGAGTTGTGCAGGAGCGTCCGGCGTGGGCGGAGGCAGCGGCGGCCCATAGTGCACGCGGGCATGCAGTCGGAGATGTGGCTGTTTGCTGTGAGAGTGTGGCTACAGACGCCTGCCACGCGAATGGCTCCACCGGCCATGGATCGCCAGGTGTCGGTAAAGCTTGGCAACCGAATCCTCGCGCACTGGCCAGCGATTTTGCTGTGAGCTGTGCGCGAAAGAGGAGTGGCCAACAAGCGCACCGACACCAAAGAGCTGACGCCGGTGTCCATTTGCGAACGACGTCTGTGGCCCGATCTCATGGCGGCAGTACATATATTGACTGCGTTGCCCCACCGGAGCATCCCCAAGGGCCCAGGGAGCAGCAGAAGCCAGCAGAGAGACGTCTCCAACGGCGAGGGACAGCATGCGCCAAATGGGTGAAATGGCCATTGCCGTGCACACGTGCACCAATGCCACCGGGGGCTGCAATACCGACAGGCGAGTTTTGCAGCAGCGCCCGGCGTGGGCATTGGCAGCGGCAGGCCATCAGGTTGAGGGGCATGGAGAAAATATGCCCAACCTGAAAAACAATATTTTTATTAAGATTTTATGGAGACTTATAAAAATATTGACCCATTCACTTACCGGCAGAATACAGCATTGCCAGCGGTAAGGAGAAAATGCAGCTGATAACATTAACAGAGCATTAACAGCAGCGATCAGCGCAAAATGGAGCATCGAGGGATGGAGCGACGCAAAACGGAGCACCGCAGCGGAGGCGGGCGCCAAATTCAAACACGATGGTCTCGTGTTTTCCCGAAGGAAGAGGGGAGTGTGAGGAGCAATATGGGTATGCACGTATTAATGTATATAAACGTATGTATTTGCTGTGCGTTTATATGCATATACGTGCATATACATGTTGCTCCACACAGCGACGCGAATACTGTAGGAGCGACCCTCGCACTGGAAAAGGGGGGTCAAAGTCCTTTAGAGGCGGTCTCTTTCGCTCCTACAGATTCAGCAATGGGTTCGCGTCGCACACACGACGATCATCGGGGACCGTTAGCCGAGGTGCCGTTTGGGCCGAGTGATAGTAGTGGACACTTTCACTCGTAGGGCGCCAACGGTATTTCGGCCAATGGGAGGCTGCCACGGATTTGGCGGGAAAGTGGCGTCACCCAAAATCACGCCACTTTACCGTTTTTATGGTCAATAACGGCAGAAAGGCCCCGCTCCAGAGCCGAACAGGCCCCGTTACCACACGAGGCAGGGCCTGTGGCTGGGGTATAAAAGGCCACCAGCGGCTCCATACGAGGCTGTCAAATTACGATACGAGAGAGTGTTGCCGTCGAAGTTATACAAAGTGAAAGTGAAGAAGTGTCGAAGTCAAGTCAACGCGAGTGGTAATCAGGACTCCCAGGACATCGTGGGAACAACAAGGACATCGTGGGAACAGCAAGGACATCGTGGGAACAGCAAGGACATCCAGTGGGAATCCTTGCAGATCATCAGCAGGCGCCGATCAGGACATCGGTGCATATCAGCAACGTAAGCGAGGCCTGCACACCTGGGTGAGTTCGCGTAGCCGTGCGTAAGAGAAGTGCTTGTGAGTGAACGAAGCTAGTGTTGTGCTGTGAGTGAGCGAGATAGTCGATGTCTTTGTTGATGCTAATTCTAATTTAACCTCCTCCGAAATCAACCATTGTTTAATTGCGTTACTTGTGAAAGCTGAGTCTCTGTCTGCTTTGAGTGTTATCGGCTTGCCCATCTGAGTAAATACTTGTAATAGTGCGCGTATCGCCACCTCGACGTGGCGCGCGCGTATAACGCCCCGCTCTGTGCTGGTGTGCCGCGCTGGGCAATCCCGTGGATCGATGGCCCGTCCTCGCAACTCAAGCTTGTCTCGCCTCCAGCCACACGGAATCTCTCCACGATCCCGCGCCGGTGTATGACACTCGGCGTGGAATCGTGTGTCCAATGCCGTGGGCGGCGGCGAAACATGTGTGGCCAACTACAGAGGGCAGAACGCTAGTGGCTCCCCAATCCAGATTCTGGCGAATAACGCCCAGAATCTTTCATGTGTCCCCGCTGCGCCCGGACTCCCGAAGTTGACCAGTTACTGTTTCTTTCAGCCAATCCTGTTCACCTGGCTCCCGACGCGCAGCCAAGTAAGCGGTGGTCACAACCCAGCCTGGGCGTATAACACTCCGGGCTGAGCGGTGCCACCCCCCACTGGGCAGCGGTACGGTACCTGGAAGCCAGTGGTTTCTCACGTCGGGCTCTGGCGTATGACGCTCAGACTCCTCAGTGTGATTCCACTGTCTTCCACCTAGAATCTGAAAAGAAATCTTCCCCACGAAACTACGCACCTCCCCTCGGCGTGACTCCGCTGTTCCGAGCCCAGAGGTGGCAGCGCCCACTATCGACGACACAGCAAACCAACTACTCACGAGGGTAGCCACACTGACCATAATTGCCAATCCGGCCCTGGCGTATGACGCTCAGAGCCGGGCTGTGCAACTCTCGCCAGGCTACGGTGAGATTTGGGTGCACGCGGCTTCTCACGTCAGACCCCGGCGTATAACGCTCAGAGTGTTCTGCGCGATTCCGCTGCACTGAACCCCTGAGTGGCCAACCTCGTGCACGACAATAAAGGCCACCTCTCGAATCTCGATACGTAATCCGACTAGCCATTGCCGCAATCCTGGCGTATAACGCTCAGAGCCGGTTGCTACAACTCCCGCCAGACTACGTGAAGATCGCTGGGTGCAGCCGGTCTCTTTCGTCAGGCTCTGGCGTATAACGCTCAGAGCCTTCGGCGCGATTCCGCTGCACCGAATCATTGACATTGGCCACTTTTCTCATAACGACACACACGGCACTCCTCCTCTCAACGCGTACCCAAACCGGAGACCACCGCAATCTGGCTATGACGTATAACGCTCGTAACCAGATTGTGCAGTCCCGGCAGGCTACCGTGAGGCACGAGTCACCGAGTCGGGGAAGGCAGTGGCCGGCGGCTCGCATTCCAGTCTTTGGCGTATAACGCTCAAAGTCCTTCTTGCACCCGCCGTCGGCCACGGGTCCCAAACGCGAAGACTCGTTTTCACAAAAGTCCACTAATTAATCACTTCAATTGATTCACGAATTTGTCTATTTTCGATTTCGCGGTTTATTTTCATTTTTTCGTTAAAACAAAACTTAACTCTAATATAGCTAGCTCACTATTATTCCCCACTATAAGGCACTTTATAAAATTATAAAACAAGAAAAGAACAGCGCACACATAAAAAAAATAACACGAGAATATAATTCCCGTCGGCTTACCAGCGAGTCCTGTCCGCGTCACTGTCCATGATCTAATTATTTTTTTTTTGTCTTGTCCGTATATGTCTGTCAGCTGCAAGGGTCCAAAGATAAGTGATCTCATTAATGTTCAGCAATTAGCGCTAAGCCTTGCTGCTTAGAGCATTCGCTTCTGCCGACGGCGGCGTCGCTGCATCTATGCGCTGAGAGAGAGCGTTGCATTGGTATTAGTTATGTTTCGTATTCTGTCCACGTCCGTTTTGTCGTTTTCTGTTTTTGTCCCTTTTTGTTGTTTTCTGCTGCCGTTGCTATGTAAACTACCCTGTGCTATTACTACGACGGGTGTACCTGACTTGTTCCAAATAAACATATTTTCTTTATCTTTGCTATTTTATTGATTGGGGGGACAGTTTTCTCGGGGTCGGGTTTGGGGATAAAAATGTGATTCATCACACCCCCCTTTGTAGCTCGTGTGTCTTAGAATTAATACAAGATAAGTGTTTTTCCCGCCCCTAAAGCTATCCTGGCGTTCGTATCTTGATCCTCCTCGTCGCCGGGGGCTTCGTGGAACTCCTTTAGATCGGCCACGTTGACCGTCCTCCGCTGTCTTGTGCCTGGCCGTTGCAGTCTTACGATGTTCGTGGATACAAAGCTGACGACCTTGTATGGCCCATCATACCGTGGGCCTAACTTAGCAGCGAATCCTTCGGCTGCCTTACTGAGGAAGTGAGTGCGTACCATCACTAGCGATCCCAGGGTGGGACGCCAGTCCCTTCTCCGCATGTTGTAATGTCGACCTTGCTCCGCGGAGGCGTTACTGGCATTTGTCTGGGCGATCTTGAATACTTCTTGCAGCTGTTTTGCTCGCTCTTCTACTGTGGGGGTCGCTCTGCCTGTTCCTGGGGTGAGTTCTTCATACAAGGCTCCTGGCAACCTTGGCTACCGCCCTTGTACTAGGAAGGCAGGGCTGTACCACGTCGTGTCCGAGACGCTAGAGTTGATAGCCAGGCTGAACTCGGGTAACAGGGTGTCCCATTCGTTTTGACGTTTCCCTAGATATTGTGCGATCAAGGGTTTCACTGTCCTGTTTGCCCGCTCCGTTGGGTTCTGGTTCGGGCTGTATGGTGCGGTATGTTGTAACTCGATACCTGCCCGCCTCGTGTAATCCTTGAAAGCTTTACTGGTGAACTGTGTCCCGTTGTCGCATACCAAGATCTTCGGGACTCCGAAGTGGCTCATAATTCTTTCCCGCAGGGCTTGTTCCAATGTGGCAGAGAACAAGCTCAACCCATTTGCTGAAGTGGTCAAACAGAGCTAGCAGCATCGTATATCCGGCTTTCGAGCGCGGAAGTGGTCCCCGAAATCTGCGCATACTGTGTGGAATGGCTCCATTACCTGGCGGGTCAGCATCTTGCCCGCTGCCTGTCGTTGACTGACTTTATATTGCTGACACGTCGGGCAACGTCGAACGTGGAGGGCCACATCTCGGTAGTAGCCGGGCCAGTAGTAGCGCTGCGCTACTCTCAACGCTGTTTTCCTTATCCCCAGGTGACGACCTGGTTGGTCGTGACATTCTTGGAGGACTCTAGCACGAGCATCCCGCGGAACACAAAGCTTCCAAGGTACATACTCTTCCTCGGGTGGTCGGCCTTGTGTTCGGCGATATAGTTGGCCGTTCGCTATGATGTAATCGGGATACTGGTTGGGATTGCTCTTGACCTGGACCATCATCCGTGTCAGCCATTGGCAGTGGGGGTTCTCCTCCTTGCTGAGGCCGAGCGTCACAACAGTTGCCGAGACAGGGCGTCGGCCACGACGTTCTGTTTCCCTCGGCGGTAGCATACTTCGAAGCGGTACTGTTGTAGCTCCAGGGGCCCACCTGGCTATCCTGACCGACGGGTTCTCGATTGGGTTCAACCACTTCAGTGCCAGATGATCTGTTACTACTGTGAACTCGTATCCCTCCAGGTAACAACGCAGTTTCCGAATGGCCCAGACGATAGCGAGGCATTCCTTCTCAGTGGTTGCGTAGTTTACTTCTGGTGGGGCTAGTCGTCGACTGGCATATGCCACCACCGATGATGTTGTCCAAAACTCGTTGGAAGGTGGCTGGAGCGGAATGTAACCCGAATGGCATTACTTTCCAGTGGAAAAGCCCTCGTCCTGGTACTGTAAATTCCGTACACTCCCAACTCTCCTTGGCCATCGGGATCTGCCAATAGCCATTCTTTAGATCCAGCGTCGATATATACTTAGCGTGCCGTAGTTTTTCCAGGATATGCGTCATTCTGGGGAGTGGATACGCATCGGGAATGGACCGCTCGTTTAGTTGTCTATAGTCTTTCGTACTAATACTATTCGCACTGTGGGGACTCCGTGATGGTTCGATACAATCCTGTGCCAGCAACTCATCTATTTGTTCGTTGATGATCTTTTGCATGGCTGGATTCTTCGGATAGTAGCGTTGCCTGATGGGTCGATCATCTTTCATAGTTATCCTATGCTCCGTGATGTAAGTGGTCCCTTTGAGGTCATAGAATTGATCGGGCTCTTCCGTCAAAAATGCTACCACATCTGGATTATTCCCGACTGGGTTTTCCACTTCCTGGCCTGTGGGTGAGTTCTCTGGACTTGGTTGATAGACTTCCCTTTACCTCGCCATCGGGATACTTGCTGCCTGGCCATTGCCCTCGGGCTCTTCATTCCGTTCTGCCTGGGTGACTTCTGGTTGTCGGAGTATCGTCACGTTGATTCTCCATCGGTGTGGGCCGAAGAGAGACTCCACGGTGGATCGCCGGCGTCGTCGTCTGAGTCCATTCTCTAATAATCACTCGATGTTCCGCGCACTGGATAGTGGTCTGCATAGCTGCCATAAAGTCCATTCCTAGGATTAGTTCGTCCACTAGCGTCGGCAAGACGAGTACCGGGATCGTGACTCCCCGAGTTCCAAGCCTTATGTCAGCTCTAACGGTGCGGTCGACTTCGCGTGACGTTCCATCTGCTAAAGCTACTTGGGTACAAACACCCCCGGCTGCCTCCACCAACTCCAACCTCCTTGCCGTATCCGCTCCGACGAAACTCCTTGTCGCCCCTGTGTCGATGGTGCCATCCAGTCGGTGCCCATTAACCACCACCGTCGCGACGATTCGACCCTTCTGTATTTGAATTAGTTCTTCCGGTTCTGGGGAGCGGGCTGGCTCGTCTCCGCCACATCCCCTGATGGACGGAGACGGGATTCGTTTCCCGGTGTGGCTCTTCGGCAGCAATCCCGCGTCATGATTCCTCTCTGGCCACAGTCCCAACAGAAGAATACTTGGGCTCTGCGGCATTCCCTAGAAAAATGGCCTATTTCTCCGCATCGATGACACGCTCTCCGTGCGTCTACTGGTACCCCATCCCCGTGTGTCACTGATCGATTTATCGCGTTGTTCTCCGGAGTTGCGGCGGTGTGATTCGGGGTATTCCGGATAGGATTAACATGTCCACGTGGCGCGATAGTTGCGGGTTGTCGATTCCTGGCCGATTCTCTTTGTCCTTCCAACTCTCGTAACTCTTCGTAGGTAACGGCCAGTCGTGTCAGTTCTGTTATTGTTCGGCATTCATCGCGCTTCATATACAGTTGATACGTGGGCAACATGTTGTTGTCGCAAGGCAATGAGGTAGTCCTGAAACGGTTCGCCTACGCGCTGCATCCGGGCCCGTATTTCGTCTCCAAGGCGTTTGAAATACCGCGGCGGGAGAAATAATTGCAGAAATTCGCTTTTAAAAGTTTCCCATGTCGCGCCTTGGAGTCCGCTTCCCCTCAGCCAATCCTCGGCCGTTTAGTCAATAATTCTTGCATCGTTCTCGGCAAATAGCTGACATCCACTTGGTAGCCTACTGCGCGCTCCTCCAGTTGCTCGATGAAACGTAACGGGTCGGTGCGGCCATTAAATGTCACCCCCCATTTCCGTGGTTGCACCCTCTGCCGGGCTGGCGGGTCATCTCCTCTGATTGGGCCTATGGTGTTCGCTGGTGTCGATGCTATGGTAAGTCTTGTCCGGGGGTTTTCCAAGGGCGGAATGAGGAGCTGTGAAGGCCCGCTCAGCCGGTCTGACTCGACTTCTGCTTGCTTTTCGTCTTTTGGGGGGTTGGGGCTGGGTGGTCGTGAGTCCGGGGATGGCCGGTTGCCGTAACTCTCGGCTCAGTAATCCAGCCTCTGTTGCACCTCCTCGCTGAGATCATCCCTATTGATATATGCTGTTAGTCGCCGCCGCAGCTCGTCCACGAGACCATGTGGTTCCAGTCCCAGTTCGATGAGAATGGCCTCCAGCTCCGCCTTTCGCCTATAACTGACCCAGCCTGTATTGCCCGTCATTGCTGGTTGTTATTTGCCTTGATCTCAACGATGAAATTCCCCAGTGGTTTTTGTTGATAGACCTTGACGATAGTTTTAATGATTCCCTCGACGATAGGTGCTTTACGATGATGGTGTGAATGTCCAACGACGGTAGCCTATTTCCAACAGTGTTAATACTTCGGCTGTACCACGACGATGATTCCCGTTAATTTATTGAATATCCCACGACGATACTTCTACGACGATGAATCCAGTAAATTCCTTGAATATCCCACGAAGGTGAATTCCTAAGATGATTCTAGTTGACTCCTTGAGTATCCCACGATGGTGAATTCTCGAAGATCCACGATGAGGTTTCCACGACGTTGAATCCGGTTAATTTTCTCGACGATACTTCCACGACGATGAATACCGTAAATTCCTTGAATATCCCACGAAGGTGAATTCTTGAATATAATTCCGTCGATGTCCTGCGCTAAGTTTCCTTGGCGAATTCCTCCGCTGAGGTGTGTGCACGTCGAGTGTTCGTAGAAGAGTGTCCCGGGGAATTCCTCCGCTGAGGTGTGTGCACTTCGATGGCTGGTAGGCGAGTGTCTCCTGATGAATTCCTCCGCTGAGGTGTGTGCACGTCGATGGCTAGTAGGTGAGTGTCTCCTGATGAATTCCTGGTAGAAGAGTGTCTCCTGATGAATTCCTCCGCTGAGGTGTGTGCACTTCGATGGCTAGTAGGCGAGTGTCTCCGGTTAGGTTGCACTCGCTTCTTTTATACACGTCGTCAACCTCGTGTCTTCGGTGCCGAGGAGTTGTGAGTTCGGTTCTGTCCAGTCTCTCTCTCTCTCTGTCCGTCGTCTGTCTGTCCCTAACGGTGCCGTCACGCGCTACTTTCTCTGGTGCTGTCTTATGAATTTTGAATGTCTCATGGTAGCTATTTTGCTGTCTCAGTGGCCATTCTTATTTTTTTTTTTTTTCTTCTTTCTCTCTTTTTTTTTCGATTCTAGGCTGTCGCTATTTCACGATTCAACTGTTGCCCTGCCTACTTTTTTATTTTTATTTTTTCTCCTTATTTTTTTTTCTGGTGCCTTATGGGGTTCTTTCCAACGGGGCTTTAATCCCAGAAAGAATCCTCGCTCAAAAATCCCGAGTCCCTGCTCGGGCGCCACTTGTAAAGAAGTAACGTATGATAACGTAAAACTGAGAACGGAGGCGAATACAATCCCGCTCTAGCGTATAACGCTCAGAAGCGGGGTATCTATGACTCACATGCCCCTCTCGCGGCCACGCCAACCACCACTACGACCCAGCCCTGGTGTATAACACACAGTGCTGGGAGAAACGTGCGATGCCCGACGCATGCCGCTATCGTGTACCTAGAGGACGGTGGCCCAGTCTCGGGAATGCCTGTGCGGATCGTCACCTCGACGTGGCGCGCGCGTATAACGCCCCGCGCCGCGTCGCATTGCACCCGCTCTGTGCTGGTGTGCCGCGCTGGGCAATCCCGTGGATCGATGGCCCGTCCTCGCAACTCCAGCTTGTCTCGCCTCCAGCCACACGGAATCTCTCCACGATCCCGCGCCGGTGTATGACACTCGGCGTGGAATCGTGTGTCCAATACCGTGGGCGGCGGCGAAACACGTGTTGCCAACTCCAGAGGGCAGAACGCTAGTGGCTCCCCAATCCAGATTCTGGCGAATAACGCCCAGAATCTTTCATGTGTCCCCGCTGCGCCCGGACTCCCGAAGTTGACCAGTTACTGTTTCTTTCAGCCAATCCTGTTCACCTGGCTCCCGACGCGCAGCCAAGTAAGCGGTGGTCACAACCCAGCCTGGGCGTATAACACCCCGGGCTGAGCGGTGCCACCCCCCACTGGGCAGCGGTACGGTACCTGGAAGCCAGTGGTTTCTCACGTCGGGCTCTGGCGTATGACGCTCAGAGTCCTCAGTGGGAATCTGTCCTCCACCTAGAATCTGAAAAGAAATCTTCCCCACGAAATTACGCACTACCACCTCGATCTCGTCCACAGCCACACGGGTTGCTGCCCCGATCCAGCCCTGGCGTATAACGCCCAGGGTCGAATCGTGCAGCTCCCGTCAAGCTGTGGTGAGACGCTCAGTGCTCAGCAGTTTCTCGCCTTGGGATTCCGGCGTATAACGCTCGGAGGCCCTCGGCGTGACTCCGCTGTTCCGAGCCCAGAGGTGGCAGCGCCCACTATCGACGACACAGCAAACCAACTACTCACGAGGGTAGCCACACTGACCATCATTGCCAATACGGCCCTGGCGTATGACGCTCAGAGCCGGGCTGTGCAACTCTCGCCAGGCTACGGTGAGATTTTGGTGCCCGCGGCTTCTCACGTCAGACCCCGGCGTATAACGCTCAGAGTGTTCTGCGCGATAAAGGCCACCTCTCCTTCTTGCACCCGCCGTCGGCCACGGGTCCCAAACGCGACGACTCGTTTTCACAAAAGTCCACTAATTAATCACTTCAATTGATTCACGAATTTGTCTATTTTCGATTTCGCGGTTTATTTTCATTTTTTCATTGAAACAAAACTTAACTCTAATATAGCTAGCTCACTATTATTCCCCACTATAAGGCACTTTATAAAATTATAAAACAAGAAAAGAACAGCGCACACATAAAAAAAATAACACGAGAATATAACTCCCGTCGGCTTACCAGCGAGTCCTGTCCGCGTCACTGTCCATGATCTAATTATTTTTTTTGTCTTGTCCGTATATGTATGTCTGTCAGCTGCAAGGGTCCAAAGATAAGTGATCTCATTAATTTTCGGCAATTAGCGCTAAGCCTTGCTGCTTAGAGCTTTCGCTTCTGTCGGCGGCGGCGTCGCTGCATCTATGCGCTGAGAGAGAGCGTTGCATGTTTAAGCGACGCTTTCGCTCTTAATCGTTTCGGCTGCGCGCATTATTCATTTTCTCTTAATTATCAATGCGTCAGCGGTGACGAGAGAGATGCGCCGTTAGATTTCCAAAATCGTATTCTGTCCACGTCCGTTTTGTTGTTTTCTGTTTTTGTCCGTTTTTGTCGTTTTCTGCTGCCGTTGCTATGTAAACTACCCTGTGCTATTACTACGACGGGTGTACCTGACTTGTTCCAAATAAACATATTTTCTTTATCTTTGCTATTTTATTGATTGGGGGGACAGTTTTCTCGGGGTCGGGTTTGGGGCCAAAATGTGATTCATCACATAATGAAACGTCCTTCCAAAGTCCTTGAACTTCAGCAATCGTCTCCTCGCGCGTCCTAGATAAGTCTGAGCTTCTTTTTCTTTTTATGTAAGCCCACACAGGTGGCTGAGGTGGCCAATCTAATGTATTGACTTTGATATCCCTCGAAAATTCAGGTAAAATATGGGCCTTGGTGTATTTAGCGTTGTCCTGCTTCAGCATAAATGATTTTCCAATGAACCTGTATCAGGAACTCGATGCTTGGTCATTGAGGACACGTAAATAAATGTCCTTCTTCATTGGTCCAAAAATAAATATCAAATTTAAGAGGCTGTTGACACATACGAAGCCCCAGAGCATTACCGTTTCTTCACCATTTGACTCCCGTTAGTACACAGGCCTTTTTTCTTTGCGAATATTCTTTGGCAACCTGCTAAAAATCGTTTTTTTTTATACCCTGAACCCATTGAAAATGGGAAATCAGGGTAGAATGGTTTTGTGAAGAGTATGTAACAGGCAGAAGGAGGCGTGGCAGACCCCATAAAGTATATATATTCTTGATCAGTGTGACGAGCTGAGTTGATATAGCCCTGTCCGTCCATCCGTCCGTCCGTCCGTCCGTATGAACGCCTAGATCTCAGAAGTTATAAGAGCTAGAGAGCTGAAATTTTGTATGTAGACTCGTGTATACCATACGCAGTACAAGTTTATCAAATTTTTTCGATAACTCATTCGATATATTTTTTTATCGAGGATATTCGATAAATTTATATTGTTTTTTCAGCCTAATTTCAACACTATTAGACATAGAGACTTCAGATTTACTGTGTATATGCATTAGATAGATACACACATTTTGCCATTTACAGATGTTGTATACCACGCCCCCTTCGCCCCCATTTGTAAAAAACGTGTATCAAGTACTAGAGACGTGTGCTTTGGAATGTACACACATTTACACATTATAATTACGCTCTGAAAGTTTCATTAAGATCATACGTCTACAAAAGAAATTATTCAACAAATAAATTCTCATAATATTGCCCACACTGCAGCGCTGCCCAAGCGCAGTCGCTGCTTACTGCGTAGTTAGCAGAGCGCGGGCTTATGCGTGCGTGTGGATGCATGTGTATATATGTGTGCATAAAAGAAGTGGAATGATTAGAATATCAGCTTGAAGGGTTCAGGGTATCTCCTAGTCGAGCAGTCTCGACTAGAGCACTTTTACTTGTTTTTAATTGTTTCAAAAATTGAAATTTTAACCACACTAAATGTGAATAGTTTGGTTCAGGGTAGTATCTAGTCGAGCACTCTCGACTAGAGTTTTCTTACTTGTTTATTTTGTGAAGCTTTGTATGCAGCGTCGGGTCATTAGTTTCATTATTTGCATTTTTGCTTTAGTGTTTCTATTTGATGGCGCTGTCCCCAGTTCAGTCTTTCTAAGTTTGTTAGTGTGAGTGTGCGCATAATTGCTCTCACTATCTTCTGTTGTTGTATTTGCCTCTATCGAATTTTTGATTTTCGTGCTGTGCAAGTGTACTCGCTCGCTGTGTACTTTCGATCTGCTTTGTAACGGCTGTTTTTGTTGTTGACTCTCAACATATACAGTGTGCCACTAAAGTCACCGTACTCTTGTTATATTTGCGCGAATCACCCTGAAACTTGACCAAATTTTTGCCAAATTGATTAAATTTTAATGCAGTATTGTAAGCTAATATATTTTCTTCTAAATTATAAAAGAATTACATTTACTTTTAATTTTAGTTCCATAATATTACAGCGAATGTAAACATACCCAAATATTTGCGTCAACAAAAGTCTACTTACTCTTATTTTCTTGCCCTGTCTGGCGCCAGTGCTCTTCTTTGAAATAACGGGGGTTTTCGAAAAATGTATGCAATAATGAGTAAATTCATAATAGTTGGCAAAATATTTGAGTTTTGCAGTAAAAATGCCACGAAAAGAGTTATCGCAAGAAGATCGTGGAAAGATTTTGCATCTCCATACAAAGGAGCAAAAGTCGTATGCGGAGATAGCAGAAATCATGTCCAGAAGCAAGTCTACTATACAGACTGTCATTGGTAGATTCAAATATGAAGGGCGCATCAAAAACAACAAGAGATCTGGTCGGCCACCTGTACTATCCGATCGTGACAAGCGCACAATAAAGCATCTGGTGGACAAGGATCCTTTTTGTAGCGCAGTGCAGATTGCGTCAGAGCTGGGTCGATCAATTGACAAGGAGGTTCACCCGGAAACAGTCCATAGAGTCATTAAAACCTATAACTTTAGGTCCAACACGCCTAGCAAGAAGCCTCTTGTAAATTTAACAAACAGGAGAAAGCGCTTAGAGTTTGCCAAAGCCTACGTGGACAAGCCAATCGACTTCTTGCGGAAGGTCATCTTCTCAGATAATACTAAATATAATATTTTTGGCTCAGATGGGCGTCTCCGCGTGTGGAGGAGGGGAAGCATTGATCCCCAAAAATACAATAAAAACCGTAAAACACTGCGGCGGAGGTATTATGGTTTGGGGTTGCATAGCTGCAGCAGGAGTCGGAAATTTGGAATTCATCGACGGAGTTATGGACCAATATGTGTACATTGATATTTAAAAAGCAGCGCCGAGAAACTTGGAATTGGGTCTGATTTCTGGTTTCAACAAGACAATGACCCAAAACATAAAGCAATGAATAGTAGGTTGTATCTCGCGTACAACACTCCACACCTGTTAGAGACGCCACCACAGAGCCCGGATATCAATCCAATTGAGCATGTTTGGAGCATGCTCGAAAAAAAGATAAGGAAGCACCAAATTACCAACAAAAACCGCCTGCGAGAAGCATTACACCAGGAGTGGTGCGCGTTAGACCCTAAATATATTGAAAAATTGGTGCTTTCAATGCCAAATCGCCTCAGAGAGGTGATTAAGATGAAGGGTTATCCCACTAAATATTAAATTTGAAGTTTAATTAAACAGATTGTTCCTTATAGTTAGTAAGTTTATATTAGTTTGTAAGAGTACGTAGACTTTTGTTGACCCAGAAATTGGAGTTCATTTTGTTATACCCTGAACCCATTGAAAATGGGAAATCAGGGTATAATGGTTTTGTGAAAAGTATGTAACAGGCAGAAGGAGGCGTGGCAGACCCCGTAAAGTATATATATTATTGATCAGGGCGACGAGCTGAGTCGATATAGCCCTGTCCGTCTGTCCGTCCGTCCGTCTGTCCGTCCGTCCGTCCGTCCGTATGAGTGCGTCGATCTCAGAAGTTATAAGACTTAGAGAGCTGAAATTTTGTATGTAGACTCGTGTATACCATACGCAGTACAAGTTTATCAAATTTTTTCGATAACTCATTCGATATATTTTTTTATCGAGGATATTCGATAAATGTATATTGTTTTTTCAGCCTAATTTCAACACTATTAGACATAGAGACTTCAGATTTACTGTGTATATGCATTAGATGGATAACCACATTTTGTCATTTACAGATTTTGGATACCACGTCCCCTTCGCCCCATATTTGTAAAAGACGTATTTCAAATACTAGAGCCATACATACATTCACATATTATGATTACGTTTTGAAAGTTTCATTAAGATCGTATGTTTACAAATGGAGGGTTCAGGGTATCCCCAAGTCGAGCAGTCTTCTTACTTGTTTTATCCGTGATACTCAAAGAAACTATAGTAAATCAATAATACTTGTCCTCAGAATAATTTCGGCTTGCTATGAAGGATTCAGCAAATCGTTACCTCTTTGGTTTATTTTATAGTGATACCAATAGTATTGGAAGGTCTATAACGTAGAAAAATTGGCATTCTTTCGCCGACTTGTGATAGTTTTTCTACTTATTGATAATTTCTGATTGTTTTTTAATTTAATCGGCATGAGTTTTTAGGAAAATCCGCACATTATCTTTAAATGTTATCAATATGATGCGGTCTTCTACAAGTTTTTTTGAATGATCTTCCCGATCTGAACTCTTTTTTGAGTGAATCAGTGAATCAGTTTTGTCAATTTGGTAGTAAATTACTCATAGAGGTAGAATTTATAAGATTTTAAGGTATTCCACGGAAATCAGATATTTCATTATTCTGCGCGACCGATTGATTTTTTAAAGATTTCACTTAATCACGTGGATTGCCAATAATTTATCGAAAACTATGATCAAATAAAGGCTATTATTAAAGAGGGCACGAAAAATAACTTTAAACAAGTAAGAACGTTGCAGTCGGGCGTTACCGACTGCGGGATACTCATTCACATCCCATCAGCAATTCAGTATCTAAGTTTAGCTCTAGTACTGCAGAAAATGCAGTTTTTCTCGATTTGCCACGCCCCTAGTGGGCGTAGACATCTCATTTTTGGCCAGATCATAGAACGAGCTAACAGTAGTCTAACTGTAAAAAATGCTTACGCTCCAAAAATGTGAAAATTACAGGGTATTTTTCGATATTCCACGCCCCCAAAGAGGCGTAAAAATTATTTTTGGGGAATCGATAGAGGAGGTTACCAGCAACACAACTATCCAACTTTGAAGCTTCTAGCTCTTATACTTTAGGAGATATAAGCTTTTGCGGTTTGCCACGCCCCCTTTGGGCGGAGATATATCCACTATAGCTTGTTGGACTTGGGTGGTCAACGCGGACCTACATACCAAATTTCAGCTTCAACTAACATGATTTCTGGAATATCGGAAAATGCATTTTCCGATTTGCCACGCCCCTAGTGGGTGGATCGGGAAAATTTTAACACTTTATAAATGGGAGACATACACGAGTATGTGTTGCAAATTTCAATTCTCTAGATTCAATAGCGCCGAAAAAAGTTGCGTTCATACGGACAGACGGACGGACAAGACGGACATTGCACAAAACCAATATACTCAATTCACTTTCGTGAATGAGTATACAAAGTCACATACGTATTTTATATCTCACGCGAATTGCCGTAAATGAATATGAAAAAGAATGTCAAAATACTTTTGTCCATCCAAATAATGATTTTCTGCCATGCAAATAATTATAGAAAAATAATGATTTTGGTCACTTAAAGCCTATTAGGATTGCTCTCTCTAAAATATATAATGGGAACCGTTACCTCTCTCAGCTTGCAGCAACAAGCGGTTTAAGTTTTTGCAATGTGTTGTCAAAATACTTTTGTCCTCCATTGTATATCTTTCAAATATAATAATGCTCTTAAAATGGAAGATTTTTGGTCATGGACTATCTCCTTGTAAGCTTTTTGGATGATGAGAAAGTCGGGATCACTTTCAATATAGATTTATATAAGATTTAGTACAGAAAAAGGAAAATGAAGATATTAAAAGAAGTAGCGAAAGAGATAATCTAGATAATGAGAAATCAAAAAAGAAAAGAGTAAGGGAATAGTCGAACAAGAGTATAGGATAGAATTGAGAATTCACAACACAACATTGGCAACGAAAAATGTATACCAATGCTTATGCCTGGGCATTGTGCGTGATTTCCCTAAGATAAGCTGATAGTGTAGATTTAAGTTTAGGAAGAGAGAGTTCTAAGGGAAAAACGTGATAGTATTTATTAAAATTCACACAAAGGACATAAAACGCGCTGTGCAAAGAATAATCCCTAGTGCAGACTGGCAAGTGGAGAGGCCGATAGTGTCTAGTTGTTCGGGACGGAACCGAAAAACTTAGACGACCCAACTGAGAGGCTGAATCAATGTCACCACTAATCAATTTATGCAAAAAAACAATTCCTAGAATTGTTCTGCGATTGGTTAGTGATGGAAGGTCAATCAGCTGGAGCCTACTATGATAAGACGGTAATCGTACATTACTGTCCCATCTAAGGTCTCTTAAGGCAAAGAGAAGAAACTGTTTTTGTACCGATTCAATACGATCCTGATACAGTTTATGCTGAGGAGACCATACAACAGAGCAGTACTCTAAGATAGGACGCACAAGCGAAGTAAATAATCGCTTGGTGGTAAAAGGGTCTTTTAATTCCTTAGACTAACGTTTAATAAAGCCAAGCACACTTTTGGCTTCATTAACGATGGTAGAAATATGAAGATTGAAGTTAAGTTTACAGTCAAAGAGCACACCAAGATCTTTGACTGTATAGATGCGTCTTAGGGAAATGTTGCTGATTTTATAATCAGCAATTAGAGGAACGGTACGACTGAAGGTCTTTGTCATACACTTTGAACAATTTAAGTCCAGCTGGTTTGCCACACACCAAAGTTGAAATGCATTTAGGTCATCTTGAAGGTGATGATGACCATTTGCATCGGAGTAAGGAAGGCAAAGTTTAATATATATTATAATTTTTTATTTTTTGAAATATTGTTCTACTTTAACTGAAATATTGTCTGTTCTAACCATGATTACTTGTCGAGAGTAGTGATTTAGAGGTTTTTCCGTTAAAGGGATTAAGAATGAACTATCCTCTTCCGCACTATGTACAGTTTCACAAGTACTTCCTAACATTACTTCTTAGTGTTGTGATTGAATACGTGAAAGCGCATCGGCTACAAAATTGGTTTTTCCTTGGATGTATTTTATTGTATTCTGATAGGCGAATTTTCCACCTTTGGAGTTTCATGTTGGTATCTTGTATTGAGTGAAGCCAAACCAATGGATAAGCTTCGTTTCTTAGATCAGGTTTGGCAATTTGTGCGAAATTTGGGATAAATTTCCTATAGTATCCGCATAATCCAAGAAATGATTTTATTTCTTTTGGACTCTTGGGAATATGTTCCATATTGAATTGATTTTATTTTATCTTAATTGGGCTTGATGCCATATGAGCTTATAATATGACCTAAAAACTTTGTTTCCCTTCTAAGGAATTCGCACTTATCAAGCTGAAACTTTAGGTTAGCTTCTCTTAATTTCCTAAACACCTTTCTTCCAAGTGTTCAGTTAATGATGTCGAGAATACAATGGCATCGTCGAGATATAGTAAGCAACATTTATTTATTACCCCTTTCAAAGCATTATTCATGCAACGCTGAAAAGTTGCTGGTGCGTTTTTCAACCCAAATGGCATTCGTGTATATTCATAATGTCCATTTTTGGTTGAAAATGCAGTTTTGGTGATGGAATCTGGATCCATTTCTATCTGGTTGAAGATCGATTGTCGTAAAATATTGACACCTGCCTAACTTACTAAGAATTTCGTCAATATTTGGGATGGGGTATTTATCGTTTATAGTGATTTCGTTCAATCCCCGTGTTGTTGATGCATAAAATAAAACTATTGGCAACCAATAAAAATATTGTAGCATCCATATAACTGTACCAGGTCCAAAGGTACATAACTAAAACTATTGCCAATGCAATATAAAACTGTTGCTACTCTTGCTAGCAAGTATGTATATATTTTACTTCACGAAAATAGAATAGCTTTCACTCGTCCTTCAAACATTTCATTTGTTTATTCAACAACTTAAACAACTTAATGCGAACAATAACGAGTAAATTAATAACTATTTAAAGCAAATAATTATTTCGCAAAAATATGAGCCATTGCGCTATTTTGTTAAGCAAATTTATTTGTATGTGTTGTGCTGCCGCTTTTCACTCTTATTGACATTGAACTGTAACCACGCTAACCAGAGTGATCGAAGATCGAAGCTTTGGACCAGGGCTGTGACTTATCGATAACTACCCGGGCAACAGAACAAATATTCAAATTTAATTTTGTATTCAATCCACAACATTCCGCCCGCCGTAAAACTACATGGGAGTTTTACCAACAACATCTAGAACAGCTAATTTAGATACGGGACGCTTCAAAATGCCCGTTGATGTTTTCACCTCCGTTAAACGTATGATTCCATCCATCGCTGAAATGGTACTGATTACAACGCCTTTTTTAAAACTGCCTCTCGGCTGATTGTCATCACATATGATGACCACATCTCCTATTTGTATAGGCCTTCTCTTGACGTTCCACTTTGTACGTCTTGTTAGTGTTGGCAAATATTCTCGTATCCAACGTTTCCAATATTTGTTTTTCAATTGTTGAGAAATCCGATATTGTTTCTGATGCGGATACTCGCTAGTATCCCCAGGTGTTTGAGTAGAGTTTGATGTTCCCAGTAGAAAATGATTCGGCGTCAGTGGCTGTGGATCGTCGAAGTCGACTGCAACATGTGTTAGTGGTCTACTGTTAATAATATTCTCTGCTTCAATGAGTAAACTTCTCAAAGTTTCAACATGTGGTGCCTGTTGCTTTAGAGTCACCGCCAATACGCGTTTCGTTGATTGAACTAAACGTTCCCAGCAGCCACCAGAGCTTGGGTTTGCTGGACAATTGAACTGCCATTGAATCCCTTTGTTTGCCAATTCCGACTGAATATTCTCGAAATCAAATATTTCTTTAACCTTTCGTATTTCATTGTCTGCTCCCACGAAGTTCGTTCCCATATCCGATCTTATTCGTACGGGAATGCCTCGCCTATTTACGAAGTTTCGTATGCATAATATACATGCGTCAGTAGACAAGTTTTCTGCTAACTCCAGGTGAACTGCTCGTATTGTCAAACATGTGAACAACGCGACCCATCTTTTCTCTCGACGTCGTCCTACAGTCACCATTACTGGACCAAAGTAGTCGAGACCCGTGTATGAAAACGGTCTCACGTATGGCGTCACCCGATCTATGGGCAGTTGCCCCATAAACGGCGCCTCCGGCTTTGCATTTGCATTCTTGCAATATTGACAATTTCTCTTTGTTTGTTTGACTAAATTACGTAAACATGTGATCCAAAATTTCTGTCTAATTTCTGCAATAATCAATTCATTATTTTGATGATGAAAACGCTCGTGATATCTCTGTACAATTAATTTAGTAATCAGATGATCTTTTGGCAAAACTATTGGTTCTCGTACACCTTCTGAGACCGCTGTGGCGTTGCCAAGTCTGCTATTTAGAATTATCACTCCTTCTTCGTTAAGTGTAGGAGCCAATGAGTGTATATCGCTATTCTTTGATACAGATCCATGTTTCTGCAGGTCATCTATTTCCTGTGCAAATACCTGTTGTTGTGCCATTTTGCACAATATAACTTCTGCCTTCTGTAATTCCAGTGATGTCAGTTCTTTTACTGAGTTCGTTACTTTTTGTTTACGTAGTTGATTCATAAATCTTACTATCCAACCTAGACGTTCCGTTGTGTCCTCGCTTACATAACTTATTTTCTGTGCTGGCCAAAGTTGTTCATCTTGTTGCAGAAATGCTGGACCTGTTGTCCACAATCCATTTGGCACATAATTCAAACTCTTCTGTGCCCTCGTAGCTACATCAGCTACATTCATGTTCGTTGGAATCCACCGCCAGCTGTCTACATCAGTTGATTCCAAGATTTCACCTATACGATGAGCCACAAACGGTTTATATTGGCGTTGATCAGAGCCAATCCATGATAGAACCGTTTCAGAGTCAGTCCACATCACTGACCGCCGCACGCTGAAGTCGTGGCATTCCAAAATTGAGCTTCTGAGTCTCACTCCGAGTACTGCAGCCTGCAATTCGAGCCGGGGTATCGACAAGTGTTTTAAAGGAGCACATCTCGATTTCCCTGCAACGAAAACGACATTAATATGATTGTTTACTGTAATTCTCCAATAAGCAACTGCAGCAAATGCCTGTTCACTTGCATCTACAAATATATGCAACTCTACATCGGCTTCATTCGATAGAAAATGGGGTGAGTAGCATCTTCCTATCTTGAAATTCTTAACTTTCTCGATTTGAAGCATCCATTGATTAAATCGAGCGAATAAATCTTTGGGCAATAAATCATTCCAGTCAATTCCAAGTCGCCACACTGCTTGCATCAAGTTTTTTCCATATATTGTTAAATCTGTTAGCATTCCAAATGGATCGAAGATTGACATCACTAAACTGAGTAATTGTCGTTTAGATGGACACTTAATCCCTCTTACGATGTCCTTATCCACCTTGTTTAACTTCAAATCAAATACGAAGTTATCATCTGTGCTGTCCCAATACATGCCCAAAATCTTATCAATGACCTCGGCATCCATTTTAACAGTGCGTCCTTTCATGTAGTCAATATCCTTGTTTAATTTAGCTTGTACTTCCGTTGAATTTGATACAAAGCCTCTAAGTTCAAAATGAGCCATTTTGTGTACTCGACATACTTCTTTACTTATTTCCGATTGAAAGCTAGCAACATAATCGTCCACATAGTGTTTTGCGTGTATCGCGTCGATCACTTCATCTCTATAGTTCACAGCTTGATACGCATTTATATTCTTAACGTATTGAGCACAGCATGGTGAGCACGAAGCTCCGAATATCATAACCTTCATTTTGTAAGTATCGACCTTTCCGTTTGAGCAGTTACTCCTCCATAAAAATCTCAAAGAGTCCTGATCTTCCTCTCGTACTGATACTTGAAGAAACATCTCCTTTATGTCTGCGCATATTCCAATCTTACCTTGCCGAAATTTATATAGTATCTTTGTCAAAGGCGGGTTCTCATCTGGTCCTTTTAGCAATTTTGAGTTCAATGACACTCCGTTGACCATTGCAGCCGCGTCAAATACCAGCCGTATCTTGTTTGGTTTATTAACGTTGTATACGCAGAAGTGTGGTAGGTACCACGTCCTCGGACCAACCTTTTCTGCTTCTTCGTTTGACATTTTTATTGCATATCCTTTTCTAAAAAATTCCATAAAAGCATTATACTCTGCAAACTTTCCATTACGCTCCAATTTGTATTCTACAGCCTTTAATCTTTTTAAATCTGCATTGTAACTGTCCGGAAAAACTACATCATCTTCAGACCATAACAGACCAGTTTCATAAGCCCCTTCAAGCCGTTTCGTAGTTTCCATCAATATTTTCCGAGCCCGCTGTACAGATACAGATTCAAAAGGCTTTCCAATCGCTTTTACTCCAAAATTTTCTGTTGAAAAATAATCAGATATAAGTTTATGCAAATCTGACTCATCAGTATTTTCTTTAATATGTGTATGAAATACTATAGACAATAATGGTGACTGGACTTGTTTCTGCGATCCCATTGATCCATATACAAGCCATCCTAGCTTCGTTTTCGCTGCCAACAAGTTGCTATCCAGATTGATACTTCTCGATGTAGATCCAAGATGACAATTATTTATCCCAATTAGCATTGTGGGGTCTGCATTCATATATCCGCCCAATGGGATATTTCTTAGCTGTTTGTATTTATTTTTCAATTCTTGCAGATCTACTGTCTGCAAAGGTAGCTTCAAGTCCGGGACTGTATTTGCTTCAAAACTCATCCATTTTCCATTCCCTCCTGGGGCTCGAATCCTCAAGTGAAAGCTCATCGACTTTACATTAGTCGCATGACTACCAATCCAGTTAAGCGTAAGATCAGACCTTTTCTGATTCACGCTCATCTGACAAGCAAGTTTCTCATTTACAAGTGATGCCGATGATCCCTCGTCTAGAAATGCATATGTTTTCATTATTATGTTATTCGGACCCATAACCTCAACTGGCAAAACCTTAAATAACAATTTTGACCCTCCATGGTCAAGCTTATTTATGGCTGCCTCTGCAGCGCTATTAGTTGACACATCGTTCTTGATTATATAATGCAGTGACTTATGATGTAACTTTATACAACCATCCTGACCGCAACTACGTTTCTTTTTGCATGTCGTCAAACTGTGTCCTCGGTTCAAACATCCGAAGCAAACTCCCAATCGTTTCACCATTGACCACCTTTCTTTTGTGCTTGCTTTATTAAATTCGTCGCATTTCTGTATCGTATGGTCTCCCTCGCATTGATAACATTTTATCTGCGAATTAACATGTCTCACTGGCTGCTCAGTAGTTTGATATACCCTCTGCGTGTAGGCTTGACCGCTCCTTGATTGTGGCCTTTGACTACTCATAGTTGTTGCTGCTCGTGCCACGCTTCTTGCCACGACACTGAGCCAATTAGTGAAGTGTCTTAAGTCTGCATATGGGCGAATGGATGCTGCATAATCCACCCACTGAATCCGTTTCGTCATTGGCAACTTCTCAACAAGTTGCTGCAAAAGTACAGGATTGTGCAAATGCGGCACTGCATTTGCCGACTGTAAAAATACTACCAAATTCTCAACTTTAGACGAAAAGGGTACCAAACGTTCCAAATTATTCTCATTAACCGGACGAATCTCACCAATCAACTCTAATTGGCTTTTTATGAGTAGCTCCGGGCGTCCATACATAAACTGTAGACGTTCTATGATGCGTTCCACATTGATTGGATTTATCAGAAGTCCTTTTACTTCTTCCTTGGCGGGTCCCTTCAAGCTCTTTTGCAATCTGAGCAAGTTTTCCAGTTTTGAGTATCCATACGCTGCTAGTATAGTTACGAATACAGGCCAATCTTCAGCATTTCCCGTAAACTCTGGCAAATAAATTAGCTTGTACAACGGTGAAATACGTGGCATATGTGTTCTATTCTGTTCATCTATATTATTTGTTCTGTTACCCCGTGCAGCCAAATCTACTAAATCGCAACCCCGAAGTCCCACATGCCCCGATACTTTACCATACATGCTGGCTTCGACAAACGATTCATCTGGATAAGGGACTCCGCTTCTTTGACCAATGCCATAGGCTCCATGAGCAGCTGCTCCAGCTCCATATGAGGCGCCATACACGCCTGCACCAGCTCCATACGAAGCGCCATACACGCTTCTCTGATTCGGTACACTAGATTTTACGCCGCCACCAGTTGACGCCGCTTGCTGCACAGTTCCATTTGAGACGCCATACACGCCTCTCTGCTCCCCTTGATTGTCACGTAAGTCACCCAGTGTGACTCTTTGACAATCCACGTTGGTCGCATTTGCAGATCCATCTCTTCCAGCTTCTGTTTCAACCATGCCGCCTCCAGTATGCGCATCACGATTGCCAATGCATTTGGCACGATCATGATTATTTGTGTCGAGTCGATGAGAATTGCTAGAACCACTTGTTGATACCACCTCGTGTGTATCCAAATTCGATGTAGGCGTGACGTTTACTTCTGATGTTGCGCTTCCATGTAAGCCATCCATACTAACAATCATTGGGCCGCCCTTTGCTGCGCCAACCAGTCCATCGCCGTCGCAAACTGCATTCTGCGAAGCTTGTAGCTCTTCCAGTATGCCCTTCTGTTCCGCTTGAGTATTCTGCATCGTTGACACTTGCATAGTTAATTGCTTTATCTGCTCTAATAAGCTCTTGACCAAATCATCCTTCATATTATCTTTTTCTTTACTAGTAGCAGTATCATTATCATTTGCCTCCATTTCAAAAGATCCATTTAACTTCTCGTTTTTATACCCTGAACCCATTGAAAATGGGAAATCAGGGTATAATGGTTTTGTTAAAAGTATGTAACAGGGAGAAGGAGGCGTGGCAGACCCCACAAAGTATATATATTCTTGATCAGGGCGACGAGTTGATTTAGCCCTGTCCGTCTGTCTGTCCGTCCGTCCGTCCGTCCGTCCGTCCGTATGTATGAACGCGTCGATTTCCGAAGATAAAATAGCTAGAGACTTGAACTTTTTTTTAAAATGACCGTATATACAGCGCGCATATCAAGTTTATCACTAGAAATCGATAACTCGTCCGATTATTTTTTTATCGATGAAAAACCTTATCGAAAGCCAGTTATAAAATTATATCTCCTACATCTTTTGAGCTAGAGTCTCCAAATTTTAAATGTAGACTCATATGTACCTTATAGAATTTCGGTTTTTGGTATAATTCACCCCCCGCCCCTATATCCACCCCCTCACCCTCACTTTTGTAAAACGCGTATTTCAAATACTAGAGACTTGAGTTTCGGCATTTACACGCATAGCAATGATATAATCACAATCTAAAAGTTTCATGAAGAACGTACGTCCACAAAAAAAGTTATTAAACAATTAAGTTTCCATGAGAAGCCCACACTGCAGCCCATGCGTGTTTATGCGTGCGTGCCTATATGTGTCTATGTATGTGTGTGTGTGTTTCTTTTGTAAGCAAAAAAACGCGGAGAAATATCAGTTCTCCGAAGGGTTCAGGGGATTTCCTAGTCGGGCAGTCTCGACTAGAGCTTTCTTACTTGTTATACCCTGAACCCATTGAAAATGGGAAATCAGGGTATAATGGTTTTGTTAAAATGTATGTAACAGGCAGAAGGAGGCGTGGCAGACCCCACAAAGTATATATATTCTTGATCAGGGCGACGAGATAAGTTGATTTAGCCCTGTCCGTCTGTCTGTCCGTCCGTCCGTCCGTCCGTCTGTCCGTATGTTTGAACGCGTCGATTTCCGAAGATACAATAGCTAGAGACTTCAACTTTTTTTTAAAATGTCCGTATATAGAACGCGCATATCGAGTTTATCACATAATTTCGATAACTTGTCCGATTATTTTCTTATCGATGAAAAACCTTATCGAATGTCAATTATTAAATTATATCTCCTACATCTTTTGAGCTAGAGTCTCCAAATTTTAAACGTAGACTCATATATACTTTTTATTTATTTACTTTCATTTAGGGTACTTGACAAACATAGAGTCAGCTAAAAATAAAAAAGCCTAACAAAGTACAGAGAATATCACTAGTAGCACCGACCCGATGGGGGTGTTTTATTTGCCAGTCCGGCCAGCTATGCCCACATTTCACAGCCAAATATGGTCAGTGCTACTAGTGAAGCTATGAAAAAAAGGTGTTAGTAAGAAAACTTAAACAACATATTAAAGGCATATACACTGCTGGTCTTAGGTTAGACGCACCCATTTTTTTTTTTATAAAAACGGTTTTATTTATTTATTAGGCATGTCTTGGCTTCCAAAACTTTTTTTATATTAAAGTAGGAGTCTAATTCGAAAAACATCTGTTCATAGTCTGTTGATATTCGAAAAGATAATTTTGCAATCGAAGACTGTAGAAAATTCTATGCAAAAACATGGCTTTTCGGTTGGTCAATGAATTAGGCGCACATTAATTTTCTAAGTTTTATGTTCAAAAGTCCAGATTTTTTTGTTGGGTAAAAACTAAAAATTAATAATTCAATCATTTTCAAGTGATATTAAAAAAAAAAAATGGGAAAAGCTACTATATTAAGCTCATTGGAACGTCACCAAGTAGACTTCTTCTACTAACAGGGACTGCCTAACAGAAATATTGCCAAAAGGATAAAACGCAGCTCCAGAACTATTGATATATCCTTGAAAGAT
The DNA here is from genome assembly GCA_035045965.1 of Drosophila aldrichi. NCBI lineage: Eukaryota > Metazoa > Arthropoda > Insecta > Diptera > Drosophilidae > Drosophila > Drosophila aldrichi. Next base: position 302,054 of record JAWNOM010000516.1, read on the forward strand.
CCAGAGGCATACAGAACACACTTCAAAGGACGAAAAGGAGCACTTCCTTGCTGAGCTGAGCGAAAAATTGTTCAAATTGCTGCCAATTCAACTAAGTCAGCACCTAAATCTATGGAATCATCCGGTGTAAACGCCAGCTTTTCCATTGTCCAGCGTACAATTAGCAATGCAAAACATCTAAGACGTCTGATAATTACGAAAAACCCACCTCTAAATGCTATACGCAAAGAAGAGCGGCTCCAACATGCGAGAGAATACATGACATGGAGAGTTCAATCTGTCAGTCGAATTAATGATTCGTATTCAGTGGTTTTTACTGATGAAAAACGTTTTAATTTGGTTGGCCCTGATCGTTTTAAATATTATTACCATGATACACGAAAAGAAGAGTTGAATTTCAGCCGCTATCACAGCCGTGAAGGTGGAGTCATGGTGTGGGGCGCCATCACATTGTTTGGAACAACAGATTTAATTTTCATAGATCAGAAGATGGCCATTGAGCGCTTCAAAACTTCGTTGCAGCCTGTATTTCCTACTAAAAAGGATGTGTTCGGACCATTGCCATGGATTTACCAACAAAATAATGCTCGGTGAAGTCATTTATTATGAGGGAAAATGTTCAGGTCACGAATTGCCGCCGTATTCCCCAGACCTTAACAAATTGTAAAATGTTTAGGGATGGCTTTCAAGGAAAGTAATTGAAGGGGGTAAACAATAGAGAGCAAATAAACACTAACTGCTGCAATTAAACTGGATTGGAGCGAGATTTCGCTGAGCTACATAAACTCATAGTATCACTCCATGAAGGACAGGATCTATGAGGTTATTTTGAACAAAGGAAGCAGGACTCATTATTGAAATTATTTTTTTATAATTATTTATTGCTTAAATAATTATAAAATGTAAAAGTAATACTTAAAATGAAGTTCCTTTCTTTAAAAAAAATGAATTAGTTAAAGTGCGTCTATTTCAGTGACCATGAAAAAAGTGCCTTTTTTTAAACAGTTTTCAAAAAATGAATAAAACCACAGCTATTTTTTAAAATTAACATTTTTATGATTTGTTTACTTGAAGAGTAATCGAATAAAGAAGATTTTTGTATATCCACTTTTTGTAAATTGCTTTCCAAATAAAAGTTGTAAACGAAATATTAACGAAAGTACCAGTGCGTCTAAACCAAGACCAGGAGTGTATATTATCTATATGAAATTATATATATATGAAATTATACAATAAAAAAAGAAAAAAAAAAAATAAATAAAACAAAAACAAGTAAGAGTGCTCTAGTCGAGACTGCTCGACTAGGAGATACCCTGAACCCTCCAAACTGATATTCTAATCATTCTGCACTTCTTTTATGCACACATACATACACATGCATACACATGAACGCATAAGCTCGCGCTCTGCTAACTGCGCAGTAAGCAACGACTGCGCTTGGGCTGCGCTGCAGTGTGGGCAATACTATGAGATTTTATTTGTTGAATAATTTCGTTTGTAGACGTACGATCTTAATGAAACTTTCAGAATGTAATCATAATGTAAAAATGTGTGTACATTCCGAAGCACAAGTCTCTAGTATTTGAAATACGTTTTTTACAGATTGGGGGCGAAGGGGGCGTGGTATCCAAAATCTGTAAATGACAAAATGTGTGTATCCATCGAGTGTATATACACAACAAATCTGAACACTCTATGTTTAAAAGTGTTCAAATTAGGCTGAAAAAACAATAACAATTTATCGATTATCCTCGATAAAAAAGATATCGAGTGAGTTATCGAAAAAATATGATAAACTCGTACTGCGTATGGTATACACGAGTCTACATACAAAATTTCAGCTCTCTAGCTCTTGTAACTTCTGAGATCGACGCACTCATACGGACGGACGGACGGACAGACGGACGGACGGACGGACGGACGGACGGACGGACGGACAGACGGACAGGGCTATATCGACTCAGCTCATCGCCCTGATCAAGAATATATATACTTTATGGGGTCTGCGATGATTCCTTCTGCCTGTTACATACTTTTCACAAAACCATTATACCCTGATTTCCCATTTTCAATGGGTTCAGGGTATAAAAACAAAAAAACAAAATAATAATAAATAAATAATAATAATAATAATAAATAAAAAGTAAAAAAAAAAGGAAAAAAAAATTACAAAGAAAAAAAAAAGAGAAAAGAAAAAAAAAATTAAGAAAGATTTAGTACAGAAAAAGGAAAATGATTAAAAGAAGTTGCGAAAGAGAAAATACAGTTAATGAGAAATCAAAAAAGAAAAGTGTAAAGGAATAGTCGAAAAAGAGTATAGAATAGAATTGAGAATTCACAACACAACATTGGCAACGAAAAATGTGTACCAATGCTTATGCCTGGGCATTGTGCGTGAATTCCCTCAGATAAGCTGATAGAGTAGATTTAAGTTTAGGAAGAGAGAGTTCTAAGGGAAAAACGTGATAGTATTTGTTAAAATTCGCACAAAGGACATAAAACGCGCTGTGCAAAGAATAATCCCTAGTGCAGACCGGTAAGTGGAGAGGCCGATAGTGTCTAGTTGTTCGGGACGGAACCGAAAAACTTAGACGACCCAACAGGGAGGCTGAATCAATGTCACCACTAATCAATTTATGCAAAAAAACAATTCCTAGAATTGTTCTGCGATTGGTTAGTGATGGAAGGTCAATCAGCTGGAGCCTACTATGATAAGACGGTAATCGTACATTACTGTCCCATCTAAGGTCTCTTAAGGCAAAGAGAAGAAACTGTTTTTGGACCGATTCAATACGATCCTGATACAGTTTATGCTGAGGAGACCATACAACAGAGCAGTACTCTAAGATAGGACGCACAAGCGAAGTAAATAATCGCTTGGTGGTAAAAGGGTCTTTAAATTCCTTAGACCAACGTTTAATAAAGCCAAGCACACTTTTGGCTTCATTAACGATGGTAGAAACATTGAGATTGAAGTTAAGTTTACAGTCAAAGAGCACACCAAGATCTTTGACTGTATAGATGCGTCTTAGGGAAATGTTGCTAATTTTATAATCAGCAATTAGGGGAACGGTACGACTGAAGGTCATTGTCATACACTTTGAACAATTTAAGTCCAGCTGGTTTGCCACACACCAAAGTTGAAATGCATTTAGGAGTAGGGAAGGCAAAGTTTAACATCATCAGCATACATAACAAGTAAGAACGTTGCAGTCGGGCGTTACCGACTGCGGGATACTCATTCACATCCCATCAGCAATTCAGTAGCTAAGTTTAGCTCTAGTACTGCAGAAAACGCAGTTTTTCTCGATTTTCCACGCCCCAAAGAGGCGTAAAAATTATTTTTGGGGAATCGATAGAGCAGGTTACCAGTAAAACAACTATTTAAATTTGAAGCTTCTAGCTCTTATACTTTAAGAAATATAAACTTTTGCGGTTTGCCACGCCCCCTTTGGGCGGAGATATATCCACCATAGCTCGTTGAACTTGGGAGGTCAACCCGCGTATATATACCAAATTTCAGGTCTCTAGCATCAATAATGCCTAATATATAGCAAAATCGGGAAAATCACTATATGTTCAGATCCGATTTGCCACGCCCCTAGTGGGCGTAGACATATAAATTTTTCATCAGCCTTTATAGAATCATAACATTAGCTCACTTGCGAAATTTCAACGTTCTAGCTTTAAAACTCTAGGAGATACAGTTTTATCCGATTTGCCACGCCCCCAATGGGCGGAGATATATCCGCCATAGCTTGGTGAATTTGGGTGGTCAACGCGGACCTACATACCAAATTTCAGCTTTCTAGCTCTTCAACTAACATGATTTCTGGTATATCGGAAAATGCATTTTCCGATTTGCCACGCCCCTAGTGGGCGGATCGGGAAAATTTTAACACTTTATAAATGGGAGCTATACATGAGTATGTGTTCCAAATTTCAAGTCTCAAGCTTCAATAGCGCCGAAATGAACTGCGTTCATACGGACAGACGGACGGACGGACGGACGGACGGACGGACGGACGGACGGACAGCAAGACGGACATTGCACAAAACCAATATACTCAATTCACTTTCGTGAATGAGTATAAAAATGGTAGAATGTGAGATACAGCTAGGAAGGTCATTTATGAAAAGGGAAAAGAGCAATGGACCCAAATGGCTACCCTGAGGTACACCAGACGATACAAAGATCTCTTTAGACATAGCTGTTCTCAGCAAGACTCTTTGGGTTCTACCCATTAAATAGGAAGAAATCCAAGACACAAGTCTAGGTGAAAATCCTAAGCGTTCAAGCTTAAGAATAAGTATGTGATGATGTACAGAGTCAAATGCTTTACTGAAGTCAGTATAAATAACATCAGTTTGCATTTTTTTAGCAAAGCTGTCATTAATGAGCGAAGAAAACTCGAGTAAATTAGAGGATGTTGATCGATTATGAACAAAACCATGTTGAGATGGTTGAATAATCGATTTGCAAAAATGCTGCAAGGCCGACGTTATTATTTTCTCAAATAACTTCGGAATAGCAGATAATTTGGCAATGCCTCTATAATTGGAAATATCAGATATTCCACCTTTTTTATATAAGGGAATGATAAAAGAATCTTTCCAAATTGACGGGAACACAGAAGTATCCAAGGACAAGTTAAACAATTTTAGTAGAGGTGACTGAAGAGAAACACTGCACTCTTTAATCACACAACTAGGAATCTTATCTGCACCAGGAGAGAAAGATGATTTCAATGTCCTAATGGCTGCAGCCAGAGAGGCTGCAGTAACTTTAGGAGCATTTATAGACCCAAATTCAGGAAGTGAATATGGATATGAGTTGCTGTTGAGATCAGCAGAAGAATAAGTGGATTGAAAAAAATCAGCAAATAGATCAGAGGAATCCTGGTCATTGCAAGTTTTTACACCACCAAGGACAAATGAGGATGGCAAACCAGAAGATTTACGCTTCGAATTAACAAATGAGTAAAATTGTTTAGGATCTCGAGCAAACTGACGTTTGCAACGTATAAGATAATTCTCATAACAACTAGAATTTAAAAGATTGAAATTTGACTTGGCAATGGAATATTTGGACCAGTCAATACTTGAACCAGATTTTTTATAATTTTTGAAGCATTTGGTTTTAATGTTTCTTAAGTTCGAAAGTGTTTTGGTAAACCAAGGTGGCTTATTTGAAACTGGCGAAATACGGCAGAGAGGGACACAAACATCCAGAATAGAGTTTAAGGTAGAATAAAAGAACGATGCTGCCAAATTAATATCAACCGACTCATATAAAATAGACCAGTCTGTTGAATTAATTAATTCATTAAGCAGAACAAAATTGCATTGGCATTGGAGTATTAGTGGGAGGATTATCAACAGTTAATAAAACCTCTAAAGTGGGATGATGTGTATCCTCTGGTAAGCAGAAAGGAGTTGATCTCGCGACATTAATGAGCGAATCATTATTAACAAACACAAGATCAAGAGTGCGATTTAGATGGTTTGAAATTGAGTTAATCTGAAACATAGACAAGTTAAACAATTCATCAAAGAGATAGTGATCGATAGTCGGAATAAAGTAATTTGCATTTAAAATTGATGACCAAGAAGTTTTGGGAATATTAAAATCACCCAAAACCAGAAACAAGTCTTTATCATTTACATGATCATAAATTTCTTTAATACAAGTTATATGTTGAACATAAACTTGTATATCAGACGATGGAGGGATGTAAGAGCAAGTGATAAATAAGGAGCACGATGGGAGAGTTAATTTAACACCTTTAATCTCTGCATCATGAAGTGACGAAAAGCTAAACCCTTCGTAGAGAATACAGGATTTAACAGCAATTAACACCCCACCCCCTCTACGCATAGCACGGTCAAGTCTATAAATAGTGAAATTACTTGAAAGGATCTCGCTATTATGAACATTTTTACACAACCATGTTTCAGTGAAAGCAATAATATCATTTTGAACACTAAAACTATGTAAGAATAAATTTTTAAGTTTAGTATTTAGGCCGCGTACATTTTGATAAACCAGGGACATATGAGAAGAGGAATGTAAACCATTTAGTTTTTTGGTGTAATGGTTGATGTTGATTGCACCGAAGGACGATTCAAGGAAACAGGAGTTGATTTGTTGCGATTCTTAGGTTTGAATTCATGCACGACTACGTGAGGTGGCCAGAATTTAGGGTCACATATGGTTGTAAAATATTCCATCGGCACATTAATCTTAAATGAAGCAATTTCTCGCGGAGTTGCGAAACTAAACTTCGATATAAAAACATTGGCTGATATCTTGCTAGAAATAAAAGCAGATACTGCCTCACATGTAGTATCAGATGAAAGCCTAGATAAAAATACTTGCTTTCGAGGAGAGACAACGGATAAGGTGATGCCCGGAGTGGCCGATTTATTATCACTCTTTGTTTGAGCAACAATAGAAGTAGTATCCAAATTTGGAACAGGGGCTTGGGTTTGAATAGAAACATCAACATGAGAAACAGATAAGGGACCAGGTGAAGGAGGATCAAGTGAATTAGGAGCCGATGACAAAACAGAGGCGCAAGGTGAGGGAGGAGCAAGCGAATTAGGTGACGGTACTAATATAGAAGGAGTTACCGACAACAAAGGAGTATCCAATTGAGAGAGAGGATTTTCAAGGCCGTACTGATTTAATATTTCTTCAGCAGCAGCCATGTCACTTGTCAACTGCATAGAAATCTTCTTCAGTTTCAAAAATTGTGCCCTCACAGCACTATACATTTTAGAAAAGTTGATCTGTTTTTCCAAGCAAGTCGGACAAGACCAGCGTACGCCTCCACTACCAGCTTTAGTAGTGGACATAATCTTGTCATACTCACGCCCAGTAAGACCTGCGCACTTAGTATGCATCATATTATCACACAACCAGCAATTAATAAATTGCGGTTGAGCAGAATCAACTGTCTGCTTGTAACTGCAAGCTTTTTTGCAGCAACTCATATTGGCAATTGGGATCAAACACAAATTACTGAATGTAAACACAAATGAAAAAAACAAAGAGAGGTATAAATGTGTGGAGAGCGAGTCCAACAACAAAACAGTCGTTACAGAACGCAACGAAAACATATGTTGAGAGAGCGAGTCAACAACAAAAACAGCCGTTAAAGAGCAGATCGAAAGTACACAGCGAGAGAGTATACTTGCACAACACGAAAATCAAAAATTCGAGAGAGGCAAATACAACAACAGTAGATAGTGAGAGCAAATTATGCACACACAACACTAACAAACTTAGAAAGAGTGAACTGGGGAGAGCGCCAACAAATAGAAACACTAAAGCAAAAATGCAGATAATGAAACTAATGAACCGACGCACAGTAGGGCCTCTGCCGGCAGAGCGTGGCAAAAATAAGTAAAGTCATAATCACCGATTTCGGATTTTTTGATGCCATTCGATTGGAAATTAACCATAAGGACAGGTTCCAAAAGATTTTTGAAAATAGGTGAATTTTAAGGGTAGTTATGACCCCTCAAAGTTGGGCAAATTTGCAAACTGAACCAAAACATCGAAATTTTGTAAAAAATTTTGCACTTTGCGACCGAACTGAGGCAAATATAATGAACGGATTGTTGATTTCTTGGTATCGTTGGAAAGATTGGTTTATTCCCAACAAAATAAAAGAAAAATTATGTCATTCTGTTTATTAGTTTACTTATTAGTTTACGAGATACATTCATTCTAGGTAACGTCCAAATTTTGCCCTTTTTTTTACCTAAAGTGGATTAAATATATTCGATTGCCGCCGATTGCCGAACTTCGGTTTATACACACTTGTTAAGAAATATATAATCTACAAGATTCATACAAAATTGGCTGCAAGAATTTGCAACTTTTTTTTAGCAAAAAACTAACCCAAAATCGGCATAAAAACGCACAAAATGTACTAAAAAAGGTCAAATTTGCATGCAGCTGCATGCTGTAGGTAGAAATGCCGACGGCAAATCAAAGGGTTTGGGTTTTTTGGCAAAAAAAAAAAAAAAAAAATTTCCAATTTTGTATTGTTTTTTTGTTTAAGTAATCATATTTACTGTTATTAATTTAAATAAAATCATTTTTAATATAAAATATTTCAGTTTTTCATGCAAATTCAGGTATTTTTGGTAAAAAATCAACTTTGAGGTAGAACTGTGAAGCCACCTGTTACCGCATCGCCTTGTGCTTAGATTCATTTTAAAGCTTAAGGAATTCTCTGTCGAATGCTTTTTAAATGATTTAAATATATTGCTTGGCTCCAAAGTTATGATTTTCGCAACGCAAAATGAGCAAAGGCCCCACTGTGCGACGCTGCACACAAACTTCACAAAATAAAAAGGCAAATTATTAAAAACACAGCGAACCACGGATCAAACCTTGCACAGGAAATATAGATACATATTTGCAATATTCAACCGAAACGCAATTATGTGAAATTTAACATTACCATATAACTAAGAAAACAATAATATTTGCAGAGCACAAAATTAAACACGTCTGTTAACTCTCACTGAGAACTCTCTTTTAGAATTTCGGTTTTTGTTATAATTCACCCCCCACCCCTATATCCACCCCCTCACCCTCACCTTTGTAAAATGCGTATTTCAAATACTAGAGACTTGAGATTCGGCACATACACGCATAGTAATGATATAATCACAATCTAAAAGTTTCATGGAGAACGTACGTCCACAAAAAAAGTTATTAAATAATTAAGTTTCAATGAGAAGCCCACACTGCAGCCCATGCGTGTTTATGCGTGCGTGCCTATATGTGCCTATGTATGTGGGTGTGTGTTTCTTTTGTAAGCAAAAATACGGGTTCAGGGGATTTCGTAGTCGAGCAGTCTCGACTAGAGCTTTCTTACTTGTTCTTATTATCTTTTTTCGGTTTTTTCGCACTTCTTAAAACCGACATCTTGCCTCATCTATGTACATACAAACTGTACTCAAAGCGTCGAAAACCACCAATACAGACATACATGCACGCATGTATGTGTCACTGTATTGCGCCGAATTTCACAATTCCATGTAATTGTGACTCATATCCATAAACGGCAACATATATACATATATAAAAATAAAACTGTTGTTGATGCATAAAATAAAACTATTGGCAACCAATAAAATTATTGTAGCATCCATATAACTGTACCAGGTCCAAAGGTACATAACTAAAACTATTGCCAATGCAATATAAAACTGTTGCTACTCTTGCTAGCAAGTATGTATATATTTTACTTCACGAAAATAGAATAGCTTTCACTCGTCCTTCAAACATTTCATTTGTTTATTCAACAACTTAAACAACTTAAAGCGAACAATAACGAGTAAATTAATAACTATTTAAAGCAAATAATTATTTCGCAAAAATATGAGCCATTGCGCTATTTTGTTAAGCAAATTTATTTTTATGTGTTGTGCTGCCGCTTTTCACTCTTTTTGACATTGAACTGTAACCACGCTAACCAGAGTGATCGAAGATCGAAGCTTTGGACCAGGGCTGTGACTTATCGATAACTACCCGGGCAACAAAACAAATATTCAAATTTAATTTTGTATTCAATCCACAACACCCCGATGATCGACGACAACTCGATATTTTTTATTCTCTGAAGCGTCTAGTTTTTTGGACACAACCCATAAGGGACTGCAATATGATGAATTACTTTCCCTGATAATCCCTTGTTGAAACATTTCTTCAACTTGAGCGTCTATTTCTTGCTAGGCGGCGAACGGATAATAGAGTGAAAATGGAAATATGTAAAAATGTTGTTCTACTGGGAAAAGTTCATTAGGTTGAACAGTAATTATGTATCAATTAGACAACGACAGAGTTTATTATTAAATTTTAAGGCAATATATTGGTGTGTTGGGAGGCTGATAAACGAAAATTTTCTGCATTATCTTCATCTGGTTGTTGGTATGGATGATTAAGATTCTGATGGTCGGTTTCACAATAAGGTTCGTCACTATTATTTTGATATTCGCAACTTTGATTATAGTACTGATCAATCGGCATTTCTATATGATGGAAATCATCAATTTCCATCTTTTGATGGCCACTTGTACTTTCACGTTGGCACTTTTGAGGTTGAGTTAAATTTGGTATCGAATAACCTATCGAATAATATTTGTGGATTTGGTGATGGTAAAGAAGGTCGTCCCTGATTAAATGTGTTCTGTCGGACATGGTGCGGTATAAGATATTGATTGCTGACAATTTCGTTAGTTTTTTGCTGGGATGGACTGTTATTGTATGAAGTCATTTTAGTATTATTTATTTCTTTATTAGAAGGTCTATCAGGATTGATATTTGAATTTGATTTTCTACTATTTTGTACGAGAATTAAGTTTACATTATCTTCATACATGCCTTCTTGTTGGGCAACACATTTTAACTTAGAAATACTAGATATATCATGACGTGCTAAAATCATGAACATACGATCGGGCAATTTTTTATTTATTAAATTTTTTACTGTTTCGTTCATAGCTTGTGTATAATAAAAGTTGTTTACTTCGTCATTTTCTAATGATAATTTGTTTACAATTATGCTGGCTTTGATTTCGAGCTCTTCTACATACTTACGCAAGCTACCCTGGAAATTAGTATTATAGACACGGCGAAACAGCTCCTCGAAAGATATGTGCGGTTTGTAGTCGTTGATTAAAGTTGCCCTTAGGGATTTCCAGTTGCTGACACCTTGAAGTCCTACTGCCCTTTGTGCTTGGATACCCAGCAACACTTCTGCCGCTCCAAAGATTATGCTTTGCTGCCTGAGATCATGTGCTGGATAGAGAGCAAGTAGATAATCCAGTCGACGAATAAACGGCCCCAGAGTATCTTCTTGACCCTCGAATGTTGGAATTTGTTTTAATTTCATTAACAATTGATTGAGTTGGCCTTCAGTAAACATATTTGTGCTACTCCCAGTTGGAGGTTGGTTATGGTTTTCAGTCAGCGACATAATTTTTTTTTTTTGTTACGTGTTCAAATTTTCACTCACGATTTAAATTAAGTTGAATAATTTTTGTTTTAAATGTTTGTGGCAGTTGATTATAACTTAACTGACGCACTTTATCACTGTCTTTTATTGATTCCGCACAATTGGGTGATGGTACTAGTATTTGACCAATCAAATAAAATGACTTTATAGAGTTTATGTTTACCGCGCGTATCCTACCGGCTGCGCCAATTACATTTTTAAACAATGCGGATAGTTAAATAGAAAAATAACTTTATTTTATTAGCATTGGAGCTGAACAAGTTTCTTGTCATAATACAGATTTACAACTGTGCCTATGTACATATGTATGTGTGTGTGTGTTTCTTTTGTAAGCAAAAAGACGCGGAGAATTATTAAAATATCAGTTCTCCGAAGGGTTCAGGGGATTTCCTAGTCGAGCAGTCTCGACTAGAGCTTTCTTACTTGTTTCATATAGCTCTGACCTCTGCGCAGCGCAAAAAACCGAACTTAGTCTCTGCCACTAAGTTTTTTTTTAAACTAATTTTGCTCAAAATACCTGGCTTTTGTTGTCTGCTTGCACACTTGTTGTTTCCCACGCAATTAAAACGCGTGCGGCTGCGCACACCAATGTCATTGACTGACCAGCTCAGCTGGTTACGGTGGGCCAGATTAAAAAAATGTTAATCTTTTGTGTATGTTAGATATTAACAAAAAATTTAATTTTGTAGAACTCCACGTCGAGGGTGTTTTATGGGAAAATGTGGGCCGGATAAAGACGGAGCTGGCAATGTGGCCGCTTTTTATACGCCCACATTCCAGGGTTCTAAGCTTAGCGAAAGCTCGCTCGTGAAAGCTCCGCTTGTCCCAAACTTTTTTTTGCATTGCAGCGCAGGCGACAATGTTGTCGCAAACGACATGCGCAGCAATTTGCAATCTAAACGATTGGCAACCATTACAATACAAAGGTCGGAGACAGAATCACTCTGCTAGCTGCGAAAAGCAAAGTGAACCCGATAAAAACCAAGTAAGAAACCTCTAGTCGAGACTGCTCGTCTAGGAAATCCCCTGAACCCTTCGGAGAACTGATATTTCAATAATTCTTCGCGTATTTCTGATTACACACAGACACACATGCGCAAACACACATACATATATACACATAGCCACGCAGGCATAAACACGCATGGGCTGCAGTGTGTGCTTACTATGGGAATTTAATTGTTGAATTACTTTTTTTGTGGATGTACGTTCTTCATGAAACTTTTAGATTGTGATTATATCATTACTATGCGTGTATATGCCGAAACTCAAGTCTCTAGTATTTGAAATACGTCTTTTACAAAAGTGATGGTGAGGGGGTGGATATAGGGGCCGGAGGTGAATTATAACAAAAACCGAAATTCTATAATAATAGATATAATTTTATAACTGGCTTTCGATAAGGTTTTTTATCGATACAAAAATTATCGGACGAGTTATCGATTTCTAGTGATAAACTCGATATGCGCGCGCTATATACGGACATTTAAAAAAAAAGTTGAGGTCTCTAGCTATTGTAGCTTCGGAAATCGACGCGTTCATACATACGGACAGACGGACAGACAGACAGACGGACAGGGCTAAATCAACTTATCTCGTCGCCCTGATCAAGAATATATACCCTTTGTGGGGTCTGCCACGCCTCCTTCTCCCTGTTACATACATTTTAACAAAACCATTATACCCTGATTTCCCATTTTCAATGGGTTCAGGGTATAAAAACATATGTTAAACAAAATAAATAAATAAATAAAATATACAATGTTATGTTTTAAGAATACAACTTAGCATATAAAGATATAAAAACAAAAAAAAAAATTGTACATATTTCTAAATAACAACATTATATTACGTTATATTTTTAAAAAAAGGAGGTGTAGTATGTTGTATGTCTTATAAGCATATGCTCTCATTATTGTAGTGTATAAAATATATGTAGTTGACATATGCCCGAAGTACAGTAAGAGTATCACGCTCACAACATAGCAACACTTTGTTGCTTCGTTTATATTTTAACAGCTATACATAAGTGCCGTAATATGATCGGTCACTTATGTATATACGCATACATACGGCATGCTACATGCTCCCGTTCTGCCGCTGCTTTTAGCGACGAACTCTTTATGTAAACGTTATGTATTTAGGTTAAGACGAAACCTTTTCGAACTCAATAAAGCATTTCTAATTTACCACTTGACTTGATAAGTAATTTTTATTATTTCCTTCTACAGTTGACTTGTCTAAATATTCCTTTGCCAAGTCAAACTTCAATCTTTTAAATTCTAGTTGTTATGAGAATTATCTTATACGTTGCAAAAGTCAGTTTGCTCAAGATCCCAAACCATTTTACTCATTTGTAAACTTGAAGCGTAAATCTTATGGTTTGCCGTCGTTATTTGTCCTTGGTGGTGAAAAAACTTGCAATGACCAGGATTCCTCTGATCAATTTGCTGATTTTTTTCAATCCACTTATTCTTCTGCGGAGCAACTCATATACATATTCATATCATATCCATATTCACTTATTATATGGGTCTATAAATACTCCTAAAGTTACTGCAGCCTCTCTGGCTGCAGCCATTAGGACATTGATATCATCTTTCTCTCGTGGTGCCGATAATATTCCTAGTTGTGTGATTAAAGAGTACAGTGTTTCGCTTCAGTCACAATTACTAAAATTGTTTAAATTGTCCTTGGATACTTCTGTGTTCCCGTCAATTTGGAAAGAGTCTTTCATCATTCTCTTATATAAACCATTGAAAATGGGTTCAGGGTATAAAAAGTGGAAGATCTGATATTTCCAATTATAGGGGCATTACAAAATTATCTGCTTTTCCAAAGTTATTTGAGAAAATTATAACATCGGCCTTGCAGCATTTTGCAAATCGATTATTCAACCATCTCAACATGGTTTTGTTCAAAATCGATCAACATCCTCTAATTTACTTGAGTTTACTTCGCTCGTTAATGACAGCCTTACTAAAAAAATGCAAACTGATGTTATTTATACTGACTTCAGTAAAGCATTTGACTCAGTACATCATCACATACTAATTCTTAAGCTTGAACGCTTAGGATTTTCACCTAGACTTGTGTCTTGGACTTCTTCCTATTTAATGGGTAGAACCCAAAGAGTCTTGCTGAGAACAGCTATGTCTAAAGAGATCTTTGTATCGTCTGGTGTACCTCAGGGTAGCCATTTTGGTCCATTGCTCTTTTCCCTTTTCATAAATGACCTTCCTAGCTGTATCTCACATTCTACCATATTTATGTATGCTGATGACGTTAAACTTTGCCTTCCATACTCCAATGCAAATGGTCATCATCACCTTCAAGATGACCTAAATGCATTTCAACTTTGGTGTGTGGCAAACCAGCTGGACTTAAATTGTTCAAAGTGTATGACAATGACCTTCAGTCGTACCGTTCCTCTAATTGCTGATTATAAAATTAGCAACACGTCCCTAAGACGCATCTATACAGTCAAAGATCTTGGTGTGCTCTTTGACTGTAAACTTAACCTCAATCTTCATATTTCTACCATCGTTAATGAAGCCAAAAGTGTGCTTGGCTTTATTAAACGTTAGTCTAAGGAATTTAAAGACCCTTTTACCACCAAGCGATTATTTACTTCGCTTGTGCGTCCTATCTTAGAGTACTGCTCTGTTGTTTGGTCTCCTCAGCATGAACTGTATCAGGATCGTATTGAATCGGTCCAAAAACAGTTTCTTCTCTTTGCCTTAAGAGACCTTAGATGGGACAGTAATGTACGATTACCGTCTTATCATATTAGGCTCCAGCTGATTGACCTTCCATCGCTAACTAATCGCAGAACAATTCTAGGAATTGTTTTTTTGCATAAATTGATTAGTGGTGATATTGATTTAGCCTCTTTCTTGGGTCGTCTAAGTTTTTCGGTTCCGTCCCGAACAACTAGACAATATCGGCCTATCCATTTACCAGTCTGCACTAGGGATTATTCTTTGCACAGTGCGTTTTATGTCCTTTGTGTGAATTTTAACAAATACTATCACGTTTTTCCCTTAGAGCTCTCTCTTCCTAAACTTAAAGCTACTCTATCAGCTTATCTTAGGGAAATCACGTACAATGCCCAGGCATAAGCATTGGTATACATTTTTCGTTGCCAATTATACCCTGATTTCCCATTGAAAATGGGTTGAAATGGGTTCAGGGTATAAAAATAAAAAAATAAAAAAAAAAATAGGAGGCGTGGCAGACCCCACAAAGTATATATATTTTTGATCAGGGCGACGAGATAAGTTTAGCCCTGTCCGTCTGTCTGTCCGTCTGTCCGTATGTTTGAACGCGTCGATTTCCGAAGATACAATAGCTAGAGACTTCAACTTTTTTTTTTTAAATGTCCGTATATAGCACGCGCATATCGAGTTTATCACATAATTTCGATACCATGTCCGATTATTTTTTTATCGATGAAAAACCTTATCGAATGTCAATTATTAAATTATATCTCCTACTAGAGCTAGAGTCTCCAAATTTTAAACGTAGACTCATATATACCCCCCGACCCTATATCCACCCCCTCACCATCACCTTTGTAAAATGCGTATTTCAAATACTAGAGACTTGAGATTCGGCACATACACGCATAGTAATGATATAATCACAATCTTAAAGTTTTATGAAGAACGTACGTCCACAAAAAAAGTTATTAAATAATTAAGTTTCAATGAGAAGCCCACACTGCAGCCCATGCGTGTTTACGTGTGCGTGCCTATATGTGCCTATGTATGTGTGTGTGTGTTTCTTTTGTAATCAAAAAGACGGGTTCAGGGGATTTCGTAGTCGAGCAGTCTCGACTAGAGCTTTCTTACTTGTTAATTTTATATAGTTAATATATGTTGGAGTGGTGGCGTCTTCAATAAGTACAAAGATCAGGTTGTATATCTCCTAATCTTTATTGGTAGATGAGAGCTGTGTCGCTCGTATAAAAAGCGTGGAAAAATGATATTTATTCTCTGTACTTTGTTTAGGCTTTTTTAATTTTAAGTGGACTCTATGTTTGTCAATTATCCTTAAGAAAAATAAAATAAAAATAAAAAATAAAAACATTCAAGTTCAAATCAGATGCCAGTACAGCTAATTGTGAATGATTTTACATTTTTTTAAATTTGTCAAATATTCAATGAAATATGTAGATCATATGCTGAAAGTTTCATTAAATTCCGTTAAGTCTATCAATTTTGAAAAAATCATTAAATATTAGGCCAATTAACAAACGCACATGCAGCAGCCACAGCAGATTTAGATTTGCTAGATGGCGCTGCAGCAGTGATTGTATTGCTGTTTTGCCATCACACTGTCAAGAAGTGAAGTGGCGTAGTGAATAGCAGCGTGCCACTCAATCGAGAGGTCTCGGGTTCGAACCCCAGATCGAGTGGATTTATGTTTAATTTTTTTTAATTGTTTCAAAAATTGAAATTTTAACCACACTAAATGTGAATATTTATTAGTTTGGTTCAGGGTAGTATCTAGTCGAGCACTCTCGACTAGAGTTTTCTTACTTGTTTATACCCTGAACCCATTGAAAATGGGAAATCAGGGTATAATGGTTTTGTGAAAAGTATGTAAAAGGCAGAAGGAAACGTGGCAGACCCCATAAAGTATATATATTCTTGATCAGGGCGATGAGCTGAGTCGATATAGCCCTGTCCGTCTGTATGTCTGACCGTCCGTCCGTCTGTATGAGTGCGTCGATCTCAGAAGTTATAAAAGCTAGAGAGCTGAAATTTTGCATGAAGACTCGTGTATACCATACGCAGTACGAGTTTATCATATTTTTTCGATATATCATTCGATATATTTTTTATCGAGGATAATCGATAAATTTATATTGTTCTATCAGCCCAATTCAAACATTTTTAAACCTGGACACTTCAGAGTTATTGCGTATATACATTTGATAGAAACACACATTTTGTCATTTACAGATTTTGGATACCTCGCCCCCTTCGCCATAAATTTTTAAAATACGTATTTCAAATACTAGAGACTTGAGCTTTGGAATGTACATACATTTACATATTATGCTTACTGCGCAGTTAGCAGAGCGCGGGCATATGTATGCGTGTGTATGCATGTGTATGTATGTGTGCATAAAAGAAGTGCACAATGATTAGAATATCAGCTTGGAGCGTTCAGGGTGTCTCCTAGTCGAGCAGTCTCGACTAGAGCTTTCTTACTTGTTATACCCTGAACCCATTGAAAATGGGAAATCAGGGTATAATGGTTTTGTTAAAATGTATGTAACAGGCAGAAGGCGGCGTGGCAGACCCCACAAAGTATATATATTCTTGATCAGGGCAACGATCTGAGTCGATTTAGCCTTGTCCGTCTGTATGTCTGTCCGTCGGTCCGTCCGTCCGTCTGTCCGTATGTTTGAACGCGTCGATTTCCGAAGATATAATAGCTAGAGACTTCAACTTTTTTTTAAAATGTCCGTATATAGCACGCGCATATCAAAAAATTTCAATAACTTGTCCCGCTATTTTTTTATCGATAAAAAAACCTATCGAAAGCTAGATATATAATTATATCTCCTAGATCTTTAGAGCTAGAAACTTCAAACTTTAAATGTAGACTCATATGCAATTTATAGAATTTCGGTTTTTGTAATAATTCACCACCCACCCCTATATCCACCCCTCAAACTAACCTTTGTAAAATGCGTATCTCAAATACTAGAGACTTGCGCTTCGGCAAATAGACGCACATTATTGATTTATTCATAATCTAAAAGTTTTATGAAGAACGTACATCCACAAGAAAAGTTATTAAACAATTAAGTTCTCATAGTAAGCGCCAACTGCAGCCCATGCGTGTTAATGCGTGCGTGGCTATGTGTATATATATATATATAATCAGAAATACGCAAAGAATTATTGAAATATCAGTTCTCCAAAGGGTTCAGGGGATTTCCTAGACGAGCAGTCTCGACTAGAGGTTTCTTACTTGTTTTTTATCGGGTTCACTTTGCTTTTCGCAGCTAGCAAAGTGATTCTGTCTCCGACCTTTGTATTGTAATGGTTGCCAATCGTTTAGATTGCAAATTGCAGCGCCTGTCGTTTGCGATAACATTGTCGCCTGCGCTGCAATGCCAAAAAAAGTTTGGGACATGATCGAGCTTTCGCTAAGCTTTCGTTTTGCTCGCTCGTCGGAGACAGTGGGAGAAATCCACTCAATCGCATCCCGCTGCCCGAAGCTTCGCTGAGAGCGAAACGCTGAAACAAAGAACACTGGAATGTGGGCGTATAAAAAGCGGCCACATTGCTAGCTCCGTCTTTTTCCGGCCCACATTTTCCCATAAAACACCCTCGGCGTGGAGTTCTACAAAATTAAAATTTTTGTTTATATCTAGCATACACAAAAGATTAACATTTTTTGAATCTGGCCCACCGTAACCAGCTGAGCTGGTCAGTCAATGACATTTTTGTGCGCAGCCGCACGCGTTTTAATTGCGTGGGAAACAACAAGTGTGCAAGCAGACAACAAAAGCCAGGTATTTTTAGCAAAATTAGTTTAAATTAAAACTTAGTTGCAGAGACTAAGTTCGGTTTTTTGTATTTTGCAGCCTATATTATACCCCTAACCTCTCGGCCAGCAGAAGGCCACATGCACATATGCGCTGCGCAGAGGTTAGGGCTATATGAAAAAATAGTCCCCGAAAAAATAATAGCAGATCAGCCAGACGGCGAGGGAGTTTATCTACGAAATAGTAGTGGAAAAAAATACACCAACGATTATTCTCGGCGCGGTTTAAAAGAAAGAAAAAAAAAAAAAACAAAGAAAAAGATATATATATATGTCGGAGATAATAGTATTATTCGAATAGAATATCATATCGATATATCGGTTCATGCTTAGTGTTGGGTGATATTGATTGAGTGCGATGTTAGTTAACACTGATATCGAGTGTGGTCCTGACGAAGTTGCCAGTTGGTTGCGTTGAGTGTAACCGAACGTGCGAGTGAAACAGACAGTTGATTAACAAGCGGAAGAAGGGGAACAGTGCAGGAACACGCTGCACTAGAATATATTATCCAATCTGCAGATATATCCGACATACATATATATATGGTTACGTATTCATCATACTCCAGCAAATTAGAGTATTTGGTATGCATACAATGTCTATGTGAAAAAAAAAATAAATAAATAAAAAGACAATTTGATAAAAGTGAACGTGCATACAAGTACACTGAGAAAAAAAACCTCTAGATGATTAGTGCCTAAATAAATACTCGTTTTTGTATGAGATAATAATGAGAATTATACATATATAGAAGAATTAGCATGATAATCCACCACTTAAACTAATACACAAGCCACATCCTCCATACAGCAGCAGCAGCAGTACCAAGAAAGGCCTTTCAGCGGTGGGCACACAAAAAAAACTGTGAGTGCTTAAATAACCCTTGCCTTCCCCTCCCTATTATGTCCCTAAATATATAACGAAATAAAACTAATAAAATAAATAAAGAAAACAAGTAAGAAGGCTCTAGTCGAGACTGCTCGACTAGGAGATACCCTGAACCCTCCAAGCTTATATTCTAATCATTCCGCACATATACACATGCATCCACACGCACGCATAAGCCCGCGCTCTGCTAACTGCGCAGTAAGCAGCGACTGCGCTTGGGCTGCGCTGCAGTGTGGGCAATATTATGAGATTTTATTTGTTGAATAATTTCTTTTGTAGACGTACGATCTTAATGAAACTTTCAGAATGTAATCATAACGTTAAAATATGTGTACATTCCAAAGCACAAGTCTCTAGTACTTGATATACGTTTTTTACGAATTGGGGGCGAAGGGGGCGTGGTATCCAAAGTCTGTAAATGACAAAATGTGTGTATCTATCTAATGCATATACACAGTAAATCTGAAGTCTCTATGTCTAAAAGTGTTCAAATTAGGCTGAAAAAACAATACAAATTTATCGATTATCCTCGATAAAAAAGATATCGAATGATATATCGAAAAAATATGATAAACTCGTACTGCGTATGGTATACACGAGTCTACATACAAAATTTCAGCTCTCTAGCTTTTATAACTTCTGAGATCCTTTTGCTCATACGGACGGACGGACGGACGGACGGGCGGACAGACGGACAGACAGACGGACAGGGCTAAATCGACTCAGCTCATCGCCCTGATCAAGAATATATATACTTTATGGGGTCTGCCACGCCTCCTTCTGCCTGTTACATACTTTTTCAGAAAACCATTATACCCTGATTTACCCTGATAAAAATTGAAAAAATAAAGATGAAAAAAAGAAAAAAAAAATGTGAATAAAGAATGAAATAAAAACTATAAATTAATACTATATTATAAATTTATACATATTAACTTTCATATACACATTAACTTTTTCATGCCACATATATACCAAACACATGCACATACATATATATAAATACATACATGTAAACGCGTAAAAGAGAAAAACATGAAGCAACAGTTAATTAAGAACAAGCACTGAACATGTAATAGACTAGTTAACGTTAATTTGAAGAATAAATGTATCTTTTGGAATTTTGTGAGTTTCCTTGATGAATTAACATGGTAGGCTAGGACTATAGCTTTGGCATAGAAAAGAGAGAGAGTCGTGCAATCTTTTTGGGGATCTTCATTAATAATTTAAATCTGAAGATCAACACCACCTCGGCTTCCGCGTCTGTCTAACTGTCCGTGTTTGTTTCGTTTTTATACCCTGAACCCATTGAAAATGGGAAATCAGGGTATAATGGTTTTGTGAAAAGTATGTAACAGGTAGAAGGAGGCGTGGCAGACCCCATAAAGTATATATATTCTGGATCAGGGCGACGAGCTGAGTCGATATAGCCCTGTCCGTCTGTCCGTCCGTCCGTCTGTCCGTCTGTATGAGTGCGTCGATCTCAGAAGTTATAAGAGCTAGAGAGCTGAAATTTTGCATGTAAACTCGTGTATACCATACGCAGTACGAGTTTATCATATTTTTTCGATAACTCATTCGATATCGTTTTCATCGAGGATAATCGATAAATTGATATTGTTTATTCAGCCTAATTTAAACACTTTTAAACATAGAGTCTTCAGATTTGTTGTGTATATACATTTGATGGATACACACATTTTGTTATTTACAGATTTTGGATACCACGCCCCCTTCGCCCCCAATTTATAAAAAACGTATTTCAAATACTAGAGACTTTTGCTTCGGAATGTACACACATTTACACATTATAATTACATTCTGAAAGTTTCATTAAGATCGTATGTCTACAAACAAAATTATTCTACAAACAAATTCCCATAATATAGCCCACACTGCAGCGCAGCCCAAGCGCAGTCGCTGCTTACTGCGCAGTTAGCAGAGCACGGGCTTATTCATGCGTGTGGATGCATGTGTATGTATGTGTGCATTAAGAAACTGCAAAATGATTATTTATTTATTTATTTTTATTTATTTATTTCTAAGGATAATTGACAAAATGGAGTCAACTTAAAATTAAAACAAGTAAGAAAGTTCTAGTCGAGACTGCTCGACTAGGAAATCCCCTGAACCCTTCGGAGAACTGATATTTCAATAATTCTTCGTGTCTTTCTGCTTACAAAAAACACACACACACACATGCATAGACACACACATAGGCGCGCACGCATAAACACGCATGGGCTGCAGTGTGGGCTTCTCATGGGAATTTAATTGTTTAATAACTTTTTTTGTGGATGTACGTTCTTCATGAAACTTTTAGATTGTGATTGTGTGCATTACTATGCGTGTATATGCCGAATCTCAAGTCTCTAGTATTTGCAATACGTCTTTTACAAATGTGATGGTAAGGGGGTGGATATAAGGGTGGGGGGTGAATTATAACAAAAACCGAAATTCTATAAAGTACATATGAGTCCACATTTAAAATTTGAAGACTCTAGCTCTAAAGATGTGGGAGATATCATTTTATAACTGTCTTTCGATAAGGTTTTTCATCGATAAAAAAATAACGGAATGAGTTATCGATTTTTTGTGATAAACTTGATATGCGCGCTGTATATACGGTCATTTTAAAAAAAAGTTCAAGTCTCTAGCTATTGTATCTTCGGAAATCGACGCGTTCATACATACGGACGGACGGACGGACGGACGGACAGACAGACGGACAGGGCTAAATCAACTTATCTCGTCGCCCTGATCAAGAATATATATACTTTGTGGGGTCTGCCACGCCTCCTTCTCCCTGTTACATACTTTTAACACAACCATTATACCCTGATTTCCCATTTTCAATGGGTTCAGGGTATAAAAAAAAGCCTAAACAAAGTACAGAGAATATCACTAGTAGCACCGACCCGAGGGGGTGTTTTATTTGCCAGTCCGGCCAGCTATGCCCACATTTCACAGCCAAATATGGTCAGTGCTACTAGTGAAGCTATGAAAAAAAAGTTTTAGTAAGAAAACTTAAACAACATATTAAGGGCATATATATTAACTATATGAAATTAGCAATAAAAAAAAAAACAAAAAAATAAAACAAAACAAGTAAGAAAGCTCTAGTCGAGACTGCTCGACTACGAAATCCCCTGAACCCGTCTTTTTGCTTACAAAAGAAACACACACACACATACATAGACACATATAGGCACGCACGCATCAACACGCATGGGCTGCAGTGTGGGCTTCTCATTGAAACTTAATTATTTAATAACTTTTTTTGTGGACGTACGTTCTTCATGAAACTTTTAGATTGTGATTATATCATTACTATGCGTGTATGTGCCGAATCTCAAGTCTCTAGTATTTGAAATACGCATTTTACAAAGGTGAGGGTGAGGGGGTGGATATAGGGGTGGGGGGTGAATTATAACAAAAACCGAAATTCTAGAAAGTATATATGAGTCTACGTTTAAAATTTGGAGACTCTAGCTCAAAAGATGTAGGAGATATAATTTAATAATTGACATTCGATAAGGTTTTTCATCGATAAAAAAATAATCGGATAAGTTATCGAAATTATGTGATAAACTCGATATGCGCGTGCTATATACGGACATTTTAAAAAAAAGTTGAAGTCTCTAGCTATTGTATCTTCGGAAATCGACGCGTTCAAACATACGGACAGACGGACGGACGGACGGACGGACAGACGGACAGACGGACGGACAGACAGACGGACAGGGCTAAATCAACTTATCTCGTCGCCCTGATCAAGAATATATATACTTTGTGGGGTCTGCCACGCCTCCTTCTGCCTGTTACATACATTTTAACAAAACCATTATACCCTGATTTCCCATTTTCAATGGGTTCAGGGTATAAAAATAATAATAATAATAATAAAAAAAAAACAAAAAAAAAAAAACAAAAAAAAATTAAGAAAGATTTAGTACAGAAAAAGGAAAATGAAGATATTAAAAGAAGTAGCGAAAGAGATAATCTAGATAATGAGAAATCAAAAAAGAAAAGAGTAAGGGAATAGTCGAACAAGAGTATAGGATAGAATTGAGAATTCACAACACAACATTGGCAACGAAAAATGTATATCAATGCTTATGCCTGGGCATTGTGCGAGATTTCCCTAAGATAAGCTGATAGAGTAGATTTAAGTTTAGGAAGAGAGAGTTCTAAGGGAAAAACGTGATAGTATTTATTATAATTCACACAAAGGACATAAAACGCGCTGTGCAAAGAATAATCCCTAGTGCAGACTGGTAAGTGGAGAGGCCGATAGTGTCTAGTTGTTCGGGACGGAACCGAAAAACTTAGACGACCCAACAGAGAGGCTGAATCAATGTCACCACTAATCAATTTATGCAAAAAAACAATTCCTAGAATTGTTCTGCGATTGGTTAGTGATGGAAGGTCAATCAGCTGGAGCCTACTATGATAAGACGGTAATCGTACATTACTGTCCCATCTAAGGTCTCTTAAGGCAAAGAGAAGAAACTGTTTTTGGACCGATTCAATACGATCCTGATACAGTTTATGCTGAGGAGACCATACAACAGAGCAGTACTCTAAGATAGGACGCACAAGCGAAGTAAATAATCGCTTGGTGGTAAAAGGGTCTTTAAATTCCTTAGACCACCGTTTAATAAAGCCAAGCACACTTTTGGCTTCATTAACGATGGTAGAAATATGAAGATAGAAGTTAAGTTTACAGTCAAAGAGCACACCAAGATCTTTGACTGTATAGATGCGTCTTAGGGAAATGTTGCTGATTTTATAATCAGCAATTGGGGGAACGGTACGACTGAAGGTAATTGTCATACACTTTGAACAATTTAAGTCCAGCTGGTTTGCCACACACCAAAGTTGAAATGCATTTAGGTCATCTTGAAGGTGATGATGACCATTTGCATCGGAGTAAGGAAGGCAAAGTTTAACATCATCAGCATACATAAATATGGTAGAATGTGAGATACAGCTAGGAAGGTCATTTATGAAAAGGGAAAAGAGCAATGGACCCAAATGGCTACCCTGAGGTACACCAGACGATACAAAGATCTCTTTAGACATAGCTGTTCTCAGCAAGACTCTTTGGGTTCTACCCATTAAATAGGAAGAAATCCAAGACACAAGTCTAGGTGAAAATCCTAAACGTTTAAGCTTAAGAATTAGTATCTGATGATGTACAGAGTCAAATGCCTTACTGAAGTCAGTATAAATAACATCAGTTTGCATTTTTTTAACAAAGCTGTCATTAATGAGCGAAGTGAACTCAAGTAAATTAGAGGATGTTGATCGATTTTGAACAAAACCATGTTGAGATGGTTGAATAATCGATTTGCAAAAATGCTGCAAGGCCGACGTTATTATTTTCTCAAATAACTTCGGAATAGCAGATAATTTGGCAATGCCTCTATAATTGGAAATATCAGATCTTCCACCTTTTTTATATAAGGGAATGATAAAAGAATCAAGGACAAGTTAAACAATTTTAGTAGTTGTGATTGAAGATAAACACTGCACTCTTTAATCACACAACTAGGAGAGAAAGATGATTTCAATGTCCTAATGGCTGCAGCCAGAGAGGCTGCAGTAACTTTAGGAGCATTTATAGACCCAAATTCAACAAGTGAATATGGATATGAGTTGCTATAGAGATTAGCAAAAGAATAAGTGGATTGAAAAAAATCAGCAAATAGGTCAGAGGAATCCTGGTCATTGCAAGTTTTTACACCACCAAGGACAAATGAGGACGGCAAACCAGAAGATTTACGCTTCGAATTAACAAATGAGTAAAATTGTTTAGGATCTCGAGCAAACTGACGTTTGCAACGTATAAGATAATTCTCATAACAACTAGAATTTAAAAGATTGAAATTTGACTTGGCAATGGAATATTTGGACCAGTCAACACTTGAACCAGATTTTTTATAATTTTTGAAGCGTTTGGTTTTAATGTTTCTTAAGTTCGAAAGTGTTTTGGTAAACCAAGGTGGCTTATTTGAAACCGGCGAAATACGGCAGAGAGGGACACAAACATCCAGAATAGAGTTTAAGGCAGAATAAAAGAACGATGCTGCCAAATTAAAATCAACCGACTCATATAAAATAGACCAGTCTGTTGAATTAATTAATTCATTAAGCAGAACAAAATTGCATTTACGATAACAGCGACTAAGCTTAGAAGGCATTGGAGTATTAGTGGGAGGATTATCAACACTAAATAAAACCTCTAAAGTGGGATGATGTGTATCCTCTGGTAAGCAGAAAGGAGTTGATCTCGCGACATTAATGAGCGAATCATGATTAACGAACACAAGATCAAGAGTGCGATTTAGATGGTTTGAAATTGAGTTAATCTGAAACATAGACAAGTTAAACAATTCATCAAAGAGATAGTGATCGATAGTCGGAATAAAGTAATTTGCATTAAAAATTGATGACCAAGAAGTGTTGGGAATATTAAAATCACCCAAAACCAGAAACAAGTCTTTATCATTTACATGATCATAAATTTCTTTAATACAAGTTATATGTTGAACATAAACTTGTATATCAGACGATGGAGGGATGTAAGAGCAAGTGATAAATAAGGAGCACGATGGGAGAGTTAATTTAACACCTATAATCTCTGCATCATGAAGGGACGAAAAGCTAAACCCTTCGGAGAGAATACAGGATTTAACAGCAATTAACACCCCACCCCCTCTACGCATAGCACGGTCAAGTCTATAAATAGTGAAATTACTTGAAAGGATCTCGCTATTATGAACATTTTTACACAACCATGTTTCAGTGAAAGCAATAATATCATATTGAACACTAAAACTATGTAAGAATAAATTTTTAAGTTTAGTATTTAGGCCGCGTACATTTTGATGAACCAGGGACATATGAGAAGAGGAATGTAAACCATTTAGTTTTTTGGTATAATGTTCGATGTTGATTGCACCGAAGGTGGATTCAAGGAAACAGGAGTTGATTTGTTGCGATTCTTAGGTTTGAATTCATGCACGACTACGTGAGGTGGCCAGAATTTAGGGTCACATATGGTTGTAAAATATTCCATCGGCACATTAATCTTAAATGAAGCAATTTCTCGCGGAGTTGCGAAACTAAACTTCGATATTAAAACATTGGCTGATATCTTGCTAGAAATAAAAGCAGATACTGCCTCACATGTAGTATCAGATGAAAGCCTAGATAAAAATACTTGCTTTCGAGGAGAGACAACGGATAAGGTGATGCCCGGAGTGGCCGACTTATTATCACTCTTTGTTTGAGCAACAATAGAAGTATACCTAAATTTGAAACAGGGGCTTGGGTTTCAATAGAAACATCAACAGGAGAAACAGATATGGGACCAGGTGAAGGAGGTTCAAGTGAATTAGGAGCCGATGACAAAACAGAGGCGCAAGGTGAGGGAGGAGCAAGCGAATTAGGTGACGGTACTATTATAGAAGGAGTTACCAACAAAAAAGGAGTATCCAATTGAGAGAGAGGATTTTCAAGGCCGTACTGATTTAATATTTCTTCAGCAGCAGCCATGTCACTGGTCAACTGCATAGAAATCTTCTTCAGTTTCAAAAATTGTGCCCTCACAGCACTATACATTTTAGAAAAGTTGATCTGTTTTTCCAAGCAAGTCGGACAAGACTAGCGTACGCCTCCACTACCAGCTTTAGTAGTGGACATAATCTTGTCATACTCACGCCCAGTAAGACCTGCACACTTAGTGTGCATCATATTATCACACAACCAGCAATTAATAAATTGCGGTTGAGCAGAATCAACTGCCTGCTTGTAACTGCAAGCTTTTTTGCAGCAACTCATATTGGCAATTGGGATCAAACACAAATTACTGAATGTAAACACAAATGAAAACAAGTAAGAAAACTCTAGTCGAGAGTGCTCGACTAGATACTACCCTGAACCAAACTAATAAATATTCACATTTAGTGTGGTTAAAATTTCAATTTTTGAAACAATTAAACATTAATTCCGCCCGATCTGGGGTTCGAACCCGAGACCTCTCGATTGAGTGGCGCGCTGCTATTCACTGCGCCACTTCACTTCCTGGCGGTTTGATGGCAAAACAGTAATACATTCACTGCTGCAGCGCCATCTAGCAAATCTAAACTAAACTAATTGTTTCTTTGAATGTATGTGTGCACACTTATAGAAAAACTGTTGTGGCTGCTGCATGTGCGTTTGATAATTGGCCTAATATTTAATGATTTTTTCAAAATTGATAGACTTAGCGAAATTTAATGAAACTTTCAGCATATGATCTACATATTCAATTGAATAGTAAGCCCATTTAAATAAATATATGTATAAATATTTTGAAACAATTAAAAAAAAAAAAAAAAACATAAATTAATTCCGACCGCTCTGAGGTTCGAACCCGAGACCTCTTGATCGAGTGGCGCGCTGCTATCCACTACGCCACTTCACCCCTTGACAGTTTGACGGCAAAACAGCAATACATTCACTGCTGCAGCGCCATCTAGCAAATCTAAATCTGCTGTGGCTGCTGCATGTGCGTTTGTTAATTGGCCTAATATTTAATGATTTTTTCAAAATTGATAGACTTAACGGAATTAAATGAAACTTTTAGCATATGATCTACATATTCCATTGAATATTTGACAAATTTAAAAAAATGAAAAATCATTCACAATTAGCTGTACTGGCATCTGATTTGAACTTGAATGTTTGTATTCGATAAAAACATAACGGGATAATTTATCGAATTCTAAAGCTAAACTCGACATCCGCGCTGTATATACGGTCAAACATACGGACAGACGGACAGACAGACAGACGGACAGGGCTAAATCAACTTATCTCGTCGCCCTGATCAAGAATATATATACTTTGTGGGGTCTGCCACGCCTCCTTCTGCCCGTTACATACATTTTAACAAAACCATTATACCCTGATTTCCCATTTTCAATGGGTTCAGGGTATAAAAACAAAGAGAGGTATAAATGTGTCGAGAGCGAGTCCAACAACAAAACAGTCGTTACAGAGCGCAACGAAAATATATGTTGAGAGAGCGAGTCAACAACAAAAACAGCCGTTAAAGAGCAGATCGAAAGTACACAGCGAGAGAGTATACTTGCACAACACGAAAATCAAAAATTCGAGAGAGGCAAACACAACAACAGTAGATAGTGAGAGCAAATTATGCACACACAACACTAACAAACTTAGAAAGAGTGAACTGGGGAGAGCGCCAACAAATAGAAACACTACAGCAAAAATGCAGATAATGAAACTAATGAACCGACGCTGCACACAAACTTCACAAAATAACAAGTAAGAAAGCTCTAGTCGAGACTGCTCGACTAGGAAATCCCCTGAACCCTTCTTTTTGCTTACAAAAGAAAGACACACACACATACACAGGCACATATAGGCACGCACGCATAAAGACGCATGGGCTGCAGTATGGGCTTCTCATGGAAACTTAATTGCTTAATAACTTTTTTTTTTTTGATGTACGTTCTTCATGAAACTTTCAGATTGTGATTATATCATTACTATGCGTGTATATGCCGAAGCTCAACTCTCTAGTATTTGAAATACGCCTTTTACAAAGGTGAGGGTGAGGGGGTGGATATAAGGGTGGGGGTGAATTATAACAAAAACCGAAATTCTATAAAGTACATATGAGTCTACATTTTAAATTAGGGGACTCTAGCTATAAAGATGTGGGAGATATAATTTTATAGCTGTCTTTCGATAAGGTTTTTTATCGATAAAAAAGAACGGGATGAGTTATCGATCTTTTGTGATAAACTTGATATGCGCGCTGTATATACGGTCATTTTTAAAAAAGTTCACGTCTCTAGCTCTTATATCTTCGGAAATCGACGCGTTCATACATACGGACGGACGGACGGACGGACAGACAGACGGACAGGGCTAAATCAACTTATCTCGTCGCCCTGATCAAGAATATATATACTTTGTGGGGTCTGCCACGCCTCCTTCTCCCTGTTACATATCTTTAACAAAACCATTATACCCTGATTTCCCATTTTCAATGGGTTCAGGGTATAAAAATCATAAATTTAATACTAAACAAGTAAGAAAGCTCTAGTCGAGACTGCTCGCCTAGGAGATACCCTGAACCCTCCAACCTGATATTCTTATCATTCTGCAGTTCTTTTAAGCACATGTACAAGTTATCACCACGCAATTCAGGCAAACCTTATGACAAATGTAAACAACTTTCAAATAACATAATTCCCACTCAGCCCAGACATAACAAGTAAGAACGTTGCAGTCGGGCGTTACCGACTGCGGGATACTCATTCACATCCCATCAGCGATTTTTTAGCCAAGTTTAGCTCTAGTACTGCAGAAAATGCAGTTTTTCTCGATTTGCCACGCCCCTAGTGGGCGTAGACATCTCATTTTTGGCCAGATCGTAGAACGAGCTAACGGTAGACTAACTGTAAAGTTTGGATGCTTACGCTCCAAAAATGTGAAAATTACAGGGTATTTTTCGATATGCCACGCCCCCAAAGAGGCGTAAAAATTATTTTTGGGGAATCGATAGAGGATGTTACCAGTAACACAACTGTCCAATATTGAAGCTTCTAGCTCTTATACTTTAGGAGATAAAAAGTTTTGCGGTTTGCCACGCCCCCTTTGGGGGGAGATATATCCACCATAGCTTGTTGGACTTGGGTGGTCAACCCGCGTATGTATACCAAATTTCAGGTCTCTAGCATTAATAATGCCTAAAATATAGCAAAATCGGGAAAATCACTATATCTTCACGCCCCTAGTAGGCGTAGACATATAAATTTTTGACCAGTCTTTATAAAATGATAACATTAGCTCACATGCAGAGTTTCAACGTTTTAGCTTTAAAACTCTAGGAGATACAGTTTTATCCGATTTGCCACGCCCCCAATGGGCGGAGATATATCCGCCATAGCTTGTTGAACTTGGGTGGTCAACGTGGACCTACATACCAAATTTCAGCTTTCTAGCTCTTCAACTAACATGATTTCTGGAATATCGGAAAATGCATTTTCCGATTTTCCACGCCCCTAGTGGGCGGATCGGGAAAATTTAAACACTTTATAAATGGGAGCTATACACGAGTATGTGTTCCAAATTTCAAGTCTCTAGCTTCAATAGCGCCGAAAAAAGTTGCGTTCATACGGACAGACGAACAGACGGACAGACGGACGGACAAGACGGACATTGCACAAAACCAATATACTCAATTCACTTTCGTGAATGAGTATAATAACTTCTTGCACTATTCCCACAGAGTAAGCAGTTTTAGCCCCAATATAAACATAAGATTTCCCTGCGTTGTTTCCATGAGCCCCTAGAGCCGGCAACCCAGCTTTGATGTAAACAAATCTTAATTTCACAATCCCGATATAAAATCACGTAAGCCAATCTTGGGAGCTTTTGAGCTTTGAGCTTTAATGAGGGAAGCTTTAGCATAAACATTAGCTGACTTGCAGCATAAGATCATATCTTGTAATCAGTTCAATTTTGGAGTTTAATAAAAGAACACTAAGTTCACTAATTATAAAAATATTTTTTTATCAACTTGCAAAGGCAAGAAGATTAATTTACATATACATACATCCACACGCATGCATATGCCCGCGCTCTGCTAACTGCGCAGTAAGCAGCGACTGCGCTTGGGCTGCACTGCAGTGTGGGCAATATTATGAAAACTTATTTGTTGAATAATTTAGTTTGTAGACGTACGATCTTAATGAGAGCGTAATCATAATGTATAAATGTGTGTACATTCCGAAGCACAAGTCTCTAGTATTTGATACACGTTTTTTACGAATTGCTGGCGAAGGGGACGTGGTATCCAAAATCTGTGAATGACAAACTGTGTGTATTCATCAAGTGTATATACACAAAAAATCTGAAGACTCTATGTTTAATAGTGTTCAAATTCTGGAGCTTTATAGCTGCCAACGCCGACGCATTGCATAGTAAGCTTAGAATTAGAGTCAGTTGTAAATCTGTATCACGAGAAGAAACTTGTTCAACTCCAATGCTATTAAAATAAAGTTATTTTTCTATTTAACTAACCGCATTGTTTAAAAATGTAATTATATATATATTTGCATGTGTGCTCAAAAATGTGTATGTGAAAAAAAAAAAAATAAATAAAAAGACAATTTGATAAAAGTGAACGTGCATACATAACACTGCAAGTACACTGAGAAAAAAAACAAGTAAGAAGGCTCTAGTCGAGACTGCTCGACTAGGAGATACCCTGAACCCTCCAAGTTTATATTCTAATTATTCTTCAGTTCTTTTATGTACACTAGGAATGCAAAACGATCGATAGTGAGGCCATCGATTTTTTTCACATCCGATAGTGAAAACCATCGATACTATCGATAGTACTATCGACAAATTAAAATAATTACAATTAACTCCATTTTTCTTAAAGTCTGCATTTATAGAACGGTACTATAAAATATTTCTGACTTCATTTACAGCTATTATTTATAACTATTGTATATTTATATATTTTCCACATGTTTTGCATCTGGCCGTGGAATTGTCTGCACACTTATTGAAGTGGCTCCATACTTGAGAAGTATTCCTCTTGCGTTTGCAGGCTTGTTGCGTATTATTTTCATAATTAGATTAGATTAATTGTATGAGTGCTACTGCATATACTCGCGCAATTCAAAAATGAAATCTCCGTTTTGTAAAGTAATCACTCACCAGTTTTCCCCAGACACTTATCCAAAATTAAATAACAAAATTAAATAACTAAAATTAAAATTTTGACAATTTACTTACGCGTTCGAGCCTTGAACTGGACTTGGGTAGCTCATGAGTGAGTGAGCTAAAATGTATGGCTCACTGAACTGAACCACTGAACTTGTTCACACTATTGGCACACTAACTCGAATGGCTCATTTTGCGTTCTTCGGAATTGGCGTTCGCCAACTTAACGTTCACTTCTTTGAATGTCAGAATATCAATAGACGCAAAATAATATCGAGGTATCGCCCTTTTAGAAAACCATCGATTGTTTTGCATCCTTAATGCACACATACATACACATGCATCCACACGCATGCATATGCCCGCGCTCTGCTAACTGCGCAGTAAGCAGCGACTGCGCTTGGGCTACGCTGCAAAGTGAGCAATATTATGAGAATTTATTTTTTGAATAATTTCGCTTGTAGACATACGATCTTAATGAAACTTTCAGAACGTAATCATAATATGTAAATGTATGTACATTCCAAAGCTCAAGTATTGCTCTAGTATTTGAAATACGTATTTTAAAAATTAAGGGCGAAGGGGGCGTGGTATCCAAAATCTGTAAATGACAAAATGTGTGTTTCTATCAAATGTATATACGCAATAACTCTGAAGTGTCCAGGTTTAAAAATGTTTGAATTGGGCTGATAGAACAATATAAATTTATCGATTATCCTCGATAAAAAAGATATCGAATGATTTATCGAAAAAATATGATAAACTCGTACTGCGTATGGTATACACGAGTCTTCATGCAAAATTTCAGCTCTCTAGCTCTTATAACTTCTGAGATCGACGCACTCATACAGACGGACGGACGGACAGACGGACAGGGCTATATCGACTCAGCTCGTCGCCCTGATCAAGAATATATATACTTTATAGGGTCTGCCACGTCTCCTTCTGCCTTTTACATACATTTTAACAAAACCATTATACCCTGATTTCCCATTGAAAATGGGTTCAGGGTATAAAAACTAAATGGTTTACATTCCTCTTCTCATATGTCCCTGGTTCATCAAAATGTACGCGGCCTAAATACTAAACTTAAAAATTTATTCTTACATAGTTTTAGTGTTCAATATGATATTATTGCTTTCACTGAAACATGGTTGTGTAAAAATGTTCATAATAGCGAGATCCTTTCAAGTAATTTCACTATTTATAGACTTGACCGTGCTATGCGTAGAGGGGGTGGGGTGTTAATTGCTGTTAAATCCTGTATTCTCTCCGAAGGGTTTAGCTTTTCGTCCCTTCATGATGCAGAGATTATAGGTGTTAAATTAAATCTCCCATCGTGCTCCTTATTTATCACTTGCTCTTACATCCCTCCATCGTCTGATATACAAGTTTATGTTCAACATATAACTTGTATTAAAGAAATTTATGATCATGTAAATGATAAAGACTTGTTTCTGGTTTTGGGTGATTTTAATATTCCCAACACTTCTTGGTCATCAATTTTAAATGCAAATTACTTTATTCCGACTATCGATCACTATCTCTTTGATGAATTGTTTAACTTGTCTATGTTTCAGATTAACTCAATTTCAAACCATCTAAATCGCACTCTTGATCTTGTGTTCGTTAATCATGATTCGCTCATTAATGTCGCAAGATCAACTCCTTTCTGCTTACCAGAGGATACACATCATCCCACTTTAGAGGTTTTATTCAGTGTTGATAATCCTCTAATCCACTAATACTCCAATGCCTTCTAAGCTTAGTCGCTGTTATCGTAAATGCAATTTTGTTCTTCTTAATGAATTAATTAATTCAACAGACTGGTCTATTTTATATGAGTCGGTTTATTATACTCATTCACGAAAGTGAATTGAGTATATTGGTTTTGTGCAATGTCCGTCTTGTCCGTCCGTCTGTCCGTATGAACGCAACTTTTTTCGGCGCTATTGAAGCTAGAGACTTGAAATTTGGAACACATACTCGTGTATAGCTCCCATTTATAAAGTGTTAAAATTTTCCCGATCCGCCCACTAGGGGCGTGGCAAATCGGAAAATGCATTTTCCGATATTCCAGAAATCATGTTAGTTGAAGAGCTAGAAGAGCTAGGTATGTAGGTCCGCGTTGACCACCCAAGTTCAACAAGCTATGGCGGATATATCTCCGCCCATTGGGGGCGTGGCAAATCGGATAAAACTGTATCTCCTAGAGTTTTAAAGCTAAAACGTTGAAACTCTGCATGTGAGCTAATGTTATCATTTTATAAAGACTGGTCAAAAATTTATATGTCTACGCCTACTAGGGGCGTGAAGATATAGTGATTTTCCCGATTTTGCTATATTTTAGGCATTATTAATGCTAGAGACCTGAAATTTGGTATACATACGCGGGTTGACCACCCAAGTCCAACAAGCTATGGTGGATATATCTCCCCCCAAAGGGGGCGTGGCAAACCGCAAAACTTTTTATCTCCTAAAGTATAAGAGCTAGAAGCTTCAATATTGGACAGTTGTGTTACTGGTAACCTCCTCTATCGATTCTCCAAAAATAATTTTTACGCCTCTTTGGGGGCGTGGAATATCGAAAAATACCCTGTAATTTTCACATTTTTGGAGCGTAAGCATCCAAACTTTACAGTTAGACTACTGTTAGCTCGTTTTACGATCTGGCCAAAAATGAGATGTCTACGCCCACTAGGGGCGTGGCAAATCGAGAAAAACTGCATTTTCTGCAGTACTAGAGCTAAACTTGGCTACTGAATTGCTGATGGGATGTGAATGAGTATCCCGCAGTCGGTAACGCCCGACTGCAACGTTCTTACTTGTTTTAATTTGGCAGCATCGTTCTTTTATTTTACCTTAAACTCTATTCTGGATGTTTGTGTCCCTCTCTGCCGTATTTCGCCGGTTTCAAATAAGCCACCTTGGTTTACCAAAACACTTTCGAACTTAAGAAACATTAAAACCAAACGCTTCAGAAATTATAAAAAATCTGGTTCAAGTGTTGACTGGTCCAAATATTCCATTGCCAAGTCAAATTTCAATCTTTTAAATTCTAGTTGTTATGAGAATTATCTTATACGTTGCAAACGTCAGTTTGCTCGAGATCCTAAACAATTTTACTCATTTGTTAATTCGAAGCGTAAATCTTCTGGTTTGCCGTCCTCATTTGTCCTTGGTGGTGTTAAAACTTGCAATGACCAGGATTTCTCTGACCTATTTGCTGATTTTTTCCAATCCACTTATTCTTCTGCTGATCTCTACAGCAACTCATATCCATATTCACTTGCTGAGTTTGGGTCTATAAATGCTCCGAAAGTTACTGCAGCCTCTCTGGTTGCAGCCATTAGGACATTGAAATCATCTTTCTCTCCTGGTGCAGATAATATTCCTAGTTGTGTGATTAAAGAGTGCAGTGTTTCTCTTCAGTCACATCTACTAAAATTGTTTAACTTGTCCTTGGATACTTCTGTGTTCCCGTCAATTTGGAAAGATTCTTTCATCATTCCCTTATATAAAAAGGTGGAAGATCTGATATTTCCAATTATAGAGGCATTGCCAAATTATCTGCTATTCCGAAGTTATTTGAGAAAATAATAACGTCGGCCTTGCAGCATTTTTGCAAATCGATTATTCAACCATCTCAACATGGTTTTGTTCAAAATCGATCAACATCCTCTAATTTACTTGAGTTTACTTCGCTCATTAATGACAGCTTTGTTAAAAAAATGCAAACTGATGTTATTTATACTGACATCAGTAAGGCATTTGACTCTGTACATCATCACATACTAATTCTTAAGCTTGAACGCTTAGGATTTTCACCTAGACTTGTGTCTTGGATTTCTTCCTATTTAATGGGTAGAACCCAAAGAGTCTTGCTGAGAACAGCTATGTCTAAAGAGATCTTTGTATCGTCTGGGGTACGTCAGGGTAGCCATTTGGGTCCATTGCTCTTTTCCTTTTTCATAAATGACCTTCCTAGCTGTATCTCACATTCTACCATATTTATGTATGCTGATGATGTTAAACTTTGCCTTCCTTACTCCAATGCAAATGGTCATCATCACCTTCAAGATGACCTAAATGCATTTCAACTTTGGTGTGTGGCAAACCAGCTGGACTTAAATTGTTCAAAGTGTACGGCAATGACCTTCAGTCGTACCGTTCCTCTAATTGCTGATTATAAAATCAGCAACACGTCCCTAAGATGCATCTATATAGTCAAAGATCTTGGTGTGCTCTTTGACTGTAAACTTAACTTCAATCTCCATGTTTCTACCATCGTTAATGAAGCCAAAAGTGTGCTTGGCTTTATTAAACGGTGGTCTAAGGAATTTAAAGACCCTTTTACCACCAAGCGATTATTTACTTCGCTTGTGCGTCCTATCTTAGAGTGTATGCTCTGTTGTATGGTCTCCTCAGCATAAACTGTATCAGGATCGTATTGAATCGGTCCAAAAACAGTTTCTTCTCTTTGCCTTAAGAGACCTTAGATGGGACAGTAATGTACGATTACCGTCTTATCATAGTAGGCTCCAGCTTATTGACCTTCCATCACTAACCAATCGCAGGACAATTCTAGGAATTGTTTTTTTTGCATAAATTGATTAGTGGTGACATTGATTCAGCCTCCCTGTTGGGTCGTCTAAGTTTTTCGGTTCCGTCCCGAACAACTAGACACTATCGACCTCTCCACTTACCAGTCTGCACTAGGGATTATTCTTTGCACAGCGCGTTTTATGTCCTTGTGAATTTTAATAAATACTA
Organism: Drosophila aldrichi; assembly: GCA_035045965.1. Taxonomy (NCBI): domain Eukaryota; kingdom Metazoa; phylum Arthropoda; class Insecta; order Diptera; family Drosophilidae; genus Drosophila; species Drosophila aldrichi. The sequence goes on from JAWNOM010000516.1 coordinate 339,086, forward strand.
TCACGTTTTTCCCTTAGAACTCTCTCTTCCTAAACTTAAATCTACTCTAACAGCTTATCTTAGGGAATTCACGCACAATGCCCAGGCATAAGCATTGGTACACATTTTTCGTTGCCAATGTTGTGTTGTGAATTCTTAATTCTATTCTATACTCTTTTTCGACTATTCCTTTACACTTTTCTTTTTTGATTTCTCATTATCTGTATTTTCTCTTTCGCAACTTCTTTTAATCATTTTCCTTTTTCTGTACTAAATCTTTCTTAATTTTTTTTTTCTTTTCTCTTTTTTTTTTGTAATTTTTTTTTTCTTTTTTTTATTTTTTATTTATTATTATTATTATTATTATTTATTTTGTTTTATTTTATTTTATTTTTTTTTTATTTTATTTTATTTTATTTTTTTTTTTTATTTTTAATTTCATATAGTTAATATATATGTCTTTAAGCCCCTGTTCCAAATTTGGATACTACTTCTATTGTTGCTCAAACAAAGAGTGACAATAAGTCAGCCACTCCGGGCATCACCTTATCTGTCGTCTCTCCTCGAAAGCAAGTATTTTTATTTAGGCTTTCATCTGATACTACATGTGAGGCAGTATCTGCTTTTATTTCTAGCAAGATATCAGCCAATGTTTTTATATCGAAGTTTAGTCCGGCAACTCCGCGAGAAATTGCTTCATTTAAGATTAATGTGCCGATGGAATATTTTACAACCATATGTGACCCTAAATTCTGGCCACCTCACGTAGCCGTGCATGAATTCAAACCTAAGAATCGCAACAAATCAACTCCTGTTTCCTTGAATCCACCTTCGGTGCAATCAACATCAAACATTATACCAAACAAGTAAGAAAGCTCTAGTCGAGACTGCTCGACTAGGAAATCCCCTGAACCCCTCGGAGAACTGATATTTCAATAATTCTCCGCGTATTTTTGCTCACAAAAGAAACACACACATACATACATAGGCACATATAGCCACGCACGCATAAACACGCATGGGCTGCAGTGTGGGCTTCTCATGGAAACTTAATTGTTTAATAACTTTATTTGTGGATGTACGTTCTTCATGAAACTTTTAGATTGTGATTATATCATTACTATGCGTGTATATGCCGAAGCTCAAGTCTCTAGTATTTGAAATACGCATTTTACAAAGGTGAGGGTGAGGGGGTGGATATAGGGGTGGGGGGTGAATTATAACAATAACCGAAATTCTATTAAGTACATATGAGTCTATATTTAAAATTTGAAAACTCTAGCTCAAAAGATGTAGGAGACATAATTTAATAATTGGTTTTCGATAAGGTTTTTTATCGATAAAAAAATAATCGAACGAGTTATCGTTATTCTGTGATAAACTCGATATGCGCGTGCTATATACGGACATTTTAAAAAAAAGTTGAAGTCTCTAGCTATTGTATCTTCGGAAATCGACGCGTTCAAACATACGGACAGACGGACAGACGGACGGACGGACAGACGAACAGACGGACGGACAGACAGACGGACAGGGCTAAATCAACTTATCTCGTCGCCCTGATCAAGAATATATATACTTTGTGGGGTCTGCCACGCCTCCTTCTGCCTGTTACATACATTTTAACAAAACCATTATACCCTGATTTCCCATTGAAAATGGGTTCAGGGTATAAAAACTAAATGGTTTACATTCCTCTTCTCATATGTCCCTGGTTCATCAAAATGTACGCGGCCTAAATACTAAACTTAAAAATTTATTCTTACATAGTTTTAGTGTTCAATATGATATTATTGCTTTCACTGAAACATGGTTGTGTAAAAATGTTCATAATAGCGAGATCCTTTCAAGTAATTTCACTATTTATAGACTTGACCGTGCTATGCGTAGAGGGGGTGGGGTGTTAATTGCTGTTAAATCCTGTATTCTCTCCGAAGGGTTTAGCTTTTCGTCCCTTCATGATGCAGAGATTATAGGTGTTAAATTAACTCTCCCATCGTGCTCCTTATTTATCACTTGCTCTTACATCCCTCCATCGTCTGATATACAAGTTTATGTTCAACATATAACTTGTATTAAAGAAATTTATGATCATGTAAATGATAAAGACTTGTTTCTGGTTTTGGGTGATTTTAATATTCCCAACACTTCTTGGTCATCAATTTTTAATACAAATTACTTTATTCCGACTATCGATCACTATCTCTTTGATGAATTGTTTAACTTGTCTATGTTTCAGATTAACTCTATTTCAAACCATCTTAATCGCACTCTAGATCTTGTGTTTGTTAATAATGATTCGCTCATAAATGTCGCGAGATCAACTCCTTTCTGCTTACCAGAGGATACACATCATCCCACTTTAGAGGTTTTATTCAGTGTTGATAATCCTCCCACTAATACTCCAATGCCTTCTAAGCTTAGTCGCTGTTATCGTAAATGCAATTTTGTTCTGCTTAATGAATTAATTAATTCAACAGACTGGTCTATTTTATATGAGTCGGTTGATATTAATTTGGCAGCATCGTTCTTTTATTCTACCTTAAACTCTATTCTGGATGTTTGTGTCCCTCTCTGCCGTATTTCGCCAGTTTCAAATAAGCCACCTTGGTTTACCAAAACACTTTCGAACTCAAGAAACATTAAAACCAAACGCTTCAGAAATTATAAAAAATCTGGCTCAAGTGTTGACTGGTCCAAATATTCCATTGCCAAGTCAAATTTCAATCTTTTGAATTCTAGTTGTTATGAGAATTATCTTATACGTTGCAAACGTCAGTTTGCTCGAGATCCTAAACAATTTTACTCATTTGTTAATTCGAAGCGTAAATCTTCTGGTTTGCCATCCTCATTTGTCCTTGGTGGTGTAAAAACTTGCAATGACCAGGATTCCTCTGATCTATTTGCTGATTTTTTTCGATCCACTTATTCTTCTGCTGATCTCAACAGCAACTCATATCCATATTCACTTCCTGAATTTGGGTCTATAAATGCTCCTAAAGTTACTGCAGCCTCTCTGGCTGCAGCCATTAGGACATTGAAATCATCTTTCTCTCGTGATGCCAATAATATTCCTAGTTGTGTGATTAAAGAATGCAGTGTTTCTCTTCAGTCACATCTACTAAAATTGTTTAACTTGTCCTTGGATACTTCTGTGTTCCCGTCAATTTGGAAAGATTCTTTTATCATTCCCTTATATAAAAAAGGTGGAATATCTGATATTTCCAATTATAGAGGCATTGCCAAATTATCTGCTATTCCGAAGTTATTTGAGAAAATAATAACGTCGGCCTTGCAGCATTTTTGCAAATCGATTATTCAACCATCTCAACATGGTTTTGTTCAAAATCGATCAACATCCTCTAATTTACTCGAGTTTACTTCGCTCATTAATGACAGCTTTGCTAAAAAAATGCAAACTGATGTTATTTATACTGACTTCAGTAAAGCATTTGACTCTGTACATCATCACATACTTATTCTTAAGCTTGAACGCTTAGGATTTTCACCTAGACTTGTGTCTTGGATTTCTTCCTATTTAATGGGTAGAACCCAAAGAGTCTTGCTGAGAACAGCTATGTCTAAAGAGATCTTTGTATCGTCTGGTGTACCTCAGGGTAGCCATTTGGGTCCATTGCTCTTTTCCCTTTTCATAAATGACCTTCCTAGCTGTATCTCACATTCCACCATATTTATGTATGCTGATGATGTTAAACTTTGCCTTCCCTACTCCAATGCCAATGGTCATCATCACCTTCAAGATGACCTAAATGCATTTTAACTTTGGTGTGTGGCAAACCAGCTGGACTTAAATTGTTCAAAGTGTACGGCAATGACCTTCAGTCGTACCGTTCCTCTAATTGCTGATTATAAAATCAGCAACACTTCCCTAAGACGCATCTATACAGTCAAAGATCTTGGTGTGCTCTTTGACTGTAAACTTAACTTCAATCTTCATATTTCTACCATCATTAATGAAGCCAAAAGTGTGCTTGGCTTTATTAAACGTTGGTCTAAGGAATTTAAAGACCCTTTTACCACCAAGCGATTATTTACTTCGCTTGTGCGTCCTATCTTAGAGTACTGCTCTGTTGTATGGTCTCCTCAGCATAAACTGTATCAGGATCGTATTGAATCGGTCCAAAAACAGTTTCTTCTCTTTGCCTTAAGAGACCTTAGATGGGACAGTAATGTACGATTACCGTCTTATCATAGTAGGCTCCAGCTTATTGACCTTCCATCACTAACCAATCGCAGGACAATTCTAGGAATTGTTTTTTTGCATAAATTGATTAGTGGTGACATTGATTCAGCCTCCCTGTTGGGTCGTCTAAGTTTTTCGGTTCCGTCCCGAACAACTAGACACTATCGGCCTCTCCACTTACCAGTCTGCACTAGGGATTATTCTTTGCACAGCGCGTTTTATGTCCTTTGTGCGAATTTTAACAAATACTATCACGTTTTTCCCTTAGAACTCTCTCTTCCTAAACTTAAATCTACTCTATCAGCTTATCTTAGGGAATTCACGCACAATGCCCAGACATAAGCATTGGTACACATTTTTCGTTGCCAATGTTGTGTTGTGAATTCTCAATTCTATTCTATACTCTTTTTCGACTATTCCTTTACACTTTTCTTTTTTGATTTCTCATTATCTGTATTTTCTCTTTCGCAACTTCTTTTAATCATTTTCCTTTTTCTGTACTAAATCTTTCTTAATTTTTTTTTCTTTTCTCTTTTTTTTTTTCCTTTTTTTATTTTTTATTTATTATTATTATTATTATTTATTTTGTTTTTTTTTATTTTATTTTTTTTTTATTTTTAATTTCATATAGTTAATTGATATGCCTTTAATATGTTGTTTAAGTTTTCTTACTAACACCTTTTTTTCATAGCTTCACTAGTAGCACTGACCATATTTGGCTGTGAAATGTGGGCATAGCTGGCCGGACTGGCAAATAAAACACCCCCATCGGGTCGGTGCTACTAGTGATATTCTCTGTACTTTGTTAGGCTTTTTATTTTTAGTTGACTCTATGTTTGTCAAGTACCCTTAAGGAAAATAAAAAATAAATAAATAAATTAAGGGCAGGTATATCGTATTTTACCTCCAAATCGGTCAACGCAGACTGGACTTTATTCCATAGGAACTCTAGCGTTTCTTTGCTCTCTAGAGTTTCCCCCTGGTTGCGGAGCTCTAGATTGACATGCACCTTTTCAATATGCTGCTTTAACACTAGAGCTCTTTTGCATACAAGTTCTACCATCTCATCCAATTCAGCCAATTCATGCTAGTGGATGGTATATCGGCGTCGATATCGGGGTCGGTAGCCTCGACCTTCATAAGGGCCTCTTTGTAGGTCCTGATATTTTCCATCAATACATCGTATATATTGTGGATAAAATACGGATGATTGCTTGGGATACCGAGTTTTATTAACGCCGAGGGATTGACAACGAACTCTTCTGCCAACTTATTCACGACTGCTAACGCATCCTTATCAGCTATGACCTTTAAAATGGTGTCATACAAGTTTGATTGCTTCTTTAGCATTTCAATAACCTTGTCTGATGGCATCTTGTTGCGGTTGTTGTAGTTTTTGTATACATATTTGTTATTGATTTACTTTTTGGCTTAGCCCGTTGGAGGTCTTTTTGTTTTGGTCGCCTGGTTGATCTTTCTGTGCCTCTACTCACAGCGTGGATTGGTAAGCTAAGAAGAAGAAATCACTTTTCTTATTTAAAAAAATAATTTTCCACTTCAATATGCACTTGTTACAACTTTTGATATTTAATAGTCTTGTGGTACGGATCCAAGGACCATGAACGAATACACTTGACTTAGATGGTGTTTAGTTTTGTATTAATCTTTATTATTTTGAGCCTTGGTTTATATACCCACGCACCTTTATATTTTCAACCCTTAAATCTAGTGCGTCTATTTCTGCGTGTGTAAGGCTCAGCATTGGTCTATTAAATATTCTCATCGCAGAGTTTATAAGGCTCCGCGATGGTCTATTAGCTATTCTTATCCTATTGCTGAGGTTTTAAGGCTCAGCGCTCGTCTCTTACGTATTCTTTTCGCTAATGGTAGCTCAAACTTGACTCATATGCTATCTATTTTATGCCAGCCATCGAGTACAACGTGCGTATGTTTCCATATTTATCATATTTCTATGCATGTTCATGAATAGTGATTGTATCATTATAATGCGTGTATTTGCAGAAGCTTAAGTCTCTAGTATTTGAAATACGCCTTTCAAAAAGTTGATGGTGAAGGGGAGGATATAAGAGTGGACGGTGAATTATAACAAAATTCTAAATTCTATAATGAATCTACATTTAAAATTTTGACACTCTAGATCTAAAGATGTGGGAGATATAATTTTATAACTGACTTTCGATAAGGTTTTTATCGATACAAATAACGGGATAAGTTATCGATTTTTTGTGATAAGCTCGATATGCGCGCTGTTTATACGGACATTTTTATAAAACTCAAGTCTCTAGCACTTATATCTTCTGAGACGCATTCATACATACGGACGGACGGACGGACAGAGAGACAGACAGGGCTAAATCGACTCAACTCGTCACCCTGATCAAGAATATATACACTTGGTGGTCTGTCGGACCTTCTCCTGTCTATTACATAAATTTCAACAAAACCATTATACCCTGATTTCCCATTTAAAATGGGTTAGGTTAGTTCTAATCAAACTCTGACATAAATTTATTAAAACTATTAATTATTACTGTATTATGTGGATCTGTTATTCTTTTAATAACCACTACAAATCTATCTTAATAAGTACTTTTTTTTAACTTTTGTATATCAAAATTAATATTTTACGTACATATATATGAAATATTTCAAGTTCTTATTGACATTTAAGATATTTAACTTTCTTACGGAGCTCTGAGTGCGGCAGCGTCCCGCTCAGTAACCAGCAGACAACCTCAACTCCCCAGTCACTCACGTGAAACTTCGATCGACTGCGCCAATCAGCTTTCGCGGTGCTCCCGATTTTTCTCATGTGCCGATCTAACCTAATTCTCCATATCCGTGTGTTGGCGAATTACAAGTTCTTTGCAAGTTCCACCCCTGAATTTACCTTGGCTGGAAGCGCTACCTTACAGTACAGAAGAAATTCTTAGATAATTATCCATTAGAACCATAAAAATCACAATATAATATCACATATTTATTATAATACTGTGAATACGTATTTCAAAATTATTTATATTTGATTTGATTGTTTGAATGATAACATATTTGTTACCTATTACTTAACGTTGTCATATCCATGTCTTTTTGTTCCAAGACAGCTATCAACTCATCCAGGGAGTCCGACTTTAATGCGGCATTTTTCGAGCCAACGTGATTGCCCAATTTAGTTTCATCCAACACGCACGCTGACTTCAAACGATCTGTTGACAATAAAGATTTAGGAGGCGTAAGTCTCTCAAAATAAAATTGAGCTGACTGATTGTCGATTCCTTCATCACTACATGAGCTATCATCCCGTTCAGTATTGTTTTGTTGTTCAGATGCTGTTGTCGAATTGTGATTGCTTTCCATTAAACCTAAAAATATTTAAAATCTATTATTCATGTCATTTCATAAACAAGTGATCTATAACTAATAAATTCAATGTCAATGTCAACTAGAGAGCTGCATGAGTGCCGAAAAAACGACTTCGAATTAACAATGCTCATATTGAGATGAGTGGCACCGAGTTCTAAACGAAAGTTGTATGAGTGAGTGAGTGCGCTCGTATATGACTTGGAGGCACAATATTCTATTGAGCGAAAAAGAATAAATAAGTTTGAGTCCGAGTATATGAGTTGCTTTGCCGAGTGTATGAGTTGCTGCGCTGCCAGCAACGAAAAAAAATAATAAGGAAAACACGAAGGGCAATGTAATTGTGTGTGTGCAAACCAGACGGCTGACACAGGGCAAATTTAGCGTTGCAATTTCGTAGCGACAACACATTCTTTATGCGTACGAATGCTTTCACACCTTTCCCATAAATAACAAACAAACGAAAAACTATGAAATTTTGCAGCTAGTTTTATGTAATAAGACATCAAAGTTTGAATTGTATGTAATATTTACATTAGAGTATCCGGCTATTTCTTGTCCTATAATGTCTGTATTGCTGTCAACTTGCTGATCTCAATATATTCAATTAGATACTTTGTATAATAATTAATTAATATAAAAGTTAATAAGATTATGGATAGATCGAAACATAACATAATGACATGAAAACACTAACATGCATGAGCAAGGCAAACCCTTTCAAAAGTTCGATATACTCTCTAAAGGGAAAGGGCAGAGAGGGAGAAGGAAAATAAAATAAATAAGTGCGCAATTAGGCTTCATATTAAAATGCGTGCTTTCTGCTTGACCGCTCGGGGCGCACTGATTTTGGCATTAGATTTTTTCAATGCTCAAGCCTTAAGCGACAGAGCCGATCAAATATGAAGTGTTGACACGAAGATATATGCATGCAAAAACTCAAGTGCCTCGACGCCTTTGTGCTTCGGTTAAATGTTGTATTCCTATTTAGGTCTTATTTATTCTCATTCTTTTTACTGAATGCAATGAGATATGAGGCATTGAGTCCATAGGAACTCACATTCTATCAACTTGTTTGTATTCCCTCACTCACTCACTCAGTCTCAATTCAAGTGGACTCAATTTTGCTAGGTTATGAGTGCGGCCATGCAGCTCTCTAATGTCAACTCAAGAGGGTAGCCAGTATTTACTGAACAAATGTAACTGCTTTCATATGCACTCGTACTAAAATATATTCAAATATAATACTAATAAACATAAAACACATAGACACATATTGTAAATCTATTTGCACAATTTTTTTTTTTTTTTTTTTTTTGCATAAATTCTTATATTACTTCGTGTTTGCAAAGATGGTCGACTTTTGAGCGAAGTTCGGCTATGCTCAATGTGTTCCTTGCTCTGTTAATGCTCTCTCAAGTATGTATTTCGAAGTCTTCATGGTGTGGTATGGGTGTGAAAACGTTGGCGATCATACAGTCCCTTGCTATATGTTATACGCCTGTGTGCGAAACTCTGAGGCAATTTCAAATCCCAACATTTTTCTCACATACTACAGTCAAGGAAAAAAGTCAGCAAACACTACACATTTTCCGATATTTCGGGTTTTTGCAACGAAAATAAAAACAAGTATGAACTTTGCAGTCGGGAGATACGGATGGCAGAAAACTTATTCACAGCCCGAATGCTGTCCACCCGTTGAAACAAACATTTGGTGATCCAACCATGTCGAAAACTCAAGTTTACGATTATTATAAATCGTTCGAAGAGGGGCGAGAAGAAGTGAACGATTTACCACGTTCAGGACGCTCTTCGACCTCTTCAACTGAAGAAAACGTTGACAAAATAAAAGAAATGCTGCTCGAAAATTGTCATTATAGTTAATATTATCTAATAATAATATTATCTTGGCGTTATTAGACGTTTGAGAGAGAATGTTCGTCGCAAAAGATCAGATTTGCGGCGGAACAACAGTTTGGTTTTGCACCACGATAATGCACCAGCACACAAAGCGATCATTGTGAATGCGTTTTGGAAGAAAAATTCAAACAGCCACCGTATCCTTCAGATTTGGCCCCGTATGACTTTTCCGTTTCCACAAGTCAAGTTGCCACTTCGTGGAGCCCGTTTTAAGAGCATAGAAGCGTCAAAACTAAAAATTGTAACGCACACATAATGTTGACTTGTTCCAAATGACGCTGTAACCAAACTAATTGACACATAGGAAAAAAATTGTTTAGAAATATTCTCAAAGGAAAAATTTAAAATGAGAATTTCCGGGTACTTATTTGACATATTGTATACTTTGTGGGGTCTGCCACGCCTCCTTCTGCCTGTTACATACATTTTGACAAAACCATTATACCCTGATTTCCCATTTTCAATGGGTCCAGGGTATAATTAACACAAAGAACGTAAAATACACTGTGCAAAGAATAATCCCTAGTGCACACAAGTAAATGAAGCGGCCAATAGTATCTAGTTGTTCGGGACGGAACCGAAAAATTTAGACGACTCAACAAAGAGGACGAATCAATATCGCCTCTAATCAATTTATGCAGAAAAACAATTCCTAAAATTGTTCTGCGATTAGTTAGCGATGGAAGATCAATTGGCTGGAGCCTACTATGATAAGACGGTAATCGTACATTACTGTCCCATCTAAGGTCTCTTTAGGCAAAGAGAAGAAACTGTATTTTTGACCAATTCGATACAATCCCGATACAGTTTATGCTGTGGAGACCATATAGAACAGAGCAATATTCTAAGATAGGACGCACAAGCGAAATAAATAATCGCTTGGTAATAAAAGGATCTGTAAATTCCTTAGAAACGATTAATAAAGCCAAGCACACTTCTGGCTTAATTAATAATGGTAGAAATATGAAGATTAAAGTTTCTTTACAGTCAAATAACACAGCAAGATCTTTGACTGTAAAGATGCGTCGTAAGGAAATGTTGCTAATTTTATAATCAGCATTTAGAGGAACGGTACGACTGAAGGTAATTGTAATACACTTTGAGCAATTTAATTAGAGGACGTTGATCGATTTTGAACAAAACCATGTTGGGATGGTTGAATAATCGATTTGCAAAAATGCTGCAAGGCCGATGTTATAATTTTCTCAAATAACTTCGGAATAGCAGATAATTTAGCAATACCTCTATAATTGGAAATGTCAGGTGGGACATCTGATATTGATATTGATTCACGAAAGTGAAATGAGTATATTAGTTTTGAGGAATATCCGTCTTGCTGTCCGTCCGTGTGAACGCAGTTCATTTCAGCGCTATTGAAAGTAGATACTTGAAATTTGGAACACATACTCGTGTATATCTCCCATTTATAAAGTGTTTTCCCGATCCGCCCACTAGGGGCGTGGCAAATCGGAAAATGCTTTTGCAGTTAGGTAACCGTTAGCTCGTACTAAGAACTGGCCAAAAATGAGGTGTCAACGGCCAGTAGGGGCGTGGCAAATCGAGAAAAACTGCACTTTCTACTGTATTAGAGCTGAAGTTATGTACTAAATTGCTGATGGGATGTGAATGGGTATTCTGCAGTCGGTAACGCCCGACAGCAAAATTTTTACTTGTTTATATAGGGGAATTATGAAAGATTCTTTCCAAATTGAATGGAACACAGAAGTATCCAAGGACAAGTTCAGCACTTCTAGTAATTGTGACTGAAGAGAAGCACTGCACTCTTTAATCACACAACTAGGAATATTATCTGCACCACGAGAGAAAGATGATTTCAATGTCCTAATGGCTGCAGCCAGAGAGGCTGCAGTAACTTTAGGAGCATTTATAGACCCAAATTCAGGAAGTGAATATGGATATGAGTTGCTTTAGAGATCAGCAGAAGAATAAGTGGATTGAAAAAAATCAGCAAATAGATCAGAGGAATCCTGGTCATTGCAAGTTTTTACACCACCAAGGACAAATGAGGACGGTAAACCAGAAGATTTACGCTTCGAATTAACAAATGAGTAAAATTGTTTAGGATCTCGAGCAAACTGAAGTTTGCAACGTATAAGATAATTCTCATAACAACTAGAATTTAAAAGATTGAAATTGGACTTGGCAATGGAATATTTGGACTAGTCAACACTTGAACCAGATTTTTTATAATTTCTGAAACATTTGGCTTTAATGTTTCTTAAGTTCGAAAGTGTTTTGGTAAACCAAGGTGGCTTATTTGAAACCGGCGAAATACGGCAGAGAGGGACACAAACATCCAGAATAGAGTTTAAGGTAGAATAAAAGAACGATGCTGCCAAATTAAAATCAACCGACTCATATAAAATAGACCAGTCTGTTGAATTAATTAATTCATTAAGCAGATCACAATTGCATTTACGATAACAGCGACTAAGCTTAGAAGGCATTGGAGTATTAGTGGGAGGATTATCAACAGTTAATAAAACCTCTAAAATGGGATGATGTGTATCCTCTGGTAAGCAGAAAGGAGTTGATCTCGCGACATTAATGAGCGAATCATGATTAACAAATACAAGATCTAGAAAGCGATTTAGATGGCTTGAAATAGAGTTAATCTGAAACATAGACAGGTTAAGCAATTCATCAAAGAGATAGTGATCGATAGTCGGTGTAAGGTGGCCTTTTCGCCCACCTTACATATTGCATTACAGCTGTTGAGGTTGCAGGAGTTTGTAGTAAGTAAGTTAGTTAGTAAGTTATATTTGTAGTAAGTAAGTTAGTTAGTAAGTTGTATTCGTAGTAAGTAAGGTAGCAAGTAAGTTTATGAATTAATTAATTTTGTAGCCATTAAGTTTATACTCTGGAGTTATCGCATATTTTGGTAGATAGTAAGTAGGCTAAGTGTTAGATAGTTAAGTAGATATAGGTGCCATAGCTATTAACTCTAGACAGTAAGCGAAATTCGAATTAGTAGGCGCGCACGCGATCAGCAATGCAACCGTGCGGCTTGAAAGCTCACGGTGGCTAATTGCATTGCTGGTCGCGTGGTGAAATCTGCAGAGCGGGATGAGAAGCTTGTAAGCTGCGCGCAAGAGTTAGTTAGTTTTGAGCTCTCGATGTGAGCGGTTTAGAAAAGGGATAAAAGAAAACAAGAAAGCAGATAAGCGAGGGGTAGAAGGTATAAGGTAACATGAAATAAAATGAGAAATGTATATTGTAGAAACAGTTGCGTACTTATTTGTAGTTAGTTTGCTAACAACAATCCACTAATAATCATAACAATACTAACTAGTGGTTAGAACGAGGGCAAATCCCGTTCGCCAGAAGGTCAAAACTCTGGCAGGCAAAATCGCGTGGTCTGGAGTGAACGCCGGCGACAACGCTGGGCGTTCCTCGATCCGCGATCCACCAATTGTAGTAGCCCCATTAATACCCCGCAATACGCCCTTTTAACCCCGACCCCAGCAATCTGGAGTGCGCTTAATCGCGCCACTCGATCGCTGCAGCCTTCCCACGTGCAAACGTGTGGGCGTGGTCGGCGAGTTCGGGCTGCGTGGCCATTTAATACATAATAACTCCCCCACCCTCTCCTATTTCTCTAACCACGCATAGTCCCGTACTAATTTACAAATGTCTTGTAAGTTGTGGCCCTGGGCAGACTGAGACTCTGACCCCGGTTGAAACATAACCTTAAAATTGTAACCTTACAAGTGGCGCCCGAGCAGGGACGCGGGGCTAGAGGGAGTGTGGTATACGGGCGGTGTAAAATACCGCCGGCATACCCTAATAGAGGTGGTATTTTGTTTTAAAATTGTTGGTGGCGGTTAATGTGGATAGAGTAGTGTGCATGTGAAAGTGACAAAAAACTAAGAACATTCGCGAAAAGCGTGGAAAATTTAAAAGCGAATATACCCTACGACGGCCACGGGGTCGAGGGTAAAAACTTCGAGAAGCGTCGAGCGAAAGAAAAGAAAAAAAAAACGGGATTAGAAAACCGTTACGGCGCCGAAAAAGTACAGTGCGCGCGAAAATATTACGCAGAAGCGTAAGCCGAAAACGCATATGCATAAGCATATGCACGCGCGGGGGCAGAATAGCGAACGTCGCCGAAATCCAGCGAGAGAGGAAAAAGTGAGCGAAGAGAGGTGGTAAGAATATAAAACGGGTATATGTGCCCACTCCGAGAGTAAGTAACAGGAAAAAAAAAAGAGAGAAAGAAGGGTATCATGAGTGCAGCAAGAAACCAAAAGCTGAATCTGAAAGTGGTAAAAAGTGAGCGAAATGAAACATCATTAAGAGACAGTGTAATTGCAGCGAGAAATTAATAAATGAATGTAAAAGTGTTTGCGAGCGAATATACCCGGTGACAGGGAAGTTAAATTGTGAAGGGTATTAGCGCACGCATATGCAAGCGTGCATAGATGTGTGTATATATGTATGCACAATGTGCGCATAAACGAATGTATATATGTATGTATGCATATGTATATATACAGGCATATAAAAATTGGCATAGAGAGAGTAAATAGTAAAGCGTTCGATAAAGCGCACATATATATATGTCGGAGATGGCTCTGAATTATCGTGCTCCATAATAACTTCTTAATTTCAGTAGGCGATATTTGTTCTTTTGCTTTTGAACGCAGCGAGTCGCAATTGTCTCGTTGTTACTTCTGCTGTCCTCAGACTAAAAGCCACGTACGCACAGCCTCAACGCTCGTGCTTCTTTTTTCTTTACATAACAACTACAATCGCGCCACACTCGGCCGAGGCATCTCTCTCGCTCTCGGGCCTCGTTCTCGGCATAGAATTTACCGCTAACCGACATTCCTCAGTCATCATTTACTTTGCTTATTGCATTGTACATAGTAGCAACACAGCTCGTTGCTATGAAGTTTTACAACACCGCAATACCGTGTCAGACTCACTGATGTGGCAACGCAGCATTACATTGCTACGTCATCAACATTTTACATTCATGTTATTAACATAACATGCTCCTGTTATGTCAAATTCTCATGTTAATTACATAAGTCTCTGACACGGCCTTCCTGACGATTACACGTCCTCGTGTATGAAATTAAACACTCTGATTAGAATCATATCTTTTTTTTTTTAATCAAAATAAGTCAACTCTTTTACATGGTTTCATCATTCAACACAACATATTCGCTTCATATAAACATTTACATTAATTTACAATTAAATCTTTCTGTTCATTACCCGCATAGTCATTACTTTATCTTATTACACATTTTTCAAATGTCTTCAAATGTTAGTTAATACAAATAAACTCAACCATTTGGCTTTCATGTTTGTCTCACATCTATTTAGATCTTCATATGTCAGCGTTACGGGATATCTCATTTACATTTTCAAAGTACATCGTACTCTTCCGTAACAACTCGCCCATTTGGCTTTCCATCAAATGACAGTTTGGCAGGATATCACTCAAATTTAGTAGCTCGTACTCTTCTGCTCAAACCCGACCATTTGGCTATCCATCAAATGACAGTTTGGCAGGATATCACTCCAATTCAGTAGCTTGTACTCTTCTGCGCAAACCCGACCATTTGGCTATCCATTTTATCATACCACAGTTAAACAGGCTCTTGCCGCCACTCTGCGACGATATGTACCACATGTACCTTGATCTCTCACTAGATCAACTGTCCGCCATGAACAATGTCAGCCTTCACCAGCGTGAACATTGACACTTGAACCTAGCCTCTGTGTATGATGTCCTCCACACCTTCTAGGTGGCAGAGGTAACCTTTTGACCAGCGTCTGTTTCACCGTGGTCAATGTCGTCAAACATTTCTCTTTCGACTTGCCTATCGGGTAATGCTCGTAAAAACTCATGCGAATACTAATATTTTCTTTTATTCGTTAATGATTTCAAAATGTAACGGTCACCTTTTAGCAATTCAGTCACTACAAATGGTCCCTTAAATTTTGGATCCAATTTTGTCTGATGTCGCTCTTCACTTTTTAACAAAACATAATCACCAACTTTGTATTGCCTTATTTTTGCCTTGTTTTTATCTACTCTATTTTTGTCATACTCGGCATTCCTGACCATATTCTCTTTAGCTTTAATTCTCGCTTCATTACGATCAATTTTCGTTTCTTCACCGATAGGTAGCATGCCCAAGGGCCTTGCTGCCCTACCGATCAATAACTCTAGTGGACTAAAGTTAGTTACTCTATTGGTCGTGCAATTTCTGGCTAACTGTACTTCCTTTAAAGCTTCTTGCCATGTTCGTGAACTTGTTTCCACTGCTGTCAACATACTTTTGATAGTCCTCATCACGCGCTCCACTTGCCCATTAGCTCTACTAGCGCTTGTTGCTATTAAATGCAAATCTATTTTGTTATTTGAACAAAAATCTTTAAAACCGCTACTTGCAAAGCTTCTGCCCTGATCTGCAATAATACGGTTAGGTGCTCCAAAAAGTGCTATAGTTGACTTTACGGCTTCAATGCAATTATTTGTGTCAAGGTTTAACGTGTGATGTAAATGGACAAACTTAGTAAATGCATCTACCTGAACAATGACATATTCTTTAACATCATTTTTGCCACTCAACTTGCCGCTAATATCTATATGTATAGTGTGCCAAGGTATTTCAATCTTGGGAATGGGATGCATTTCCATTTGTATTCTTCCGGACGAAGGCTTAGACAATTTACACGTTATGCAATTCTCTACAAATTTCCTTACATATTTCGTCATGTTTTTAAACCAATATTGCTCAAAGACCTTGTCCAGAGTTTTCTGCCAACCCAAATGCATTATTGCTTCATGCACATGATTAATTACGGACCACTTAAATGCATTCGGAATCACAGGCAGGCAACGTGTTTTGCCATTTCGCTGAATAATGCGATACAGCAACCCGGCTCTAATTTCGTATGTTCTTAAAACATCATTTTGGGTTTCCCCAGCATTTAATTGCTTTACTATATCCATTATTTCTGAATCGCGTTGCTGCTCTGCCAATAGCCAATTAACTGTGATTTCTGCTAAGTCCACACGAGCTTCTACTTTCTTTACAATTTTGACCTCTTTGGGTAATGGATTTCGAGACAGAAAATCTACATGAGCCATTTGACTGCCTTTCCGATATTCAACATTGAAATCAAATGATTGTAAGTACGCCCAGCATCGATGCACTCTTGGCGTCAATTCAGCTTTTGTACGGCTTGCTTTTAATGAATTGCAATCAGTATATACGGAAAATTTTGTGCCATGTAAATAATGGCGAAAGTGCTTTACAGCATTGTACACTGCCAGAGTTTCCAACTCATATGAATGATATTTGGATTCTGACGCTGACGTACATTTGCTGTAGTACTCGACTACTCTACATTTGCCTTCTTGTTTATGCATGAGCATAGCACCATAACCGTTCGAGCTTGCATCTGTGTGAAGTTCTATTGGGAGTTGCGGATCAAAAATGATAAGCACTGGGTCACTTGTCAACATGGAAATGATTTTTTGACGTATTTGTTCATGCTCCTCCTTCCAGACAAATCCGCTATTTTTCGCAGTCAAGTGATACAACGGTTTCATTTGTTCAGAAAATCTAGGTACAAACTGCCTGAAATATGAGGCCAGGCCTATAAATTGCCTTAATTGTGTGACACTATTTGGCTTTGGTAAAGCGGACAACGCCTCTATTTTTCTCGGATTTGGTTTTATTTCACCGTTTTTTATATAAAATCCGAGGTACTCAATTCCTGTTCTTAAAAACGCACATTTCTTTATATTAAACGAAAATCCTGCATTTGCCAATGCCTTTAAAACGACTGCCAACCTTTCAAATGCTTGTTCTTTTGATTCTGCCACAATCAAAACATCATCAATGTAAACAACTGCATATGAATATGCCAATTCACCCAAAGCTTTTACAATCGCACGCTGAAACACTGACGAGGCATTCTTAAGGCCAAACGGCATAGCTAAAAATTCGTATTGACCCTCTGGAGTCACAAAAGCGGTTCGCTCAATAGAATCTTCGTGTATGGGTATTTGATAAAACCCACTTGCCATGTCCAGACTGGAAAAATATTTTCCACCTCGTAATCTGGCTATCTGATCTGATATCAATGGAAGGGGATATTTATCAGACACTGTATTCGCATTTAATTCTCGGTAGTCTATACACAATCTATCACTACCATCCTTCTTCTTAGCCAATAACATTGGACTAGCAAATGGTGAGCTGCTTGCTCGTATGACATTTTGTTTAATCATTTGCTGGATTTTTCCTCTAACAAGTTCCTTCTCGTCTGCGCTCAGCCTATATGGTCGTCTTTGAACTGTTTTATTTTTATCTAACAACCTAATTTCTAAAGCACCAGTCGATACACGTCTATTTGGTATTCCATCTATGAAATCATTTGAATACTCAGCAAGTATTTCTTTTAATTTTCGCCTATCACTTTCATTCAGTTCAACATTATTACCAATTAGATTTTCTAGAAATTTAGTATTACTTTCTTTGTAGGTTTCATTAATTTGTTTTATTTTATAAATGTCAAATTTGTCAGCTTCAATTAAGACACCAAAACCGAGCTGTAAGATTTCTCGACCAATCATTACATTATGCTTCAAGCAATCATCTGCTACTACGTGAAATAATATTTCTAGATTAAATTGAGACACTTGAACTGTAGCCAAAATTTGCAAATGGCTTTTCACAACATTTTCTCCTATACCTCTTAATATTGTCAGATTATTAATTCGCTTGCCAGATAACTTATTACTTAATGTTTCTTTGATCAAAGAGCACTCGGCGCCCGAGTCAAAGAAAAATGGAAAGAGCTCACCCAGTTGGTACATTTTTCCCTTTGGCTCTATGACTGTACACAAGTTTACTCGCTTCTCAATACTGCCAGATGATACTTCTCTCTTCAGACAAGCTGATGCAATGTGACCTATGTCGCCGCACTTATAACAAGTCACTCCTGCTCTCTCTCGTCCTGATGTAGAGTGTGGTCGATGTGGCCTTGTATCGGGTTTCTCGTCTGCTTTCTTCTTACGGCACTCGGCTACCTTGTGTCCAGTTTTCCCACAGTAAAAGCATTTGCTTGGATTTTGCATCTTTTGTCTTTTCCTTTCTGGCTCTGAACCCGACGGCAAATGATCGCTTCGTTTAAATGCATAAGCTTTTAATTGTTGTTGCATTTCGTTGCGCGTTTTTACATTTGTTGTAAAAATTAATTTTTGTAATTTTGCGTCAAATTTTGATGCATGTGCCAGCACGACAGCGACAGCAATCTCTTCCAATTTCATCGAATTCCAGTTCGTCAATAATGACGTCACCAATCGGCTAGCGTAAACCGAAATACATTCGTTAGCATTCGGGCGTCCGTTAAGCATGTTCGTCAAAAAGGCTGCTGGCGTCTCTATGCCCTCATATCGTTGTATGAACAACTCGCCGAACTCTGGCCAAGTTATGCCGGTGTGACAGATTTGGGCAAGCCACGGTGAAGAGCTCCCCACTAATGCCTTTGTAAGCGCCATTACTAGTGCACTGCCTTCCAGAGGATGCTCAGATAGAATCATATC
Organism: Drosophila aldrichi; assembly: GCA_035045965.1. NCBI lineage: Eukaryota > Metazoa > Arthropoda > Insecta > Diptera > Drosophilidae > Drosophila > Drosophila aldrichi. Next base: position 358,168 of record JAWNOM010000516.1, read on the forward strand.
GGTTGTTCTATACCACGCTAGGGCGTCAGCTCCCGGTGCATCAGGATTGAATATTGGTAGAGTAGTTGTTGTTGTTTTTGCTGCTGTCTGCATTGACTTTAACATCTCCATAAATTTGTTATTTTGCGACTCCAGTATCGCTTCCAGCATGCGTCCTGATATTTCTTGTGGGTGGGGGCATCCCACTTCTGATGTCGGAGATGGCTCTGAATTATCGTGCTCCATAATAACTTCTTAATTTCAGTAGGCGATATTTGTTCTTTTGCTTTTGAACGCAGCGAGTCGCAATTGTCTCGTTGTTACTTCTGCTGTCCTCAGACTAAAAGCCACGTACGCACAGCCTCAACGCTCGTGCTTCTTTTTTCTTTACATAACAACTACAATCGCGCCACACTCGGCCGAGTCATCTCTCTCGCTCTCGGGCCTCGTTCTCGGCATAGAATTTACCGCTAACCGACATTCCTCAGTCATCATTTACTTTGCTTATTGCATTGTACATAGTAGCAACACAGCTCGTTGCTATGAAGTTTTACAACACCGCAATACCGTGTCAGACTCACTGACGTGGCAACGCAGCATTACATTGCTACGTCATCAACATTTTACATTCATGCTCCTGTTATGTCAAATTCTCATGTTAATTACATAAATCTCTGACATATATGTATATATGTGCATGTGGAAATTGGTGGAGAGTGCATAGTGGTGAATATCTTATAATACGCGCATAGACGAATGCGCATATGTATGTATGCATATATATATATACATATATATACTTGCATGAGCGAGTGAGGAGTACTTGGCGAGAGAGTGAAGAGTTTTGTGCATAGGCAAAAGGGCAAGCGCGCATGTGTATATATGCATAGGTGCAAGTGAGAAGGCCAGCGCAAATGTATATATATGTATGCGAGAATAGATCAAGAGAGAGAGAGAGAGTAATTGGTCAAGCGTAGGCGTGTGATTGTGCGCATATGACACTGGGTGAATTTTGGCATATATGATCTTGCGTGTGAAAGAGAATGCATGTGTGATTATGCGCATATGACACTAGGCTAATATTTGAAAGTGAGAGTGGACAGTGGGCCGAAGCCGATATAAAATAAAGTGAATAGTGAACAAATAATAAGCGATACTTAAATAAATAATAATAAATAATTAAATAAATATTAAATGAATAAAAATAAATAAATATTAAATAAATTAAAAATATAAACAAATAAAAATTATAAATAAATACAAATTATAAATAAATAAAAATTATAAACAAATAAAAATTATAAATAAATGAAAATTTTAAATAAATAAAAATTATAAATAAATAAAAATTATAAATAAATAAAAATTATAAACAAATAAAAATTATAAATAAATGAAAATTTTAAACAAATAAAAATTATAAATAAACAAAAATTATAAATAAATAAAAATTATAAATAAATTAAAATTATAAAAAAAAATAAAAATAAATAAATAAATAAAAAAAAATAATAATAAATAAATAAATAAATGAATAGAAATTAATAACAATTAATAACAAGTAAGTAAATAATTCATGAATACACAATAAATAAATAAATGAAAGAAGGTTAGAGTGCTTGATAATAGGGTCGGTGAGGAGTGAAACGAAGAGGAACCAAACCCAGTGGGGTCAAATAAAAGTTGTGAATGAGAGGAAGAAAAGTCAGTTTAAATAGAAGTGAAGAAAAGCCAGGTAAAATTAGCGTGGAAAAGGTGGAATAAGGTAAAGTAGAGATGAAATTGAAGATGAATGAGACTAAAATAAATGAATACAAATAAAATAAAAGTAAAGAAAAGGAAAATAAAACGAAGTAGATTAATAAAAAAAAAAAAAAAAAAAAAAAAAAAAAAGAGCTAAACGATTGGAGATCATAAGTAACCAAAGACACAGAGCATCAAGGATGGAAGGAGCGGCATCCCACAGTTCGGGACTTAACGTCGGCTGGGTTTACCAGCGCTGCAAAGAAGAATTGATAGCGGTAGCACGAGATCTCGGCCTTGACGACGAGGGCCGCGTGGAGGATTTAAGAAAGAGATTGTCGTCATACATCCAGGGCGGCGGCTATTCGGCGGAAGTCAAAGGGCGACTGACCGAATGGGAGGCACGATTCTCTTCGGGAGGCGCGATGTCGAGCATGGGCCTACGAGAACGCATCCCCGGAATACAGATTGTACGTACGGAGGCACGATTTCTCGTCTCTAACACAGCTGACCCAGATGGCCGCGGAGTTCGAGAACGTGAGGAGTCAACAAAGAGAACAAGGAAGGAAGGCCACTGCGGAGAACATCTGGCCCAAGACAGTGGAGGTGCGGCAGAATAATCCTTTCCGCGCAAAGACATCTGATCCCCGATCCGGAGGACAAGTCGAGGGACGGATAGAGACGCCGGCGGCGGCACAGTCGGCGGAGGCAACTAGCCGGATGATGGCCCAGGACGCTGGACCTAGGCCGAGCCGAGTTTGTTATCGATGTGCACAACCCGGACACTTCGCGCGAGAGTGTCATAACGCACAGGTGTTTTGTCGACACTGCGGTCAGCGAGGCCGGACTGCGAGGGAGTGCTGCGAACGAGACAGCTCGGGAAACGGCCAGGGGCGCCCTCCAAGAGAGCGGAGCGGCGCCAATTAAACACGGAAGATGAGGAGAGGAACCCGCTCCGAGTAAAGGAGTGGAAGATCGTCGCGTCGGTGACCGTCGGGAGTCAAAGAATGACCGCCACGATCGACACTGGAGCCACGCGCAGTTTTGTCAGTGAGAACTGCGTGCGCCGACGGACGATAGGAGGCGAGCGTTGCCAGGTTGAGTCGCGGATCAGGTTGGCCCATGGGTCAGCATTGGACGTGACGGAGATGGTGAGAACGGATGTGAGCCTGGCAGGAAAAACGGCGGAAGTGAACTTGCTGATAATGCCGACCATGCTGGACCATGTCATCCTTGGCATGGACTTCCTATGCGCCATCGGCACTACGGTGCGTTGCGGCAACGCGGAGCTCGAGATGAGGATGGTGGCACACCGCCCGACGAGGACAGAGAAAAGATGAGAAGAATGGAAAAGGGAACTCCGGAGGAGGGACTTAGAGGGAGTCTCCCAGCGACAAGGAGAGACAGAAAGGAAAGAAGCGAGATACTTGAAGACAAAAGGGGAGCTGGGCCTCCCGCGAGAGCTGCGAAGCAGAGCGAGGACTTGAGGAGCGGACCCGAGCTATAGGAATAGCAATAGCAAGGAGTGGCCGGATGAGTTAGAGACGAGAGAAGCAGCGGAGAGCGAATACGGAGGACATGAACGATCCGCGCCCAATAGCAAGGAGTGGCCGGATGAGCTAGAGAAAGAACTGCAGGAGTTCCTCGAGGCAGAGTTGGCATTGTTCGAGGACCTCGAAGGCGTGACGCACATCGCTGAGCATAGCATCCGGATGAAGGACGACAAGCCTTTGAAGCAAAGGTACTACCCTAAATATCCGGCTATGCAAAGAGTGATCGACGAAAAGGTGGACGAGCTGCTTCAAGCCGGAGCGATTGAACCGTCGAAGAGCCCACACAGCGCACCCATAGTCTTAGTCAAGAAAAAGACTGGGGACTGGCGCATGTGTATAGATTATCGACAGCTCAACGCTCACTCAGTTCCGGATGCGTACCCTGTTCCGCGGATTCTTCACATTTTGGAGAAGTTACGACACGCACGATTCATATCCACGTTGGATCTAAAGAGCGGTTACTGGCAGATCCCAATGGCGGCGGATAGCAGGGAGTACACGGCGTTTACCGTGCCAGGCAGAGGATTGTTCCAATGGCGAGTGATGCCATTCGGTTTGCATTCGGCGGGGCACTGGACATTGGACACAGTCATTGGACCCGACATGGAGCCTCATGCGTTTGCATATCTCGACGATATAGTAGTCATCGGAGCGACGAAGGAGCAACACGTGGCCAACCTGAAGGAAGTTTTCCGACGGTTGCGAAAGGCCAATCTCAGACTTAACAGAAAGAAATGTAGTTTCTTTCGAGCGAAGTTGGCGTACCTTGGCCACGTAATAAACGGAGAGGGGATTTGCACTGATCCCGCGAAGGTCGAGGCGATCCAGAGCCTCCCATCGCCTTCGAATCTCAAGGAGCTGCGGCAGTGCCTAGGAATGGCGTCGTGGTATCGTGGTGATAGCATACGCAGCCGGAAGTTACTGAAGGCAGAGCTAAACTACTCGGCAACGGAGAAGGAGTGCCTCGCGATCGTCTTGGCGATCCGAAAGATGCGATGCTACCTGGAGGGCTACAGATTCGACGTGGTTACGGATCACCTATCGCTGAAATGGCTCAACTCCATAGAAAGTCCCACGGGCAGGATCGCTCGGTGGGCGCTAGAGTTGCAGCAATACCAGTTCGACATACGTTATCGTCGAGGAAGCTTAAACGTAGTGGCAGACGCATTGTCCCGGCAGCCCATAGACAGTTGCGAGCAGGCCGTGGAAGAAAATCCTCTTTGCGGATGGATAACAAGGATGCGTGAAAGGATCGCAAAGGAGCCTGAGAAATTCCAGGATTATGTGGAAGAGAACGGGCAGTTATATCGGAATATAGGCCATCGGATAGACGAGGAAGATTTCATCCCATGGAAGCTCTGCGTCCCAAGCAGTTTGAGGGGCAGAGTGATGAGGGAGTGTCACGACGCTCCCACGGCCGGACATCAAGGAGTGAGGAAGACGGCGGCACGACTTGCGCAAAGGTACTACTGGCCGGGTATGTTCCGGGATGCCGCCAAGTACGTGAAGTGTTGCGAGACGTGCCAAAGATTCAAATGCGTGCAACAAAAGCTGACCGGGCATATGCTCACCAGGCAGGTGGCGGAGCCAATGACGGTCGTGTGCGCAGACTTCGTGGGACCTTTGCCTCGTTCCAAGCGTGGGAACACAATGTTGTTAGTGTTCCACGACGCTTTCGCTAAATGGGTGGAGCTGGTGCCATTGAGGAGAGCGACTACCGCTCTGCTGCAACTGGCGTTCCGGGAACGTATACTCAGCAGATTTGGAGTACCCAGGACATTCGTTTGCGACAACGGCGTACAATTTACAAGCAGAAGTTTCAAGGCGTTCATGGAATCCTTGGGGGTCACACTCCAGTACACGGCGCCTTATTCGCCGCAGGAGAACCCGACGGAGAGAACAAATCGCACGGTGAAGACAATGATAGCCCAGTATATCGAAGGCCACCAGAGCTCATGGGACGAGCTGTTGCCGGAGATAACGCTAGCAGTCAACTCGAGCGTGGCCGACTCCACAGGCTTCACTCCAGCGTTTCTGATGTTAGGGCGGGAGCAACGCCTACCCGCCGCTTTGTACGATGAAGTCACTCCCGGTTCCGCGACTAGAGAGACCCAGCCCGAGGCCAAAGGAGTCAAAATGAGAGAAATTTTTGACATAGTACGCAGTAACTTGCAGCGAGCATCGAAGGATCAAGGCAGGCACTACAACTTGAGACGGCGTGACTGGAGACCAGCGTTGGGTTCGACGGTTCTGTTGCGACAACATCAACTGTCGAACGCGGTGGAAGGATTCGCGGCGAAACTGGCGCCCAAATTCGACGGTCCTTACAAGGTCGTTAAGTTCCTATCCCCCAACGTGGTACGCCTGGCGAAGGAGGGCGAACGTAAGAGAAGGGTGGCCAACATTGCGCAGTTGAAGCCATTCCATCAAGAAGACGAAGAAAGCGACACGATCCCGAAAACCGAGACCGGTACAACTCGTACAGGCCAGGTACACAACGGTGTACATCCAGGTGCCCAGGGGGGGCACCACGCCACCACTCGTGGAGGAGCCGCCATCTCCGCCCACCGGGCAGCCCGAAGTCGGACGCACAGAGATGTGCGGAAGACGGAGCCCCGTCGAGGTGGGCGACTCCGACGCCGTGGACGGCAAGCGAGGACGAAGAAGCTCCGGCGGCAGAAACAGACGACAGATCCCCGTCACGGGGGTGGGAAGGCGGCAGGGAGCATTGTCCCTCCGTCGATGACCCCGCCCCGGAGACCGCGGCGCGGGATGGAGTGGAGGAAGGGCACAGCGATGTGTCGAGAAGTTCCGGCGAGGAGTTCCAGGCCGAGGATGCGAGCCCCGAGGAAGGCGGCATTGCAAGCCCCGCTCCCCGAGGGCTGGACGATGGATCCCCGTCACGGGGGCGGGAAGGCGGCAGGGAGCATTGTCCTTCCGTCGATGACCCCGCCCCGGAGACCGCGGCGCGGGACAGGGCAGAAGTGGAACAGCTGAGCGTGTCGCGTAGTTCCGATGAGGAATTCCAAGTGGAGGACGCGAATCCGGAGGAGGATATTACCGCAGATCCTGTTCCCCAACGCCGAACTGACGCCGACGTTGAGAGGGACCGGCAGCCTGAATTCGTCAGGATCTCGTTGTGTTATACGCCGGGAACGGTTGAAAATCGGCGCCTGTTGCGCTCGTCGCAGTCCAGCGTAGAATGCCCGACAGATCAAGGCCAGGCGTCCAGGCGTAAGCGTCGTCGGCGACGACGAAGAGGACGACCAGTGCCCGCGCGCGAACCGGACACCCGCGCCCCGGCCAGTCAAGGGAATCCAACGGACGGCGCCGAGGACCAATCCGCGCGTCGACAGCGCAGGGAGCGCAGCCAGGCTGGGAGCGGCCGAGAACGCGACGAGCGCAAAGACGAGTCGATGGAGGAGAGCGAGGAGAGGCGTCTATTGGCAGACATGGCAGAGCTGTTGGACGGATGGGAGGTGAGCCTCGAGGACGCGCTGGGCGCAGAGGACGTGGAAGCGATAAGGATGTTACCGCTGATCCCCGTCAACTGGAGGGTACGCCCTGCTGGCGCCGAGCTGAGCGAGGAGGTTTTCCAACTCCTGAGGCGGGAGGTGGAGACGCGTAGACGGCAGCACAGGAGAACCCGTTTCCGGGTCGCGGCGGGGGAACGGTCATACACGGTGACCATCAACTCGTCGGGGGGCGTAACAGTCGCTCTGTCGAAGTAAGGGGGGGGGGGTGTAAGGTGGCCTTTTCGCCCACCTTACATATTGCATTACAGCTGTTGAGGTTGCAGGAGTTTGTAGTAAGTAAGTTAGTTAGTAAGTTATATCTGAAGTAAGTAAGTTAGTTAGTAAGTTGTATTCGTAGTAAGTAAGGTAGCAAGTAAGTTTATGAATTATTTAATTCATTGCCGATTTAATTACAAAATTTAATCTCTAATTTAAAAAGCGGTATTTTAAAAATTCATGCGTCAGAAAAAAAAAAAACAAGTAAGAACATTGCAGTCGGGCGTTACCGACTGCGGGATACTCATTCACACCCCATCAGCAATTCAGTAGCTAAGTTTAGCTCTAGTACTGCAGAAAATACAGATTTTCTCGATTTGCCACGCCCCTAGTGGGCGTAGACATCTCATTTTTAGCCAGATCGTAGAACGAGCTAATAGTAACCTAACTTCAAAGTTTGGATGCCTACGCTCCAAAAATGTGAAAATTACAGGGTATTTTTCGATATGCCACGCCCCCAAAGAGGCGTAAAAATTATTTTTGGGGAATCGATAGAGGAGGTTACCAGTAACACAACTATCCAAATTTTAGGAGATATAAACTTTTGCGGTTTGCCACGCCCCCTTTTCAGGTCTCCAGCATCAATAATGCCTAAAATATAGCAAAATCGGGAAAATCACTATATCTTCAGGTCCGATTTGCCACGCCCCTAGTGGGCGTAGACATATAAATTTTTCATTAGCTCACGTGCAAAATTTCAACGTTCTAGCTTTAAAACTCTAGGAGATACAGTTTTATCCGATTTGCCACGCCCCCAATGGGCGGAGATATATCCGCCATAGTTTGTTGAACTTGGGTGGTCAACGCGGACCTACATACAAAATTTCAGCTTTCCAGCTCTTCAACTAACATGATTTCTGGAATATCGGAAAATGTATTTTCCGATTTGCCACGCCCCTAGTGGGCGGATCGGGAAAATTTTAACATGGAGCTATACACGAGTATGTGTTCCAAATTTCAAGTCTCTAGCTTCAATAGCGCCGAAATGAACTGCGTTCATACGGACAGACGGACGGACGGACGGACAGCAAGACGGACATTGCACAAAACCAATATACTCAATTCACTTTCGTGAATGAGTATAAAAAAAAACAACTAAAAATGAAATTATGTAAATTATTGTACTATAGAAAAATATAATATAGAAAAAAAATTATTTAAAAAAAAAAAAAAAAAAAAAAAATTATAAATATTTCAAATTTTTTCATTTCTTTACCACCCATTTCATGGGTACCCATATCACCACCCCTGGCATGGGTACTTATATCACCACCCCTGGCATGGGTACCCATGTAACTAGCCCTTTTATGGTGACCCAATTCACTTGTTGGCGGTAAACGATGTGGTGGCGATTGACCCTTTTTGCGGACATTTCATACAAAAAACGAAATGATGAAATGCCTTGCTTAGGGTTAGTAAAGTAAGTAATGGTGGTACCCTAGTAAGTAGTGATTTCACCAGCTGCGAACCAGTTACCAGTACTAGAGGGCTGGTTTGTAGCCGAAAGATTTTTGAAAATCGGTCAATTTTAAGGGTAGTTGGGAAAGTGGCAAAGTTGTGAAAAGCAGCGAATTTTTGTGAAAAATATCCCAATTGTCAATTGAATTGTAGGAAAAATCTTGCACCAATTTTTGCAGTGTTGGTTGCGATTTAAAGAATGGATAATTACTAATAGAATAAAAAAAAAATGTGTTAATACGAATTTTCATTGCAGAGCTGGTTTATATTTACTAAACCTTTAAATTTGACCATTTTTTTTACCTAAAGTAGTCTATATCTTTTGAGTTCCGCCGAGTTCCGAGGATCGATTTATACACACGTGTTGCTGAATATGTCCTCTTTAATATAAATAAAACTTTTGCTGCCACCAGGTGCCACCCTGGGTTTCTATAGGAAAAAACTAACCCAAAGTCGGCATAAAAACGCACAAAATGTACTAAAAAAGGTCAAATTTGCATGCAGCTGCAGGCAAATCGAAAATTTGTGTTTTTTTTTTTTCTTGCAATTTTAAATAAATAAATTTTAAAGTAAACGCCCGCTGCATTTATACACAAGAACGATACTTTACATATGTACATTTTATGGCGCCCAACGTGGGGCCCTGTGAGTTCATTCGCTTTCAGTTAACCGAACTTTTGTGAGCCACTGTGAGTTGATACTCTTTCAGTGAACCAAAAATTTTCTTGTATGGCCACTTCTTCTCCACTTCCCCTTTTGTGAGAATATTAGTTGTCTCAGTAGCCTGTATTGCTGAAATAGACTTAGACTTGGCCAACCAAGTCCAATCTAGCTATCGCAACAGCGACTGCTGAGAGGAATAGATTTGTTTTCATAGGTACTACGAAGCTGCTGGATTCAAGCCTGGATCGCAGACCGAGACACCTTGAAGAATCTTTCAAGTTTCAATGAATTAAAGCATCACTGCTTTGGAAAAGAACATCTTCCCTCACAATTGTAGCTCGTTTTTGTTTGCTGTGGATGAAGCCACAAGTCAATCTAGTTCTAGAAAAACTTCTCTAAATAATTCCAGAATATTGTGTATTCGGCTAGGATACCAATACTGATTATCCCTGTAGGGTATTCTTTACTTAAATGAAGAATGGTAGAAGCCTTAAGCAATGCTAGTTATGTATTGATAAGTTGTTGTCGTTGCGTCTTTAAGTGTCGCGAATCGCGAGTCCCCATCAATAGGCGCTTGCTCCTTGAATAGTCGAAGGATAGTTGACATTATGCAAAAGTGAGGAGTTCAATTTGATGGTTCATCAGATGGATTAGGGGTTAATGAATTTATCTATCGCGTTAAATCGTTAACAGATGAGACCTTAGATAGTGATTTCACAGGCATGTGCAAGAATATGCATGTGTCATTTACTGCAAAGGCTCGATCATGGTATTGGAGATGCCACAAACAAGTTGATCATATTATTTGGTCTGACCTCTGTGCATCCCTTCGTCAGCAGTACGATGATTATCGGTCAAGCTTTCTGAAGATGGAGATGATCAGAGCTCGAAAGCAAAAGCCAGGAGAGTCTTTTTCAACTTTTTATGAATCTGTAGCCTCTCTTATAGATAAATCTTCACTCAAGGTAGCAGAAGAAGAATTAATGGAAATTTTAAAGAATAACTTACTCCCTGAAATACGCGAGAAGCTATTATATCAGCCAGTTCACTCGGTAGGACATTTACGCCGCTTAGTACAAATGAGCGAAAATTTAGCGTATGAGACTAGCTGTCGTTTTAATTACGCAAAGCCAATAGTACAGCGTAGACAAGTTTATGCTGTTGAAGAAATAGCTGATGATGTAGAAGGCGATTCACTAGATGCAGAGCTTGCAGCTATACGCGCCTCTCATCAAAAACTTCGTTGTTGGAATTGCGAAGAAATAGGCCATATCTGGGAAAACTGTCTATCTAAATGTCGCATTTTCTGCTACGGTTGTGGATAGCCCAATGTATATAAGCCATAGTGCAAAGTCTGTCTACAGAGACAGTCGGAAAACCGGCAGAAGGCATCCGTCAACAGCCGGATGCCCACGAAAATGTAGAACCCAAAAGTACAGATACAGATACACCCGAGTTGCAAAACTTGCGCTCGAATACATTTGCAATTCGTTTTCGTCCCTACGAAGAACGCTTACAAAATTATGTAGAAGTTCGAAATAGAATATTTCAAGATAACCTGCCTGCTGTTAGCAAGCGAACTCAGAGATTAAAGTCATATTATACAGAGGTAAAGAAAACCCGAAATTTGCAAATATCTACGATTTTCAATAATGCAACCGACCTTCGTAGCTATGCTGAAGTTTCGTTCTTAAATTATTCAGAACTTGGTCTGTTAGATACTGGAGCGAATATTAGTTGTATATTCTCGAAATTAGCAACACAAGATTTTTCGAAGTTGTCAGAGTTTAAGCCTATAAAATCGAAAGCAAAACAAGTAAGAAAACTCTAGTCGAGACTGCTCGACTAGGAAATCCCCTGAACCCTTCGGAGAACTGATATTTCAATAATTCTTCGCGTCTTTTTGCTTACAAAAGAAAAACACACACACATACATAGGCACATATAGGCACGCACGCATAAACACGCATGGGCTGCAGTGTGGGCTTCTCATGGAAACTTAATTGTTTAATAACTTTTTTTTGTGGATGTACGTTCTTCATGAAACTTTTAGATTGTCATTACATCATTACTATGCATGTATATGCCGAAGCTCAAGTCTCTAGTATTTGAAATAGGCATTTTACAAAGGTGATGGTGAGGGGGTTGATATAGGGGTGGGGGGTGAATTATAACAAAAACCGAAATTGTATAAAATGCATATAAGTCTACATTTAAAGTTTGGAGTTTCTAGCTCCAAAGATGTAGGAGATATAATTTTATAATTGACTTTCGATAAGGTTTTTTATCGATAAAAAATAATCGGACGAGTTATCGTTATTTTGTTATAAACTCGATATGCGCGTGCTATATACGGACATTTTTAAAAAAAGTTGAAGTCTCTAGCTATTGTACCTTCGGAAATCGACGCGTACAAACATACGGACAGACGGACATGGCTAAATCGACTAAGTTCGTCGCCCTGATCAAGAATATATATACTTTATGGGGTCTGCCACGCCTCCTTCTCCCTGTTACATACTTTTCACAAAACCATTATACCCTGATTTCCCATTTTCAATGGGTTCAGGGTATAAACAGCCGGTAGAGAAAGTCAAGCCATTATTGGATATTTAGACGTAGAACTGACATATAACTCTGTCACCAAGCCAATGACATTATATATTATTCCCAGCATAAAGCAGAATCTCATTTTAGGACATGATTTCTGGAAATCCTTTCGTCTTGCACCAAACATTATTAATGCTATAGAAATATCTGATACAAGCAAGAATGATTCCCTCGAACAGTCATATCCTTTAACGAAGACAGAGATTCAGCATCTAGAGCTAGTAAAAGGATTATTTCCAAATGCGTCTCATAGTTTGGGGCGTACAACACTTATAGAGCACCACATAGATATTGGAGACGCAAAGCCAGTGAAACAAAGATTCTATCCAGTCAGTCCCGCTGTAGAAAAGCTTTTATATCAAGAAATTGATCGAATGCTTCAGTTGGATGTGATTGAACCTTCTGTTAGCCCTTGGAGTTCACCTATGCGCCTCGTAGTAAAACCTAATAAAGTTCGCTTATGTTTAGATGCTCGCAGACTCAATGATGCTACTAAAAAGGACGCGTATCCTTTGCCCAGCATTGATGGAATATTTTCGCGATTACCTAAAGCTAATCTTATTTCAAAATTAGATTTGAAGGATGCTTTTTGGCAAATTAAACTCACTGAGGAGTCTAAGCATTTGACTGCATTCACAGTCACAGCCCCCTCCAAAATGTGTCGTTTAATGGACCAAGTTATTCAACCAGATCTGAGGCATTGTGTGTTTGGATACCTGGATGACCTTTGTGTCGTCTCAGAAGATTTTCCATCTCATTTATCAATTTTAGTCCGTCTAGCAGATCAATTTCGAAAAGCGAATCTAACTCTGAACATAAATAAAAGTCACATTTGCGTTACAAGCATTAATTACTTAGGCTATGTAATTGGAAGTGGAGGTATTAGCCCAGATCAATCTAAAGTATCTTGTATAATTAATTGGCCACCGCCCAAGAACTTAAAGCAAGTTCGTGGATTTCTAGGAGTGTGTGGGTGGTACAGACGATTTATACATAACTTCGCAGATCTTACTTGCCCAATCACTGACGTACTCTCAACAAAATCAAAATTTGTATGGCCTCCCGAAGCACAAATGACTATGGATAAGTTAAAGAAAGTATTGACTACTGCTCCCATTTTAACAAATCCAGATTTTAGAAAAAAATGTTATTTACATTGCGATGCCAGCGATTTTGGTATTGGTGCCGTGCTTGTGCAACTGTCAGATACAAATGATGAAAAGCCAATCGCATTTATGTCGAAGAAATTAAGTCGTCAATTATACTGTTACCGAGCGCGGGTGTCTCGCAGTGATACTCGCAATTGAGAAATTTCGATGCTACTTAGAACTGCAAGAATTCGAAGTGGTTACCGATCATTCTAGCTTGCTTTGGGTTATGCGGCAGTAGAATATCTCTGGTAGACTAGCTCGCTGGATTTTTCGTTTACAGCAGTTTAAATTTACTTTTAGCCATCGAAAAGGCAAGGACCATGTAGTTCCAGATGCATTATCTCGATTAAGCGAAAATGAAATATCATAACTTGATATGAACCCGATTATAGACCTCACATCAAATGCTTTTTCAGAGGACTCTTATTCAGAGCTCATAAAGAAATATTCCGAGCAAAAGTCTCGATTTCCCGATCTGAAATTGGTTGGAAACTTTTTATATGTTCGTATCGAACATGCAAATGGTCAGCAATAACAAGATAAACTATCTTGGAAGCTATGGGTCCCCGAGAGCCTTCAAGCTCTTAAACAAGCCCATAATAGTTGTACTTCAGCCCATGTCGGAATGCAAAAGACCATAGAAAAGCTATGTAGATATCTCTTTTGGCCAGGTCTAGCAAAAGATGTAAGAGAGTATATTCGTTCATGCGATACTTGTAAAGAAAGTAAAGCTCCTAATATTAAATTAAAACCCCCAATGGGTGATCATATCTCTTCATATAGGCCGTTTCAGAGACTTTATATTAACCTTCTTGGACCTTCTTGGACCAAAAAAAAAAAAAAAGATTATTTATTGGCATTCATAAAAGAATCTGGCCCACCGTAACCAGCTGAGCAGGTCAGTCAATGACTTTGGTGTGCGCAGCCGCACGCGTATTTATTCGTGGGAAACCATAAGTGAGCAAGCAGACAACAAACGGTATTTTGATCAAAATTAATCTAAATTAGAACTTAGTTTGCAGAGACTAAGTCGGTTTTTTTGTATTTTGCAGCCTATATTATAACCCTAACCTCTCGGCCAGCAGAAGACCACATGCTATATGAACAAGTAAGAAAGCTCTAGTCGAGACTGCTCGACTACGAAATCCCCTGAACCCGTCTTTTTGCTTACAAAAGAAACACACACACACATACATAGGCACATATAGGCACGCGCGCATGGGCTGCAGTGTGGGCTTCTCATTGAAAATTAATTATTTAATAACTTTTTTGTGGACGTACGTTCTTCATGAAACTTTAAGATTCTGATTATATCATTACTATGCGTGTATGTGCCAAATCTCAAGTCTCTAGTATTTGAAATACGCATTTTACAAAGGTGAGGGTGAGGGGGTGGATATAGGGGTGGGGGGTGAATTATAACAAAAACCGAAATTCTAAAAAGTATATGTGAGTCTACGTTTAAAATTTGAAGACTCTAGCTCAAAAGATGTAGGAGATATAATTTAATAATTGACATTCGATAAGGTTTTTCATCGATAAAAAAATAATCGGACAAGTTATCGAAATTATGTAATAAACTCGATATGCGCGTGCTATATACGGACATTTTAAAAAAAAAGTTGAAGTCTCTAGCTATTGTATCTTCGGAAATCGACGCGTTCAAACATACGGACAGACGGACGGACGGACGGACAGACAGACGGATAGGGCTAAATCAACTTATCTCGTCGACCTGATCAAGAATATATATACTTTGTGGGGTCTGCCACGCCTCTTTCTCCCTGTTACATACTTTGTAAGGCGGCTCGCCGAACCGCCTCACATAACTTCTGCAATTCAAATGGGTCAAGGGACGCGCGCAAGTCGCGGCGATCGGCAATGCAACTCTGCCTTTGCGGCGAAAGTTCGAAGGGCCGACGCCGTGGTGAGTTGCGTTGCCGACGCCGAGGCGGATCGCGGCGGAGGCTTAGAGGCGTTCGGCTGAGAGCAAGATAATTATTAGTTAGCGAACGGCGAACACAAGCGGGTGAGCGAAAGAATAGCTAATTAGCATTTTAAGTGAAACGATAGAAGTTAAACGAAAGTAAATTAAAATAAGGGCGTGCAAATAGTTAAAAGAGTGGCTATTGTTAAATGAAATATGTTAAATAAATGAAATATAAATTGAAAGTTGAACTCGGAGTGCCTTTTTATATATTATGATTTAAACCTGTTAAATACTAACAGCGATAGTGAATCCCTACTCCTCCTCCCCCCCCCCCCCTTGTTTGTTACGTTTTATTAGAAAATCTGTCGCGGCAACGCCCGACTGTAAAAGTAGTCAATGTCAATGTCGAGAACGCGGCCATGCCCGTTCGCTGAGAGGCCAAACCCTCGGCATTGTCTCCCGTTGTTCCCTATACCCCCCCCTCTCTAAAGTCCGGTCACCGCAATTAATAAATTTTCTTGTGGCATCCACCCTGGGCAAACTGACGCTGCCCCAGCTGGAAAATTGGATCTTTACAAGTGGCGCCCGAGCAGGGACCCTGACTGAGGAGAGTGTGGTAAGCTAGCGGCATAAAGACCCGCAAACTTGCCCGAATATAGGGAGCTGGACGGCAGAAGCGTTTGCAAAAGAAAAAAAATATTGGTTCGCAAGTGCGTAGTCGAGCATACCCGCGTGTACCCGACCCGTGCAGCGAAAAGGTGAAAGAGAAACAGTGATAACAAGGAGTAGGTTTGGGTGTATATATAGGCATATAAGCGGATATGCACACTATATGCATATACGCCTAGATGCACATATCTACATGTGAATATATGCATGTACATATATATGCATATATGCAACTCAATTAGAGCAACGACACAATTTGATTCATCTAAAATAAGAGTTTTTTATTACAACGAAAAGATAATAGCACATGGTTACTAACCTAAAATAAGAGAATCAACAATTAAATGTTTATGCTCCTATACATTCCATTGACACTTCAGTTATTAATTATTATAATTATTTTCTTAACTTAATATTAATTTAATTATTTTTAATGTAGTTTAATATTGATTAATTTATTATTAAGTTTATTAACTTCACTTTGTCACAAATCTCCCTCTTTCATCTTATTATCTCTCCGATAAATTATTTGTGATCATCGATATGTGGCCCAGATATGCATGTAAAGCTCACAAACATATGATTAGATCAAAACATATGATTAGAGAAATGTAAATGTACACAAAGCTTACATCTCCGCCCCCGAGTTGCTTAATTTCCTATGAAATAGGAATTAAGCCTAGAACTTATGGATTAATCAGCCATGGGAATGAGCTTTGTGACGTGGTAAAGAGATATAGATTTTTTTCCACGACCAGTGTTTATTTTACAAATCGAATCAGAAATTTTTTCTTCTATTTCAAAAGGACCAATTCTTATTTCATCCATTTTTCTCCTGTTTAGCTTATTGCCGTTGGTTATATGGACCATATCGCCTTTTTGAAAATCATGTTTTTTTCTATTTTTATCAAATAGTGCTTTATTATATTCATGCGATTTTTTTGATCTGAGCAGTGCTAAATTCCGATCTTGTTCTAAATTTCTTGAATAGTTGTTCATATTTTTTAGTTCCAGAGGTAGTAAGTCAGTGACCTCTCCGTTCATCAGATAGATAGGAGAAAGTCCTGTTACTGTATGCACCGTTCTATTATATTTTTTTACGCATTCTTCTGCGATTTTCGACCACGCCTTTTTTGTTGCACCATTATCATTGAGCATACATCTTATCTTATTTACCAAGGTCTGGTTTAATCTTTCGTTCAGACCGTTAGAAAAAGGGGCATCTACTGCGGTTAGAACTAAATCTATATTTTTCTCTTTTAGGTATCTTTTGAATTCATTTGAATTTATGGCCGGATACTGATCTGCAAGCAAGATTTCAATCGAATTCGCCTTTGGTATTTTTTCAATTAGTTTTACGAAGTCGCAAGCGAGTTGGTTTTTCGAACATGATATATATGCGAATCTAGTAAAATGATCTACCAATAAATGTAAATATCTTTTTGTCGATCGTTGTCCACCAAAGCCTCCAATTGTATCTAAAGACATTATTTGTAATGGTCTCTCTGCAGGACCTAAATATGACAAACATCCAAACTTCTTGTTTAGTCTTGTCTTGTTTTTTATGGAAGTTTCACATATTTTGCAGATCATTTTTATATTATCTAATAAATTTGGTGCTGTATAAAATGGTGTCATTTTCGCTTCTATTTGACCTACTCCAATGTGGCAGAATTCGTTATGTATTTTCTTTATAAGTATTTTACTGTATTCTTCACTCAAAACTATTTTTTTCTTATTCTTTCCATTCTGCTTGTAATAGATATCATTTTCAATAATAATATGTTTCTTGTCTTTTAAGTCTGCGTTTTGTTTTTGGTCATTTTTTATATCATTCATACTTATTATATTTACTGTTTGTAATTTGTCATCATTATTTTCATAAAATTCGTAAACAGGGTTTCTGCTAAGGCAGTCAGCTTCGGTATTATTCTTTCCGGGATTATATATTATTTTGAAATTGTATTGAGAAAGGTAGTGGGTCATATCACCCAACTCATCGTCTGTTCTGTTTTTTATGTTCAAGCGCTCTAGTGGTTTGTGGTCTGTGTAAACAATGAATTCGATTCCAATCAGCCAATGTTGCCAGAATTTTAAGCATTCTTTAATGGCCAAGCATTCTAAAAAAATTGGTTTCTTCTTTTTTTGCGAATCATTCAATTTTTTTGAAAAATAGGCTATTGGTTTTTGCGTACCATCGTTTTGTTGTTGTTTTAAGATCGCTCCTATACCTTTTGTGCTTGCGTCTGTGTATATAAAAGTTTTAGCTTTTGGATTGTAGATGGCCAGAATTGGTTTCGAGCACAAGTATTGTTTTACTTTACTAAAGGCTATTTCACAATCAGTTGACCAAACAAACCTTACATCTTTCCTGAGCAAGTTGTGTAGGGGATCGAGCAAAATTGAGACGTTAGGAATGTATTTCCCATAAAAATTCACTTTACCTAAGAACTGTCGTATGTTTTTCTTATTTTGTGGTAAAGGAAGTCTATTATAGATTTTAAATTATCTCTTAGAGGAGTCACTAAATTCTCTGCGATAAAATGACCCAAATATCTGACTGAACTTGCCGCAAAATTGCATTTTGTTAACTTTAAGCGGAATCCTTCCTTTACTATAGCATCTAACAATTGTCTCAAGTGAATTAAATGTTCATCGAACGTCTTTGAGAATATCATGATATCATCTATGTAGTTTACAACAAAATTTGATAAGTTGTACTTTCTAATTATATTCACCAGAATTCTTTGAAATGTTGCAGGAGATGTTTTCAATCCAAAAGGGAGGCATGTCCACTGATAATGACCTTCTTGTGTCACAAATCCAGTCCTTGGTCTATCTTGAATTCTCAATGGTATAGACCAGAAGGCTGAGTTTATGTCCAGCGTTGTGAAAAATTTACAATCAACTGTCTTAACCATTAAATCTTCAATTAAAGGGAATGGTTGTGATTGAGGTACAATTAGTTTATTTAAATCTCTAAAATCAATACATAGTCTACTCTTCTTCCCTTCATCCTTTTTATAAGCCAATGTGACTGGTGCTGCAAATGGACTATAGGATTCCTCAATTAGGTTATGTTTCAATAATTGAGCCACTTGCTTTTCGATTTCAACTTTATCATCTAACGAGCATCTGTAGGGTCTTTTGTAACAGTATTTTTCTAGCTGTAGGTCTATAAACGCTTCGTAGTTCCTTACTTTGCCGACATCGTACTTATCTTTGGCAAAAATATGTTTATAATTATTTAACAAGGAATTTATTTTACTTCTTTGGTCACTATTCAAATGATTAATATTAATATTGAAATCATTTACATTAATGCCTTCATTGAAATTTACTTGAATTTTAGCAAATGCATTTTCAATCTTAATTTCTTTTTCCTTTTGACTCTTGTTTTTATTATTATTATTAGTTATTTTGATATCTTTCAACTTATTTTTATTATTTTCGTCCGATTTTAATTCTTTATGTATATGGATGTTTAAATTTGAGTCGTGGGTCAATCCAAATCTTTTTATAGTGTCTAATCCGAGGATCATATCATAATTGAAATCAATATTGTTGTATACAAACGCATTGATTCTATCTTCCGTATCGAGTATTCTTGCATTTAATGCTATCAAGCCATCAGTCTTACCCCTGCCACTAATTGTTTTTATTGTACTTTTATGGTTATCTTCTGACAAATGTTTAATCTTCACTAAATTAGAATTTATAAGTGTGACATTTGAGCCAGGATCATAAATACCCCTGCATTCAGTTTTTCCATTTAGTACTACTTTAACTTCAATTAGTGGGGGAATATTTAGTTTTTTGGTGTCAGTAGTGTCAATTTCCAATACTGAGTTTATTCTTTTATTTGATTCAGTGTTTTTGTTTTTCCTGACGTTGAACCAACACATATCTACAGGGTGATATCTATTCTTATTCCCTCTGTTTTCACAAATCGTACAAGGTTGTTTAAACTTGGGTTTCACTTCTGTCTTAAATATTTTAGATTTATTATCATTTGCTTTGACATATTTTGTTTCGAGAATGTCCTCAAATTTTCTCAGTTCACTAAATAAAGCAACTGGGGCTGTGACATCTTGTCTGTCAATTTTGTTTCTAATAAACTGTGGAAGTCCGTGGACAATTAGGTTTATTAAAGTTACATTATTCATATTTTTATCGGTTTCAAGTAATAAACGTTCTTTTTTTAATGCATAATCAAGAAGTGAGCCAGAGATATATTTGTAATTCAACGCATAGGTGACAGAAGACCAACCTCTATCTGCAAAAGTTTGTAAAAAATTGTCTTTCCATGTTACCCACTCAGAAGTTATTGTATGTTTAATCAACATAGAATTAAACCACTCCTCTGCTGCTTCATCTAAGAATAGTCTTAAAGCTTCAATTTTTTCTACATCTTTGCTAATACCTAACCTATTACACTCACTTTCATATGTCTGTAACCATTGGTTTGAATTCATTTTTTTACCTTCAAATCTATCAAGCACAAATTTGTCACATACTCTGTTCAAATTTGTGCTTTTACAATCTTTCATAGACTCACTTTCTCTTTCACATAATTTTTCAAGAAGCTTTATTAAAGTTGTATCTATTTGATTTGCAGAGGTGTTTGCTTTGCTCTGTTCCATGCTAGAAATGTCTTGTAGCAGATAGTTATTGATTATCATATTACCACTTCCATCTCTGTATAGCTGTAAAGTCTCGTCATTTAGTTTCATCCACACATTCCTGTATTGTCCCCGTTTTTGCAATGATTTTGCAACGTTCCGGAATTCTGGTAGCTTCATAAGTTCAGGGTGAGCTTTGCATGATTGGTAATTTTGTGGAACGCTGTATATCTTCCCATCTTCGTCTGTTATGGATTTTATTAGTATAATGTTTGATTTTTGATCTTCGTCAGCAGCCAATTCAAATCCAAATTGTAGCTTTGCCATAGTGTGTTTTTTTTTTTTATTATTCGCCCATAAACGTAATAATTGTTGATTTATAATATGTTGCAACTCAATTAGAGCAACGACACAATTTGATTCATCTAAAATAAGAGTTTTTTATTACAACGAAAAGATAATAGCACATGGTTACTAACCTAAAATAAGAGAATCAACAATTAAATGTTTATGCTCCTATACATTCCATTGACACTTCAGTTATTAAGTATTATAATTATTTTCTTAACTTAATATTAATTTAATTATTTTTAATGTAGTTTAATATTGATTAATTTATTATTAAGTTTATTAACTTCACTTTGTCACAAATCTCCCTCTTTCATCTTATTATCTCTCCGATAAATTATTTGTGATCATCGATATGTGGCCCAGATATGCATGTAAAGCTCACAAACATATGATTAGATCAAAACATATGATTAGAGAAATGTAAATGTACACAAAGCTTACATATATATATATATATATATATATATATATACATATATATATATTGATTAGGGGATAAAAAAGAAAAAAAAAAGAAAAAAAAAGTGCGTAGAAGCGCGCGGTCGAGCATACCCACGGGTACCCGACCTGCGCAACGAAAACAACGAGAAGAATAGCACTAGCGGAGGCGAATAACGGCGTGAGCACAACGGCGCTAAAGGGCATTGCACCGAAGGCGCGTCAAAAGTGTAATTAAACTTACATATTTGTATACACATATATGCATATATACGCATATATATATAACGGAAGCGACATGTATGTATATGTATATGCATAGATAGATATATGTACACAATAAATAAATAAATAAATAAGCATATATACATATATATACATGTATATATATACATATATATATATATATGTATATATATATATATATATATATATATATATATGTATATATATACATGTATATATATATATGCTTATTTATTTATTTATTTATTGTGTACATATATCTATCTATGCATATACATATACATACATGTCGCTTCCGTTATATATATATGCGTATATATGCATATATGTGTATACAAATATGTAAGTTTAATTACACTTTTGACGCGCCTTCGGTGCAATGCCCTTTAGCGCCGTTGTGCTCTCGCCGTTATTCGCCTCCGCTAGTGCTATTCTTCTCGTTGTTTTCGTTGCGCAGGTCGGGTACCCGTGGGTATGCTCGACCGCGCGCTTCTACGCACTTTTTTTTTCTTTTTTTTTTCTTTTTTATCCCCTAATCAATATATATATATGTATATATATATATATATATATATATATATATGTAAGCTTTGTGTACATTTACATTTCTCTAATCATATGTTTTGATCTAATCATATGTTTGTGAGCTTTACATGCATATCTGGGCCACATATCGATGATCACAAATAATTTATCGGAGAGATAATAAGATGAAAGAGGGAGATTTGTGACAAAGTGAAGTTAATAAACTTAATAATAAATTAATCAATATTAAACTACATTAAAAATAATTAAATTAATATTAAGTTAAGAAAATAATTATAATACTTAATAACTGAAGTGTCAATGGAATGTATAGGAGCATAAACATTTAATTGTTGATTCTCTTATTTTAGGTTAGTAACCATGTGCTATTATCTTTTCGTTGTAATAAAAAACTCTTATTTTAGATGAATCAAATTGTGTCGTTGCTCTAATTGAGTTCCAACATATTATAAATCAACAATTATTACGTTTATGGGCGAATAATAAAAAAAAAAAAAACACACTATGGCAAAGCTACAATTTGGATTTGAATTGGCTGCTGACGAAGATCAAAAATCAAACATTATACTAATAAAATCCATAACAGACGAAGATGGGAAGATATACAGCGTTCCACAAAATTACCAATCATGCAAAGCTCACCCTGAACTTATGAAGCTACCAGAATTCCGGAACGTTGCAAAATCATTGCAAAAACGGGGACAATACAGGAATGTGTGGATGAAACTAAATGACGAGACTTTACAGCTATACAGAGATGGAAGTGGTAATATGATAATCAATAACTATCTGCTACAAGACATTTCTGGCATGGAACAGAGCAAAGCAAACACCTCTGCAAATCAAATAGATACAACTTTAATAAAGCTTCTTGAAAAATTATGTGAAAGAGAAAGTGAGTCTATGAAAGATTGTAAAAGCACAAATTTGAACAGAGTATGTGACAAATTTGTGCTTGATAGATTTGAAGGTAAAAAAATGAATTCAAACCAATGGTTACAGACATATGAAAGTGAGTGTAATAGGTTAGGTATTAGCAAAGATGTAGAAAAAATTGAAGCTTTAAGACTATTCTTAGATGAAGCAGCAGAGGAGTGGTTTAATTCTATGTTGATTAAACATACAATAACTTCTGAGTGGGTAACATGGAAAGACAATTTTTTACAAACTTTTGCAGATAGAGGTTGGTCTTCTGTCACCTATGCGTTGAATTACAAATATATCTCTGGCTCACTTCTTGATTATGCATTAAAAAAAGAACGTTTATTACTTGAAACCGATAAAAATATGAATAATGTAACTTTAATAAACCTAATTGTCCACGGACTTCCACAGTTTATTAGAAACAAAATTGACAGACAAGATGTCACAGCCCCAGTTGCTTTATTTAGTGAACTGAGAAAATTTGAGGACATTCTCGAAACAAAATATGTCAAAATAAATAAATAAATAAGCATATATATATATACATATATATATATATATATATATATATATATATATATATATATATATATATATATATATATATATATATATATATATATACACGCATTCTTTTTATATATATACATATTTTTATATATACAAATATATACAAAATTCTTTTTATATACAAATGTTAATGAATGTGTGCGGCCTCGTGAGCGTATATACCTCACAGTACGATGCAACAGGGTAAGCTAGCGGTCTTCAGGTCGTAAAAGTGTGGCGCACATTGGGTCGAGAACAAGAGAAAGTTTAGACAAAACAAGTTACAGTAAAACTGCATGAAACGAGAAAATATACATAAAGGAAAGATAGAAGGAAAGAAGAAGAAGAAGAAAAAAAAACACATACATGTACACTTATATATATATAAGGAGTAATAATAATAACAACGGTAATAATAAAATAAAGTAAAATTTTTATTTTTTATTCTGGGTGCGCGCGAGCTCGTGAGCGAATATACCCCACGACTCAACGCAACAGAGTAGATTAGCGGTCACTGGGCCATAAAAGCGGAGCGCACAGTGGGCCGAAGATTAAATCAAAATAAAATTAAATTAATCTGAATAAATTTAAATTAAATTAAATAAAATAAAATGAAACTAAATTGAATAAAACACAATAAAACGAAATTAAACTGAATTGAATTAAATTGAAGCAAAATACAGTAAAATAAAATAAAATAAAGTAAAGTAAGAGGAGAAAAGAGAAGAGAAGAGAAGGGAAGGGAAGAGAAAGGAAAAATATAAAAAAAAAAAAAAATATATATATATATATATATATATATATATATATATATATATATATATATATATATATATATATATATATATATAAATAAATACATAAATAAATAAAAAAAAAAAAAAAAAAAAAAAAGGAGAAGAAAATATAAAACTCAGATAAAGATGGAAGGAGGAGCAGGACAAAGCTCGGGACTCAGCGTGCGCTGGGTATACTACCGCAACAAAGAGGAGTTGGTGGCAATAACTCGAGAGCTCGGACTGGAATGCGACGGTCGGGTAGACGACCTACGTAAAAGGCTGTCGGCATATATACAAAGTGGAAAACAATCTGCGGGGATGAGGATGCGCCTAGGCGAAATAGAGGCCCGTTTCCCTAAAGTGACGGATACACTTCCGGGATCAGCAGCGGAAGGCATGGGGGGACGCGCATTTCAGAAATCGGAACCTGACCTCCGCAAATTGCAAGAGTTGGAGTCGGCCCCGATGGAAAACTTGAGGCTAAAAGTGCCTGTCGTCGACGAGGTGAGAGTGGCGCCACCTACGCCAAGAACCCCTTTGCGCGACCACATGCCCCACTTACCACCGGAGAGACACCCGCCTTGGTGCTTGGCTGAACAGGTGAGGAAGTGGGGTATGAGGTATGACGGCCAGGCGGACCCGTTAGGATTCGTAGAGGTGGTAGAAGAGCGGGCCATAACGTACGGCATAGAGCTGGACCGGATGCCGAGAGCGATGAGCGAGATGTTCAGCGACAAGGCGGCGAAGTGGCTTTTAACCAGTGGGTTGAGAGACGCGACCTGGACCGAGTTCAAGAGAGAGTTTCTGGACTTTTTCCTGCCACCGCAATATTTCGAGCGCCTGGAGGACCAGATCCGGGCGCGTCATCAGCGACAGGGAGAAAGCTTCAAGGATTACCTACTCGAACTCAGGTTGCTGATACGTCAGGCCAGATACAGCGCGGCGCAAGAGCTACACAGGGTGTACGAGAACGCCGCGCCTGAGTATCGACTATACGTAAGACGCCACGATTTCACAACGCTGACACAGCTAACCCAGATGGCAACGGAATATGAAAATGTCCAGGGCCAAAGAAGGATTTGGGAGAGGAAGCCCGTGGCGAGACACTCGAGGGCGCCTTGGGCGATGCCGACGGACAATCGGCCTGGAAATCCGTTCCGTGCGCAAACGTCGGAGCAGCGAACAGAGCAGCGAGGCTCAGGTCACACTGCGGCAACAGCAACGGCACCAACGGAGGCAACGCATCGCATGATAACACAGGATGCCGGCTCCGATTTCGACCCGCGACGGGTCTGCTATCGATGTGCGCAAGTGGGACATTTTGCCAGAGAATGTCGCGGTGCACAGGTACTGTTTTGCCGACGATGCGGCAGAAAGGGGAAGAGTACGCAGGAGTGTTGTCTTCGGACGGAAGCGGGAAACGGATAGGGGCGCCGTCCTATGAAGCGGGGTGGCGCCAATTAACACCAAGAGAGAGAGAGGCGGATACCCGTTAAGGGTAAAAGAAGGAAGGATCGTCGCGACGGTGAGGATCGGGGGCCGGATCATGACCGCTACGATCGACACCAGGGCCACCCGCAGCTTCATGAGTGAAGAATGCGTGCGCCAGCAGGCAGTTCGAGGAGAGTCGCAGGAAATACGGTCGCGAATTAGGTTGGCCGACGGGTCGTCGCTGGACGTAACACGGACGATGAAGGTGGTCGTAGCCCTCGCGGAGAAGGTAGTGCAGATGACGGTGCTCATCATGCCGACTATGTTGGACCACGTTATCTTATGGATGGATTTCCTGTGTGCGGTGGGGGCGACGCTGCGCTGTGGCGAAACAGAACTGACGATGAGGATGGAAGAAACATCAAAAGAGAGCGGTCGTGCTGAAAACGAGGGGCTCGAACGGAGGCTAGGAGAGCATCCCGCGATACAAGGTGCGACAGATTCGGAAGAAGAACGCGACGCAAGGCCGGCCCTCGGAGCCGTGGTATGGCCGGAAGACCTGGAGCCTAGCCTGAAGGAGTTCCTTGAAGACGAGCTGGCACTCTTCGAGAAGCTCGAAGGAGTGTCCCACATAGCGGAACACAGCATTAGGATGCGGGACAATAAACCTCTCAAACAGAGATACTATCCAAAGAATCCAGCAATGCAGAAAATAATCAACGAGCAGGTTGACGAACTGCTATGGGTTGGAGCTATCGAGCCATCGAGGAGTCCGCACAGTGCGCCCATAGTTTTGGTCAAGAAGAAGACTGGAGAATGGCGCATGTGTGTGGATTACCGGCAGCTCAACGCTCACTCGATTCCGGACGCCTATCCTGTTCCTAGGATTAATCACATCCTGGAGAGATTGCGGCAAGCCCGGTTCATATCTACGCTCGATCCTCCTCTCCCGGGGAGAGGTTTGTTCCAGTGGCGGGTAATGCCCTTCGGACTGCATTCGGCGGGGGCAACCTTCCAGAGAGCATTGGATACGGTGATCGGACCCGAGATGGAACCCCACGCGTTCGCATACCTGGACGATATAGTGGTGATCGGAGCCTCGAAAGAAGAACATACGGCCAATTTGAGGGAGGTTTTCCGGCGACTAAGAGCAGCAAACCTCAAGGTTAATAGAAAGAAATGCAGTTTTTTGCGGGAAAAGTTGGCATACCTAGGCCACGTCATTAGTGGGGAAGGAATCTGCACCGACCCCGCGAAAGTCGAAGCAATTCGAGAATTCCCAACGCCGAAGAACCTGAAAGAGCTACGACAATGCTTGGGAATGGCCTCTTGGTACAGGCGATTCGTGCCGAGCTTCGCTTCATTGGTCCAATCAATGACCAAGCTGTTCAAGAAAGGGCAGAAATGGGCCTGGACCGATGAGCAAGAGGATGCACTGCAGAAGTTGAAAGAGAGCCTGACGACAGCACCAGTCTTGGCATGCCCCGACTTCTCAGAAAAATTTGTGCTGCAAACTGACGCCAGCGACTGTGGGCTGGGCGCAGTGCTAACTCAAGAAATCGAGAGTCGAGAACGAGTCATAGCCTACGCCAGCCGAAGACTGACGAAAACGGAGGCGAACTATTCGGCCACGGAGAAAGAGTGCCTCGCGATCGTTTGGGCAATCAGGAAGATGCGTTGCTATCTGGAAGGCTACAGGTTCGACGTGGTGACAGAGCACCTGGCGTTGAAATGGCTGAACTCGATAGAGAGCCCCACGGGCAGGATCGCCCGATGGGCATTGGAACTACAGCAGTTCCAGTTCGACGTCCGTTATCGCCGGGGAAGCCTGAACGTGGTGGCCGATGCATTGTCTCGCCAGCCCTTGGAGAGCTGCCAACAAGCGGTGGAGGCTTACTACCCTTGTAAATGGTTAGCAAGGATGCGTGAGAACATCGCTAGCAACCCCGAGAAGTTTAGAGACTACGTGGAGGAGAATGGACACTTGTACCGCAACCTGGGGCATCGGACGGACGACGAGGATTTCATCCCCTGGAAGCTATGCGTCCCGGAAGGCCAAAGGAACCGGGTACTCCAGGAGTGCCACGACGCCCCCACGGCGGGACACCAAGGTGTGAGGAAAACGGCGACAAGATTAGCACAGCGATACTATTGGCCAGGTATGTCCCGAGATGCCGCTCGTTACGTGAAGCGCTGCGAGACGTGCCAGAAATTCAAGGGCGTGCAGCAAAAGCCGGCCGGACAGATGCTGACTAGGCAGGTGGCGGAGCCGATGGCAGTCCTGTGCGCGGATTTCGTGGGACCTTTGCCTCGATCCAAGCGGGGAAACACAATGCTGTTGGTGTTCCACGACGCTTTCGCTAAATGGGTGGAGCTGGTGCCGTTGAGGAAGGCTACTACCGCGCATCTGCAGTCGGCGTTCCGGGAACGAATACTCGGCAGATTTGGAGTACCTAGGACGTTCGTCTGCGACAACGGCGTTCAATTTACGAGTAAGAGCTTCAAGACGTTTATGGAGTCCCTAGGAGTGACACTCCAGCATACAGCGCCGTACTCGCCCCAGGAGAATCCGACGGAGAGGGCTAATCGTACGATAAAAACGATGATAGCTCAATACGTCCAGGGTCATCAGAGCTCATGGGATGAGCTACTGCCGGAAATAACGCTTGCTGTCAATTCCAGCGTGTCGGACTCTACGGGATTCAGCCCGGCGTTTCTGATGTTAGGGCGAGAGCCACGCCTACCAGCTGCCCTGTACGACGAAGTTACACCCGGATCGGCGACGGAGGGGCTTCACCCAGACGCCAAAAGAGACAGGATTAGGGAAGTGTTCGCGATCGCCCGCAATAACCTGCAGAGGGCCTCGAGCGATCAAAGCCGCTACTATAACCTGCGTAGACGCGAATGGAGGCCGAAGCTAGGTTCGTCGGTACTGTTAAGGCAGCACCAGTTGTCCAACGCAGTAGATGGCTTCGCAGCGAAGCTGGCACCGAAGTATGACGGCCCATTCAGGGTCGTTAGCTTTGTCTCTCCCAACATCGTGCGCCTCGCCAAACGCGGCGAACGCAAAAGAAGGGTAGCTAACATCTCCCAGCTCAAGTCCTTCCATCACGACGGCGATGAGAGCGAGGAAGAGCGGGACGAAGACCGAGGGACCATCGACGTCCCCGAACACTGACGGCAACACACCTCAGTCACACCCTTCAAACCTCAAATCTGTTATCCGATCCCCTTCCATAGTATCTCGTGAAAGTTGATTCACTAACTAGTAGTTTGGGAGGCAGTATCCTAAAAGTAAATCATTTATGCTTGAGTTTTCAGATATAACGACGATGGAGAACGAGACAATCGTAATCAGCAGTGAAGACGAGAGGGAGGAAGAAGAGGCGGCTCGCGTGGAAGACGTCAGCGACGCTGACACCGAGCCATTCCCGGGCACGGAATACCAAAGACGAGGCGACCCGAGGACGGGCCGGGATTATTACAGGTCTCGTGAGGAGCGACCACCACCAAAATACAAACACACAGTCCATCGATCCTCTATCAACATCGCCGAGAGGCTCGATGGATGTGTTATGCTGATGAAGGTGGAGTTCACCACTATCTATGTGGAGATACCCGAGTCACGAGGGGCGCCGCCCTACGTGGAGGAACCACAATCCCTCCCGCCGCCGCCAGCGATATCAGGGCCGGAGGAACGTGCCACCCCCCAGAGCGAAAACGAGGAAGAGGAGATGCGGGAGTTTCAGTCGCCGGAGGGAGAAAGGAGACAACGGGGAGTGGAGTCCTCTGAGGACCGATCTCCGTCACGGGGACAGATTGGCGGCCAGGAGCGCAATCTTTTTGCCGTACCACTCGACCCGGAGACCGCGGCGCGGGACGAAGTGCGACGGTCCCCATTATTGTGGACGCGACGAGGCGAGAGGAGGCAGGCGCGAACCGCACCTCTCGAATCGGACTCGAGCGACGAGGAGAGCGAATCGAGCCCCCCACGCCGACGCCGTCGCCGACGAAGTCCGTCGAAGAGCCCGGCCAGAAAGACACCGAGGGTCGATTTGGCGGATGTGGCGGCGAAGTTGCGCCAAACGGGAGGGAATAAGCAAACAACCCCCTTTGAGGCAGATCAGGATATCCCGGAAGAAGGAGAACGAGCCCGGGGTCTGGAACAAGGCGGGCACGACCCACAAGAAGAGCCGTACGTAGTGCCAGAGCCGGAGGAAGATGAGGCCAGAGTGCTGGCCGACATGGCCGACATTCTGGACGGGTGGGAGCCGAACCTGTTCGAAATCCTCATGGGGGAGGGCCCCATCCCGTGCGAGCCAACCCCGACCATCCCAGACGGCTGGCGGATCCGTCCAGCAGGCGCGACGCTGGACGAACTCACAATCGAGGCGGTGCAACGGGAGTTGCAGAGGCAGAGGCTGCCACACAGGAGGACACGTTTCCGCATCTGGATCGAGGGGATCGCTGTAAATGTGACAGTCGAGCCTTCGGGAAGCGTGACCATCGCTCTGCAAAGTAAGGGGGGGGTGTAAGGCGGCTCGCCGAACCGCCTCACATAACTTCTGCAATTCAAATGGGTCAAGGGACGCGCGCAAGTCGCGGCGATCGGCAATGCAACTCTGCCTTTGCGGCGAAAGTTCGAAGGGCCGACGCCGTGGTGAGTTGCGTTGCCTACGCCGTGGCGGATCGCGGCGGAGGCTTAGAGGCGTTCGGCTGAGAGCAAGATAATTATTAGTTAGCGAACGGCGAACACAAGCGGGTGAGCGAAAGAATAGCTAATTAGCATTTTAAGTGAAACGATAGAAGTTAAACGAAAGTAAATTAAAATAAGGGCGTGCAAATAGTTAAAAGAGTGGCTATTGTTAAATGAAATATGTTAAATAAATGAAATATAAATTGAAAGTTGAACTCGGAGTGCCTTTTTATATATTATGATTTAAACCTGTTAAATACTAACAGCGATAGTGAATCCCTACTCCTCCTCCCCCCCCCCCCCCTTGTTTGTTACGTTTTATTAGAAAATCTGTCGCGGCAACGCCCGACTGTAAAAGTAGTCAATGTCAATGTAGAGAACGCGGCCATGCCCGTTCACTGAGAGGCCAAACCCTCGGCATTGTCTCCCGTTGTTCCCTATACCCCCCCCCCTCTCTAAAGTCCGGTCACCGCAATTAATAAATTTTCTTGTGGCATCCACCCTGGGCAAACTGACGCTGCCCCAGCTGGAAAATTGGATCTTTACAGCTTTTAACAAAACCATTATACCCTGATTTCCCATTTTCAATGGGTTCAGGGTATAACAAGTAAGAAAGCTCTAGTCGAGACTGCTCGACTAGGAAATCCCCTGAACCCTTCGGAGAACAGATATTTCAATAATTCTTCGCGTCTTTTTGCTTACAAAAGAAACACACACATACATACATAGGCACATATAGGCACGCACGCATAAACACGAATATGCTGCAGTGTGGGCTTCTCATGGAAACTTAATTGTTTAATAACTTTTTTTGTAGACGTACGTTCTTCCTGAAACTTTTAGATTGTGATTATATCATTACTATGCGTGTATATGCCGAAATTCAAGTCTCTAGTATTTGAAATACGCCTTTTACAAAGGTAAGGGTGAGGGGGTGGATATAAGGGTGGGGGGTGAATTATAACAAAAACCGAAATTTTATGAAGTACATATGTCTACATTTAAAATTTGAAGACTTCAGCTCTAAAGATGTGGGAGATATCATTTTATAACTGTCTTTCGATAAGGTTTTTTATCGATAATAAAATAACGGGATGAGTTATCGATCTTTTGTGATAAACTTGATATGCGCGCTGTATATACGGTCATTTTAAAAAAAAAGTTCAAGTCTCTAGCTATTGTATCTTCGGAAATCGACGCGTTCATACATACGGACGGACGGACGGACGGACGGACGGACGGACGGACGGACGGACGGACAGACAGACGGACAGGGCTAAATCAACTTATCTCGTCGCCCTGATCAAGAATATATATACTTTGTGGGGCCTGCCACGCCTCCTTCTCCCTGTTACATACTTTTAACAAAACCATTATACCCTGATTTCCCATTTTCAATGGGTTCAGGGTATAAAAATAGCCCCCGAAGAACAAAAGAGCCCAAAAAAAAAAAAAAAAAATATGTATAGCAGATCGCAGAACGGCGAGGGATTATCGACGACATAATAGTGGGAAAATAAAATAAACTAAAAATTATTCGCGGCGCGGTTTAAAGAAAAAAAACAAAAAAAAAATAGAGAAAGACATATATATATATATATTTGCATGTGTGCGCATAAATGTGTATGTGAAAATTTAAAAAAAATTTAATTTAAATTTAAAAAATTTAAGAAAAAACAAGTAAGAAAGCTCTAGTCGAGACTGCTCGACTAGGAAATCCCCTGAACCCTTCGGAGAACTGATATTTCAATAATTCTTCGCGTCTTTTTGCTTACAAAAGAAAAACACACAGACATACATAGGCACATATAGGCACGCACGCATAAACACGCATGGGCTGCAGTGTGGGCTTCTCATGGAAACTTAATTGTTTAATAACTTTTTTTGTGGATGTACGTTCTTCATGAAACTTTTAGATTGTCATTATATCATTACTATGCATGTATATGCCGAAGCTCAAGTCTCTAGTATTTGAAATACGCATTTTACAAAGGTGAAGGTGAGGGGGTTGATATAAGGGTGGGGGGTGAATTATAACAAAAACCGAAATTGTATAAAATGCATATAAGTCTACATTTAAAGTTTGGAGTTTCTAGCTCTAAAGATGTAGAAGATATAATTTTATAATTGACTTTCGATAAGGTTTTTTATCGATAAGAAAATAATCGGACGAGTTATCGTTACTCTGTGATAAACTCGATATGCGCGTGCTATATACGGACATTTAAAAAAAAAGTTGAAGACGGACAGACGGACATGGCTAAATCGACTCAGTTCGTCGCCCTGATCAAGAATATATATACTTTGTGGGGTCTGCCACGCCTCCTTCTCCCTGTTACATACTTTTAACAAACATACTTTTATACCCTGATTTCCCATTTTCAATGGGTTCAGGGTATAAAAACTCTAGATAAATAGTGCTTAAATAAATACTCGTTTTTTTATAAGAGATAATAATCATAATTATGCATATATAAAAGAATTATATATACATATATATATCTATATACATATATATATCTATATACATATATATATATATATCTATATATATAAAAGAAAGTTGTATAAAAGTGTTTCAGGAGTTATAACTTGATATGAGCTGGACCAATTTTCATGGTTATTGATTTGTTGGATTTGTCTCCGCAACGAGTATAGTATAAGGTCTTAAAAATACTGAAAAAATTTGCCGAATACTTGAAAAACGCGGTTTTTTCCCCAAATGTTCAAATTTTTTTTATACCCAGTAGGCTTGGTAACAGTGACAGTTTTGACAATAGTGTAGAAGTAAATAAAAAAATGTAGTCAGTCAGTCTACGGCACAGCCTCAGGCGAACCTGACTATTCATAAAAAAGCACATTTGTTAAAAAAAAAAAAAATTTTGAAAAATAATACGCGTACGGACAAAAGCAAAATATCTCGAAAGTTCAGGTAGGTATTGTTGAATTTGTTTTTCTCAGACATTATTTTTGTAAATAATTTATATTTGTATTTCTCGACATTATTTTTGTAAATAATTTTTATTTATATTTCTCGATTTCTCGATATTTTATGTGGTTCTGTGCGAGGGCATATTCAGTATTACTATTAATGAAAATGCCGCGTCCTAGAAGATCTAATCTTTCCCAGCGGACCCATAATGCAATTAGGCAACGGAATATCGCGAGTCAATTATCTGACGAAGAACGAGAAATCGCCCGAGAAAGGCGCCGCGTTAGTACCCAGCAAAGAAGGGCCTTAATTCGTGCTCAAAGAGAGGCAGCCCGTGAAACGGCAATACGAAATGGTTCAAGGATTGATTTGAATCTAGCAGCGTTTCGATATGATTGTACCATTGACTACAGCTTGAATCGTTTAGTTTGCATTGGTCCAATGGACGTTGTTTGCCAGCATTGTGGCGCATTGAAGTTTGCTGGTGAAACGCCCGGTTTGTGCTGCCTTAGTGGTAAAGTGACATTGCCATTAGTGGTCTCGCCACCAGAGCCATTGCGTTCCCTGCTTTATGGCGAAACACTAGAATCACGACATTTTCTAGCGAACACTCAAAAATACAATGCCTGTTTCCAAATGACTTCATTTGGGGCGGAAATTATTGAAGAACACGGATATAATCCGACATTTAAGGTAATTTACGTTAAAAATTTTATTTTCTATGATTTAAAAAAAAAAAAAAATTTGAGATAATGTAGTTGGTTAGATTTCTGTAAAAAGTGTTTGTAAATCTAACTAT
The DNA here is from genome assembly GCA_035045965.1 of Drosophila aldrichi. Classification (NCBI taxonomy): domain Eukaryota; kingdom Metazoa; phylum Arthropoda; class Insecta; order Diptera; family Drosophilidae; genus Drosophila; species Drosophila aldrichi. The sequence goes on from JAWNOM010000516.1 coordinate 392,028, forward strand.
AACTATGGCTTTGAATGTAAAGATTCAAGGCCAGATTTGCCATCGCATTGGATCATTGCAACCTATTGAAGATGCACTGCACAAATTCTTGCAAATATTCTTCATGGGCAATATGGAAAAGCAACTTGATCGGCGTCAAGAAATCAACACAGCTATGAAAAGAGCAATTCTCCAAGATTTGCAGCAAATGCTTCATTGGTCAAGTTGTTCAAGACCGCTTTAGAGCGCATGCCAAGAGATGACTATAAAGTAGTAATCAGAGCAGATAAAAGACCAGCTGGAACACATGAACGCACATTTAATGCTCCAACAATCGATGAAGTGGCAATCCTGATTGTTGGTGAAAGCTTGGAAGCACGCGATATTGTGCTTACACGACGCAGTGCTGCGCAACTACAAAGAATATCTGAAACGCACCGTTCATATGACGCTTTACAATACCCGCTGATGTTTTGGCAAGGAGACGATGGATATCACTTTAATATCAAAATGATAAATCCATTGAATGGGATCATCGGAATCCTTGGAATAAGAACTTCCTCATCTTTAAATTTTCCTTTGAGTATCGACGCGTGAATAACATTGCTCAACAGTTTTCTTATTACTAAACGCGTTCCATTGCACAGTTTTGGTTGGTTTAAATTTCTAAGCATGATAACTACCGAGCCAACCTTCAGTTGTAAATTGTGCGGTGGTAAATCAGGCACATCCAAGGAGTTCAAAAATTCAGTTGGATAATTAGTGGCTTCATCTTCGTTTGTTACACAGTCGATAGATTTAAATGAATACAGAGTACCAACGATTTTATTTTGAATTATAAAATTAAGGTCATCCACATCTTAATTTTTAGCTGCCAAAATTGCTCGCTCACTTAACCATTTAGTATTTTTGTTGAAAGCAATGATATTCGGAAATACTTTGTTGATAAGCTCATCTTTTGATGAGACGAAAAATTTTGAGGAAATGAAATCAAGCCACTCCTTTCGTCAACAGGAATATGGCCATTACCGATATTCAACAATTGCTTCGAGAAATCATCATCATGCCTTCGCCATGACGATCAACAAATCACAGGGCCAATCTTTGACTATTTGTGGCCTCAATCTAGAAAATGCGTGTCGTTTACCACAAGGTGCTTGAATGAAAATCTGATTAATAAATTAATCAGAGTGTATCCCAACCTGAACAACATACCTTTTAATCATTTTTTACCTAGAAATAAGGGTAGGGCAATGCAACGCTTGCTGGGACTGCTAGTATATATAAAAAAAAGAAATTTAAAAGAAAAACAAGTAAGAAAGCTCTAGTCGAGACTGCCCGACTAGGAAATCCCCTGAACCCTTCGGAGAACTGACATTTCAATAGTTCTCCGCGTCTTTTTGCTTACAAAAGAATCACACACACATAGGCACATATGGGCACTCACGCATAAACACGCATGGGCTGCAGTGTGGGCTTCTCATGGAAACTTAATTGCTTAATAAATTTTATTGTGGATGTACGTTCTTCATGAAACTTTTAGATTGTGATTATATCATTGCTTTGCGTGTATATGCTGAAGCTCAAGTCTCTAGTATTTGAAATACGCCTTCTACAAAGGTGAGGGTAAGGGGGTGGATATAGGGGTGAGGGGTAAATTATAACAAAAACCGAAATTCTATAAATTACATATGAGTCTACATTTAAAGTTTGAAGACTCTAGCTCTAAAGATGTGGAAGATATAATTTTATAACTGTCTTTCGATAACGTTTTTATCGATAACAAATAATCGGACGAGTTATCGAAATTATGTGATAAACTCGATATGCGCGCTGTATATGCGGACATTTGAAAAAAAAAGTTCAAGTCTCTAGCTCTCATATCTTCGGAAATCGACGCGTTCATACATACGGACAGACGGACGGACGGACAGACGGACAGACTGACAGACGGACAGGGCTAAATCGACTCAGCTCGTCGTCCTGATCAAGAATATATATACTTTGTGGGGTCTGCCACGCCTCCTTCTGCCTGTTACATACATTTCAACAAAACCATTATACCCTGATTTCCCATTGAAAATGGGTTCAAAGTATATAAAACGTCACAATTTCCACCTGTGTTGAATGATGGGTTTCAGTATAAATTAAAGGAGTTAAGTGTAAAGCACTGACTATATAACAAAATTAAAAGGCGGTTGTCTGGAAATCTCTAATCAACAAGCAAAGCATAAATATGCAGTGTGGGCAATATTATAAGAATTTATTTGTTGAATAATTTCTTTTGTAGACGTATGATCTTAATGAAACTTTCAGAGCGTAATCACAATGTATAAATGTGTGTACATTCCAAAGCACAAGTCTCTAGTATTTGATACACGTTTTTTACGAATTGTAAATGACAAAATGTGTGAATCCATCTGATGCGTATACACAGTAAATCTTAAGTCTCTATGTATAAAAGTGTTCAAATTATACTGAAAAAACAATATAAATTTATCGAATATCCTCGATAAAAAAGATATCGAATGAGTTATCGAAAAAATTTGATAAACTTGTACTGCGTATGGTATACACGAGTCTACATACAAAATTTTAGCTCTCTAGCTCTTATAACTTCTGAGATCTAGGCGTTCATACGGACGGACGGACGGACGGACGGACAGACGGACAGGGCTATATCAACTCAGCTCGTCACCCTGATCAAGAATATATGTATGTACTTTATGGGGTCTGCCACGCCTCCTTCTGCCTGTTACATACTTTTCACAAAACCATTATACCCTGATTTCCCATTTTCTATGGGTTCAGGGTATAAAAACTATGAATTGAAACTAAATTTGTAAATTTATACATTAACTAATATTCTTAAGAACAGAGCCCATGTCTAGGGCAGGCTTTTTTTTATATGGCCGTGCCCAAATGTGACACGGGCGCAAAGAGAATTTTGTCGAGGCGCTAAAGAAAAGGTTGCTTGATTAATACCATGTCACAAATTAATAACTTTGCATACCTTTTATTTTTTTAACATATATATGACTATATATATGAATGCAATATATCAATGAAATTTATATTGCCGTCGCAACGTGGATTTTATAAAGAATTAAATCAGGCACTTTGGCTGCTCTTATAGTTTTAAGCAGATAAAAGCTTTAGGGTTTTATTGCCCCTAAAGTTGGCTGCACTGATACGTGTCGCTGCAGAATTCGAACAGCGCGACAAGATCAGCTGTTGCGCGTGCGCGACAACTTTTCGGAACCCACCGAAAGCTCTCAATGCAGCTCTGAAAAGGTTCGGTGTACCTTTTCAAAGCTTTTGCAAGCGCGCGTACTTTTTGAATTATTTCTTTCGTTATTTATATTTACCCTTATTATTTTTTTTTCTGGCTTGCGACCATTACAACTAAATTTGTAAATTTATACATTAACTAATATTCCCCCAAATGTCTTAAATATGATTTGAACATTTTTTATACCCTGAAAGTTTCATCAAGATAGTACGTCGACAAAAGAAATTATTCAACAAATAAATTCTCATAATATTACCCACACTGCAGCGCAGCCTAAGCGCAGTCGCTGCTTACTGCGCAGTTAGCAGAGCGCGGTCTTATGCGTGCGGGTGGATGTGCATGGGTATGTATGTATGCATCAAAGAAGGGCAGAATGATTAGATATCAGATTGGAGGGTTCAGGGTATCTCCTAGTCAAGCAGTCTCGACTAGAGCCTTCTTACTTGTTTTGTCTGTTATAGAATTAATTGAGTTATCAATTTCTAAGTATGTTATCTTTTGTTGCCCAACCGACAAACAGTTTTTATTATTTTATATGGCTTGTCTGGTCTGGTCTCTCTCTTGCTTTCGTTGTATTTATTTATTTAAATAATTCATGTTTTTATACCCTGAACCCATTGAAAATGGGAAATCAGGGTATAATGGTTTTGTTAAAAGTATATAACAGGGAGAAGGAGGCGTGTCAGACCCCACAAAGTATATATATTCTTGATCAGGGCGACGAGATAAGTTGATTTAGCCCTGTCCGTCTGTCCGTATGTTTTATTTTTCGATAACTCATTCGATATCTTTTTTATCGAGGATATTCGATAAATTTATATGGTTTTTTAGCCTAATTTAAACACTTTTAAACATAGAGACTTCAGATTTACTGTGTATATGCATTAGATGGATACACACATTTTGTCATTTACAGATTTTGGATACCATGCCCCCTTCGCCAGCAATTCGTAAAAAACGTGTATCAAATACTAGAGACTTGTGCTTTGGAATGTACACCCATTTACATATTATGATTACGTTCTGAAAATTTTATTAAGATCATACGTCTACAAAAGAAATTATTCAACAAATAAATTCTCATAATATTGCCCACACTGCAGCGCAGCCTAAGCGCAGTCGCTGCTTACTGCGCAGTTAGCAGAGCGCGAGCTTATGCATGTGGAGGCATGTGTATGTATGTGGGCATAAAAGAAGTGCAGAATGATTAGAATATCAGTTTGGAGGGTTCAGGGTATCTCCTAGTCGAGCAGTCTCGACTAGAGCCTCCTTACTTGTTCTTTTACGTGTTTACTTGTATTTATATATATTTATGTGCATGTGTATGGTATTTAGTTTGCATGTATTAAAAATGAAAAAAAAAAAAACTACATAATATAAAAAAACTATAAGTGAATAAAGAAGTTAAAATATAGTAATAACATAATAATATAATGATATAATAGTATAAGAATAGGCTCTAAGGCTCTAGTCGAGACTGCTCGACTAGGAGATACCCTGAACCCCACCAAGCTGATATTCTAATCATTCTGCACTTCTTTGATGCATACATACATACCCATGCACATCCACCCGCACGCATAAGACCGCGCTCTGCTAACTGCGCAGTAAGCAGCGACTGCGCTTGGGCAGCGCTGCAGTGTGGGCAATATTATAAGAATTTATTTGTTGAATAATTTCTTTTGTAGACGTATGATCTTAATGAAACTTTTAGAGCGTAATCATAATGTATAAATGTGTGTACATTCCAAAGCACAAGTCTGATACACGTTTTTTACGAATTGTAAATGACAAAATGTGTGAATCCATCTGATGCGTATACACAGTAAATCTGAAGTCTCTATGTATAAAAGTGTTCAAATTATACTGTGAGTGAATGAGTTATCGATAAAATTTGATAAACTTGTACTGCGTATGGTATACACGAGTCTACATACAAAATTTCAGCTCTCTAGCTCTTATAACTTCTGAGATCTAGGCGTTCATACGGACGGACGGACGGACGGACGGACAGACGGACAGGGCTATATCAACTCAGCTCGTCACCCTGATCAAGAATATATGTACTTTATGGGGTCTGCCACGCCTCCTTCTGCCTGTTACATACTTTTCACAAAACCATTATACCCTGATTTCCCATTTTCAATGGGCTCTAGTCGAGACTGCTCGACTAGGAGATACCCTGAACCCTCCAAACTGATATTCTAATCATTCTGCACTTTTATGCCCACATACATACACATGCCTCCACATGCATAAGCTCGCGCTCTGCTAACTGCGCAGTAAGCAGCGACTGCGTTTGGGCTGCGCTGCAGTGTGGGCAATATTATGAGAATTTATTTGTTGAATAATTTCTTTTGTAGACGTATGATCTTAATGAAATTTTCAGAACGTAATCATAATGTGTAAATGTGTGTACATTCCAAAGCACAAGTCTCTAGTACTTGAAATACGATTTTTATGAATTGAGGGCGAAGGGGGCGTGGTATCCAAAATTTGTAAATGACAAAATGTGTGTATCCATCAAATGTATATACACAACAATACTGAAGACTGTATGTCTAAAAATGTTGAAATTAGGCTGAAAAAACAATATAAATTTATCGAATATCCTCGATACAAAATATATCGAATGAGTTATCGAAAAAATATGATAAACTCGTACTGCGTATGGTATACACGAGTCTACATGCGAAAGTTCAGCTCTCTAGCTGTAATAACTTCTGAGATCGACGCACTTATACAGACGGACTGACGGACGGACGGACGGACAGACGGACAGGGCTATATCGACTCAGCTCGTCGCCCTGATCAAGAATATATATACTTTATAGGGTCTGCCACGCCTCCTCCTGCCTGTTACATACTTTTCACAAAACCATTATACCCTGATTTCCCATTTTCAATGGGTACAGGGTATAAAAACAAGAAGCGACGGTAATTAAGAATAAATGAAAATGTAATAGACTAGTTAGAGTTAATTTAAAGAATAAATGTATCTTTTAGAATTTTTTGAGTTTCCTTGTTGGATTAATATGGTAGGCTAGGAGTATAGCGTTGGCATAGAAGAGCGAGAGAGTCGAGGCAGTCTTTATTTGGGGATCTTCATAAATAATTTTAAGCTGAAGATCATGGTTGGGTTTGGGTAAAGACAGCGAGAAGCCAACACCACCTCGGCTTCCGCGTCTTTCTAACTGTCCGTGTTTGTTTCGTTTTTCTTGTTGTCCGAATGTTTGTGTTGTATAGGAGCCCTAAAAATTTTTAAGTTTGTGTGTATTGGTGACGGTTTGGCTAAAAAGAAGGATGGATCACACAGACTCTGCATAGATTATTGCAAGCGGAACACGCTAATGTTAAAGGATAGATTTCCAGTACCAATAGTTTAGGAAGTTTTGGAGAAAATGCAGAGCGCAAAATATTTTACGGTTATGGACGTAAAAAACGGATTTTTTCATGTTGATGTGGACGAAGAAAGTCGCAAGTCGCATTTGTCACGAAACAAGGTCTTTTTGAATTTAACAAAGCGCCTTATGGATATTGTAATTCTCCAGCAGTCTTTGTCAGATTCATAAATTTCATATTTCAAAGATTTATAATTTTAGGAATTATGGTGATTTATGTAGACGATATTGTGGTGTTTGGCTCAACAGCGGAGAAATTCTTGGAAAACGTGAAGACCGTTTTGGAGCAATCACGTTAGTTTGGATTGCAGATCAAATGGTCCAAATATCAATTTCTTAAGAAAAGAATAAGTTTTCTCGGACATGAAGCACAAGCGATCGAAAAATTAAAAGAGATTTTGATAAATGAACCGGTTTTAAAAATATTCCAGTTTACAGCAAAAACACAGTTGCATGTGGATGCGTCAAAGGATGGCTTTGGCGCTACACTCTTACGGGAGAATGACGATACATATTATAATTACGCTCTGAAAGTTTCATTAAGATCATACGTCTACAAAAGAAATTATTCAACAAATAAATTCTCATAATATTGCCCACACTGCAGCGCAGCCTAAGCGCAGTCGCTGCTTACTGCGCAGTTAGCAGAGCGCGAGCTTATGCATGTGGAGGCATGTGTATGTATGTGGGCATAAAAGAAGTGCAGAATGATTAGAATATCAGTTTGGAGGGTTCAGGGTATCTCCTAGTCGAGCAGTCTCGACTAGAGCCTTCTTACTTGTTCTTTTACGTGTTTACTTGTATTTATATATACATATTTATGTGCATGTGTATGGTATTTAGTTTGCTTGTATTAAAAATGAAAAAAAAAAACTACATAATATAAAAAAACTATAAGTGAATAACAAGTAAGAAAGCTCTAGTCGAGACTGCTCGACTAGGAAATCCCCTGAACCCTTCGGAGAACTGATATTTCAATAATTCTCCTTGTCTTTTTGCTTACAAAAGAAAAACACACACACATACATAGGCACATACACACACACACACACACAACTTTTGATCCCGCGGTCTTTTCAGAGGCCATTCAGTCTCTGGGTACAATTGGTAATGCTGAGGCCAGAGCATGCCAAATGGTAGCCCAAATACAGAGTGCCTGCAATAGCAGCATGTTACGCCGCAAGCAGTTCACGCGACAACATGAGCCTACGTATTGGTGGAATACGCAAATAGGTGACATTCGTCGCAAATGCATCCAGGCGAGAAGAAGCTACCAACGGGCTCGCGGTAGGTCAACGTTTTTTGAGAAACAGTTAGCTTACCAGGCAGTTAGAAGACAGCTGAAGAAGGCCATTCGGGCAAGCAAAAGAGAATGTTTTTTACAGTTGTGCGAGTCAGCCGAATATGATTCTTGGAGCAGGGCATATAAGATAGTAGTTAAAGGACTATACGCAGGTAGACAGGTGCAGCCTACGGATCGTCCGGAGCTTAAGTCAATTATGGAAACGCTCTTTCCAGAAAGTTTAAGCTCCATTCACGCCCCTGAGTCCGAGTCTGCTGATCAGGGCTCAACGAGCACTCAAATTGTTCTAGTCACAGAGGAAGAAATCATAGTAACTCTCCGGGGTCTTAGAACCAACACTGCTCCAGGGCCGGACGGGATCCCAAATCGTGCGCTAAAGCTAGCCCTCGCCTTGCACCCTGGTACGTTCGATGAATTATTCAATGAATGTCTAATTCAAGAGACGTTCCCGGCAAAATGGAAAGCCCAGAACCTGGTGTTGCTACCCAAGGCTGGCAAACCACCAGATGAGCCATCTTCATACAGACCGATCTGCTTCTTAGACACCATGGGAAAGGTGTTTGAGATATTGATCTGCTCCAGACTGGAGGCTGCGATTACTAGCGCCGGAGGCCTGTCACCAAATCAATATGGATTCCGAAAGGCCAAGTCAACAACGGACGCGCTTAACAAAGTTGTTGGTCTGGCCACTTCCGCTATTCAAGGCACCAGATGGAGGCACGGCACGAAGGAATACTGCATCATCGCGACCCTGGATGTAAGGAATGCCTTCAACACAGCTAGTTGGGATATGATACTGAATGCGCTGTCACAATATAATATCCCTAAATATCTAAGAGAGATAATAAAGAGCTACTTCAGAGGAAGAACACTGGTATACAACACGCACACCATTGGCTTTGCTGATGATGTAGCTGTCGTAGCCATAGGAAAGGAGCTCAAAGATACAGAGGATATGTGCAGCGAAAGTATCAATCGCATACGAAGCTGGTTGACAGGAGCTGGGCTCGAGCTAGCGGCACACAAGACCGAAGTTGTCCTAGTCAGCAGTCGCAAAAGAGTGGAAACTGCCAATATAAAGATCGGCAGCGTCACCATTGCGTCAAAGAGGGCGATAAAATATCTTGGTTTCATGATAGACACAAGATTAACTTTCCGCGAGCACTTAGAATATGTGCATAAAAAGGCAGCTGATTCTTGTAGAGCTCTCTCGAGAATCATGCTTAACACGCGGGGACCTAAACAGCAACGACGTCTCCTCCTAATGAGCGTCATTAGGTCTGTCATCCTCTATGCTGCGCCAATATGGGCAAGAGCGATGGCAACGCCGAGCTACAGCCGGGGCATTTGCGCGACCTACAGGCTGAGCGCAATCAGAGTCAGCTGCGCTTTCAGAACTATCTCCGATGACACGGCGCTCGTCATAGCCGGTATGGTGCCATTGGAGTACTTGGTCGCCGAAGCCGTGGAGCGGAATTCGCACGGGCCTGCGCGACTCAACGCTGTCAGGGCGAACAGCATCGCACGATGGCAAAGAAAGTGGAATAGCTCAGCTAAAGGGCGGTGGACGCACAAGCTCATCCCGGAGCTTGAACCATGGGTTAACCGCAAACACGGCGAGGTTAACTTCTACCTTACGCAGATCCTCTCGGGTCATGGGTGCTTTCGGAGCTATTTGAAGCGCTTTGGCCACGAGGAATCTGACGAGTGCCCCTGGTGCGAGCGAGGGAATGTGGAAGACGCCAACCACATTCTTTTCGAATGTGGACGGTTCCTGGAGGAGAGGCGTCGTCTGGAAGAGGCAGTGGGCCGCTCCATCAGAGCGGACAACTTTGTCAACGCCATGCTGGAATCGGAGGAAGCTTGGGAGCTAACAAGCACCTTCGCGGCCACGGTGATGATGGAGCTCCGCAGAGTCGAACGACTGAGAAGACGAGCTGTCCCAGGCAAAGGTAGCGCATAGTGCTTGCGAAGCAATGCTTTGCCGTCCCGCAAGCACCGCGCGCTATCTTAGCCACCACGCAACTTGCAATTTGTTATATAATTTTGTCAATAAATGAATATAAACAAGTAAGAAAGCTCTAGTCGAGACTGCCCGACTAGGAAATCCCCTGAACCCTTCGAAATACTGATCTTTCAATAATTCACACATACACATACATAAGCACATATAGGCACGCACGCATAAACACGATATGCGCGTGCTATATACGGACATTTTAAAAAAAAGTTGAAGTCTCTAGCTATTGTATCTTTGGAAATCGACGCGTTCAAACATACGGACAGACGGACGGACAGACGGACGGACAGGGCTAAATCAACTTTTCTCGTCGCCCTGATCAAGAATATATATACTTTGTGGGGTCTGCCACGCCTCCTTCTGCCTGTTACATACATTTAGCAAAACCATTATACCCTGATTTCCCATTGAAAATGGGTTCAGGGTATAAAAACACACACACACACACACACTCATAGACACGCACGCATAAACACGCATGGGCTGCAGTGTGCGCTTCTCATGGAAACTTAATTGTTTAATAACTTTTTTTGTGATTATATCATTACTATGCGTGTATATGCCGAAACTCAAGCCTCTAGTATTTGAAATACGCCTTTTGCAAAAGTGAGAGTGAGGGGTGGATATAGGGGCGGGGGGTAAATTATAACAAAAACCGAAATTCTATAAATTACATATGAGTCTACATTTAAAGTTTGAAGACTCTAGCTCTAAAGATGTGGGAGATATAATTTTATAACTGTCTTTCGATAAGGTTTTTTATCGATAAAAAAATAACGGGATGAGCTATCGAAATTTTGTGATAAACTCGATATGCGCGTGCTATATACGGACATTTTAAAAAAAAGTTGAAGTCTCTAGCTATTGTATCTTCGGAAATCGACGCGTTCAAACATACGGACAGACGGACGGACGGACGGACGGACGGACAGACGGACATGGCTAAATCGACTCAGTTCGTCGCCCTGATCAAGAATATATACTTTGTGGGGTCTGCCACGCCTCCTTCTCCCTGTTACATACTTTTAACAAAACCATTATACCCTGATTTCCCATTTTCAATGGGTTCAGGGTATAAAAAGGTTAAAATATAGTAATAACATAATAATATAATGATATAATAGTATAAGAATAGGCTCTAAGGCTCTAGTCGAGACTGCTCGACTAGGAGATACCCTGAACCCCACCAAGCTGATATTCTAATCATTCTGCACTTCTTTGATGCATACATACATACCCATGCACATCCACCCGCACGCATAAGACCGCGCTCTGCTAACTGCGCAGTAAGCAGCGACTGCGCTTGGGCAGCGCTGCAGTGTGGGCAATATTATAAGAATTTATTTGTTGAATAATTTCTTTTGTAGACGTATGATCTTAATGAAACTTTTAGAGCGTAATCATAATGTATAAATGTGTGTACATTCCAAAGCACAAGTCTCTAGTATTTGATACACGTTTTTTACGAATTGTAAACGACAAAATGTGTGAATCCATCTGATGCGTATACACAGTAAATCTGAAGTCTCTATGTATAAAAGTGTTCAAATTATACTGTGAGTGAATGAGTTATCGAAAAAATTTGATAAACTTGTACTGCGTATGGTATACACGAGTCTACATACAAAATTTCAGCTCTCTATCTCTTATAACTTCTGAGATCTAGGCGTTCATACGGACGGACGGACGGACGGACGGACAGACGGACAGGGCTATATCAACTCAGCTCGTCACCCTGATCAAGAATATATGTATGTACTTTATGGGGTCTGCCACGCCTCCTTCTGCCTGGTACATACTTTTCACAAAACCATTATACCCTGATTTCCCATTTTCAATGGGTTCAGGGTATAAAAACTATGAATTGAAACTAAATTTGTAAATTTATACATTAACTAATATTCCCCCAAATGTCTTAAATATGATTTGAACATTTTTTATACCCTGAAAGTTTCATCAAGATAGTACGTCGACAAAAGAAATTATTCAACAAATAAATTCTCATAATATTACCCACACTGCAGCGCAGCCTAAGCGCAGTCGCTGCTTACTGCGCAGTTAGCAGAGCGCGGTCTTATGCGTGCGGGTTTATGTGCATGGGTATGTATGTATGCATCAAAGAAGGGCAGAATGATTAGATATCAGATTGGAGGGTTCAGGGTATCTCCTAGTCAAGCAGTCTCGACTAGAGCCTTCTTACTTGTTTTGTCTGTTATAGAATTAATTGAATTATCCATTTCTAAGTATGTTATCTTTTGTTGCCCAACCGACAAACAGTTTTTATTATTTTATATGGCTTGTCTGGTCTGGTCTCTCTCTTGCTTTCGTTGTATTTATTTATTTAAATAATTCATGTTTTTATACCCTGAACCCATTGAAAATGGGAAATCAGGGTATAATGGTTTTGTTAAAAGTATGTAACAGGGAGAAGGAGGCGTGGCAGACCCCACAAAGTATATATATTCTTGATCAGGGCGACAAACTGAATCGATTTAGCCATGTCCGTCTGTCCGTCTGTCCGTCCGTCCGTCTGTCCGTCTGTCCGTATGTATGAACGCGTCGATTTCCGAAGATACAATAGCTAGAGACCTCAACTTTTTTTTAAAATGTCCGTATATAGCGCGCGCATATCAAGTTTATCACTAGAAATCGATAACTCGTCCGATTATTTTTTTATCGATGAAAAACCTTATCTAAAGCCAGTTATAAAATTATATCTCCTACATCTTTTGAGCTAGAATCTCCAAATTTTAAATGTAGACTTATATGTACTTTATAGAATTTCGATGAAAAACCTTATCTAAAGCCAGTTATAAAATTATATCTCCTACATCTTTTGAGCTAGAATCTCCAAATTTTAAATGTAGACTTATATGTACTTTATAGAATTTCGGTTTTTGTTATAATTCACCCCCCGCCCCTATATCCACCCCCTCACCCTCACTTTTGTAAAAGGCGTATTTCAAATACTAGAGACTTGAGTTTCGGCATATACACGCATAGGAATGATATAATCACAATCTAAAAGTTTCATGAAGAACGTACGTCCACAAAAAAAGTTATTAAACAATTAAGTTTCCATGAGAAGCCCACATTGCAGCCCATGCGTGTTTATGCGTGCGTGCCTACATATGTATATGTGCCTATGTACATATGTGTGTGTGTGTTTCTTTTTTAAGCAAAAAAACGCGGAGAATTATTGAAATATCAGTTCTCCGAAGGGTTCAGGGGATTTCCTAGTCGGGCAGTCTCGACTAGAGCTTTCTTACTTGTTCTTGTTGTCCGAATGTTTGTGTTGTATAGGAGTCCTAAAAATTTTTAAGTTTGTGTGTATTGGTGACGGTTTGGCTAAAAAGAAGGATGGATCACACAGACTCTGCATAGATTATTGCAAGCTGAACACGCTAATGTTAAAGGATAGATTTCCAGTACCAATAGTTTAGGAAGTTTTGGAGAAAATGCAGAGCGCAAAATATTTTACGGTTATGGACGTAAAAAACGGATTTTTTCATGTTGATGTGGAAGAAAGTCGCAAGTCGCATTTGTCACGAAACAAGGTCTTTTTGAATTTAACAAAGCGCCTTATGGATATTGTAATCCTCCAGCAGTCTTTGTCAGATTCATAAATTTCATATTTCAAAGATTTATAAATTTAGGAATTATGGTGATTTATGTAGACGATATTGTGGTGTTTGGCTCAACAGCGGAGAAATTCTTGGAAAACGTGAAGATCGTTTTGGAGCAATCACTTTAGTTTGGATTGCAGATCAAATAGGCCAAATATCAATTTCTTAAGAAAAGAATAAGTTTTCTCGGACATGAAGCACAAGCGATCGAAAAATTAAAAGAGATTTTGATAAATGAACCGATTTTAAAAATATTCCAGCTTACAGCAAAAACACAGTTGCATGTGGATGCGTCAAAGGATGGCTTTGGCGCTACACTCTTACAGGAGAATGATGATAAGTTGCATCCCGTTGTTTACTGGAACAAGAAGACAAGTGTACAGGAAGAAAAATTACACAGCTATTTCCTAGAGATAAAAGCGGCCTCTCTCGCTACAAAGAAGTTACGTCATTATCTGATGGGAATAGAATTTGTCTTAGTGACGGACTGTGCAGCATTTAAGCTGACGGCTGTAAAAAATGATATGCCAAGAGAAGTCGTCCAATGCACTGTGGTTTTTTTTAAGTTTTTTTTTTTTTGGCATAAAGTCAATTTTTTTCTTTTTTTCAGGTATTTTAAAATTTTGTTAATTTTTATTTTTTAAACATTCTAGTTAAACAAAAAAATATTTAACTTTAACATTTGACGCAATAGTTTTCTGTTAGGGCGCTGTTAAAGTCAGCTGTTTATATACCATATGTTTTGTAGGAAATTGGCGGCAAAAGTTTGGCAACTTTAATTGTTTGTTTTGGCGAAAGTTTATACAAAAGTGAAAAGATTTAATATGGAAAACGGTTGTCCAGGTATTGAACACTATAGTTTATTTATAATTGTAAGGTTTTTATGTGTTTCTGTTTAGTTGTACCGTGTTTTGTAAATGTGTATTTTCAGAATGATTTTAACAAGCGTAGTTGTGCTTCGTGGATCAGTACTTTTGTATGGCAAAGCGTTGCAAAAGGTTTTATATGCAGAGTTATTAACAAATTTGTACAGATTAATATGAAACTAATCTTTTTTGTCCGAGTCCACACGTTTTCGATCAAATTTAATTTTTCTAGTACAATATAAGTTTAATCGTGCTAATCTGGTGGACATTTGGAGCAAAAATAATCGCTCAGTCGACGCAGTACAACAACATATATTTGCAAATATTGCACAAAAACACTTAGATGAGGAGAACATAAGCTTAATAAATGAAAAAGTTAAAGGCTTTGTAAATTACATTCGTAAGCACCTGCCGAAGTGTAATTCAACTCTTGAAAGATTTAAGATAAAACACTCGGAATGGCTTGCCAAAAGCTTATTCATTGACATCACTGGTCAATATGCCTTAACAAATAAAATGGGTCGCCCAAAATGTGATTACGAAAGCGATGGTCCACGTCTAAAAAGAAAATTAGCCGCCGAAATTTCTGAAGAACAATTCATTTTCCTTACTCATACATGCAGCCACAGTTTCAGCTAAAAAATCAAATGAAGAGAATTTGGCTATTGTTTTAAAAGCAGCTGGGAATTGTGATGATATAAAAAAAAAACTTTTTACGGATGAACCAAAAAAAATGTCACCCAGTACATAAATATCCAAAGAAATTCAAAGATTTATGGTTGTGATATATACCCGGCATATCCGGCCGTTCTTAATTCTAAATTAAAACTTAGGCCACAAGGAATTGAATATTTGATACATGTTTAGTTCCTGTAGGCTGCCTTGGGGAACATGCATCTGAATCAAGAAATAAACTATACAAAAGCGATAGAAGAGGCCAAGCAAGAAAATACAGTCGACTAGACAACATCACTGATGAAACGTCAGTTTGCTCGAGATCCTAAACAATTTTACTCATTTGTTAATTCGAAGCGTAAATCTTCTGGTTTTCCATCCTCATTTGTCCTTGGTGGTATAAAAACTTGCAATGACCAGGATTCCTCTGATCTATTTGCTGATTTTTTTCAATCCACTTATTCTTCTGCTGATCTCAACAGCAACTCATATCCATATTCACTTCCTGAATTTGGGTCTATAAATGCCTCTAAAGTTACTGCAGCCTCTCTGGCTGCAGCCATTAGGACATTGAAATCATCTTTCTCTCCTGGTGCAGATAATATTCCTAGTTGTGTGATTAAAGAGTGCAGTGTTTCTCTTCAGTCACATCTACTAAAATTGTTGAACTTGTCCTTGGATACTTCTGTGTTCCCGTCAATTTGGAAAAATTCTTTTATCATTCCCTTATATAACAAGTAAGAAAGCTCTAGTCGAGACTGCCCGACTAGGAAATCCCCTGAACCCTTCGGAGAACTGATATTTCAATAGTTCTCCGCATCTTTTTGCTTACAAAAAACACACACACACACATACATAGGCACATATAGTCACGCACGCATAAACACGCATGAGCTGCAGTGTGGTCTTGTCATGGAAACTTAATTGTTTAATAACTTTTTTTGGGGACGTACGTTCTTCATGAAACTTTATGATTATATCATTACTATGCGTGTATATGCCGAAGCTCAAGTCTCTAGTATTTGAAATACGCCTTTTACAAAAGTGAGGGTGAGGGGGTGGATATAGGGGTGGGGGTGAATTATAAAAAAAACCGAAATTCTATAATCAACATATGAGTCTACATTTCAAATTTGGAGACTCTAGCTCAAAAGATATAGGAGATATAATTTTATAATTGACTTTCGATAAGGTTTTTCATCGATAAAAAAGTAATCGGACAAGTTATAGAAATTATGTGATAAACTCGATATGCGCGTGCTATATACGGACATTCTAAAAAAAAGTTGAAGTCTCTAGCTATTGTATCTTCGGAAATCGACGCGTTCAAACATACGGACAGACAGACGGACGGACGGACGGACAGACAGACGGACAGGGCCAAATCAACTTTTCTCGTCGCCCTGATCAAGAATATATATACTTTGTGGGGTCTGCCACGCCTCCTTCTCCGTGTTACATACTTTTAACAAAACCATTATACCCTGATTTCCCATTGAAAATGGGTTCAGGGTATAAACAAGTAAGAAAGCTCTAGTCGAGGCTGCTCGACTAGGAAATCCCCTGAACCCTTCGGAGAACTGATATTTCAATAATTCTCCGCGTCTTTTTGCTTACAAAAGAAACACACACATACATACATAGGCACATATAGGCACGCACGCATAAACACGCATGGGCTGCAGTGTGGGTTTCTCATGGAAATTTAATTGTTTAATAACTTTTTTTGTGGACGTACGTTCTTCATGAAACTTTTAGATTGTGATTATATCATTACTATGCGTGTATATGCCGAAACTCAAGTCTCTAGTATTTGAAATACGCCTTTTACAAAAGTGAGGGTGAGGGGGTGGATATAGGGGTGGGGGGTGAATTATAACAAAAACCGAAATTCTATAAAGTGCATATGAGTCTACATTTAAAATTTGGAGACTCTAGCTCAAAAGATGTAGGAGATATAATTTAATAATTGACTTTCGATAAGGTTTTTCATCGATAAAAAAATAATCGGACAAGTTATCGAAATTATGTGATAAACTCGATATGCGCGTGCTATATACGGACATTTTAAAAAAAAGTTGAAGTCTCTAGCTATTGTATCTTCGGAAATCGACGCGTTCAAACATACGGACAGACGGACAGACGGACAGACGGACAGACGGACGGACGGACGGACAGACAGACGGACAGGGCCAAATCAACTTTTCTCGTCGCCCTGATCAAGAATATATATACTTTGTGGGGTCTGCCACGCCTCCTTCTCCCTGTTACATACTTTTAACAAAACCATTATACCCTGATTTCCCATTGAAAATGGGTTCAGGGTATAAAAAGGTGGAAGATCGGATATTTCCAATTATAGAGGCATTGCCGAATTATCTGCTATTCCGAAGTTATTTGAGAAAATAATAACGTCGGCCTTGCAGCATTTTTGCAAATCGATTATTCAACCATCTCAACATGGTTTTGTTCGAAATCGATCAACATCCTCTAATTTACTCGAGTTTACTTCGCTCATTAATGACAGCTTTGCTAAAAAAATGCAAACTGATGTTATTTATACTGACTTCAGTAAAGCATTTGACTCTGTACATCATCACATACTTATTCTTAAGCTTAATCGTTTAGGATTTTCACCTAGACTTGTGTCTTGGATTTCTTCCTATTTAATGGGTAGAACCCAAAGAGTCTTGCTGAGAACAGCTATGTCTAAAGAGATCTTTGTATCGTCTGGTGTACCTCAGGGTAGCCATTTGGGTCCATTGCTCTTTTCCCTTTTCATAAATGACCTTCCTAGCTGTATCTCACATTCCACCATATTTATGTATGCTGATGATGTTAAACTTTGCCTTCCCTACTCCAATGCAAATGGTCATCATCACCTTCAAGATGACCTAAATTCATTTCAACTTTGGTGTGTGGCAAACCAGCTGGACTTAAATTGTTCAAAGTGTATGACAATTACCTTCAGTCGTACCGTTCCCCTAATTGCTGATTATAAAATTAGCAACATTTCCCTAAGACGCATCTATACAGTCAAAGATCTTGGTGTGCTCTTTGACTGTAAGCTTAACTTCAATCTCCATGTTTCTACCATCGTTAATGAAGCCAAAAGTGTGCTTGGCTTTATTAAACGGTGGTCTAAGGAATTTAAAGACCCTTTTACCACCAAGCGATTATTTACTTCGCTTGTGCGTCCTATCTTAGAGTGTATGCTCTGTTGTATGGTCTCCTCAGCATAAACTGTATCAGGATCGTATTGAATCGGTCCAAAAACAGTTTCTTCTCTTTGCCTTAAGAGACCTTAGATGGGACAGTAATGTACGATTACCGTCTTATCATAGTAGGCTCCAGCTTATTGACCTTCCATCACTAACCAATCGCAGGACAATTCTAGGAATTGTTTTTTTGCATAAATTGATTAGTGGTGACATTGATTCAGCCTCCCTGTTGGGTCGTCTAAGTTTTTCGGTTCCGTCCCGAACAACTAGACACTATCGACCTCTCCACTTACCAGTCTGCACTAGGGATTATTCTTTGCACAGCGCGTTTTATGTCCTTGTGAATTTTAATAAATACTATCACGTTTTTCCCTTAGAACTCTCTCTTCCTAAACTTAAATCTACTCTAACAGCTTATCTTAGGGAATTCACGCACAATGCCCAGGCATAAGCATTGGTACACATTTTTCGTTGCCAATGTTGTGTTGTGAATTCTTAATTCTATTCTATACTCTTTTTCGACTATTCCTTTACACTTTTCTTTTTTGATTTCTCATTATCTGTATTTTCTCTTTCGCAACTTCTTTTAATCATTTTCCTTTTTCTGTACTAAATCTTTCTTAATTTTTTTTTTCTTTTCTCTTTTTTTTTTGTAATTTTTTTTTTCTTTTTTTATTTTTTATTTATTATTATTATTATTATTATTTATTTTGTTTTATTTTATTTTATTTTTTTTTTATTTTATTTTATTTTATTTTTTTTTTTTATTTTTAATTTCATATAGTTAATATATATGTCTTTAATATGTTGTTTAAGTTTTCTTACTAACACCTTTTTTTCATAGCTTCACTAGTAGCACTGACCATATTTGGCTGTGAAATGTGGGCATAGCTGGCCGGACTGGCAAATAAAACACCCCCATCGGGTCGGTGCTACTAGTGATATTCTCTGTACTTTGTTTAGGCTTTTTTAATTTTAAGTTGACTCCATTGTTTGTCAAGTACCCTTAAGGAAAATAAATAAATAAATAAATGTTTTTAATAGATCAATGGATAGTTCGGATCCATTGCTGTCTAGCACCTTTTTTAAAAAAGGATCGCAGCGAATCAAATTAAAAGTAATACCAGAAGAAGTGATATCCCAACTACAAGAACCACTTATAGAAATACCTTCGGAAAATAATGAAGTGGATTCGTCCGACGAGGAAGATGAGGGTGAACTTGAGGTCATTGCTTCAGAAGATGAATATTTTGAGCCAGAATAAAGTAAACTTAATTAAAAATTTGTTATATTGATATATTCTTTTGAATTTATTTACTTAAATTTCATTTCTTTATAGTTATTACTTTTTTCTTTTTTAAAATAAAAAATAAAAAAAGTATTTTATGCAACATTCACCAATATCGGCCAGATCGGTTATATGGCAGCTATATGAAATAATGCCCCAATCATATAAAACTTGGTAAGTCATCTAAGGAGCGTAAAATATTCATACAATCCAAATTTCAATGTAATAGCTTTAAATTTAGAGTTTTTGGCAAAAAAAAACTTAAAAAAAAACACTGTGCAATGGTTAATGCACTTACAAGATTTTACATTCCAAATAGAGCACCGCGCAGGAAAAAGGATGGACATGTGGATAGCTTGAGTAGATATCCAGTAATGATTGTCTCTTCGGAAGTGCACGCTCAAATCTTGAGAGCGCAAAAAAGGACAAAAAGCTAGCAGCAGTAAACGAAGTTTTAAAGCATAAGCCGTACGCAGATTTCAAAATTAAAAATAATCTGATTTATAAACAAATGAATGAACTGGATTTGCTAGCAGTACCGAAAAGCATGGAAAAAGAGATAATACGGTGGGCTCACAACTTTGGTCATATGGGTGTTCAGAAGACAAAGCACGCTATACAACAAGACTATTATAATCCACATGCGGATAGAAAAATCGGGCAGTTTATTTCTAACTGCATACAGTGCTTCACACACAACCAGAAACTCGGAAAACAGGAGGACTTTTTACATTGTATTGACAAAGGAGAAGCTCCATTGACCACATTACACGTTGATCATCTGGGATCGCAGTCGTAGATGGATTTTCCAAATATGTTTGGCTATATCCTACAAAGTCAACAGATGCAGCGGAAGTTATCAAACATTTGAATTCTTTTGCAGAAATTTTCGGAAATCCACAACGCATAATAAGCGCTAGAGGCGCCGCATTTCACATCGAGACAACTACAGGCGTGGCAAGAGGAAATTGTCAAATAGAACGTGTTAATCGAGTCATAATTTCTGTTCTCACCAAGATGTCAGCCGCAGAAACATCTAAATGGTATAAATATACATCACAGCTGCAGTAAGGTTTAAATTCCCATATGAATTCTTCAACAAAGTTTACACCATTTGAAATCATGTTTGGAGTAAAATTGAGAAACGAGACAGACCCCGAATTGAAAAAAATCTTAGAAGTGGAAATACTCGTATCACTACAAGATGATCGCAACCGTATAAGAGCAGAAGCAAGACAGCAAATACAAGAAGCACAAACCAAATATAAGCGCATCTTTGACAAAAAACGAAAGGGACCACACGGCTATCAGTTGGGAGACCTAGTAGTCATTAGAGTCACACAATTTGTAACGGGCAGAAAGCTGGCAAACAAATATCTTTCATCATAACTGTAATAACCCGCTACTTTAAGTAGAACACTTTATTTCCAAAATAATAATACATATATTTTTCCGCTTCAATGCGGCCGCTTAGCTTGTCACAAAAGTACTAAACGCTAGAACTTGAATGGGGAGAGAAGTAACAAGAGATTATCAAGAGAGAGTGTTAACGGGCTCTGCTTTGTAGGCGTCGCTTTCTGCTTAGCATCTCGGTGCCGGTTCCCACAATAACGAACTAAAAACAGCATCCTTGGCTACGAAAAAACTGTTAAACAAAATTAATCACTGTTCGCAAAACATTGCAGATACTGTAACGAACCTTCGGTTTATCCCGAGTCTAAGCTGGGCTAGTTTCAGCTGACTGTGGATTCGTGCCAACAAATTTATTTGTTGAAGCCCCTGCGATAATAATTAGTCACTTGTGAATTCGGTTTTATAGCGTAAATGTATATTCTCTTAAATAACTATGAAATGTACACGTCACTTATGTATGTAAATATGCTGGCTCGCTGCTTAGCGACGCACACCTACTGAGCGCTTGTTCAACGCACTCCGGCTGGGAGAGTGTTGTGCTAAACACGCTAGCTCACCGTAAGGATTTGAGAAAACGCCAGGATCTGGATCTGTAAACTCTGGCGGCTCGCCAGCTATGCAGATCTCTCCTACTATCTCGCTCACTCACAGCACAACACTAGCTTCGTTCACTCACAAGCACTTCTCTTACGCACGGCTACGCGAACTCACCCAGGTGTGCAGGCCTCGCTTACGTTGCTGCTATGCACCGATGTCCTGATCGGCGCCTGCTGATGATCTGCAAGGATTCCCACTGGATGTCCTTGCTGTTCCCACGATGTCCTTGCTGTTCCCACGATGTCCTTGTTGTTCCCACGATGTCCTGGGAGTCCTGATTACCACTCGCGTTGACTTGACTTCGACACTTCTTCACTTTCACTTTGTATAACTTCGACGGCAACACTCTCTCGTATCGTAATTTTGACTCCTCGTATGGAGCCGCTGGTGGCCTTTTATACCCCAGCCACAGGCCCTGCCTCGTGTGGTAACGGGGCCTGTTCGGCTCTGGAGCGGGGCCTTTCTGCCGTTATTGACCATAAAAACGGTAAAGTGGCGTGATTTTGGGTGACGCCACTTTCCCGCCAAATCCGTGGCAGCCTCCCATTGGCCGAAGTACCGTTGGCGCCCTACGAGTGAAAGTGTCCACTACTATCACTCGGCCCAAACGGCACCTCGGCTAACGGTCCCCGATGATCGTCGTGTGTGCGACGCGAACCCATTGCTGAATCTGTAGGAGCGAAAGAGACCGCCTCTAAAGGACTTTGACCCCCCTTTTCCAGTGCGAGGGTCGCTCCTACAGTATTCGCGTCGCTGTGTGGAGCAACATGTATATGCACGTATATGCATATAAACGCACAGCAAATACATACGTTTATATACATTAATACGTGCATACCCATATTGCTCCTCACACTCCCCTCTTCCTTCGGGAAAACACGAGACCATCGTGTTTGAATTTGGCGCCCGCCTCCGCTGCGCTGCTCCGTTTTGCGTCGCTCCATCCCTCGATGCTCCATTTTGCGCTGATCGCTGCTGTTAATGCTCTGTTAATGTTATCAGCTGCATTTTTCTCCTTACCGCTGGCAATGCTGTATTCTGCCGGTAAGTGAATGGGTCAATATTTTTATAAGTCTCCATAAAATCTTAATAAAAATATTGTTTTTCAGGTTGGGCATATTTTCTCCATGCCCCTCAACCTGATGGCCTGCCGCTGCCAATGCCCACGCCGGGCGCTGCTGCAAAACTCGCCTGTCGGTATTGCAGCCCCCGGTGGCATTGGTGCACGTGTGCACGGCAATGGCCATTTCACCCATTTGGCGCATGCTGTCCCTCGCCGTTGGAGACGTCTCTCTGCTGGTTTCTGCTGCTCCTTGGGCCCTTGGGGATGCTCCGGTGGGGCATCGCAGTCAATATATGTACTGCCGCCATGAGATCGGGCCACAGACGTCGTTCGCAAATGGACACCGGCGTCAGCTCTTTGGTGTCGGTGCGCTTGTTGGCCACTCCTCTTTCGCGCACAGCTCACAGCAAAATCGCTGGCCAGTGCGCGAGGATTCGGTTGCCAAGCTTTACCGACACCTGGCGATCCATGGCCGGTGGAGCCATTCGCGTGGCAGGCGTCTGTACCCACTCTCTCACGGCAAACAGCCACATCTCCGACTGCATGCCCGCGTGCAATATGGGCCGCCGCTGCCTCCACCCACGCCGGACGCTCCTGCACAACTCACCTTTTGGTTCTGCAGTCTCCGGTGGCTTTGGCACTCTTGCGGCGGCCACCTGCCTCACTATATCCCTCGTCGACCTCTCTGCTGCTGGCGAATCCATTCTTCATATGTTAGCAGTAACCTCTTCGTTGCTGCTATGTCTCCGTGGCGGCACTATAGACACATTCTGGATTGCTGCTGGGAGCTGGCCACATCGATGTCGTTCGCAACTGCCACCGGTGCCGAACTTTGACTCCGACTGGCATTTTGCGGCACACTCCTCATTCGCGCACAGCTCACAGCAAAATCGCTGGCCAGTGCGCGAGGATTCGGCCAGCAAAACGCGTCTACGCTTCAGTACGGGCAACCGGATGGACAGTCGCGTGGCAGGCATCGATGGTAAACCAAACTCCCAACGGGCAACTCCAACTTATGCCTGCATGCTCCCCGTCTCCATTTGGAACACTTCGGCGTGTGGACGGCGCACTCGAGCGCCGCCGGTCCACTCTGGTAACTCATCCACAAGAGGCCGGCCCGATGCCCACATGCCCTTTATATACCCGCTGCTGCCGTGTCGCCGACTGCGTAGACGGCAGCATATAACGGGTCCTGCGTGTCCTCTATTCAGCCCACTCTAGCCTTCCCTGCTTTATGGCTGAATTCCAGGCAGGCTACGGTATCGCCCTGATACCGTTTTCCCCACTCTCACCAACACAACAACATGCACACACACAGCCCTTCGGTGGCCGAACACTCTAATGCAGCTCTTCCGCTGAGATACATTGTTGTTGGCCGTTTTATGTATCGCTGTGTGTTTTGTTGTTGGCTGTTTTGCATGTCGCTGTGTGTTTTGTTGTTGGCTATTTTATATATCGCACACACAGCATCTTCGTGCGTTAGCGATCGCTAAGCAGCCGACGAAGGCCTTTGCCCTCGCCTATGCATGTATGTGTGTGTGCAGAAACTTTTGCCTGGAACGTAAGCGGTTTTTGTTTTTGTTTTTCCGCTTTTCGTTTTCGTGCGATTAAATACATAATTTCGGCTACCGTTTTCGTGTGATAAAACATGATAATACATAATCTCGGCTGTGCGCATTGTTGTTGCGCATTTACCGTATGTGGGTGCTGCTTGCGCATGCACTGCTTTGTTGTTGTATCTATGCACTGCGCATGCACCGACAGCTAAGTTTTTCTGTGCAGTACTGTACACTGCTTGCTGTCGTGCGCGCGCAGTTCAAACAAATTGTTGTTGCACACCCAAATACCGTAATTTCCCCGGTGGCAACTGTAATTTTCCAATCACAAATGCATTTCGCAGCCGAAATTATGCACTTTTGAGCAAAAATTTTGTCGTCTTATTTTTTCTTCTTCTTTTTTTTTTTTTGTAAGAAGCAATACACTTCGCTGTGTATTCACTCCCTTTTTTTTTGGAAAAAAAAAAAAAAAAAACAAAACAGCTCTATTGCTCACCCGTGTCTCCTCTCCACGGCTTGAGATCCGCCACATGCGCCGTCCTGGTCCGCTTTTCTGCCTCCGACCTTATCCGGCAGATGACTGGAGACACAAAACTGGCCACTATATATGGGCCTCCATAGCGTGGCGCCAGTTTTGCTGCAAATCCCTCTGCGGCATTAGACAGGTGGCATTCCTTTGCCCACACCTTGTCACCTACGGCCGGCTTCCACTGCCGCCTCCGTACGTTGTAATGCCGCGCCTGATCCTGTCCAGCTCTCTCCAGGCTCCGACGCACTTGCGCCAGCATCTGCCCAGCTGCCTGCGGCTGACTGGTCTTGCCGTGCTGACACTGCTCGCAACGCTGCACGTACGCCCGCGCATCCCGATACATACCGGGCCAGTAGTATCGTGCGGCCACCCGAGCAATTGTTTTTCGGCTCCCAAGGTGGCCAGCGGCGACTGCATCGTGGCTCTCCTCCAGCACTTGCTTGCGCCGCTCCGTTGGCACACACAGCTTCCACGCTGCCACACTCTTGTGGCCGGCTTGATGCTGGCTGAGCCGATATAAGTTTCCAGACTTTTCGCGATAGTCTGGCCACTTCTGTGGTGCTTTGCGCAGGCTCTGGCACAGCTTGGTGAGCCAACGACATCCTGTCCCAGTTGGCGTCTCCTTACTAGCGACCAAGTGGCTCGCCTCTTTCCTCAGAGGCTGCTGTGAGAGCGCATCTGCTACCTCGTTCCGCCTGTCCTTCCTGCGTCGAAAATATCGCTGCTTTTTGGAGCCCTTCACCTCCTTATCTGCATGGAGTGGTTCTCTATCCGAAGTCGCCTCCACTGGCGTCTTGGGACCCGCATCCAAGCTGACAGCAACCATCGATAGCTTCGTCTCCAGTTGGCGGCTTGGTTTTGGATTTCTTGGCCCAATTTTTAGCGCCAAACCGCCACACTCCAGTGTGGTGCCCATGCTGGCCAAGAAATCCCAGCCTAGTACCAGATCGTCGATCACTCCTGGCAGAATCAGCAACGGAATCTGGATTTGCTGATTGCCCAGGCTGATCGTCGTCTCCAGCTGCGAATCCACCTGGTTACAACTGCCGTCCGCCAAGCGTATGCGCCGCCGTGTGGCACGCACCACGCCCACATCTCTGAGCCTCTCAGCGAGCCCTTCACTGATGAAGCTGCTCGCGGCTCCTGTGTCGATCGTGGCTTTCTGCCGTTCGGCTCCAATGCCCACGATCGCCGTCAACCGGCTGCCTTCGTCCTGAAGACTGCCCATTAGTACCTGGGGGCTCCTGGCTGCTGCTCCCGCTCGCCCCTGCATGGCGGGTGCCGCTGCTCGTTTCCCGACTGGCAACAGGCATACGTTCTCACTCCAATGCGCCCGCACTGCCAGCAGAAATCCAGTGCCTTGTTGCGGCACTTAAAAGCGCGGTGCCCCTCCTGGCCACACACTCGGCATGCCCTGGCTGGATTCGGGATGTGTGTCCTTGCTCCGGTTGCGCCTTCTCTCGGCGCAGGAGTAGGCTTCGCCGCATCCTCCATGCGACGATACTCCACGTCGCTTCCCGCGTCGTCCATGGCCATCAGTCGTGTCCGACCAGGCCGTGGCTGCTGCCGTAACCTCTCGCGGTCCCTCTCCAGTTCCTCGAACTCATCTGCCAGGTGCATCAATTCCACCAGATTGTGGAATTGATACGGCCTGGCATAAGCACGCAGATCGGGCAGGCTGTTGTTATAAATGAGTTTCATTTCGCGGTCTGCTCCATAGCGCAGAGGCCGCATGAGAGTCTGCATCTCCACCATGTAGACTTTGAAACACTCATCTATCATCTGCCTCCGGCGTTTGACATCATCCTCCAGCTTCTCCAGATAGCCTCTGGGCAGGAAAAACTCCTGGAAGCTGCGCACAAATGTCGCCCACGCCGTCCAGTGCCGATTGTTGGCCACATACCATTTTAAGGCCATGCCTTTCAGCAGCTCTGGCATCGCTCTCGGGATCATGTCGAGATCCAGGCCATATGTGTCAGCCGACCACTCCACCTACTCCAGGAACTCCAAAGGCTTCGTGGTGCCATCAAAGCGAAAGCTCCACTCTCGCACTTGTTTGGCCACCTTTGGATATTCCTGAGCGGTGCTGTCGTGTCCTCGTGGCCTGATTTCCGGTTGCGGGGTGGATGTGGCCCTCATCTCACCTTGACGCGTACTTTGGAGTCGCGCCGTCGCGCTTGTGGAGGGCACACACAGCCGTGCCACATGTGCAAGCTCCGACTCCAGCTCGTCGTCCCCGACGGCGGTCGTTGCCTCATCTCTGAGCGAGGCACGGCGTCCATGCAGTCGCCCCAGTTCGGCGATCCTCAGTGAGTAAGGAATGCTTCCTTCATTCCTCTCAACCCACTCGCCGAACTGTCTCCGCATGACGTCCAGTGTGCCTGACAGGCTCACTCCAAACTCCTCGCCGTAACGGAGCACTTCATCCTTTTTAAGATTATATACCCACGCTCGCACCATATTCACAAATATTCACTAATTGACTCTTATCGCAAGGCCCCACGTTGGGCGCCAGTTGTAACGAACCTTCGGTTTATCCCGAGTCTAAGCTGGGCTAGTTTCAGCTGACTGTGGATTCGTGCCAACAAATTTATTTGTTGAAGCCCCTGCGATAATAATTAGTCACTTGTGAATTCGGTTTTATAGCGTAAATGTATATTCTCTTAAATAACTATGAAATGTACACGTCACTTATGTATGTAAATATGCTGGCTCGCTGCTTAGCGACGCACACCTACTGAGCGCTTGTTCAACGCACTCCGGCTGGGAGAGTGTTGTGCTAAACACGCTAGCTCACCGTAAGGATTTGAGAAAACGCCAGGATCTGGATCTGTAAACTCTGGCGGCTCGCCAGCTATGCAGATCTCTCCTACTATCTCGCTCACTCACAGCACAACACTAGCTTCGTTCACTCACAAGCACTTCTCTTACGCACGGCTACGCGAACTCACCCAGGTGTGCAGGCCTCGCTTACGTTGCTGCTATGCACCGATGTCCTGATCGGCGCCTGCTGATGATCTGCAAGGATTCCCACTGGATGTCCTTGCTGTTCCCACGATGTCCTTGCTGTTCCCACGATGTCCTTGTTGTTCCCACGATGTCCTGGGAGTCCTGATTACCACTCGCGTTGACTTGACTTCGACACTTCTTCACTTTCACTTTGTATAACTTCGACGGCAACACTCTCTCGTATCGTAATTTTGACTCCTCGTATGGAGCCGCTGGTGGCCTTTTATACCCCAGCCACAGGCCCTGCCTCGTGTGGTAACGGGGCCTGTTCGGCTCTGGAGCGGGGCCTTTCTGCCGTTATTGACCATAAAAACGGTAAAGTGGCGTGATTTTGGGTGACGCCACTTTCCCGCCAAATCCGTGGCAGCCTCCCATTGGCCGAAGTACCGTTGGCGCCCTACGAGTGAAAGTGTCCACTACTATCCCTCGGCCCAAACGGCACCTCGGCTAACGGTCCCCGATGATCGTCGTGTGTGCGACGCGAACCCATTGCTGAATCTGTAGGAGCGAAAGAGACCGCCTCTAAAGGACTTTGACCCCCCTTTTCCAGTGCGAGGGTCGCTCCTACAGTATTCGCGTCGCTGTGTGGAGCAACATGTATATGCACGTATATGCATATAAACGCACAGCAAATACATACGTTTATATACATTAATACGTGCATACCCATATTGCTCCTCACAATACATTGCGAGAAATATTGATTGAATGGAATATTCTCAATAAAACTGTATGCATTGTAACAGATAATGCTAGCTCCATGCTTAAAGCATGTGAAATATTACAAATCCGCAATCTGCCATGCTTTGCGCATTCGACAATATCGATGGTTCAAAATAAGCAATCACCAAAAATCGAGAGCGTAAAATATCGATAGTTCTCCAGTCTATGTGTTCTCTGGTCAGTGACCATACACAGTACGAGTTTATCATATTTTTTTCGATAACTCATTCGATATCTTTCTTATCGAGGATAATCGATAAATTGATATTGTTTTTTCAGCCTAATTTCAACACTTTTAGACAGAGTCTTCAGATTTGTTGTGTATATACTAGAGGCCTGCATGGGTATGCTTGCTTGTGGTCGTCTTCCAAATATACTGATATTTGCAAGTGTTTGAGCATACCAAGCAGTGCTGCAAAACGAAACGAATTTTACTCGAAGTTGTCAAGTATTCTGTTTTACTTTACTTCTTACAAACGAAACGAAACGAAACGAAAAGCGAGTAACGTCAAAAAAATCGTACAGTACTTTTATTGTGCGTTGAGCGCCGTTGCTGAGCAAAAATCAGGCTAGAATTGGCTAAAAATTGAAAATAATATGCTGCAATAGAAAGTTAAATTATAAAAAACTAACTGATATGTTTAGTTTTTTTCTTTTTTTTAACATGATGCAATATTAAGTACTACATGAAATTGAAAAGATTTATGATTGCTTGATTTATGGCCATAGGCTATAACGAATTTGATAGTAATATGCTAAATCTAGCTTGAAATAGTCAACCCATCACTAGCTGATAGCTAAAACGAAAACAATGCTTGAAAGATGCTTCATCGTTTCTTTCGTTCGTTGCTTCTTTAGAGTACGACCAGCTGCATACCGAACCTTTCGGTATGTGAGCAATGCTCGTTTTGTTTCGTTCGTCCACGATGCTCGGGCTTACACTATTTGAAAAAAACGAAACAGTGTGAAACCAAGCACCACCAAGACACGGGTGTCTCGTTTAGCGTTTGACACGTATTCGTGCAGGTCTCTAGTATATACATTTGATGGATACACACATTTTGCCATTTACAGATTTTGGATACCACGCCCCCTTCGCCGCCAATTCATAAAAAACGTATTTCAAGTACTAGAGACTTGTGCTTTAGAATGTACACACATTTACACATTACGTTCTGAAAGTTTTATTAAGATAGTACGTCTACAAAAGAAATTATTCAACAAATAAATTCGCATAATATGGCCCACACTGCAGCGCTGCCCAAGCGCAGTCGCTGCTTAATGCTTAGTTAGCAGAGCGCGGTCTTATGCGTGTGGGTGGATGAATGTGTATGTATGCATGCATGAAAGAAGTGCAGAATGATTAGAATATCAGATTGGAGGGTTCAGGGTATCTCCTAGTCGAGCAGTGTCGACTAGAGCCTTCTTACTTGTTTATACTCATTCACGAAAGTGAATTGAGTATATTGGTTTTGTGCAATGTCCGTCTTGCTGTCCGTCAGTCCGTCCGTCCGTCCGTCCGTCTGTCCGTATGAACGCAGTTCATTTCGGCGCTATTGAAGCTAGAGACTTGAAATTTGGAACACATACTCGTGTATAACTCCCATTTATAAAGTGTTAAAATTTTCCCGATCCGCCCACTAGGGGCGTGGCAAATCGGAAAATGAATTTTCCAATATACCAGAAATCATGTTAGTTGACGAGCTAGAAAGCTGAAATTTGGTATGTACGTCCGCGTTGACCACCCAAGATCACATGCTATGGCGGATATATCTGCGCCCATTGGGGGCGTGGCAAGTCAGATAAAACTGTATCTCCTAAAGTTTTAAAGCTAGAACGTTGATTGATTTGCACGTGAGCTAATGTTGTGATTCTATAAAGGCTGATGAAAAATTTATATGTCTACGCCCACTAGGGGCGTGGCAAATCGGACCTGAAGATATAGTGATTTTACAAATTCTGCTATATTTTGGGTACTATTGATGCTAGAGACCTGAAATTTGGTATATATATGCGGGTTGGCCCCCCAAGTCCAACGAGCTATAGTAGATATATCTCCCCCCAAAGGGGGCTGGGCAAACTGCAAAAGATTATATCTCCTAAAGTATAAGAGCTAGAAGCTTCAAATTTAAATTGTTGAGTTACTGCTAACTTCCTCTATCGATTCCAAAAAAAAAAAAATTTTACGCCTCTTTGGGGGCGTGGCATATCAAAAAATACCCTGTAATTTTCACATTTTTGGAGCGTAAGCATCCAAACTTTGCAGTTAGACTACTGTGAGCTCGTTCTAAGAAATGGCCAAAATTGAGGTGTCTACGCCTACTAGGGGCGTGGCAAATCGAGAAAAACTGCATTTTCTTCAGCACTAGAGCTAAACTTAGCTACAAAATTGCTGATGGGATGTGAATGAGTATCCCGCAGTCGGTAACGCCCGACTGCAACGTTCTTACTTGTTTTTATACCCTGAACCCATTGAAAATGGGAAATCAGGGTATAATGGTTTTGTTAAAAGTATGTAACAGGGAGAAGCAGACCCCATAAAGTATATATATTCTTGATCAGGGCGACGAACTGAGTCGATTTAGCCATGTCCGTCTGTCCGTCTGTCCGTATGTTTGAACGCGTCGATTTCCGAAGATACAATAGCTAGAGACTTCAACTTTTTTTAAAATGTCCGTATATAGCACGCGCATATCGAGTTTATCACAGAATAACGATAACTCGTCCGATTATTTTTTTATCGATAAAAAACCTTATCGAAAGTCAATTATAAAATTATATCTTCTACATCTTTAGAGCTAGAGTCTCCAAATTTTAAAAGTAGACTCATATATACTTTATAGAATTTCGGTTTTTGTTATAATTCACCCCCACCCCTATATTCACCCCCCCACCCTCACCTTTGTAAAATGCGTATTTCAAATACTAGAGACTTGAGTTTCGGCATATACACGCATAGTAATGATATAATCACAATCTAAAAGTTCCAGGAAGAACGTACGTCCACAAAAAAGTTATTAAACAATTAAGTTTCCATGAGAAGCCCACACTGCAGCCCATGCGTGTTTATGCGTGCGTGCCTATATGTGCCTATGTATGTGTGTGCGTGTGTGTGTGTGTTTGTTTTGTAAATAAAAAGACGCGGAGAATTATTGAAATATCAGATAAAAAACCTTATCGAAAGCCAGTTATAAAATTATATCTCCCACATCTTTTGAGCTAGAGTCTCCAAATTTTATATGTAGACTCATATTTACTTTATAGAATTTCGGTTTTTTTTATAATTCACCCCGCACCCCTATATCCACCCCCTCACCCTCACCTTTGTAAAAGGCGTATTTAAAATACTAGAGACTTAAGCAGATACTTGCATAGTAATGATATAATCACAATCTAAAAGTTTCATGAAGAACGTACATCCACAAAAAAAGTTATTAAACAATTAAATTCCCATAGTAAGCGCACACTGCAGCCCATGCGTGTTTATGCGTGCGTGCCTATGTGTGCCTATTTATGTACATATGTGTGTATTTCTTTTGTAAGCAAAAAGACGCGAAGAATCATTGAAATATCAGTTCTCCGAAGGGTTCAGGGGATTTCCTAGTCGAGCAGTCTCGACTAGAGCTTTCTTACTTGTTTATACCCTGAACCCATTGAAAATGGGAAATCAGGGTATAATGGTTTTGTTAAAAGTATGTAACAGGGAGAAGCAGACCCCATAAAGTATATATATTCTTGATCAGGGCGACGAACTGAGTCGATTTAGCCATGTCCGTCTGTCCGTCTGTCCGTATGTTTGAACGCGTCGATTTCCGAAGATACAATAGCTAGAGACTTCAACTTTTTTTAAAATGTCCGTATATAGCACGCGCATATCGAGTTTATCACAGAATAACGATAACTCGTCCGATTATTTTTTTATCGATAAAAAACCTTATCGAAAGTCAATTATAAAATTATATCTCCTACATCTTTTGAGCTATAGTCTCCAAATTTAAAATGTAGACTCATACGTTGATTATAGAATTTCGGTTTTTTTTATAATTCACCCCCACCCCTATATCCACCCCCTCAGCCTCACCTTTGTAAAAGGCGTATTTCAAATACTAGAGACTTGAGCTTCGGCACATACTTGCATAGTAATGATATAATCACAATCTAAAAGTTTCATGAAGAACGTACATACACAAAAAAAGTTATTAAACAATTAAGTTTCCATGAGAAGCCCACACTGCAGCCCACGCGTGTTTATGCGTGCGTGCCTATGTATGTGTGTGTGTTTCTTTTGTGTGTGTGTTTCTTATTGAAATATAAGTTCTCCGAAAGGTTCAAGGGATTTCCTAGTCGAGCAGTCTCGACTAGAGCTTTCTTTCTTTTTCTCTCTCATATTCTACTCAATTCGAATGTACTCAATGTGGCTTTGTACAAAGACCGATATGTAATTTGCTCGTGTTTATTTGTGTGATGGAGCTGTGCATCTCGTATAAATTCTAAAATGTATATATAGTAGATATGTGTAAATACCAGGCAATGCAAATGACAAGTGAGCGGGGGGTGTGAGACCAGTAGTAGAACTGGGGTTATGGGGTTATGTTATTAACATAATGCTGTTAATAGCATAACATGGTATGGTATCTGTCATTAATATACTCCCCCGTGCAAGGATTAACAATTTTGATGTGGAAAACTTGACGTCCGCCCTAGGGGGGATGCTGATGACCTTATGTCGGATCAGGGTTGTCAGCGGAGCTATGACCGCCTCTTCTTAGGAGTCGTGTAGTCATCCTGGCCACACGTTTTGCAATGTCCCTTGCTGCGGCAGGATTGTTCGGAGTGCTCGTGAGTCGAGCAGTTCGCGCAATACTTATGTATAAGGGCCGCACGCATCCGTTTCTCCTCTGGAAGGCCCAGATAGCGGCGACATTTTCGGAGATCGTGGGATCCTCTCAACACGCAGCACTGG
Organism: Drosophila aldrichi; assembly: GCA_035045965.1. NCBI lineage: Eukaryota > Metazoa > Arthropoda > Insecta > Diptera > Drosophilidae > Drosophila > Drosophila aldrichi. The sequence goes on from JAWNOM010000516.1 coordinate 425,552, forward strand.
AAGGAATTGGTACCGGGTGGCTTGCTGCTCTCTCATGATGGCATCCTTATCTGGAAAATTGCATGAGTAGGAGGGTGAATTTGTAGCTCAGGAGCACAGGGGGCTGGTTGAATTGTTGGACCTGAATGAATTGAAACCGACCCTTCGTAGTGGGCTTTCGGGAACTCGACATGGAAGACTTTCGGAAAACGACAAGATTGTCGGAAGCTCAAGTTTCGACTCACCCGCAACGGAAAATTGAGTTGTGAAGGAGGAGACAATTGCCGGTAACGTTCGTGAAAGTGGGCCTATCAGTACCCAACCGAAAACAGTCTCTAGACCTAGAAGAGATCGGTTTCTAAGGAGAGGCAATGTTAAAGTTTCATTGCATAGCCGCTCAGAAATGAAGGTTGCTTCGGATCCTGAGTCGACTAAAGCATGGGCGGGATAGATCGCTCCAAAATGGTATATTTTGGTCACCGCCGTGACGAGGAGGACACCTTGGGTGCGGGATATGTTTGGACGTTGGAGATAACTTAAGTCCGAGCCGGAGCTATAGGTGTTGCGGATGCTGCAGTGCTCTGACGACAATTTTCCCTATGGATTAGGGTGTTACGTCGACCATTGCACTTGAAATAGTACTGCGTATTGATACACTCTCGTAACTGGTGATCCTTAACGAAGCTGTTCAGGCAAAGCTTCATTGATTTGATGTATGTCTCTCTTTCATGGAAAGATAGTTGGAGGTTAACATCGGATTAGATGGTTCTCTTTTGGGAGGAGAACAGCTTGCGCAATTCGAAACTGAGATTGGAACTCGAGAGCACGACCACTAGCACGAGCACGCAAGGAAGTGGTTAACGTCTTGACGAACAAATTAAAAAATATATATTGTCTCGATAAACAAATAAACGAAAATGGAAAAATGTATTAAATTTAAGTGGGATAAATTAAATAATTAATTAGCTTATTTAAGTTGGTAGCTTTCCATTTTAATAATATAAAACTAAAACAAGACCAAAAGTTTATTATACTCTGAACCCATTGAAAATGGAAAATCAGGGTATAATGGTTTTGTTGAAATGTATGTAACAGGCAGAAGGAATCATTACAGACCCCATAAAGGATGTATATACATATATTCTTGATCAGGGTGACGAGCTGAGTTGATTTAGCCCTGTCAGTCCGTCTGTACGTTTGTATGAACGTGTCGATAGATATAAGAACTTCAAATTTGTTGTAAAATGTCCGTATATAGCGCGCGCATATCGAGTTTATCACAAAAAATCTATAAGTCATCCCGTTATTCTTATCGATAAAAAACCTTATCGAAAATCAGTTATCAAATTATATCTCCTACATATTTAATGCTAGAGTTTCCAAATTTTTAATGAAGATTCATATGTACTTCATAGAATTTCGATTTTGTTATAATTCACCCCCGCTCTTAAATTCAACCCCTCATCGATAAATTTGTAATAAATTGAGCTTCGGCAAATACACGCATACTAATGATACAACCACAATCTGAAAGTTACATGAAAAACGTACATCCACAAAAAAAGTTATGAAACAATTAAGTTCCCATGGTAAGCGCAGACTGCAGCCCAAGCGGGTTAGTGCGTGCGTGCCTTTGTGTGTCTATGTATGTGTGTTAACGCGTGTGTGTCCGTGTGTGAGCAGAAATACGCGAAGAATTATTGAAATATCAGTTCTTCGAAGGGTTCAGGGGATTTCCTAGTCGAGCAGTCTCGACAAGAGCTTGTTTACTTGTTTTGCCCTTGCACTTGTGTAAGTTAACAACAAAAATATTCTTCAAGTTAAAAACAGAAATATTCTACATTGCAACAAAACTCAATGGGAATTGTTGCAACGCAAATAAATGTAACAAGCTGATCAGACCAATAAGCCAAAACTGCTGACACAATGTCTAGCAGACTTCCTGCACACGCCCACCAGAGCTCCAGCAATTCTAAGAAGAATTGCACAACGGATCAACAACACCACGAGCGACGCCGCTGCCAAAGTCGTCGACTGAAACACAGCTTAGCTAGGGATAGAATTGATTTAAGTAATTTAGTTGCAAATTTGTTCTTGAATAAAGCGGACTGCGTTTAAGCAATAATACATCAAAACATCGTTTTTTACCGTTTTAATAAAGAAAGAACTTAACTGGCGCCCGAGCAGGAACCGGCTTCGCGCGCAATACAGCAAAACGTTTAGTACGTGCGTGATACTGCAAAATTAAAAGCAGAGTCGGTTTAAATAAAACGAAAATTCGATCGCGTTACAACACAGCAAAACGCCTGTACGAGCGCGACCGAAAATCACTAAAGCAACTCACGTCGCGTAACTTCGACGTTCGGTGAAATTCGTTAAAGGTAGTCTAGAACGTGATCGTTCGACTGCCCATCGGTGGACGGTAATCCTGTACGGTCCGCCCACAGGATACTTCAACGGAGTCTGGTCGCAGGATACCCAGTAGGAATAACCAAAAAGGATGAAATGCGGATCAGCAGTGCAGACCGCCACATCATCATTATTGTAAGTTAGAAATATAACAACACGAAACTAACAAAACTAAGAAAAATAAGTGTAATAATATATAAGAAAATTTTTTGAGAAAAATAAAAATTAAATAAGTGTAATAAAATATAGGAATAATTTTTGAGAAAAATAAAAGTTAAACAAGTTTAAGAAAAATTTTGATAAAAATAAAGAGAAACAAGTAAGAAAGCTGTAGTCGAGACTGCCCGACTAGGAAATCCCCTGAACCCTTCGGAGAACTGATATTTCAATAATTCTCCGCGTCTTTTTGCTTACAAAAGAAACACACACACACATACATAGCCACATATAGGCACGCACGCATAAACACGCATGGGCTGCAGTGTGCGCTTACTATGGGAATTTAATTGTTTAATAACTTTTTTTGTGGATGTACGTTCTTCATGAAACTTTTAGATTGTGATTATATCATTACTATGCAAGTATGTGCTTAAGTCTCTAGTATTTTAAATACGCCTTTTACAAAGGTGAGGGTGAGGGGGTGGATATAGGGGTGCGGGGTGAATTATAAAAAAAACCGAAATTCTATAAAGTAAATATGAGTCTACATATAAAATTTGGAGACTCTAGCTCAAAAGATGTGGGAGATATAATTTTATAACTGGCTTTCGATAAGGTTTTTTATCTGATATTTCAATAATTCTCCGCGTCTTTTTATTTACAAATCAAACACACACACACACGCACACACATACATAGGCACATATAGGCACGCACGCATAAACACGCATGGGCTGCAGTGTGGGCTTCTCATGGAAACTTAATTGTTTAATAACTTTTTTGTGGACGTACGTTCTTCCTGGAACTTTTAGATTGTGATTATATCATTACTATGCGTGTATATGCCGAAACTCAAGTCTCTAGTATTTGAAATACGCATTTTACAAAGGTGAGGGTGGGGGGGTGGATATAGGGGTGGGAGTGAATTATAACAAAAACCGAAATTCTATAAAGTACATATAAGTCTACATTTAAAATTTGGAAACTGTAGCTCAAAAGATTTAGGAGATATGATTTAATAATTAACTTTCGATAAGGGTTTTTATCGATAAAAAATAATCGGACGAGTTATCGATTTCTAGTGATAAACTCGATATGCGCGTGCTATATACGGACATTTTAAAAAAAAGTTGAAGTTTCTAGCTATTATATCTTCGGAAATCGACGCGTTCAAACATACGGACAGACGGACGGACGGACGGACAGACGGACATGGCTAAATCGACTCAGTTCGTCGCCCTGATCAAGAATATATATACTTTGTGGGGTCTGCCACGCCTCCTTCTCCCTGTTACATACTTTTAACAAAACCATTATACCCTGATTTCCCATTTTCAATGGGTTCAGGGTATAACAAGTAAGAAAGCTCTAGTCGAGACTGCCCGACTAGGAAATCCCCTGAACCCTTCGGAGAACTGATATTTCAATAATTCTCCGCGTTTTTTTGCTTACAAAAGAAACACACACACACATACATATGTACATAGGCACATATAGGCACGCACGCTAAACACGCATGGGCTGCAGTGTGGGCTTCTCATGGAAACTTAATTGTTTAATAACTTTTTTTGTGGACGTACGTTCTTCATGAAACTTTTAGATTGTGATTATATCATTACTATGCGTGTATATGCCGAAGCTCAAGTTTCTAGTATTTGAAATACGCCTTTTACAAAAGTGAGGGTGAGGGGGTGGATATAGGGGTGGGGGGTGAATTATAACAAAAACCGAAATTCTATAAAGTGCATATGAGTCTACATTTAAAATTTGGAGACTCTAGCTCAAAAGATGTAGGAGATATAATTTTATAACTGGCTTTCGATAAGGTTTTTCATCGATAAAAAAATAATCGGACGAATTATCGATCTTCTGTGATAAACTTGATATGCGCGCGCTATATACGGACATTTAAAAAAAAAGTTGAGGTCTCTAGCTATTGTAGTTTCGGAAATCGACGCGTTCATACATACGGACAGACGGACAGACGGACAGACGGACATGGCTAAATCGATTCAGTTTGTCGCCCTGATCAAGAATATATATACTTTGTGGGGTCTGCCACGCCTCCTTTGTAGTGTGTTGTATGTCATATAAGCATATGCTCACAATATTGTAGTGTATACAATATATGAAGTTGACATATGCCCAAAATATAAGTAAGAGTATCATGCTCACAACATAGCAACACTTTGTTGCTTTATATATTTTTATATTATAACAGCTATACATAAGCGCCGTAATATGATCGGTCACTTATGTATAGACTGAACTGCAGCGTGGGATCTGCAACGTAAGCATTGTTACGTCCACGCCGCAGCTTAAACGCTAAATGTATATGCCTTCTGCATATGCATACAAACATATATACACACACATACAGCATGCTATATACTCCCATTCTGTCGCTGCTATGAGCGACAGAATTCTTATGTAAAACTTATGTATTTTAGGCTAAGACTTTATTTCAATAAAATATGGAGAGGATTCGCTGTCCGCCAGCCAAGTAAATATGTTGGAACTTTCTGCGTTTACGACATGGCGACCGTGACAGTTGTTACTGTCTGGCGTCACTTTCATATTTCGTGTCAAAAACTTAAGACTTAAATAAGTGTTACGTGGCTGCCAAATTGTTATGCTGATCTGAAAAAAAAAATCCTCAGCCTTGTGGGTATAAAAGCCGACTCCAAGCGTCTGACCCATGCCATCAACAAAGACAACAACATCAACAACAGCAGCAACAGCAGCATAATAGTGACACCAAAAACAACAAAATGCTACAAAAACAACAACAGCAGCAACAGCAGCAACAGCAGCGTGACACCAAAAACAACAAAACTGCAACAAAAACAACAACAGCAACAACAGCAGCGCAACAGTGACACCAAAAACAACAAAACTGCAACAAAAACAACAACAGCAACAACAGCAGCGCAACAGTGACACCAAAAACAACAAAATTGCAACAAAAACAACAACAGCAACAACAGCAGCGCAACAGTGACACCAAAAACAACAAAACTGCAACAAAAACAACAACAGCAACAACAGCAGCGCAACAGTGACACCAAAAACAACAAAACTGCAACAAAAACAACAACAGCAACAACAGCAGCGCAACAGTGACAACAAAAACCACAAAACTGCAACAAAACAACAACAGCAACAACAGCAGCGCAGTAGTGCCAACAAAAACAACAATAGCCGCAGCAACAGCGGACATCAATCATCTATAAATATAGAAGCCTGTGCAGACCAGCACCGGCCACGCCCAGCGCGTCAAGCTGGGCCAATCAACATTAAGATGTGAGCCGACAGCGCTACTTAGAGCGCGCAACGTTATAGGCTATAATAATATATATTAAGATATAAAATTTAATTTTAATTATACACTGTAAACATTGTACTACTGAGCGACGATTGCGTTGCTCGGTATAGCGCATGGCCCGTAAAGCCATGCAAATTTTAGACAGGAAGACCACTGCGTTGGTCGAATAGGATATATACAAATTTTTTTTGTATAAACCATAAAAAAAAATATTTTAAACAATTGCAAGAGAGTAGCAAATATATGTTGCTTATAATCAATATTATATAAAATTAGATAAACAAAAATTTTCCTTTTTGACTTTGTTCAAGAAATGATAGTATAAAAACTAATTTTTGATTTCTCTATATACTAAAAAAAAAAAAAAAAAACAAACTTTTTATGTTTGTTCAGGAAATGAAAGGGTATACACTCTTTTTTGTTTTCTATACAAAAAAAAAAACCACAAATTTGATTTGATTTATACCTACACAACTTCGTCATGACCCTTTTTAACTTGAAATTTTATGTGCTTGCTGACTCGATGTTGTCGAAGTCAGCCTTGAACTTATTACCTGTTTTGTCTTGGCAACAAATAATGGATATAATAATATCCAAAATACAAATATTTAATGATTTAAAATGTAACTAAACCCTGCTTAGACTCACCCGTGTGGTCGCGGGACTTTAGAATACAGCCACAGTGAGAGACGCTTGTCGTAAGAGGCGACTAAGATGCTCAACTGGCAAAAACAAAAAAAAAATTTTTTTTATAAAAGTCCTGAAGTCACTACCAGGCAAGTAAACAGAAAAATCCTGCAGGACATGTTCAAGAAGATTTGCTTGTGCAATCTCTTAACAAACGCTTCTAAGCCCAACGTCAATTTAATGACGAAATATGAATAGTAGTGGCCTTGCATATAACAAATCGACATGTTTTTAGAAACATGAAGAAATTATAGCAAGAATTGATGTTAGCGATTTTGTACTCCAATGGAATCCTCGACTTAGGTCAGATTTTCCAAAGGCTTGCATGACAAGCCGGTGTATATATAATCAGCAACACAAGAGGCACCGTGCAAAAGATCTTTGAACTAGTTTCAACAGATTCTTTTAATATTATGGGCAATAATATATATTAGAGTAGCGCTACTCAAGCCGGTGACCCATATAATAATTAATAACGATCGAGAAGCGATACTGTTTACATTACATGACAATTTACTATCTGAAATTGCAAATAAAAGTGCAACAACAGTTGCCAAAGCAATATTCAAAAATTTATTCTAAAACATGGTCCAATGAAGACGTTCATTATGGACACAGAAACAGAATATAAAAATTCCATTATAAGTGACTTGTGCAAATATTTAAAAATAGACGATATAACGTCTACTGCACAAAACCACCAGACAGTTTCGAAAAATAAATTAAAACATAAAATTGGTCTGATCAACCAATTTAAGGTAATCAAAATGAGTAAAAAAAAAAATTCATAATAATTATCATTTTACTAATGCCATCATTTCTTGAACAATGGAGTCAATTTTTTTAAATGCATTGAATTTTTTTATATATGTGGTTATACGTTATATAAAAAAAAAAAAAGAAAAAAAATTTTAATATATTGTATTTTTTTTTATAAAAAAAAAATTATAAAAACAAAAAGAATTGGAAACAAAAATTCTTTTTAATATAAAAAAATATATATGTTAAAAGAAAAAATTTTTTTTTAAAGAAAAAAAAAAGGATGTTAAAAAAAAAAAATTAAATTAAAAAAAATATATATATAATATTTAGTTTTAAGAATACAACATAACACATATAAAAAAAAAATCTACTTTAAATAACTACATTATATTACGTTATTTTTTTAAAGAGGGGAGGTGTAGTGTGTTGTATGTCATATAAGCATATGCTCACAATATTGTAGTGTATACAATATATGAAGTTGACATATGCCCAAAATATAAGTAAGAGTATCATGCTCACAACATAGCAACACTTTGTTGCTTTATATATTTTTATATTATAACAGCTATACATAAGCGCCGTAATATGATCGGTCACTTATGTATAGACTGAACTGCAGCGTGGGATCTGCAACGTAAGCATTGTTACGTCCACGCCGCAGCTTAAACGCTAAATGTATATGCCTTCTGCATATGCATACAAACATATATACACACACATACAGCATGCTATATACTCCCATTCTGTCGCTGCTATGAGCGACAGAATTCTTATGTAAAACTTATGTATTTTAGGCTAAGACTTTATTTCAATAAAATATGGAGAGGATTCGCTGTCCGCCAGCCAAGTAAATATGTTGGAACTTTCTGCGTTTACGACACCTTCTCCCTGTTACATACTTTTAACAAAACCATTATACCCTGATTTCCCATTTTCAATGGGTTCAGGGTATAAAAACAAGTAATAAGGCTCTAGTCGAGACTGCTCGACTAGGGGATACCCTGAACCCTCCAAGCTGATATTCTAATCATTCTGCACTTCTTTTATGCACACATACATACATATGCAGTAAGCAGCGACTGTGCTTGGGCTGCGCTGCAGTGTGGGCAATATTATGAGAATTTATTTGTTGAATAATTTAGTTTGTAGTTATATGATCTTAATGAAACTTTCAGAACGTAATCATAATGTGTAAATGTGTGTACATTCTAAAGCACAAGTCTCTAGTACTTGAAATACGTTTTTTACGGACGGACGGACGGACGGACAGACGGACAGGGCTATATCAACTCAGCTCGTCACCCTGATCAAGAATATATATACTTTATGGGGTCTGCCACACCTCCTTCTGCCTGTTACATACTTTTCACAAAACCATAATACCCTGATTTCCCATTTTCAATGGGTTCAGGGTATAAAAAAAATGTCTTTATAGTAAATTAAGTTGTACTAATGATAATCATAAACTAACACTAACTAACTAACAAAATTCAATCAGAAATCCACCTGTAAACATAAAACAATAGATCAATGTCCCAATAAAAGCAGTTAATAACGTATGACTAACGAGAATAATTTGATTAGGCCCCCAGTGTTAGTCGAACAACCCCAAGTAGGTGCTTATATTATCAATAGACAGCAACAACGACATATAGACCGTCAGAACGAACACTTACAGAACAGAGGCATGGCGAATAACGCAAAACAGTTGATTGCACCCACTGTCGCTCAAATTTTGACAGAACAACTTCCGATGCTAGTGAGACAAATAGTTAACCCTTCCAGGGAATTCAATGACGTGGACGATCAGACTATAAATGACAATCAAAATTTTAACGACCTGCAAGCCAAGTTGGTTCACCAATGTACTATGGCATTTTGCATACCGTGAGAAATAAGATCATCGGCCAAGCCGACGCGGCCCTCGAATCGTACAATGTACCCCTTAATTGGAATGCCATCTCCAAGTGTCTCACACTGCACTATGCAGATACAAGAGATATAAATACATTAGAATACGAGATGACTATGTTGATACAGGGCAACAACCAGACAGTAGAACAGTTTTATCAGGTTGTCTACAACCAGCTGACTTTAATACTGAACAAGGTAGGATGTATGGAACTCAATAGAGAGTCAGAAATACTCATGACGAAAATGTACAGGGAAAAGGCATTAGACACTTTCATCAGAGGTTTGAGAGGAGACTTGCCACGTATTCTTAGCATAAAGGAACCAGCAGACCTTCCCTCAGCCCTCCATTTGTGCTTTAAATTAGAAAATCAGAACTATAGAACAAACATAGCCTTCAATAAAAGCCATCAAACAGGCCACAAAAGCGTAGCCCGAAACGCAACACCACCCATGTTACCACCGCGTATGGTTCAGTACGCACAAAATCCCCCTCAAATGATGAGAACTGTACCAATCGGTTTCAGAGCTCAAGTGCCAATGCAACATGCATGGCCAAATACCATAAATCGGGGACACCAATACCATAGACAACAATATTACCAAACGCAACCTCATCAGACAAACGTACCGCCCCGACCATTAGCACCCAAACCACAGCCACGACCCGAACCAATGGACGTTGACAAAAGCATCCAAACACGGATGGTAAATTACATTAACAGGCCCAAACGGGAGAGGAATATCCCGACAATGACTACCACAACGCTTACATAACTATGGAAGAATACGGACAGACCATCGAAAGCTACGAACAACAGACCGAACACGAACAATCACTACCAGAGTACGCACAACAAATAGAACAAGATGACGACGAACAAGAGAGCCCCATTGAACATAATAACATCAATTTTTTAGAATAACTAGCTCTTCGCTTCCTTACATAGAATATAAGACAAAAAGCGGAGAGATACTTAAAATACTAATAGACACAGGTTCAAACAGAAACTACATACAGCCCAAACTAGTTTCTAACCCGATTCCAATCAAATGCCTTTCGAAGCCGTAACCGTCGGCAGAAATATAAAAATAACTCACCATAAAATCGCTAATCTCTTTGACGGACAAGATATCCAAGTAAAATTTTTCCTATTACCTACGTTGAAAGCAACCCTTCGAAGAACTGATATTTCAATAATTCTCCGCGTCTTTTTGCTTACAAAAGAAACACACACACACATACATAGGCACATATAGGCACGCACGCATAAACACGCATGGGCTGCAGTGTGGGCTTCTCATGGAAGCTTAATTATTTAATAACTTTTTTTGTGGATGTACGTTCTTCATGAAACTTTGAGATTGTGATTATATCATTACTATGCGTGTATATGCCGAATCTACATAAGAGTCTACATTTCTAATTTGGAGACTCTAGCTCAAAAGATGTAGGAGATATAATTTTATAATTGACTTTCGATAAGGTTTTTTATCGATAAAAAATAATCGGACGAGTTATCGTTATTTTGTGATAAACTCGATATGCGCGTGCTATATACGGACATTTTAAAAAAAGTTGAAGTCTCTAGCTATTGTATCTTCGGAAATCGACGCGTTCAAACATACGGACAGACGGACAGACGGACGGACAGACAGACGGACAGGGCTAAATCAACTTTTCTCGTCGCCCTGATCAAGAAAATATATACTTTGTGGGGTCTGCCACGCCTCCTTCTGCCTGTTACATACATTTTGACAAAACCATTATACCCTGATTTCCCATTGAAAATGGGTTCAGGGTATAAAAAGCATGGGTGTGACATTTATCTTCCATACTCAGAAATTAGCCAATGAAAATGTAAATGTAGTGTACATTAGTGTATATTAAATTTAAATTTTATAATATTTATGAAATTGCTTGCAATCGTTTCGATATTCATCGGTAAATAAATCACATGTAAGGGGACAAAAGGAGAGCGTGGCTCAAACTTAAAAAAAAAAAAAACCATTATACCCTGATTTCCCATTGAAAATGGGTTCAGGGTATAAAAAACGAAATTTTGTATTAATATTAGCAACGTATGTGCAAAATTTCAAGGCTCTATCATTAAATTTACAGTTAATGCCGCACTATCGGTATTTTTGCCCCTAGTGAAATGGTTATTGATTACAGAAAGCTTAATAAAGAAACAATAGCAGACAAATACCCTATTCCAGAAATAAACGAAGTACTAGCACAACTCGGCAAGATATGCTTCATATACATAGACGACATTATCATATTTAGCAAAGATAATGAAACACATGCAGAAAATCTTGACACAATTTTTCGAACTCTTCAAGAAGCTAACCTGAAATGTCAGTTATACAAATGCGAGTACTTTAAAGACAAAGTAGAATTTCTCGGCTTTGTCATCTCAGATAAAGGCGTCGAGACTAACCCAGACAAAATAGCAACCATAGCCAAGTATCCCTATCTAAAAACACTTAAAGATTTGAGATCTTTCCTTGGACTCTCTAGCTACTATAGAAGGTTAATAAGAGATTTCGCTAAGTTGGCAAAACCACTTAGCTCTCTTTTAAGAGGGGAGGATGGACGAGTGTCCAAAAGCCAGTCTTCAAAAAAACTAATTAATCTCAATCATGAAGCCATTGATTCCTTTGATAAAATCAAAAACGCTCTAATATCCAATGAAGTCATTTTACAATACCCAGACTTTAATAAGGAATTTCAATTAACAACAGACGCATCCAATTATGCAATTGGAGCAGTCTTATCTCAGAATAGACGACCCATATGCTTCCTTTCAAGAACATTGTCAAAATCTGAAGAAAAGTATGTCACTAATGAAAAAGAAATGTTGGCGATTATTTAGGCACTAAAAGCCCTCAAAAATTACCTTTACGGTAACAAGTAAGAAAGCTCTAGTCGAGAGTGCTCGACTAGGAAATCCACTGAACCCTTCGGAGAACTGATATTTCAATAATTCTTTGTGTAAGTTAATTTCTTTCTTCATTTAAACGGTAAAAAAACACACTCCGTTTTATTCAAGAACAAATTTACAACTAAATTAAATCAATTCTATCCCTAGCTAAGATGTGGTTCAGTCGTTGTGCAATTCTTCTTAGAATTGCTGGAGCTCTGGTTGGCGAGTGCAGGAAGTCCACCCATTGTGTCAGCAGTTTTGGCTTATTGGTCTGATCAGCTTGTTACATTTATTTGCGTTGCAACAATTCCCATTGAGTTTTGTTGCAATGTAGAATATTTCTGTTTTTAACTTGAAGAATATTTTTGTTGTTAACTCTTCCCCCTTTGATTTGAGCTTGTCCTCAAGCGATCAAGATCCGAATGTCGTTGAACTGTATGTTTTCTATGGTTCGTCTTGGTGCCTCTGTTGCTTTCTTTACTTGGCTATTGTCCAATAGTAACGTAATTTTTTTCGCCCTCTTTGTATAGAGGAAGACAATGACAATGATTATCCCGACTATGCAGACCAATATTATGGATGAGGTTGCATGTGTCGTAAGTTTTAGGTGTTCTAGTCGTTGGCTATTGTTGATGTGTAATACCTGCAAAGCCTTCAGTGATAGAATTTGGAGTCGTCTCGATTCTTCTGGTGTCATCTGGATTATCGAGGAGCCGACTCTCAGTGTGCTGCTCTCTAGGTTGTTGAAAGTCCGGTTGCCAATTGAAATGGTTTCGTTGGTAAAGCGAATGACATAGGTGCCATTTAACCATGTACTTGTTGTCGTCGATGTCACCATTCCGTCAAAGTTGTTGAGGGTCAGAAGACCGTTGGCCACTTCTTCGATGGGTTCCACATGCTCGGCGTTACTGAACTCACACAGCGACTTTTCTCCATTGAGGAGCCTAGGCAAACATGTACTATTGCTAATGTTGACAATGTTATTATACTCTGAACCCATTGAAAATGGGAAACCGAACTGAACCCATTGAAAATGGGAAATCAGGGTATAATGGTTTTGTTGAAATGTATGTAACAGTCAGAAGGAGGCGTGGCAGGGCGACGAGATAAGTTGATTTAGCCCTGTCCGTCTGTCCGTATGCTTGAACGCGTCGATTTCCGAAAATACAATGGCTAGAGACTTCAACTTTTTTTAAAATGTCCGTATATAACACGCGCATATCGAGTTTATCACTAGAAATCGATAACTCATCCCGTTATTCTTTTATCGATAAAAAACCTTATCGAAAACCAGTTATAAAATTATATCTCCTACATCTTTAGAGCTAGAGTTTCCAAATTTTAAATGTAGACTCATATGTATTTTGTAGAATTTCGATTTTTTTTTATAATTCACCCCCTCCCCTATATCCATCCCCTTACCCTCACTTTTGTAAAAGGCGTATTTCAAATACTAGAGACTTGAGCTTCGGCATATACACGCATAGTAATGATATAATCAATCAATATAAACAATCTAAAAGTTTCATGAAGAACGTACATCCACAAGAAAAGTTATTAAACAATTAAGTTTCCATGAGAGGCCTACACTGCAGCCCATGCGTGTTTATGCGTGCGTGCCTATATGTGCCTATTTGTGTGTGTGTTTCTTTTGTAAACAAAAAGACGCGAAGAATTATTGAAATATCAGTTCTCCGAAGGGTTCAGAGGATTTCCTAGTCGAGCAGTCTCGACTAGAGCTTTCTTACTTGTTATACCCTGAACCCATTTTCAATGGGAAATCAGGGTATAATGGTTTTGTTAAAATGTATGTAACAGGGAGAACGAGGCGTGGTAGACCCCACAAAGTGTATATATTCTTGATCAGGGCGACGAACTGAGTCGATTCAGCCCTGTCTGTCTGTCTGTCCGTCTGTCCGTCCGTCCGTCTGTCCGTATGTATGAACGCGTCGATTTTCGAAGATATAATAGCTAGAGACTTTAACTTTTTTTTAAAATGACCGTATATACAACAGGCATATCAAGTTTATCACAAAACAAGTAAGAAAGCTCTAGTCGAGACTGCTCGACTAGGAAATCCCCTGAACCCTCCGGAGAACTGATATTTCAATAATTCTCGCGTCTTTCTGCTTACAAAACACACACACACACATGCATAGACACACATAGGCGCGCACGCATATACACGCATGGGCTGCAGTGTGGGCTTCTCATGGAAAATTAATTGTTTAATAACTTTTTTTGTGGACGTACGTTCTTCATGAAACTTTTAGATTATGATTATATCATTACTATGCGTGTATATGCCGAAGCTCAAGTCTCCTGTATTTGAAATACGCCTTTTACAAAAGTGAGGGTGAGGGAGTGGATATAGGGGCGGGGGGTGAATTATAACAAAAACCGAAATTCTATAATCTACATATGAGTCTACATTTCAAATTTGGAGACTCTAGCTCAAAAGATGTAGGAGATATAATTTTATAATTGACTTTCGATAAGGTTTTTTATCGATAAAAAATAATCGGACGAGTTATCGTTATTTTGTGATAAACTCGATATGCGCGTGCTATATACGGACATTTTAAAAAAAAGTTGAAGTCTCTAGCTATTGTATCTTCGGAAATCGACGCGTTCAAACATACGGACAGACGGACAAACGGACGGACAGACAGACGGACAGGGCTAAATAAATTTTTCTCGTCGCCCTGATCAAGAATATATATACTTTGTGGGGTCTGCCACGCCTCCTTCTGCCCGTTACATACATTTTAACAAAACCATTATACCCTGATTTCCCATTGAAAATGGGTTCAGGGTATAAAAACGATAACTCCTCCCGTTTTTTTTTTTTTTATCGATAAAAAACCTTATCTCCTACATCTTTAGAGCTAGAGTCTCGAAATTTTAATTTATACGCGTGTGCCTATGTGTGTCTATGTATGTGTGTGCGTGTATCTGTATATGCAGAAAGACGCTTAAAATTATGTAAATAGCTGTTGCTCGAAGGGTTCAGGGGATCTCGTAGTCCAGCAGTCTCGACTAGAGCTTTCTTACTTGTTTTTAATTTTATTTGTGCACAGGTGTGAGTTGCAGCGTATCTTATGCCAAGGTGTGGGCTGATTTGCACATAACGGGAGGTCCTTATTATCCTTTTTAGCCTGTTACAGCCTACTAGGGTAAGAGCGACTCCACGAACCGCTGGGTAACCGAACGCAATATTTGTATTTTTATTTTTGATTGCAAAGCCTTTCCAACGGAACACAGTGCGTAACCACACACCTCTATTCGCAGTCACTCACACTTGCACTTTTTGTGTTTGTAAATGCCACTAGCAGTTCAAAGCTTCCACAGTGGTTATCTCTTAAAATTAAAACTGAGACCACTTTCGATTATAAAATGTGCGCAAATTATCAGCTGGGTTTCGGGTCAGATTGCGGGAAGTCGGACCCCTGACATGCACTGCATACCAATATTTTTTAGCCATAGACCTTAGCTGCATGCTGTTATATAACATTTTTAATAATTCAAATTGAATATCACCGCACGACAGGGAGTCGAACCCCGACATCGCACATCTCAAGTGCACTGCCCACTTAAAATTTGCCGTCGGCTTTTTCAACTTTTTATACCCTGAACCCATTGAAAATGGGAAATCAGGGTATAATGGTTTTGTTAAAAGTATGTAACAGGGAAAAGGAGGCGTGGTAGACCCCACAAAGTATATATATTCTTGATCAGGGCGACGAACTGAGTCGATTTACCCATGTCCGACCGTCCGTCTGTCTGTCCGTCCGACTGTCCGTCTGTCCGTATGTTTGAACGCGTCGATTTCCGAAGATATAATAGCTAGAGACTTCAACCTTTTTTAAAATGTCCGTATATAGCACGCGCATATCGAGTTTATCACAAAATTTCGATTAATTGTCCCGTTATTTTTTTATTTTTATTTTTTGTAAGCAGAAAGACGCGGAGAATTATTGAAATATCAGTTCTCCGAAAGGTTCAGGGGATTTCCTGGTCGAGCAGTCTCGACTAGACCCTTCTTACTTGTTATACCCTGAACCCATTGAAAATGGGAAATCAGGATATAATGGTTTTGTTAAAATATATGTAACAGGCAAAAGGAGGCGTGGCAGACCTCACAAAGTATATATATTCTTGATCAGGTCGACGAGCTGAGTTGATTTGACCCTGTCCATCTGTCTGTCCGTCCGTCCGTCTGTCCGTCCGTCTGTCCGTATGTTTGAACGCGTCGATTTCCGAAGATACAACAGCTAGAGACTTCAACTTTTTTTTAAAATGTCCGTATATAGCACGCGCATATCAAGTTTATCACAAAAGATCGATAACTAGTCCCGTTATTTTGTTATCGATAAAAAACCTTTCGAAAGCCAGTTATATAATTATATATCCTACATTTTTGGGGTTAGAGTCTTCCAACTTATTTTGTTATAATTCACCCCCTATCCCTATATTCACCCCCTCACCCTCACCTTTGTAAAAGGCGTATTTAAAATACTAGAGACTTGAGTTTCGGCATATACACGCAGAGTAATGATATAATCACAATCTAAAAGTTTCATGAAGAACGTACATCCACAAAAAAAAGTTATTAAACAATTAAGTTTCCATGAGAAATCCACACTGCAGCCCATGCGTGTTTATGCGTGCGTGCCTATATGTGCCTATATGTGCCTATGTATATGTGTGTGTGTTTCTTTTATAAGCAAAAAGACGCGAAGAATTATTGAAATATCAGTTCTCCGAAGGGTACAGGGGATTTCCTAGTCGAGCAGTCTCGACTAGAGCTTTCTTACTTGTTATACCCTGAACCCATTGAAAATGGGAAATCAGGGTATAATGGTTTTGTTAAAAGTATGTAACAGGGAGAAGGAGGCGTGGCAGACCCCACAAAGTATATATATTCTTGATCAGAGCGACGAGAAAAGTTGATTTAGCCCTGTCCGTCTGTCCGTATGTTTGAACGCGTCGATTTCCGAAGATACAATAGCTAGAGACTTCAACTTTTTTTTTAAATGTCCGTATATAGCACGCGCATATCGAGTTTATCACATAATTTCGATAACTTGTCCGATTATTTTTTTATCGATGAAAAACCTTATCGAATGTCAATTATTAAATTATATCTCCTACATCTTTTGAGTTAGAGTCTCCAAATTTTAAATGTAGACTCATATACACTATAGAATTTCGGTTTTTTTTATAATTCACCCCCACCCCTATATCCACCCCCTCACCCTCACCTTTGTAAAAGGCGTATTTCAAATACTAGAGACTTGAGCTTCGGCATATACACGCATAGTAATGATATAATCACAATCTAAAAGTTTCATGAAGAACGTACATCCACAAAAAAAGTTATTAAACAATTAAGTTTCCATGAGAAGCCCACACTGCAGCCCATGCGTGTTTATGCGTGCGTGCCTATATGTGCCTATGTATGTGTGTGTGTGTTTCTTTTGTAAGCAAAAAGACGCGGAGAATTATTGAAATATCAGTTCTCCTAAGGGTTCAGGGGATTTCCTAGTCGGGCAGTCTCGACTAGAGCTTTCTTACTTGTTTTTTATTAAATTTTATGTTTTAGCCAGTTGAGAATCTTAGTCGCCTCTTACGACAAGCGTCCTCTTACTGTGGTTGTATTCTAAAGTCCCGCGACCACACGGGTGCATCTAAGGCTGGCTTTAGTTACATATTAAATCGTAATTTATTTGTATGTTGGATATTATTATATCCATGATAGGTCCTATGCCTAGATAGTCTATGGTGAAAAAGACAAGAATTTCAAAGCTGAAATCGACAACGATCAACCCAAACGGTTCACTTTTATTTTATTACAATACCGACAATATCGAGTCAGCAACAACACAAAATCGAAGTGAGAAATGGACAGACGGCATTCAAACGGAGCGGACTGATGCTCCAGAAAAAAATTTTCAGCATACAAAAAAAAAAAAAAAATCTTAACTGGTGAACAGTATAATGATAAAAACAGTTTTCTCTTTATTGTTTCAAATCCAACTGCACATCTTCGGCATCGAGATCTACATATATCGGGATGTAATTATTATTGGAAAGCTACGAGACCTTGCAAAACTCAGGGTCTTGTAGTTCGAGTCGGGGAAAGACAGTACGTGATACGCACTTGGATCTTCTGCACAAAATTAGTTTTGGCTATCATTACATATTCATGCTTAATTTTAGTTTATATATGTGAGAAAGAAAATATTTCCTATTTGACCAACGCAATGCTCTTCCTGGCTAATATTTGCATGTCTTCACGGGCCATGCGCTATACCGAGCAACGCAATCGTCGCTCAGTAGTACAATTTTACAATTCATAATTAAAATTAAATTTTATATCTTAATATTTATTATTATAGCCTATAACGTTGCGCGCTCTAAGTAGCGCTGTCGGTTCACATCTTAATGTTGATTGGTCCGGATTGACGCGCTGGGCGTGGCCGGTGCTGGTCATTGTACCATAAGCCTGTACCCAGTATGTGTTCTCACAATTCGCTCACAAAATTAAGTTTTGTGCTCTTTGTAGCACTGTCGGTCCTTGGCGCTCTAAGCGGAGCCGGTGCTGGTCTTCGCACAGGCTGATGGTACACAGCATGTGTACTCACTGGCATCGGCCTTTATATTCACAGAGCTGAGTCTTTAGTTTTACACATGTAGAAATGCTGCGGCTCATTGTTGTTTTTCGTACGTTTAGTACATACGAATATTGAATGAAGTTGGCTTATTCGAAGAAAGCGAAGCCCATGGCGTCATCTTCAGACTCGGTCTCTTACTTCTTTGCTGCGGCTGACGCAGCACCACCACCACCAACAGGCAGAACACACTTATTTAAGTTTTAGATTTTGACTGCAGACAGCGACACCTGTCACGGTCGCCATGTAGAAAGAAGTAATAAAAATGACTGATCAAGTCAAGTGGTAAATTAGGAATGCTTTATTGAATTCGAAAAGGTTTCGTCGTAGCCTAAATACATAACGTTTACATAGAGAGTTCTGTCGCTAAAAGCAGCGGCAGAATGGGAGTATATAGCATGCCGTATGTATGCGTATATATGTTCGTATGTACGTGCAGAAGGCATATACATACACTGCGCGTCATCAGGTTAGCGCCCCCCTTTACACTCAACCTCAAAGCTAAATAAAATCTAAACCATCAGAGCTCCATCTTTGAAATTATTTTATATTATACTCCATTTATTTCTCTTTAAAATACAAAAAGAATGGCTACTGTAACAATAAGGATTATTTTTTAATAATTTTTTTTGTAAAATGTACAAAAAATATGTAACAAAAATTTGGTCATCAGATTAGCGCCCCCTGCATTAAATTCAATTTATTTAAGCTAATGACCAAAAATAACACCGGTATTTTAAGCTATTGTTATTATTAAGTAATATTAGTAGTGCGTAGTGCCGCCATTGCTTAAAATTACCTCAAAAATTCGATTAGGAATGGAATTATAAAGTTGTTCAATATAATTCAAGGATATGGTTGACCAAGCGTGTTCAATACCTTTGATTAACTCTGTCCTTGTACTCTATTGCCTTCCGGACTCATATACTTTCGTGACCAACCATCCCCAGACGTTTTCGATAATATTAAGGTCGGGTGAGTATGGTGGCCACTCCATGAGATCAACTTTTTGGCCCTGGATCCAGGACTTCATGTTTTGGAAATGTGGAAAAGCAGTTTTTAAAACGATGTTATAGTCCTGTGCGTTCATACGCGATGTCAAAAATTGAAGCTTGCATGTGCCGTAGTAAGATATTGCTTCCCAGACCATAACCAACCCCCACCCGGCTGTGTAACCGGTCCAAGTGATGTTTATCTTTGCGTAGGTCATGGAAATAATAATTATAGCCATCAGGTCCATCCAAATTAAATTTTTTTTCATATGAAAAAACAACATACTGCCATTGGGTAGACCACGTCATGTGCGCTCTGGCAAAACTAATGCGCATTTCTTTTCTCAATATATTGAGTGGTGTTTTTTTTTTTTTAATTTCAGTCTCTTTATGTTATTAGCTTTCTTAATTACTCTTTGGACCGTTGATAAGCTCGCCTTAACACCGGTTTTTTCCCTAATCTTAGTGGTTGAGTCTTGGGAATTCGAAGCTTCCCGAACTATTGCTCTTCTATCTACTACAGAATCCACTCCCAATCCAGACACTTTACAACAAAGTTTGCGAGATTAGACTCGCATTCTTTAGACTTATCGACACGAAAGAAATAGACCCGAGCCTGATAAAGACTAAGAAAAGACTTTTCACAGACGTTTGTCTGAACTCTTTTCTATCAGGTATCAAGGGCCCTCTAGGGACAGCAGTCAGGGCAATGAAGCCCACAAACCTTCGAGAAGCGTTAGAATGGGCTCTCAAGGAACGTGAAATTTATTTCACTCAAAACGCACAAAAGAGACCAAATCAGAACCGTATAATAGAAGATTCAAAACTCAGTACTTCTAAACAAGGGAACTACCAGGGTTACAGACAAACAGACGAAATAAATTAACCGCTAGATTTTCTAAACATAAGATATTAGCAGATCAGGGCATAACCCTTCTAACATCAAAAATCAAAAAGTACATAAGTCTAAAGTTAAGAAAGATATAAAAAGAATATAACGATTCAAATTATTACAGATTACATTACATTTGCGCACAAGAATTTAACGTGCTACAATTTTCGGAAGATAATAAAATCACCCTAATAAACATAGGAAATGCGAAACTCATTACAACTCATAAATACTTAATCCATCAAATCAATCTGCAAGAGTCATTAAATAACATTAAGAAATTCGAAACATCTCTAGATGAACTCACCGAATCACACCTTTCAAACGAAATTGTTAATTCTATTAGAACCAAATTAAACCAAGTAAAAACAAAAATTTTTTCTCTAATACCAAAAAATAGAAGCAAGAGAGGTCTAATAAATGGTCTTGGCAGTGTTATAAAAGTAGTCACAGGCAACATGGATGCCGACGATGAAAAACGAATAAATACAAAATTTAATGAATTGTCAAAAAACGAAAATAGCATTATAAATAACATTAACAAACAAATTATTGTCAACAAAGAATTAGAAACTAGATTTAAGAATATATCCGATCATATCAATAAAGAACAAGACATAATTAATAATTTCATAAGAAACTATAGAAATAACATATTCAAAACAATAAATGATGAAAATAATGAAATCCATATACTCCAATTTACAGAAAGAATTAACGTAAATATAGATATTCTGTATAATCATATTAATAATATTGTAGAAAGTGTTCTTTTAACAAAGTTAAACATAATACCTAAATTTATTTTGAACGAAAAAGAGATGGAAATAATTTATAATATTATGAATGAACAACAAATGGAAATCAACACAGATGAACATACATATAGATTGTTAAATCTAGAAACTGAAATTAAGAACACAATTGTAAACTTTAAGATTAAGATACCAATTTTCGAAAAACATAATTACACACTATTACATATTATTCCACTAGCCGTAAATAATTCTAAGTTATTAATTGTACCAAATTTCGCTATCCTAAGCCAAGCCGGCAAACCAAAATATTTTAACGACAAATGCACAAAGATACACAAATTATTCATCTGCGAGGATCCTCCAATGACAAGCAACTTACCGGACCAACAATGCTTAGAAGGCATACTACACAATCAAACCTCTACATGCAACGTCAGGGATATAGGCAACACGGAGGTCATCCAAGAAGTAGAACCAAACCATATACTAATACTCAACACGAGAAACACCATCATAACCCCATCATGCGATAAGTCAAGAAGTATCACGGGATCAGCCATGGTCACATTCACGAATTGCTCTGTCAACATCAATGGCTTAATATATGACAACACCGAAACCTTCTACAAAGAAGACTTCGCAATATCAACACCGATTCTACAAAACATTAAAATCAACAACACAATAGAAGAAATAAGTCTTCAAAAATTACACTTCCGAACAAAAAGTCAACATCAGAGATGCAAATTTCAACAATTTAACAATTATATACATCCTACTGACTACACTTATAATTATCACAGTTGCCTGTTGGACCTGTAAACCGAAGAATACTGTATTCATCCCAAACGAAATACCTCCACTGGAAATGCCTACCTTACCTTCGTTCTGGCCATCGCTTCACACTAGGGGGGGGAGGAGTTACCATCTCTACTCCCCTCGAGATGTCACCCCAGAAGCCGCCACGCCTTTTCGCTGAGCCGGCACTTGGCTATCGTGTGGGCGATGTCGGCCAGCAGTTCCGTTCCCAATAGAAGTCAACAACTTTACATTGTGGCTACAATGTGATGACTTCTTATAAACAACAGTACAAGTTGCAACATCAAATTTCGATGCGTCGGCATTCTGCCGACGATCAAACTGGCTTGGGTTAGAGATATAAGCTATTCATTTTTGTACAGTAAATTCAGTTCAGATTTGTATATGACAGATAACAGTTTATTTTGTAAATAAATCAAGAATCTTTATAATTCAACAACCCTGTTTGATTAAACAAAGTACTCATCACTAAATTGTCGGAGGATACACCATTCCCGAAGGAAAAACACCACCCTTTTCTCCTCCTCATCACCAGCCGCAACTGGTAACTGGCGCAGCCGATATACAAGGACCTAGACACAAAAACAAAGGATCATCATGAAAAGTATCGTACTAATTTTAACCATGTAAGTTACATATTAAGTGACAAAGATATAAAAAACAAAAAAGCCAAATGTAAAGTGCGATGGTGGAACGTAAATAAATAAAAATGTTTAAAAAGAAGAATAAAAAAAAAAAAAAAAGTGGAAGAAAGATAGAAATAATATGAGTTAATAATGCAAAAGTTCTATACATACATACATATATACATAAAATGTCTACATCACAAAACAATATATATACATATGCATTCAAAGCGAACTGCGGTTCGATACAGTAAACATAAAAAACATGTTGTGACGCTCGATCGAACTTGTGCACTCCAAACTTGTCGGTCGAACTATCGGACGACATACGACTCGTTGCACAGACACGCTCGAGCCTCACTTTACAATAACAGTACGATGTGGGGTTGGCGCAGACTTGTGCGTTCCAAACTTGTCGGTTGAACCATTATGGGGCGACATACGACTCGTTGCACAGACATGCAAATACTTCACATATGTATAACAAAAAGAAGCTCATCCAGCCTGGTAACAAAACGAACATGTAGTTCAAGTTGGCTTGTTGAGTGGCGTCGTAGTCTCAGGGCATATGAGCAGTGCGTCACCACATGATATGAGGTTTGCGCAGACTTGTGCGTTCCAAACTTGTCGGTTGAACCATTATGGGGCGACATACGACTCGTTGCACAGACATGCAAATACTTCACATATGTATAACAAAAAGAAGCTCATCCAGCCTGGTAACAAAACGAACATGTAGTTCGAGTTGGCTTGTTGAGTGGCGTCGTAGTCTCAGGGCATATGAGCAGTGCGTCACCACATGATATGAGGTTTGCGCAGACTTGTGCGTTCCAAACTTGTCGGTCGAACCATTATGGGGCGACATACGACTCGTTGCATAGACATGCAAATACCTCACATATACTAACATATACGAATCAAATCATAATGCAATACAATCGGATTTCGGACAATTTTGTTGTGTTTGATCGGATACATATCTATCAAACAACAACATACGTTTGAGTCGAGTGGATTGATATATGTTGTAGCTGGTCGTTACTTCAGCGCGACGTATCGAACCTGGCTACAACATCGACTAGTGTATACTCTTTTAAACTCTCGTAGTCCAAACAATATACAAAAAAAAAACAGAAGGAAAAACCTTCAAAGAGCAAATAAATAATAAATAAATACATAAATAAATAAATAAATAAATAAACAAATAAATAAATTATTAAAAAAAAATTATATATATATATATATATATATATATATATATATATATATATTCTCAAATAAATAAATTTTTCTTTGTCTATTATATTCATACGTGTATTGTGTGTATACGTACAAAAATACTAATTGCATTTTTCAATCATACAGATAATTACAAAAGAGAAACGAAAATTTAGTCTAAATAAAATCCACACACACACACAAAAAGAGTAACAATAATAATACATTTAATGCAAGTCGAAAACTATTTTAAAAAATTTTTTTAATCATGAAACAGTTACAATTACATATGTATATTACAAAAAAAAAAAAAAAAAAAAAAAAAAAAAAAACTAAATATAAAAGGATTATAAATAAATAAATAAATAAATTATTAATTAATAATAAAAAAAATATATATAAATAAATCTTTCTTTGTCCATTATATTTATATTTATATTGTGTATATACATACAAAGATACTAATTGCATTTTTCAAGCCTACAGATAATTACAAAGGAAACGTTCCACCAAAACATCAACCTAAAACACACCATAAGCTAGCGAATAAGTCTATATTACGGATATTATTGTAATTAAGAAATACTTTAAATACTATTATTAAGAATTTATATATGTATGTATATTATACACAATCCTAGCACCTTAAATTCATGTCGACTATCGGCAAGGTAAAGAAACTAATACCAAACACTAGAAGCAGAGCAAAGATTAGTACTAGTTTGACAGACATTAGGGAAATCCGAACAGTCGCTAGGACGGAGGACGTTACACCCATGACTTCAACTTCTAGTTCACCCCCACCGAATCAAATGATGGCTAATCAAGCCGATATCTTAAACACTCTTAAAATCCTAGATGCTATCCGTTTTCTACCATCTTATGATGGAAACCCCAAAACGCTTAGCGAATTCATTACAAACGTAGAAGAAATTCTTCTACTAATTAGAGGCACCGACCAAACACCTTATGGTCAAATACTCCTTAGGGCCTGTTGTTGATGCATAAAATAAAACTATTGGCAACCAATAAAATTATTGTAGCATCCATATAACTGTACCAGGTCCAAAGGTACATAACTAAAACTATTGCCAATGCAATATAAATCTGTTGCTACTCTTGCTAGCAAGTATGTATATATTTTACTTCACGAAAATAGAATAGCTTTCACTCGTCCTTCAAACATTTCATTTGTTTATTCAACAACGTAAACAACTTAATGCGAACAATAACGAGTAAATTAATAACTATTTAAAGCAAATAATTATTTCGCAAAAATATGAGCCATTGCGCTATTTTGTTAACAATAAATGATGAAAATAATGAAATCCATATACTCCAATTTACAGAAAGAATTAACGTAAATATAGATATTCTGTATAATCATATTAATAATATTGTAGAAAGTGTTCTTTTAACAAAGTTAAACATAATACCTAAATTTATTTTGAACGAAAAAGAGATGGAAATAATTTATAATATTATGAATGAACAACAAATGGAAATCAACACAGATGAACATACATATAGATTGTTAAATCTAGAAACTGAAATTAAGAACACAATTGTAAACTTTAAGATTAAGATACCAATTTTCGAAAAACATAATTACACACTATTACATATTATTCCACTAGCCGTAAATAATTCTAAGTTATTAATTGTACCAAATTTCGCTATCCTAAGCCAAGCCGGCAAACCAAAATATTTTAACGACAAATGCACAAAGATACACAAATTATTCATCTGCGAGGATCCTCCAATGACAAGCAACTTACCGGACCAACAATGCTTAGAAGGCATACTACACAATCAAACCTCTACATGCAACGTCAGGGATATAGGCAACACGGAGGTCATCCAAGAAGTAGAACCAAACCATATACTAATACTCAACACGAGAAACACCATCATAACCCCATCATGCGATAAGTCAAGAAGTATCACGGGATCAGCCATGGTCACATTCACGAATTGCTCTGTCAACATCAATGGCTTAATATATGACAACACAGAAACCTTCTACAAAGAAGACTTCGCAATATCAACACCGATTCTACAAAACATTAAAATCAACAACACAATAGAAGAAATAAGTCTTCAAAAATTACACTTCCGAGCTCTAACAACACAGGAACAAATAGTCAACATCAGAGATGCAAATTTCAACAATTTAACAATTATATACATCCTACTGACTACACTTATAATTATCACAGTTGCCTGTTGGACCTGTAAACCGAAGAATACTGTATTCATCCCAAACGAAATACCTCCACTGGAAATGCCTACCTTACCTTCGTTCTGGCCATCGCTTCACACTAGGGGGGGGAGGAGTTACCATCTCTACTCCCCTCGAGATGTCACCCCAGAAGCCGCCCCGCCTTTTCGCTGAGCCGGCACTTGGCTATCGTGTGGGCGATGTCGGCCAGCAGTTCCGTTCCCAATAGAAGTCAACAACTTTACATTGTGGCTACAATGTGATGACTTCTTATAAACAACAGTATAAGTTGCAACATCAAATTTCGATGCGTCGGCATTCTGCCGACGATCAAACTGGCTTGGGTTAGAGATATAAGCTATTCATTTTTGTACAGTAAATTCAGTTCAGATTTGTATACGACAGAGAACAGTTTATTTTGTAAATAAATCAAGAATCTTTATAATTCAACAACCCTGTTTGATTAAACAAAGTACTCATCACTAAATTGTCGGAGGATACACCATTCCCGAAGGAAAAACACCACCCTTTTCTCCTCCTCATCACCAGCCGCAACTGGTAACTCGCGCACGTGCACCAATGCCACCGGGGGCTGCAATACCGACAGGCGAGTTTTGCATCAGCGCCCGGCGTGGGCATTGGCAGCGGCAGGCCATCAGGTCAAGGGGCATGGAGGAAAAGATGCCCAACCTGGAATACAAAATTTGTATTAAAGTTTTGTCGAGACTTATAAAAATATTAGCCCCATTCACATACCGGCAGAGTGCAGCATTGCCAGCGGTAAGGGAAAAATACAGCTGTTAACATTAACAGAGCGTTAACAGCAGCGATCAGCGCAAAACGGAGCATCGAGGGATGGAGCGACGCAAAACGGATCAGCGCAGCGGAGGCGGGCGCCAAATTCAAACACGATGGTCTCGTGTTTTCCCGAAGGAAGAGGGGAGTGTGAGGAGCAATATGGGTATGCACGTATTAATGTATATAAACGTATGTATTTGCTGTGCGTTTATATGCATATACGTGCATATACATGTTGCTCCTCACAGCGACGCGAATACTGTAGGAGCGACCCTCGCACTGGAAAGGGGGGTCAAAGTCCTTTTAGAGGCGGTCTCTTTCGCTCCTACAGATTCAGCAATGGGTTCGCGTCGCACGCACGACGATCATCGGGGACCGTTAGCCGAGGTGCCGTTTGGGCCGAGTGATAGTAGTGGACACTTTCACTCGTAGGGCGCCAACGGTACTTGGGCCAATGGGAGGCTGCCACGGATTTGGCGGGAAAGTGGCGTCACCCAAAATCACGCCACTTTACCGTTTTTATGGTCAATAACGGCAGAAAGGCCCCGCTCCAGAGCCGAACAGGCCCCGTTACCACACGAGGCAGGGCCTGTGGCTGGGGTATAAAAGGCCACCAGCGGCTCCATACGAGGAGTCAAAATTACGATACGAGAGAGTGTTGCCGTCGAAGTTATACAAAGTGAAAGTGAAGAAGTGTCGAAGTCAAGTCAACGCGAGTGGTAATCAGGACTCCCAGGACATCGTGGGAACAACAAGGACATCGTGGGAACAGCAAGGACATCGTGGGAACAGCAAGGACATCCAGTGGGAATCCTTGCAGATCATCAGCAGGCGCCGATCAGGACATCGGTGCATAGCAGCAACGTAAGCGAGGCCTGCACACCTGGGTGAGTTCGCGTAGCCGTGCGTAAGAGAAGTGCTTGTGAGTGAACGAAGCTAGTGTTGTGCTGTGAGTGAGCGAGATAGTAGGAGAGATCTGCATAGCTGGCGAGCCGCCAGAGTTTACAGATCCAGATCCTGGCGTTTTCTCAAATCCTTACGGTGAGCTAGCGTGTTTAGCACAACACTCTCCCAGCCGGAGTGCGTTGAACAAGCGCTCAGTAGGTGTGCGTCGCTAAGCAGCGAGCCAGCATATTTACATACATAAGTGACGTGTACATTTCATAGTTATTTAAGAGAATATACATTTACGCTATAAAACCGAATTCACAAGTGACTAATTATTATCGCAGGGGCTTCAACAAATAAATTTGTTGGCACGAATCCACAGTCAGCTGAAACTAGCCCAGCTTAGACTCGGGATAAACCGAAGGTTCGTTACAACTGGCGCCCAACGTGGGGCCTTGCGATAAGAGTCAATTAGTGAATATTTGTGAATATGGTGCGAGCGTGGGTATATAATCTTAAGAAGGATGAAGTGCTCCGTTACGGCGAAGAGTTTGGAGTGAGCATGTCAGGCACACTGGACGTCATGCGGAGACAGTTCGGCGAGTGGGTTGAGAGGAATGAAGGAAGCATTCCTTACTCACTGAGGATCGCCGAACTGGGGCGACTGCATGGACGCCGTGCCTCGCTCAGAGATGAGGCAACGACCGCCGTCGGGGACGACGAGCTGGAGTCGGAGCTTGCACATGTGGCACGGCTGTGTGTGCCCTCCACAAGCGCGACGGCGCGACTCCAAAGTACGCGTCAAGGTGAGATGAGGGCCACATCCACCCCGCAACCGGAAATCAGGCCACGAGGACACGACAGCACCGCTCAGGAATATCCAAAGGTGGCCAAACAAGTGCGAGAGTGGAGCTTTCGCTTTGATGGCACCACGAAGCCTTTGGAGTTCCTGGAGCAGGTGGAGTGGTCGGCTGACACATATGGCCTGGATCTCGACATGATCCCGAGAGCGATGCCAGAGCTGCTGAAAGGCATGGCCTTAAAATGGTATGTGGCCAACAATCGGCACTGGACGGCGTGGGCGACATTTGTGCGCAGCTTCCAGGAGTTTTTCCTGCCCAGAGGCTATCTGGAGAAGCTGGAGGATGATGTCAAACGCCGGAGGCAGATGATAGATGAGTGTTTCAAAGTCTACATGGTGGAGATGCAGACTCTCATGCGGCCTCTGCGCTATGGAGCAGACCGCGAAATGAAACTCATTTATAACAACAGCCTGCCCGATCTGCGTGCTTATGCCAGGCCGTATCAATTCCACAATCTGGTGGAATTGATGCACCTGGCAGATGAGTTCGAGGAACTGGAGAGGGACCGCGAGAGGTTACGGCAGCAGCCACGGCCTGGTCGGACACGACTGATGGCCATGGACGACGCGGGAAGCGACGTGGAGTATCGTCGCATGGAGGATGCGGCGAAGCCTACTCCTGCGCCGAGAGAAGGCGCAACCGGAGCAAGGACACACATCCCAAATCCAGCCAGGGCATGCCGAGTGTGTGGCCAGGAGGGGCACCGCGCTTTTAAGTGCCGCAACAAGGCACTGGATTTCTGCTGGCAGTGCGGGCGCATTGGAGTGAGAACGTATGCCTGTTGCCAGTCGGGAAACGAGCAGCGGCACCCGCCATGCAGGGGCGAGCGGGAGCAGCAGCCAGGAGCCCCCAGGTACTAATGGGCAGTCTTCAGGACGAAGGCAGCCGGTTGACGGCGATCGTGGGCATTGGAGCCGAACGGCAGAAAGCCACGATCGACACAGGAGCCGCGAGCAGCTTCATCAGTGAAGGGCTCGCTGAGAGGCTCAGAGATGTGGGCGTGGTGCGTGCCACACGGCGGCGCATACGCTTGGCGGACGGCAGTTGTAACCAGGTGGATTCGCAGCTGGAGACGACGATCAGCCTGGGCAATCAGCAAATCCAGATTCCGTTGCTGATTCTGCCAGGAGTGATCGACGATCTGGTACTAGGCTGGGATTTCTTGGCCAGCATGGGCACCACACTGGAGTGTGGCGGTTTGGCGCTAAAAATTGGGCCAAGAAATCCAAAACCAAGCCGCCAACTGGAGACGAAGCTATCGATGGTTGCTGTCAGCTTGGATGCGGGTCCCAAGACGCCAGTGGAGGCGACTTCGGATAGAGAACCACTCCATGCAGATAAGGAGGTGAAGGGCTCCAAAAAGCAGCGATATTTTCGACGCAGGAAGGACAGGCGGAACGAGGTAGCAGATGCGCTCTCACAGCAGCCTCTGAGGAAAGAGGCGAGCCACTTGGTCGCTAGTAAGGAGACGCCAACTGGGACAGGATGTCGTTGGCTCACCAAGCTGTGCCAGAGCCTGCGCAAAGCACCACAGAAGTGGCCAGACTATCACGAAAAGTCTGGAAACTTATATCGGCTCAGCCAGCATCAAGCCGGCCACAAGACTGTGGCAGCGTGGAAGCTGTGTGTGCCAACGGAGCGGCGCAAGCAAGTGCTGGAGGAGAGCCACGATGCAGTCGCCGCTGGCCACCTTGGGAGCCGAAAAACAATTGCTCGGGTGGCCGCACGATACTACTGGCCAGGTATGTATCGGGATGCGCGGGCGTACGTGCAGCGTTGCGAGCAGTGTCAGCACGGCAAGACCAGTCAGCCGCAGGCAGCTGGGCAGATGCTGACGCAAGTGCGTCGGAGCCTGGAGAGAGCTGGACAGGATCAGGCGCGGCATTACAACGTACGGAGGCGGCAGTGGAAGCCGGCCGTAGGTGACAAGGTGTGGGCAAAGGAATGCCACCTGTCTAATGCCGCAGAGGGATTTGCAGCAAAACTGGCGCCACGCTATGGAGGCCCATATATAGTGGCCAGTTTTGTGTCTCCAGTCATCTGCCGGATAAGGTCGGAGGCAGAAAAGCGGACCAGGACGGCGCATGTGGCGGATCTCAAGCCGTGGAGAGGAGACACGGGTGAGCAATAGAGCTGTTTTGTTTTTTTTTTTTTCCAAAAAAAAAAGGGAGTGAATACACAGCGAAGTGTATTGCTTCTTACAAAAAAAAAAAGAAGAAGAAAAAATAAGACGACAAAATTTTTGCTCAAAAGTGCATAATTTCGGCTGCGAAATGCATTTGTGATTGGAAAATTACAGTTGCCACCGGGGAAATTACGGTATTTGGGTGTGCAACAACAATTTGTTTGAACTGCGCGCGCACGACAGCAAGCAGTGTACAGTACTGCACAGAAAAACTTAGCTGTCGGTGCATGCGCAGTGCATAGATACAACAACAAAGCAGTGCATGCGCAAGCAGCACCCACATACGGTAAATGCGCAACAACAATGCGCACAGCCGAGATTATGTATTATCATGTTTTATCACACGAAAACGGTAGCCGAAATTATGTATTTAATCGCACGAAAACGAAAAGCGGAAAAACAAAAACAAAAACCGCTTACGTTCCAGGCAAAAGTTTCTGCACACACACATACATGCATAGGCGAGGGCAAAGGCCTTCGTCGGCTGCTTAGCGATCGCTAACGCACGAAGATGCTGTGTGTGCGATATATAAAATAGCCAACAACAAAACACACAGCGACATGCAAAACAGCCAACAACAAAACACACAGCGATACATAAAACGGCCAACAACAATGTATCTCAGCGGAAGAGCTGCATTAGAGTGTTCGGCCACCGAAGGGCTGTGTGTGTGCATGTTGTTGTGTTGGTGAGAGTGGGGAAAACGGTATCAGGGCGATACCGTAGCCTGCCTGGAATTCAGCCATAAAGCAGGGAAGGCTAGAGTGGGCTGAATAGAGGACACGCAGGACCCGTTATATGCTGCCGTCTACGCAGTCGGCGACACGGCAGCAGCGGGTATATAAAGGGCATGTGGGCATCGGGCCGGCATGGATGAGTTACCAGAGTGGACCGGCGGCGCTCGAGTGCGCCGTCCACACGCCGAAGTGTTCCAAATGGAGACGGGGAGCATGCAGGCATAAGTTGGAGTTGCCCGTTGGGAGTTTGGTTCACCATCGATGCCTGCCACGCGACTGTCCATCCGGTTGCCCGTACTGAGGCGTAGACGCGTTTTGCTGGCCGAATCCTCGCGCACTGGCCAGCGATTTTGCTGTGAGCTGTGCGCGAATGAGGAGTGTGCCGCAAAATGCCAGTCGGAGTCAAAGTTCGGCACCGGTGGCAGTTGCGAACGACATCGATGTGGCCAGCTCCCAGCAGCAATCCAGAATGTGTCTATAGTGCCGCCACGGAGACATAGCAGCAACGAAGAGGTTACTGCTAACATATGAAGAATGGATTCGCCAGCAGCAGAGAGGTCGACGAGGGATATAGTGAGGCAGGTGGCCGCCGCACGAGTGCCAAAGCCACCGGAGACTGCAGAACCAAAAGGTGAGTTGTGCAGGAGCGTCCGGCGTGGGCGGAGGCAGCGGCGGCCCATATTGTACGCGGGCATGCAGTCGGAGATGTGGCTGTTTGCCGTGAGAGAGTGGGTACAGACGCCTGCCACGCGAATGGCTCCACCGGCCATGGATCGCCAGGTGTCGGTAAAGCTTGGCAACCGAATCCTCGCGCACTGGCCAGCGATTTTGCTGTGAGCCGTGCGCGAAAGAGGAGTGGCCAACAAGCGCACCGACACCAAAGAGCTGACGCCGGTGTCCATTTGCGAACGACGTCTGTGGCCCGATCTCATGGCGGCAGTACATATATTGACTGCGATGCCCCACCGGAGCATCCCCAAGGGCCCAAGGAGCAGCAGAAACCAGCAGAGAGACGTCTCCAACGGCGAGGGACAGCATGCGCCAAATGGGTGAAATGGCCATTGCCGTGCACACGTGCACCAATGCCACCGGGGGCTGCAATACCGACAGGCGAGTTTTGCAGCAGCGCCCGGCGTGGGCATTGGCAGCGGCAGGCCATCAGGTTGAGGGGCATGGAGAAAATATGCCCAACCTGAAAAACAATATTTTTATTAAGATTTTATGGAGACTTATAAAAATATTGACCCATTCACTTACCGGCAGAATACAGCATTGCCAGCGGTAAGGAGAAAAATGCAGCTGATAACATTAACAGAGCATTAACAGCAGCGATCAGCGCAAAATGGAGCATCGAGGGATGGAGCGACGCAAAACGGAGCAGCGCAGCGGAGGCGGGCGCCAAATTCAAACACGATGGTCTCGTGTTTTCCCGAAGGAAGAGGGGAGTGTGAGGAGCAATATGGGTATGCACGTATTAATGTATATAAACGTATGTATTTGCTGTGCGTTTATATGCATATACGTGCATATACATGTTGCTCCTCACAGCGACGCGAATACTGTAGGAGCGACCCTCGCACTGGAAAGGGGGGTCAAAGTCCTTTTAGAGGCGGTCTCTTTCGCTCCTACAGATTCAGCAATGGGTTCGCGTCGCACGCACGACGATCATCGGGGACCGTTAGCCGAGGTGCCGTTTGGGCCGAGTGATAGTAGTGGACACTTTCACTCGTAGGGCGCCAACGGTACTTCGGCCAATGGGAGGCTGCCACGGATTTGGCGGGAAAGTGGCGTCACCCCAAAATCACGCCACTTTACCGTTTTTATGGACAATAACGGCAGAGAGGCCCCGCTCCAGAGCCGAACAGGCCCCGTTACCACGCGGGGCAGGGCCTGTGGCCGGGGTATAAAAGGCCACCAGCGGCTCCATACGAGGCTGTCGAAAAACGATACGAGAGAATGTTGCCGTCGAAATTATACAAAGTGAAAGTGAAGAAAGTGTCGAAATCAAGTCAACGCGAGTGGCAATCAGGACTCCCAGGACATCGTGGGAACAACAAGGACATCGTGGGAACAGCAAGGACATCGTGGGAACAGCAAGGACATCCAGTGGGAATCCTTGCAGATCATCAGCAGGCGCCGATCAGGACATCGGTGCATATCAGCAACGTAAGCGAGGCCTGCACACCTGAGTGAGTTCGCGTAGCCGTGCGTAAGAGAAGTGCTTGTGAGTGAACGAAGCTAGTGTTGTGCTGTGAGTGAGCGAGATAGTAGGAGAGATCTGCATAGCTGGCGAGCCGCCAGAGTTTACAGATCCAGATCCTGGCGTTTTCTCAAATCCTTACGGTGAGCTAGCGTGTTTAGCACAACACTCTCCCAGCCGGAGTGCGTTGAACAAGCGCTCAGTAGGTGTGCGTCGCTAAGCAAACCAGCGAGCCAGCATATTTACATAAGTGACGTGTACATTTCATATTTATTTAAGAGAATATACATTTACGCTATAAAACCGAATTCACAGGTGACTAATTATTATCGCATGGGCTTCAACAAATAAATTTTTTGGCACGAATCCACAGTCAGCTGAAACTAGCCCAGTTTAGACTCGGGATAAACCGAAGGTTCGTTACAGTATCTATTAAATGTATATACACAGTAAATCTGAAGTCTCTATGTCTAAAAATGTTGAAATTAGGCTGAAAAAAACAATATAAATTTATCGATTACCCTCAATAAAAAAGATATCGAATGAGTTATCGAAAAAATTTGATAAACTTGTACTGCGTATGGTATACACTAGTCTACATACAAAATTTCAGCCATCTAGCTCTTATAACTTCTGAGATCTAGGCGTTCATACGGACGGACGGACGGACGGACAGACGGACAGGGCTATATCAACTCAGCTCGTCACCCTGAACAAGAATATATATACTTTAGGGGGTCTGCCACGCCTCCTTCTGCCGGTTACATACTTTTCAGAAAACCATTATACCCTGATTTCCCATTTTCAATGGGTTCAGGGTATAAAAAGTCTTGAAGTCATTACAAGGCAAGTAAACAGAAAAATTCCTGCAGGATATGTTCAAGAAGATTCGCCTATGCAATCTCTTTACAAACGCTTCTAAGCCCAACATCATTGTAATAACGAAACAACAAATCGACATGTTATTAGAAACATGAAGAAGTTATAGCAAGAATTGATGTTAGCGATTTTGTACTTCAATGGAATTCTCGACTTAGGTCAGATTTTCCAAAGGCTTGCATGACAAGCCTGTGTATATATAATCAGCAAACATAAGAGGCCCCGTGCAAAAGATCTTTGAACTAGTTTCAACAGAATCTTTTAATAATATGGGCAATAATATATTTTAGAGTAGCGCTACTCAAGCCGGGGACCCAAATAATAATTAATAACGATCGAGAAGCGATACTCTTTACCTACAATCATAATAGTACTATTTGAAATTGCAAATATAAAACAAGTGAGAAGGATCTAGTCGAGACTGCTCGATTAGGAGATACCCTGAACCCTCCAATCTGATATTCTAATCATTCTGCACTTCTCTTATGCATACATACATACACATGCATCCACCCGCACGCATAAGACCGCGCTCTGCTAACTGCGCAGTAAGCAGCGACTGCGCTTGGGCTGCGTTGCAGTGTGGGCAATATTATGAGAATTTATTTGTTGAATAATTTAGTTTGTAGTTATATGATCCTAATGAAACTTTCAGAACGCAATCATAATATGTAAATGTATGTACATTCCAAAGCTCAAGTCTTTAGTATTTGAAATACGTCTTTTACAAATTTGTGGCGAAGGGGGCGTGTATCCAAAATCTGTAAATGACAAAATGTGTGTATCCATCAAATGTATATACACAACAAATCTGAACAGTCTATGTTTCAAAGTGTTCAAATCAGGATGAAAAAACAATATCAATTTATCGATTATCCTCGATAAAAAAGATATCGAATGAGTTATCGAAAAAATATGATAAACTCGTACTGCGTATGGTATACACGAGTGTACATACAAAATTTCAGCTCTCTAACTCTTATAACTTCTGAGATCGACGCACTCATACAGACGGATGGACGGACAGACGGACAGGGCTCAGCTCATCGCCCTGATCAAGAATATATATACTTTATGGGGTCTGCGATGATTCCTTCTGCCTGTTACATACTTTCCCATTTTCAATGGGTTCAGGGTATAACAAGTAAGAAAACTCTAGTCGAGAGTGCTCTACTAGATACTACCCTGAACCAAACTAATAAATATTCACATTTAGTGTGATTAAAATTTCAATTTTTGAAACAATTAAAATAAATTAAATATAAATCCGCCCGATCTGGGGTTCGAACCCGAGACCTCTTGACCGAGTGACGCGCTGCTATTCACTACGCCACTTCACTTTTTGACAGTTTGATGGCAAAACAGCAATATATTCACTGCTGCAGAGCAAATCTAAATCTGCTGTGGCTGCTACATGTGCGTTTGTTAATTGGCCTATTATTTAATGATTTTTTCAAAATTGATAGACTTAACGGAATTTAATGAAACTTTCAGCATATGATCTACATATTCCATTGAATATTTGACAAATTTAAAAAAATGAAAAATCATTCACAATCAGCTGTAGTGGCATCTGATTTGAACTTGAATGTTTTTATTCGATAAAAACATAACGGGATAATTTATCGAATTCTAAAGCTAAAGTCGACATCCGCGCTGTATATACGGTCATTTAAAAAAAAATTCAAGTCTCTAGCTCTCATACCTTCGGAAATCGACGCGTTCAAACATACGGACAGAAGGACAGACGGACAGGGCTAAATCGACTCAGCTCATCGCCCTGATCAAGAATATACAGTAGAATCCGGTTATAGCGACATTCAAGGGACCGTCGATTTTACGTCGCTATACCCGGAGAACGCTTTAACCAGAAGGAGCAAAACAATATTTTTTTACATCTTTTTTACATGTTCGTAATAGCTTTTAACATTAAACAATTTAAATATTTAAGCAAAACTAAGATTTTTTATAAATTTATTTCAATAACATGGCTTAGAAACATTTTTGTGAAGTGGCATTGTACTTTGTCTCTCTCCCTCTCTCTGTCTTGACAGAATTTGGGGCGTTGCTACGCACACAAGCAAGGGTACTGATCACTGATCAATACATACACGTTAACAGAGTCTAACAGAGTCTTGTTATGCTAAAATTTGTTGTCATTATTTTGCGATTTTTTGTTTGCCACGTCGCACAGTAGGGCCTCTGCCGGCAGAGCGTGGCAAAAATAAGTAAAGTCATAATCACCGATTTTAGATTTTTTGATGCCATTCGATTGGAAATTAACCATAGGGACAGGTTCCAAAAGATTTTTGAAAATAGGTGAATTTTAAGGGTAGTTATGACCCCTCAAAGTTGGGCAAATTTGCAAACTGAACCAAAACATCGAAATTTTGTAAAAAATTTTGCACTTTGCGACCGAACTGAGGCAAATATAATGAACGGATTGTTGATTTCTTGGTATCGTTGGAAAGATTGGTTTATTCCCAACAAAATAAAAGAAATTAGTTTACGAGATACATTCATTCTAGGTAACGTCCAAATTTTGCCCTTTTTTTTACCTAAAGTGGATTAAATATATTCGATTGCCGGCGATTTCCGAACTTCGGTTTATACACACTTGTTAAAAAATATATAGTCTACAGGATTCATAAAAAATTGGCTGCAAGAATTTGCAACTTTTTTTTTTTTTAGCAAAAAACTAACCCAAAATCGGCATAAAAACGCACAAAATGTACTAAAAAAGGTCAAATTTGCATGCAGCTGCATGCAGTAGGTAGAAATGCCGACGGCAAATTTTGGGTTTGGGTTTTTTGGCAAAAAAAAAAAAAAAAAAATTTTCCAATTTTGTATTGTTTTTTTGTTTAAGTAATCATATTTACTGTAATTAATTTAAATAAAATCATTTTCCATATAAAATATTTCAGTTTTTCATGCAAATTCAGGTATTTTTGGTAAAAAATCATATTTTTAAACTTTGAGGTAGAACTGTGAAGCCACCTGTTACCGCATCGCCTTGTGCTTAGATTCATTTTAAAGATTGAAGAATTTTCTGCCGAATGCTTTTTAAATTTTTTAAATATATTGCTTGGCTCCAAAGTTATGATTTTCGCAACGCAAAATGAGCAAAGGCCCCACTGTGCGTCGTAATAACCGGTAAATGACTCAAAAATATGAAAAAAATATTCGGCATAAGCGGATTGTCGTTAAAAGCGGAGACGTACTAAGCGGAGGCTCTTTCATATAAGTTTGTATGGGGACCAAACAAGACATCGAATTTTCGTTGACATAACCGGTTGGACGCTTTAAGCGGAGTCGTTATAACCGGATTCTACTGTATATACTTTGTGGGGTCTGCCACGCCTCCTTCTGCCTGTTACATACATTTCAACAAAACCATTATACCCTGATTTCCCATTTATAAAAAGAAAAGAGTAAGGGAATAGTCGAAATAGAGTATAGGATAGAATTGAGAATTCACAACACAACATTGGCAGCGAAAAATGTATACCAATGCTTATGCCTAAGATAAGC
Organism: Drosophila aldrichi; assembly: GCA_035045965.1. Taxonomy (NCBI): domain Eukaryota; kingdom Metazoa; phylum Arthropoda; class Insecta; order Diptera; family Drosophilidae; genus Drosophila; species Drosophila aldrichi. Next base: position 463,999 of record JAWNOM010000516.1, read on the forward strand.
TGATAGAGTAGCTTTAAGTTTAGGAAGAGAGAGCTCTAAGGCAAAAACGTGATAGTATTTGTTAAAATTCACACAAAGGACATAAAACGCACTGTGCAAAGATTAATCCCTAGTGCAGACTGGTAAATGGATAGGCCGATAGTGTCTAGTTGTTCGGGACGAAACCAAAAAACTTAGACGACCCAACAAAGAGGCTAAATCAATATCACCACTAATCAATTTATGCAAAAAACCATTCCTAGAATTGTTCTGCGATTAGTTAGCGATGGAAGGTCAATCAGCTGGAGCCTACTATGATAAGACGGTAATCGTACATTATTGTCCCATCTAAGGTCTCTTAAGGCAAAGAGAAGAAACTGTTTTTGGACCGATTCAATACGACCCTGATACAGTTTATGCTGAGGAGACCATACAACAGAGCAGTACTCTAAGATAGGACGCACAAGCGAAGTAAATAATCGCTTGGTGGTAAAAGGGTCTTTAAATTCCTTAGACCAACGTTTAATAAAGCCAAGCACACTTTTGGCTTCATTAATGATGGTAGAAATATGAAGATTCAAGATGCATCTTAGGGAAGTGTTGCTAATTTTATAATCAACAATTAGAGGAACGGTACGACTGAAGGTCATTGTCATACACTTTGAACAATTTAAGCCCAGCTGGTTTGCCACACACCAAAGTTGAAATGCATTTAGGTCATCTTGAAGGTGATGATGACCATTTGCATCGGAGTATGGAAGGCAAAGTTTCTCATCATCAGCATATATAAATTTAGTAGAATATGATATACAGATAGGAAGGTCATTTATGAAAAGGGAAAAGAGCAATGGACCCAAATGGCTACCCTGAGGTACGATGTTATTATGTTATTATTTACGATAACAGCGACTAAGCTTAGAAGGCATTGGAGTATTAGTGGGAGGATTATCAACAGTTAATAAAACCCCTAAAATGGGATGATGTGTATCCTCTGGTAAGCAGGAAGGAGTTGATCTCGCGACATTCATGAGCGGTTCATGATTAACGAACACAAGATCAAGAGTGCGATTTAGATGGTTTTAGATAGAGTTAATCTGAAACATAGACAAGTTAAACAATTCATCAAAGAGATAGTGATCGATAGTCGGAATAAAGTAATTTGTATTAAAAATTGATAACCAAGAAGTGTTGGGAATATTAAAATCACCCAAAACCAGAAACAAGTCTCTATCGCTTACATGCTCATAAATTTCTTTAATACAAGTTATATGTTGAACATAAACTTGTACATCAGACGATGGAGGGATGTAAGAGCACGTGATAAATAAGGAGCACGATGGGAGAGTTAATTTAACCCCTATAATCTCTGCATCATGAAGGGACGAAAAGCTATACCCTTCTACAGGATTTAACAGCAATTAACACCCCACCCCCTCTACGCATAGCACGGTCAAGTCTATAGTGAAATTACTTGAAAGGATCTCGCTATTATGAACATTATTACACAACCATGTTTCAGTGAAAGCAATAATATCATAATGAACACTAAAACTATGTAAAAATAAATTTATAAGTTTAGTATTTAGGCCGCGTACATTTTGATAAACCAGGGACATATGAGAAGAGGAATGTAAACCATTTAGTTTTTTGGTATTTTTGATGTTAATTACACCGAAGGTGGATTCAAGGAAACAGGAGTTGATTTGTTGCGATTCTTAGGTTTGAATTCATGCACAACTACATGAGGTGGCCAGAATTTAGGGTCACATATGGTTGTAAAATATTCCATCGGCACATTAATCTTAAATGAAGCAATTTCCCCCTGTTGAGCTGTCGAGATTTTTCGAACAGCTTTAGAAAATGAAACACAATTGTATCAAACGAAATTATTTGTTTATTCGAGGTTCTTTATGTGTTAAACGCGAGCAAGCGACTTGATTGTCGTGCTGTCCGCTACTATATTTATGTAATAGTCAATCTAACACATTAACTAACAGAGCTGTACACGCACGAGCATCTGTTCTAAGAAAGAGTTAATTATATATTATAAAATGTACGCGAGCCGGCTGGTCAAGCTGAGCCGTCGCGTGAAAGAAGCGCAAAACGGAGAGCGTAGTCTCCCATACAAGTTCTCTTAAATGCTAACATATTTGCTGAACTTGCTCTCTTAAATACAATGAAGTGCTGATTGCTGAGCCCAACACCCTCCCCCCGTTCAAGACCTAGTCTTGAACAGAATCCTTAAGGGGCAGCAAGCACAGCTTATTTGTAGCTCTTCTAATCTCGCCAACTTGAGTTTTAAGCACGGCTACCCGTGCAACGCCATCACCTCCAGGGATAAGTTCGTTGACTCTGGCTAGTGGCGGAAGATTCTCATCCTTCACGAGAACTATGTCACCAACAGCCAAGCCCGATTTGAACATTCTCCATTTTGCTCGCTGTTGTGACAGGTTGAGGTATTCGTCCCGCCAAAGATTCCAGAATACCTGCTGGAGATAGCTTACGCGCTGCCAAGCATCCAAACGATTAAAATTCAGCCCTGTCAGGTTTGGCTCACTGAAGGACGAAGGAGGACCACCGTTCAGGAAATGGACAGGCGTCAATACGTCTATGTCTGATGGATGCTCTGAAATTGGAACTAAAGGGCGTGAATTAATAACAGCAGCGATGTTGCAGACCAGGGTGCGAAGCTCATCATAAGTTAGGACCGAAGGCCCAACACATCTATAGAAGTGATGTTTCGCTGTCTTCACTGCTGCCTCCCACTAGCCGCCGAAGTGAGGCGATCGTGGAGGGATGAAATGCCATTCGATTGAATCTGCCAGACAAAAATCCTTCACAGCCTTCTGGTGGGTGTCCGACAAGAATAGACGCTTCAACTCCTGAAGCTGGTTTCGGGCTCCCAGAAAGTTTGTGGCGTTGTCAGACCAGATTTGATTTGGTTTTCCTCTGGTGCATATAAACCGCTGCAGTGCATGCAAAAAAGCCGTAGTAGTCAGATCCTTGACTAGCTCCAACCAGATAGCCTTCGTGGCAAAGCAAATGAATACACAGACGTAGCATTTCACAGGAGCCTTGTTTCGTGCCTCAGGCTTATTAAAGAATGGCCCGCAAAAATCAACTCCTGTGACTCCAAAGAGCCGAAATCCGGTGACGCGATCCTTGGGCAGATCTGCCATTATGTGCTCAACATGTCGAGGCTTTGCGCGAAAGCATATGACGCATTTCTGAGTAACACTGGCTACAGTTTTCCTACCTCCAATTGGCCAATATTGGGAGCGAACCAACGCCAAAACTGCTCGGGGGCCAGCGTGCAAGTTCCGCTTATGGTAATGCATAATGATGGCTCGAGTTACTGGGTGACCTTTGGGCACAATAAAAGAATGGCGACTATCGAAGTTCAAAGTCGAGTTTTTGAGTCGACCATCGACGCGTAGCAGCCCAACTTCATCAAGGAACGGTGACAGGGAGGCAAGACTGCTGGAGGACGGAACCATTCCTTTAGTTCGAAGTGCATTTATGTCGCTCGAGAGATGAGCTCGCTGAATTACTCTCAACAGTATATGCGTACCATTCCGGATCTCTGCTGGCGTTAATCCTGGACCATGACCTTTTTTAATAAACTTGGATACGTATGCAAACGTCCGCTGCAAGCGGCCGAAAGAATTCAGATACTTGCAGTCCATGGAAGCATCATTGACTGTGTCCTTTACAAGAAGCACAGTTCTTCGCCGCTCCATTGAAGTTTTTTCTGGACAAACAGAGATGGGCCACTGAGTTCTGGGCTTGGAGAGGAAGCTGGGACCGCTGAACCAAAGTGATGATGCGTTTAACTCCGAGGGCAATGAACCCCGAGATAATATATCCGCGGGATTCAACAGTGTAGGTACGTAGTGCCACTCCATTGCTGATGTGAGATCTTGTATCGTGGCTATGCGATTTGAAACAAAAACGTTAAATCGCCCGGGCTCGTCGTTAATCCAAGAAAGTGCTACAGTAGAGTCAGACCAACAATGAAATTCACCAGTGAAAATGCCTAATCGAGCTACTTCGTGCATTAGACGCGCAAGCAACTCTGCACCGCATAATTTCAGTTTGGGAATCGTAAGTGTTTTTAGAGGAGAAACTCGAGACTTGGAACAAAGTAGCCTGCTGACGATATGCTCCCCCTGGGAAATGCACTCCTAAGACCGCTGCCAAAGTTACTGCAGATGTCCAGCCATGTAGTGTGACATGCAGATGGAAGACTCTCGTCCCAATCAAGTTTGTGCCTCCAGAGTTGTTGCAAGAAAATTTTAGCTTTCGTTATTACTGGGCCAACCAGGCAGAGGGGATCGTAGAACCGAGCAATAGACGAGAGAACAGAGCGCCTGGACGGCTTAGAAGATGAATTCAGAGCCAGATATGAGAACAGAAGTTGATCAGATGCTGGATCCCATGCGAGGCCAAGTGTCTTTTTAACGTCGCTGCCATCATTGAACCTTATGAGTGGTTCCTTATCGCAGTCGGTTACGCCTTCGAGTACCTTGGGATGACTTAAACACCACTTTCGCAATTTAAATTTCCCATGTGCCAAGATTCCAGCTGTCTCTTGCATAACACGTCTTGCATCTTCGACGGAATTCCCTCCAGAAATCAAATCGTCAACGTAGAAATCGCGAAGCAGCACTTTGGACAATAGTAAGCTGGTGCATGGCGCGCACAGACAAAAATGAAGCTGGCTTTGTTCCATATGTGACCGTATCAAGTCTGAAAACTTCTAATTCATCATCTGGCGAATTCCTCCATAGAATGCATTGCAGATAGCTGTCCGGCTCAGGTATCTTCACGCAACGATACATCTTGCAAATATCGCCGGTGAGTGCAACTGGATAGGACCGGAAGCGCAATAGTATGTCGATCAATTTAGGCTGAATGACAGGACCTGAGATTAGAATGTCGTTCAACGAATGACCAGTGGTCATAGCTGCTGATCCATCAAAGACGACGCGAAGCTTGGTAGTTGTGCTGTATTCCTTCAGAACGCAATGATGAGGAAGGAAATATCTGCATTGATGAAATTAATTGTGAGGAACACGTGACATGTGACCAAGCTCGAGATACTCTTTCAGGAATGCTGAATATTGAGACAATGCTGAATATATGAGGCAAACGACTCAATTTCTTCTCCAAATTGAGAAACCGATGACGCGCTTGCTGATAAGAATCTCCAAGAAACTCGCAATTAATTTTCACAGGCAAGCGTACTGAATATTGGCCACTAGCTAATCGATTGTAATGCCTCGCAAAGTGCGCTTCGCACTCTGAGTCTTCCTTGCGGATCTTTATTATGGAGTCACTGCAGCTCTCAACTTCCCAGAAACGACGAACGAGACTGTCCAGTTTGATGTCAGTACAAGATTCTGTATCCGGAACCGAAGGCGTCTTTGAAGCTAATAACACAGAGTTGTGGCAGCGAGAATTGCCTCCAGATACAACCCAACCAAGACGAGTCTTCTGCAACAGTGGAGGCCCAGGCATCAACTTGATTTGTTCCACACAGAGCAAATCATAAAAGAGGCTAGCTCCGATCAGCAGGTCTACTCGCTGTGGCCTATGGAAAGCTGGATCTGCCAAGACAATATTTTTCGGTATGCTCCAGTTGCTCGTATTTACATTAGAACTGGGATGCCTGCCAGTTATATTTGCAGCCACCATGGCCGTTATGTTAGTTGTGTAATCCGATGCGTGAGCTTGAAGAGTGATGCAAATGCTGCTTCCATCGGTGGCAACATTGGAATCGCCAACGCCGCATATAGACGTAGACGATTTTGTTCTCTTAAGCTGTAGTAGATTCGCAAATCTGGCTGTATTGAGATGCAGTTGAGAGCCTGAATCTAAAAGTGCACGACAAGGAACAAGATCGCCAAACCGATTCCATGCCGGAACCACCGCAGATCCTTCGATAGGAGAGTAGTGGATAGCGCAGAGGTGTGAGGGATACCCTGTACTCCTGATGTCGAAGGTTGCTGATGGACCGGAACTGCTGTCTGCGATGTGCTGGTTTGGCCAAGATGAAGAAGCGTATGATGCTTGACTCCACAAACCCGACAACCGCGCGAGTTACACTGTTGAGCCTTATATCCACCCTTCAAACAATTTAAACATAGGCCGGCCTTGCGGATTTCATTGATGCGAAGACTAGGAGACAAGTTTGCGAATCTTGAAAATTTGTAGATTGTATGTTCAGGATCATTACAAAAACTGCAACTGTGGGTATTGTGGTCCGTTAAGAGAAATGATGATCTGCTTGTGACAACCTTGCTGCTAGAATTCATCGGCTTAGTTGATGAATAGTTTGTTAGAGCAAATTCCATCGATTCCAATGTACGGCAACGAAGCTCAAGAAACGAGGAGACTTCTTCATATGTAGGTATATGAAGAGCCATTTCAGAGTTCTCTAATTTCTCTTCCCATTTAGCTTGTGAGGCCACATCAAGCTTCTGCAGCAGTATCTGAACAATCATGGCACTGGCTATTTGCTCGGTTGTGCCCAGACTACTGAGCGCACACATAAGGACATTGAAGCTGTCGGATAGCTCTCGCAGCTTCGTTATAGATCCATTTTCTACCCTTTTTAGGCCTAAGATCTGTACGATGTGTGCCTGGAAGATTAAACGTCGGTTATCATATCTCTGTTTCAATAACTTTATAGCAATAGTATAATTATCATTAGAAATTTCCAACGAGCGAACTGTATCCAAGGCTGCGCCATCTAGACAGGACCGGAGATGCTGAAGTCTTTCCATATTGCTTATTTCTGGTCGGCTATCAATGATTGTTGAAAACATTGAATAGAAATCAGCCCAATTCGGATATCCACCACTGAACGTAGGTAGCTTTAATGGAGGCAGCGCAGGTGCGGACTGCCGTCTGGGAACAGATGCGTGAGGAGGGTCACCTGGTCTACTAAACGTGGAACTATGATGCACCTGAGCAGTACGACTTTGAATTTCAGACATTATAGTTGACTGCATGGCCATTATGAAATCATCGAAGTCAATGCGCAAATCACTGCCCATCTCAGTAAAATCTAGCTCCTCTAGATTTTCATGGGCCTCACTAAAAGAATGGCTTAGTTTCTCGATACGATCCAGAAGAACATTTAACGTGCTGTCACTGTGATCGGAAAGCGCATCTAAATCAACCTTGGCTTGCAGCCTTTTTACACGTTCAAACACCGACTGTACTTTGAGCTCTTCGGGAGCAACTGCACTGGCATCTAAGCTTGCCATGACGAGTAAAATATAAGAGTAACACGATAGAGTTCAAAGTTGTTGGTATATGCACTATTACAGGAGTGCACACCGGTACGATTATTATGGACGTGATAGTATTGCAGCTGAGGCGATTAAATGCAATGACAACGGAAGAACTAACGGCAAGCATGTAATTACACTGCTCTTATCCACGCTCGACGTATGACTTGAAGCTATAGAGAAACACAGTTCAGAAATTAGCTGCTATTAATTGTTTATTAACACTCTTCATTAACTTGTCACTTTTACTTGTACAATGACATTAGCTTGCAATTTGTAGAAGTAAATCAAACAGGCACTGTTCTTACGGACGCCAGTGTATTGCAAGCCGAAACGAAAGAGAGTGTCTGGCGACTTGCAAAGTAACGGCACGCAAGTAATTGCTATATACACTTCTTGTAATCACGGGAGTATGTATTTTACAATGTTAATATATATGTAAATGTGTATACATATATGATCACGATCACGTCGGGGTCACCAATGTTGAGCTGTCGAGATTTTTCGAACAGCTTTAGAAAATGAAACACAATTGTATCAAACGAAATTATTTGTTTATTCTAGGTTCTTTATGTGTTAAACGCGAGCAAGCGACTTGAGAAAACGAAAGAAGCGCAAAACGGAGAGCGTAGTCTCCCTTACAAGTTCTCTTAAATGCTAACATATTTTCTGAACGTGCTCTCTTAAATACAATGAAGTGCTGATTGCTGAGCCCAACACCCTCTTCGATATAAAAACATTGGCTGATATCTTGCTGGAAATAAAAGCAGATACTGCAGTATCAGATGAAAGTCTAGATAAAAATACTTGCTTTCGAGGAGAGACAACGGATAAGTTGATGCCCGGACAGGCCGACTTATTGTCGCTCTTTGTTTGAGCAACAATAGAAGTAGAATCCAAATTTGGAACAGGGGCTTGGGTTTCAATAGAGGCATCAACAGGAGAAACACATTTGGGACCAGGTGAAAGAGGATCAAGTGAATTAGGAGCCGATGACAAAACAGAGGCTCAAGGTGAGGGAGGAGCAAGCGAATTAGGTGACGGTACTATTATAGAAGGAGTTACCGACAACAAAGGAGTATCCAATTGAGAGAGAGGACTTTCAAAGCCATACTGATTTAATATTTCTTCAGCAGCAGCCATGTCACTGGTCAACTGCATAGAAATCTTCTTCAGTTTCAAAAATTGAGCCCTCACAGCACTATACATTTTAGAAAAGTTGATCTGTTTTTCCAAGCAAGTCGGACAAGACCAGCGTACGCCTCCACTACCAGCTTTAGTAGTGGACATAATCTTGTCATAATCACGCCCAGTAAGACCTGCACACTTAGTATGCATCATATTATCGCACAACCAGCAATTTATAAATTGCGGTTGAGCAGAATCAACTGCCTGCTTGTAACTGCAAGATTTTTTGCAGCAACTCATATTGGCAATTGGGATAAAACACAAATTACTGAATATAACCAGAAATGTAAAAAACAAAGAGAGATATAAATATGTTGAGAGAGCGAGTCCAACAACAAAACAGCCGTTACAGAGTGCAACGAAAATACATGTTGAGAGAGCGAGTCAACAACAAAAACAGCCGTTAAAGAGCAGATCGAAAGAACACAGCGAGAGAGTATACTTGCACACACGAAAATCAAAAATTCGAGAGAAGCAAATACAACAACAGTAGATAGTGAGAGAAAATTATGCACACACTACACTAACAAACTTAGAAAAAGTGAACTGGGGAGAGCGCCAACAAATAGAAACACTAAAGCAAAAATGCAAATAATGAAACTAATGAACCGACGCTGCACACAAAACTTCACAAAATAAAAAAGCAAATTATTAAAAACACAGCGAACCACGGATCAAACCTTACACAGGAAATATAGATATTTGCAATATTCAACCGAACCGCAATTATGTGAAATTTAATATTACTATATAACTAAGAAAACAATAATAATTGCAGAGCACAAAAGTAAACACATAAGTTAAACTCTCACTGAGAACTCTCTATTTAATCTAACAAGAACTGAAACCACAAAAAGTAACTGAAGTACGTAAAGTCTTAAAAAGGCAAGCAAGTAACATAAACTTAGAAGATAACACTCTCGTAGAAACTGGACTCATCATAATTACGTTCGAATCACACAAACTGCCCGAAAAAAACCAAAATTGGATACGAATCCGTCTATGTGAGACCTTACATTCCTCTTCCACTCCGTTGCAAAACTGCGTTCGCTTTGGACACCCAACTAGCCTCTGCAAAAGCCAAGAAACATCTCAAAACTGCTAAGATAGTAAACATATTAACGAAGGGGAACAATGCAACAATACACAAAGCTGCCTAAATTGTAAAAACAACCCAGAGCTTAATCACCAACACAGCCCAATTGATCGTAATTGCCCTACTTTCCGTAAACAACAAGAACTGAAAGCGATAAAAATAACAGAAAAAGTAGATCACAAAACTGCAACTGATATATACTAAAAAAGACATAATACACAGCTGAAAAATACTTATGTTAAAACGCTTGCACAGCCAACATTACAAACATCAACAACACGCACACCAACCCACACACCATCCACTGCACAATTACACACACTCAAACTAGTGCCATACACCTGAGGCAGAACGCAGCTACATCAGAACCAGCTACATCCCGAACAACGATAAACGCACAACAACTACACCAAACCACACAAGAAGACATGAAAACCGACGCTAACCTCTCCAATATGGGAAAAACACCGAATACCTCACAGCCTACCGAAGATCTAAAACTAAGAATATTCACTAAAGATAAGTCTAACACCCTAACCACTCACTTTAAGCTCAAAATCAAAAACTAAACCTCCAAACAAGAACCAACACACAAATAATAGCAACAGCGACTCCATATATATAAATAAATATAAAAAAAAAAAAAAAAAAAAAAAAAAAAAAAAAAACAAGTAAGAAAACTCTAGTCGAGAGGGCTCGACTAGATACTACCCTGAACCAAACTAATAAATATTCACATTTAGTGTGGTTAAAATTTCAATTTTTGAAACAAAAAAAAATTAAACATTAATTCCGCCCGATCTGGGGTTCGAACCCGAGACCTCTCGATTGAGTAGCGCGCTGCTATTCACTACGCCACTTCACTTCTTGACAGTGTGATGGCAAAACAGCAATAGATTCACTGCTGCAGCGCCATCTAGCAAATCTAAATCTGCTGTGGCTGCTGCATGTGCGTTTGTTAATTGGCCTAATATTTAATGATTTTTTCAAAATTGATAGACTTAGCGGAATTAAATGAAACTTTCAGCATATGATCTACATATTCCATTGAATATTTGACAAATTTAAAAAAATGAAAAATCATTCACAATTAGCTGTACTGGCATCTGATTTGAACTTGAATGTTTGTATTCGATAAAAACATAACGGGATAATTTATCGAATTCTAAAGCTAAACTCGACATCCGCGCTGTATATACGGTCATTTAAAAAAAAATTCAAGTCTCTAGCTATCATAGGTTCGGAAATCGACGCGTTCAAACATACGGACAGACGGACAGACAGACAGACGGACAGGGCTAAATCAACTTATCTCGTCGCCCTGATCAAGAATATATATACTTTGTGGGGTCTGCCACGCCTCCTTCTGCCTGTTACATACATTTTAACAAAACCATTATACCCTGATTTCAGGGTATAAAAAACAAGTAAGAAAGCTCTAGTCGACACTGCTCGACTAGGAAATCCCCTGAACCCTTCGGAGAACTAATATTTCAATAATTCTTCGCGTATTTTTGCTTACACACAGACACACACGTGTAAACACACATACATATATACACATAGCCATGCACGCATTAACACGCATGGGCTACAGTTTGCGCTTACTATGAGAACTTAATTGTTTAATAACTTTTCTTGTGGATGTACGTTCATCATGAAACTTTTAGATTATGATTAACTCAATAATATGCGTGTATTTGCCGAAGCTCAAGTCTCTAGTGATTGAAATACGCCTTTTACAAAGGTGAGGGTGAGGGGGTGGATATAGGGGTGGGGGTGCATTATTTATTTATTTATTTATTTATTTATTTCCTTAGGATAATTGACAAACAATGGAGTCAACTTAAAACAAGTAAGAAAGCTCTAGTCGAGACTGCCCGACTAGGAAATCCCCTGAACCCTTCGGAGAACTGATATTTCAATAATTCTCCGCGTTTTTTTGCTTACAAAAGAAACACACACACACATACATATGTACATAGGCACATATAGGCACGCACGCATAAACACGCATGGGCTGCAGTGTGGGCTTCTCATGGAAACTTAATTGTTTAATAACTTTTTTTGTGGACGTACGTTCTTCATGAAACTTTTAGATTGTGATTATATCATTACTATGCGTGTATGTGCCGAAGCTCAAGTCTCTAGTATTTGAAATACGCCTTTTACAAAAGTGAGGGTGAGGGGGTGGATATAGGGGCGGGGGGTGAATTATAACAAAAACCGAAATTCTATAAAGTGCATATAAGTCTACATTTAAGATTTGGAGACTCTAGCTCAAAAGATGTAGGAGATATAATTTTATAACTGGCTTTCGATAAGGTTTTTCATCGATAAAAAAATAATCGGACGAGTTATCGATCTTCTGTGATAAACTTGATTGAAATACGCCTTTTACAAAGGTGAGGGTGAGGGGGTGGATATAGGGGTGGGGGTGCATTATTTATTTATTTATTTATTTATTTATTTCCTTAGGATAATTGACAAACAATGGAGTCAACTTAAAACAAGTAAGAAAGCTCTAGTCGAGACTGCCCGACTAGGAAATCCCCTGAACCCTTCGGAGAACTGATATTTCAATAATTCTCCGCGTTTTTTTGCTTACAAAAGAAACACACACACACATACATATGTACATAGGCACATATAGGCACGCACGCATAAACACGCATGGGCTGCAGTGTGGGCTTCTCATGGAAACTTAATTGTTTAATAACTTTTTTTGTGGACGTACGTTCTTCATGAAACTTTTAGATTGTGATTATATCATTACTATGCGTGTATGTGCCGAAGCTCAAGTCTCTAGTATTTGAAATACGCCTTTTACAAAAGTGAGGGTGAGGGGGTGGATATAGGGGCGGGGGGTGAATTATAACAAAAACCGAAATTCTATAAAGTGCATATAAGTCTACATTTAAGATTTGGAGACTCTAGCTCAAAAGATGTAGGAGATATAATTTTATAACTGGCTTTCGATAAGGTTTTTCATCGATAAAAAAATAATCGGACGAGTTATCGATCTTCTGTGATAAACTTGATATGCGCGCGCTATATACGGACATTTAAAAAAAAAGTTGAGGTCTCTAGCTATTGTAGATTCGGAAATCGACGCGTTCATACATACGGACAGACGGACAGACGGACATGGCTAAATCGATTCAGTTTGTCGCCCTGATCAAGAATATATATACTTTGTGGGGTCTGCCACGCCTCCTTCTCCCTGTTACATACTTTTAACAAAACCATTATACCCTGATTTCCCATTTTCAATGGGTTCAGGGTATAATTAAAAAAGCCTAAACAAAGTACAGAGAATATCACTAGTAGCACCGACCCGATGGGGGTGTTTTATTTGCCAGTCCGGCCAGCTATGCCCACATTTCACAGCCAAATATGGTCAGTGATACTAGTGAAGCTATGAAAAAAGGTGTTAGTAAGAAAACTTAAACAACATATGAGAGGCATATATATTAACTATATGAAATTAAAAATAAATAAAAAAAATAAATAATAATAATAATAATAAATAAAAAACAAAAAAAGAGAAAAGAAAATAAATTATAATAATTACAAAAAAAAGAGAAAAGAAAAAACAATTAGGAAAGATTTAATACAGAAAAAGGAAAATGAAGATATTAAAAGAAGTTGCGAAAGAGATAATATAGATAATGAGTAATCAAAAAAGAGAAGAGTAAGGGAATAGTCGAAAAAGAGTATAGGATAGAATTGAGAATTCACAACACAACATTGGCAACGAAAAATGTATACCAATGCTTATGCCTGGGGATTGTGCGTGTTTTCCCTAAGATAAGCTGATAGAGTAGATTTAAGTTATAACAAAAACCGAAATTCTATAAAATACACATGAGTCAACATTTAAGGCTTGGAGTTTCTAGCTTAAAATATGTAGGAGATATAATTTTATAACTAGCTTTCGATAAGGTTTTTTATCGATAAAAAAAATAACGGGAAAATTCATCGAAATTTTGTGATAAACTCGATATGCGCGTGCTATATACGGACATTTAAAAAAAAAAGTTGAAGTCTCTAGCTATTATATCTTCGGAAATCGACGCGTTCAAACATACGGACAGACGGACATGGCTAAATCGACTCAGTTCATCGCCCTGATCAAGAATATATATACTTTGTGAGGTCTGCCACGCCTCCTTCTCCCTGTTACATACTTTTAACAAAACCATTATACCCTGATTTCCCATTTTCAATGGATTCAGGGTATAAAAAGTATTATAAATGGCAATTACTCAATCAAGCTCGCACCTTCCCAATAAAATATTTATTTTATAAATAAAAACCAAAATATATATGAACAAGTAAGAAAGCTCTAGTCGAGACTGCTCGACTACGAAATCCCCTGAACCCGTCTTTTTGCTTACAAAAGAAACACACACACACATACATAGGCACATATAGGCACGCACGCATAAACACGCATGGGCTGCAGTGTGGGCTTCTCATTGAAACTTAATTATTTAATAACTTTTTTTGTGGACGTACGTTCTTCATGAAACTTTTAGATTGTGATTATATCATTACTATTCGTGTATGTGCCGAATCTCAAGTCTCTAGTATTTGAACTACGCATTTTACAAAGGTGAGGGTGAGGGGGTGGATATAGGGGTGGGGGGTGAATTATAACAAAAACCGAAATTCTAGAAAGTATATATGAGTCTACGTTTAAAATTTGGAGACTCTAGCTCAAAAGATGTAGGAGATATAATTTAATAATTGACATTCGATAAGGTTTTTCATCGATAAAAAAATAATCGGACAAGTTATCGAAATTATGTGATAAACTCGATATGCGCGTGCTATATACGGACATTTTAAAAAAAAGTTGAAGTCTCTAGCTAGTGTATCTTCGGAAATCGACGCGTTCAAACATACGGACAGACGGACGGACGGACAGACGGACAGACGGACAGACGGACGGACAGACAGACGGACAGGGCTAAATCAACTTTTCTCGTCGCCCTGATCAAGAATATATATACTTTGTGGGGTCTGCCACGCCTCCTTTTGCCTGTTACATACATTTTAACAAAACCATTATACCCTGATTTCCCATTTTCAATGGGTTCAGGGTATAAAAAGAAAACATAACATTTTAAACCTCCGCTGCCCTTAGCACTCACACCACTGCTTTACTTGATCAGCTAGTAGCTAAAATGGAATATCTTAATGACAGACCATCATCTGAAAAATTACAGTAACGGCTAGAAAATCCAGAAATCAATCGCAATATCAATCATAATATGTTAAAATGAGTGTAATGAATGTAATTTAAAGATCCTAGCTCCAAAGATATACTAGATATAAACGGTATTTTTTTTTTTTTTTTTTGCGCACTTGAATGAGTATTCTGCAATTAGTATCGCCCGACTGCAACATTCTTATTGGTATCAGGTTAATTTGAATACTATTATATCTGGAGAATGCAGATTCCTTGCGTATATAAATTTAATGGATACGCAGATTTTGTAATTTATAGATTTTGTCGCCTTCGCCCACAGTTTCGCCCCTAAAAGTATTTCAAGTACTAATGTTCAAACATGAACATGTCATATACATAAAAATTATAATTAATTATGTCATCCCTTAGTTTCAGCGACCAATGTAGCGACTAATATAAATGTAACGTGAGCCTCGGCTCAGCGATCTTAAAAAGGGACACTTGAGTAAACATCTGTGCACTTGTTTGTATGAGAAAATGCACCCATCCAGTGACTGGAAGTACATAGTTTAAAGAGTCTCTGTTAGGTATATAAGAGCTAGGATTTTAAGCAATAAACAGGGTATCTCCTAGTCGGGCAGTCTCAACTAGACCACACTTCTGGTTTTGTTTAAAAATCGAAGGTGTTTTTTTAGCATTGATTATTTATTTTACAAATAGCAGCATATAACCACATCACATGTTTACTGATTATTCTTAAGAAGTACAATAAAATGATTATTATTGTTGAACAAAATTAACTATTAAGCAGCTTATGTACATTTATCTTATGTATTTACGAATATTAATATTATATGTATTTTCAGCATCAATATTTTAGCATTAACAAAACCATTTTTAAAGTTGTTTTCGTTATATATGGGTGATACAGCCACAATATTATGTAGAGAAGTATAAAAGATAAATATACAAATTTTGCATGGTAAAAGGTGTAACTAACGACTGGCTACGTTAATGTAATTCTTGAGGAATTTAATATATGTAGAAATTTGACTTTAAAATCTGATAGTATTCAAGAGCTACCAAAAATAAATTAATATGTATTTAGATATATTTTTAAGTATACATACATGCATTATCACAAATACGTATTAGAAAATTTTCATATCTATAAATATATATGCCTTGTGATGGCGGAGTTTCCAAATTGTGAAACATCGGCTTATTGTAGAAGGAAATTTTATAACTACACATTATCGAATGTCTAGAAAATGTATCCGTTGGTTAATCGCACGATCGGTCCGCAATGAAAATTTTTCCTGGGTTGTCTTGCCGGTCAAAACTACTCCGTTGCAAGCAGTGAAAAATTCTCGAAATGCATCTTACCTTGTACTGATTCGTCATCAAGGTCGTCGGTGCTGCATGTGATCCTTGCTGTAAATAGTGAAAGTTAAAAACACTTTAAATATTATAAAATGGTAAATCTCACCTCTAGAACCTTTTGTAGAATTATTACCAATAGAACTGTTACTACCACCATTACGACTGTAAAGAATATTTTCTAAGTAAGATAATCCGTTATTGTTGACAATATTTAACCCCAGGCATGTTTCTATTTGTTTCCAACGGTGGAGACGTTCCTGTAATTCATTAGTTACTTCACCAAGAGCATTACGTGCTTCAACAATAGAACGATCAACGTCATCAATGCTCTTGCCGTGCGTTGATACGAAAGCGCCAACCAAGCTTGAACGCTTTTTACGTAATTTTTCACATGCTTCACGTGCGGATTGAAGTTGTTTTTCCGCAGAAATACGTTTTTTTTGGTGGTTCTTGCTTTCTAATTCATATGTGTACTGTAGCCATGATTGTAGCTGCTGAGGTGGAGTCCAACAATTGTCCACCAACTCATATTCCGCACGTGTTAATTCATTACGTAACATCTCAATTTCCTTTTTTAACTGTTGTACTTCCAGATCAGAGCTTGACGAACTAAATGAAGGCACTTCTTTAAGCCGCCTTTCAAGATCCATTTTTTCTGTGGCAACATTTTCTTGCTCCATGCGAGCTAGCTCTAATTCCTAAATCAGTGGAGCCACTTTAAAATAGTATAAAAATAATATAATAATATAATATATAATACCTTTTGCATTTCTTGGAGACTTTGTTCAGCTCGTTGTAATCCTTCCATGTCCTGCGCCATTCGACGCAAATGTCGTTTAGCATTTTTATTTTGCTGGTAAGCATACCAACATCCTATTATCGCACTCAATAAAAGAGTAACAAGAATGTAATCCTTCCAGCGAGTACCCGTTTCTGTAAATTATAATAAATCAAGCACTTAAAGAGCAGCCTAGTTTTCAGACCTAAGACATAGACCTACCTCGTGGTGGGCCAAAAAGAACAACATCCATGGCTTTCAGTGAAATTTTTTGTTTATGTATTGGATCTTTTATACCCAGGACATTGCTTACGTAATGTAAATTATTTACAGCCAACCTAAAATAAATCATTTTAATAACATCAGAAATATAGTTCAATGAAGTATACATGAAATGTGTATATATATTTTTTCTTAAGGATAATTGACAAACCTAGAGTCAATTTAAAATTAAACAAGTAAGAAAGCTCTAGTCGAGACTGCTCGACTAGGAAATCCCCTGAACCCTTCGGAGAACTGATATTTCCATAATTCTTCGCTTATTTCTGCTTACACACAGACACACACGTGTAAACACACATACATATATACACATAGCCACGCACGCATTAACCCGCATGGGCTGCAGTTTGCGCTTACCATGAGAACTTAATTGTTTAATAACTTTTTTTGTGGATGTACGTTCTTCATGAAACTTTTAGATTAATATTAATCATATCAATATCATATATAATATCAATAATATGCGTGTATTTGCCGAAGCTCAAGTCTCTAGTATTTGAAATACGCCTTTCACAAAGGTGATGGTGAAGGGTGGAGGGTAAATTATAACAAAAATCGAAATTCTATAAAATACATATGAGTCTACATTTAAAATTTGAACACTCTAGCTCAAAAGATGTAGGAGGTATATCTTATAACTAGCTTTCGATACGGTTTTTTATCGATAAAAAAATAACGAGACAAGTTATCGAAATTTTGTGATAAACTCGATATGCACGTGCTATATACGGACATTTTGAAAAAAAGTCTCTAGCTATTATATCTTCGGAAATCGACACGTTCAAACATACGGACAGACGGCAGACGGACGGACGGACGGACGGACGGACGGACAGACGGACATGGCTAAATCGACTCAGTTCGTCGCCCTGATCAAGAATATATATACTTTGTGGGGTCTGCCACGCCTCCTTCTCCCTGTTACATACTTTTAACAAAACCATTATACCCTGATTTCCCATTTTCAATGGGTTCAGGGAATAAGAAGCCTACACAAAATACAGAGAATAAATATCACTAGTAGCACCGACCCGTTGGGGGTGTTTTATTTGCCAGTCCGGCCAGCTATGCCCACGTTTCACAGCCAAATATGGTCAGTGCTACTAGTAAAGCTATGAAAAAAAGGTGTTGGTAAGAAAACTTAAACAAAATATTAAATGCAGATATATTAACCATATAAAATTAAAAAAAAATAAATAAAAAAAAATAATAATTATAATAATTAAAAAAAAAAAAAATAAAATAAAACAAGTAAGAAGACTCTAGTCGAGACTGCTCGACTAGGAAATACCCTGAACCCTCCAAACTGATATTCTAATCATTCTGCACTTCTTTTATGCACACATACAAACACATGCATCCACACGCACGCATAAGCCCGCGCTCTGTTAACTGCGCAGTAAGCAGCGACTGCGCTTGGGCTGCGCTGCAGTGTGGGCAATATTTTGAGATTTTATTTCTTGAATAATTTCTTTTGTAGATGTACGATCTTAATGAAACTTTCAGAGCGAAATCATAATGTGTAAATATGTGTACATTCCAAAGCAGTCTCTAGTACTTGATACACGTTTTTTACGAATTGTGGGCGAAGGGGGCGTGGTATCCAAAATCTGTATATAACAAATTGTGTGTATCTATCAAATGTATATACGCAGAAGTCTCTATGTCTAAAAGTGTTCCAATAAGGCTGAAAAAACAATATAAATTTGTTGATTACTCTCAATAAAAAAATTTCGAAAAAATTTGATAAACTTTTACTGCGTATGGTATACACGAGTCTACATACAAAATTCCAGCTCTCTAGCTCGGACGGACGGACGGACGGACGGACAGACGGACAGGGCTATATCGACTCAGCTCATCGCCCTGATCAAGAATATATATACTTTATGGTTTTTTATCGATAAAAAAAATAATCGGACGAGTTATTGTTTTTTTTTTGTGATAAACTCGATATGCGCGTGCTATATACGGGCATTTAAAAAAAAGCTGAAGTCTCTAACTCTTATATCTTCGGAAATCGACGCGTTCATAGATACGGACGGACGGACGGACGGACAGACAGACGGACAGGGCTAAATCATCTTATCTCGTCGCCCTGATCAAGAAAATATATACTTTGTGGGGTCTGCCACGCCTCCTTCTCCCTGTTACATACTTTTAACAAAACCATTATACCCTGATTTCCCATTTTCAATGGGTTCAGGGTATAAAAATAACGGGATGAGCAATTGCTCTTTTTAAATGAATTTGATATGCGCGCAGTATATGCGGATATTTTACAAAAAATTCAGTCTCTAGCTCTTATATCATCTGAGATCGTTCATACATACGAACAGACAAACGGACAGGGCTAAATCAACTCAGTTCGTCACCATAATAAAGAATGTCTGCCATGCACACACAAAGGCGTATTTCAAATACTAGAGATTTGAGATCATAACTCAAAAGTTTCATGAAGATAGTACATCCACAGGAAAAGTTGTTAAACAATTAAGTTCCTATATTAAGCCCACATTGCACCCAATGCTTGTTTATGCATGCGTGCGTATATCTGTCTGTGTGCGTGTGTGTGTGCATGTGTTGTTTCTGATGTAAGCAGAAAGATGCGAAGAATCATGGAATCATGGATCGAAGGATTCAGGGGACATCGTAGTCGAGCAGTGTCGACTAGAGCTTTCTTACTTGTCTATATATATAAAAGAAAGTTGTGTAAAAGTGTCGACCGCTTATAACTTGAGTTGGGCTGAACCAATTTTCATGGTTATTGATTTGTTGGATTTGTCTCCGCAACGAGTATAGTATAGGGTCTTAAAAATACTGAAAAAATTTGCCGAATACTTGAAAAACGCGGTTTTTTCCCCAAATGTTCAAATTTTTTTTATACCCAGTAGGCTTGGTAACAGTGACAGTTTTGACAATAGTGTAGAAGTAAATAAACAAATGTAGTCAGTCAGTCTACGGCACAGCCTCAGGCGAACCTGACTATTCATAAAAAAGCACATTTGTTAAAAAAAAAAAATTTTGAAAAACAATACGCGTACGGACAAAAGCAAAATATCTCGAAAGTTCAGGTAGGTTTTGTTGTATGTATTTGTTTTTCTCAGACATTACTTTTGTAAATAATTTATATTTATATTTCTCGATTATTTTATGTGGTTTTGTGCGAGGGCATATTCAGTATTACTATTAATGAAAATGCCGCGTCCTAGAAGATCTAATCTTTCCCGGCGGACCCATAATGCAATTAGGCTACGGAATACCGCGATGTTTTGGCAAGGAGACGATGGATATCACTTTAATATCAAAATGATAAATCTATTGAATGGGATCATCGGAATCCTTGGAATAAGAACTTCCCCATCTTTAAATTTTCCTTTGAGTATCGACGCGTGAATAACATTGCTCAACAGTTTTCTTATTACTAAACGCGTTCCATTGCACAGTTTTGGTTGGTTTAAATTTCTAAGCATGATAACTACCGAGCCAACCTTCAGTTGTAAATTGTGCGGTGGTAAACCAGGCACATCCAAGGAGTTCAAAAATTCAGTTGGATAATTAGTGGCTTCATCTTCGTTTGTTACACAGTCGATAGATTTAAATGAATACAGAGTACCAACGATTTTATTTTGAATTATAAAATTAAGGTCATCCACATCTTAATTTTTAGCTGCCAAAATTGCTCGCTCACTTAACCATTTAGTATTTTTGTGGAAAGCAATGATATTCGGAAATACTTTGTTGGTAAGCTCATCTTTTGATGGGACGAAATTGCAAAAATTTTGAGGAAATGAAATCAAGCCACTCCTTTCGTCAACAGGAATACGGCCATTACCGATATTCAGCAATTGCTTCGAGAAATCATCATGCCTTCGCCATGACGATCAACAAATCACAGGGCCAATCTTTGACTATTTGTGGCCTCAATCTAGAAAATGCGTGTCGTTTACCACAAGGTGCTTGAATGAAAATCTTATTAATAAATTAATCAGAGTGTATCCCAACCTGAACAACATACCTTTCAATCATTTTTTACCTAGAAATCAGGGTAGGGCAATGCAGCGCTTGCTGGGACTGCTAGTTTTACTGATAAAAAAACACCTTATTGAAAATCAGCTATAAAATTATATCTCCTATATTTTTAGAGCTATAGTCTCTAAATTTTAAATGTAGACTCATATTTACTTTGTAGAGTTAAGATTTTTGTTAAATTGCAACCCCCTACCCAATATCCACCCCTATATTTGTAAAAAGCGTTTTTAAAATACTAGAAACTTGAGCTTCGGCAAATACACGTAAAATGACGATATAATCATAATCTAAAAGTTTCATGAAGAATGTACATCCACAAAAAAAGTTCTTAAATAATTATGTTCCCATTGAAAGCCCATGGTTCCCATGGTAAGTGTTTCTTTTGTAAGCAGAAAGATGCGAAGAATTATTGAAATATCAGTTCTCCGAAGGGTTTAGGGGATTTCCTAGTCGAGCAGTCTCGACAAGAGCTTATTTACTTGCATTAATTTGAAGTAGAGGAGGGCACGGGTCGGGTTTTTGTCGTGTACCCGTGGGCACTCGCGGTTACCCGAGGGTATCGGCAGAAAAATCTAATTTCGAGCTGTGTGCGGGAGTTACCATCTCTGCTCCCCTCGAGATGTCACCCCAGAAGCCGCCCCGCCTTTTCGCTGAGCCGGCACCTGGCTATCGTGTGGGCGATGTCGGCCAGCAGTTCCGTTCCCAATAGAAGTCAACAACTTTACATTGTGGCTACAATGTGATGACTTCTTATAAACAACAGTACAAGTTGCAACATCAAATTTCGATGCGTCGGCCGACGATCAAGCTGGCTTGGGTTAGAGATATAAGCTTTTCATTTTGTACAGTATAGTCAGTCCAGATTTGTAAATGACAGAGAACAGTTTATTTCGTAAATAAATCAAGAATCTTTAAAATTCAACAACCCTGTTTGATTAAACAAAGTACTCATCACTAAATTGTCGGAGGATACACCATTCCCGAAGGAAACACACCACCCTTTCCTCCTCCTCATCACCAGCCGCAACTAGTAACTCGGGCGGTTGTGGGTTCGATCCGTTTTACCCGAAAATTTTTCCCGCACTGCTCTCGCCACAACAACAGGGTTGCTTTAGATATCGATAACAGTGTGTGTGTAAATAATATTGTAATTTTTATATCCTGAACCCATTGAAAATGGGAAATCAGGGTATAATGGTTTTGTTAAAAGTATGTAACAGGGAGAAGGAGGCGTGGCAGACCCCACAAAGTATATATATTCTTGATCAGGGCGACGAACTGAGTTGATTTAGCCATGTCCGTCTGTCCGTCCGTCCGTCTGTCTGTCCGTCCGTCTGTCCGTCCGCCCGTCTGTCCGTCCGCCCGTCTGTCCGTATGTTTGAACGTGTCGATTTCCGAAGATATAATAGCTAGAGACTTCAACCTTTTTTAAAATGTCCGTATGTAGCACGCGCATATCGAGTTTATCACAAAATTTCGATAACTTGTCCCGTTATTTTTTTATCGATAAAAAACCTTATAGAAAGCTAGTTATAAAATTATATCTCCTACATCTTTAGAGCTAGCAACTCCAAACTTTAAATGTAGACTCATATGTATTTTATAGAATTTCGTTTTTTGTCATAATCCACCCCCTCACCATCACCTTTTTAAAAGGCGTATTTCAAACACTAGAGACTTGAGGCAAATACACGCAATGTAATGATATAATTACAATCTAAAAGTGTCATGAAGAACGTACATCCACAAAAAAGTTATGAAACAATTAAATTCCCATGGGAAGCACAAACTGCAGCCCATGCGTGTTAATGCGTGCGTGGCTATGTGTATATATGTATGTGTGTTTACGCGTGTGTATCTGTGTGTAAGCAGAAATAGTCGAAGAATTATTGAAATATCAGTTCAGGGGATTTCCTAGTCGAGCAGTCTCGCCTAGGGAGAGAATTAAAATTTTTGTAATTGTTTCGGGCGGGCGGGTTATGAATTTTTTTTTTTTTTTTGCTTTCGGGTGCGGATAAAATTTTAAACTTCTGACCGTGGGCGGATCGGGCCGGGTGCAAAAAAGTCGGGCCGTGCCCACCTCTAATTTGAAGTCTCTAGCTCTTGTATCTTCCGTTTTAATGTTGATCGCTCTCTGTTTGCGCATAGATGCGCTCTCACTGTGCAAGCTGCGCTTGCGTTATTGAAAGTAATAAACAGTACAAATTGAAACACTGGTGCCAGAACTTCACGCTTTTAATTCTAAGGAGCCCGCAATTTGCATTTTGGAATCTAGACCTTTTTTGAACTGACCAGACTCCTTTTGGAAGGACATTTTTGGCACCCCCGGGTGACCTCTTTAGGATTGAAGGATTATGGACTTGCAATATCTTTTGCACTAGCGCTTGCACATAGAGTTGCGCTCACGTTTTACTGTCTCAGTTGCACATATTAGTGCGCACTCGCTTTGCACTCATTGTACGCTCACTTGAAATATCGATATCGCTTACACAGTAAATTTCGCTCATAATTTGCATGCTCGCTTGCAATATAGTTTGCTCTCGCGCTTGCACATATACATAGCTGCGCTCTCATTTACTGTCTCACTTGCGCAGCGAGGAAAGAATCGGTCTATGGACAAGTCATAATCGGAGTGTGTCGAAGCTCTGTTCGCCGTTTACAAAAATGTTACAAATGATATAACTCGCATAAACAACTCGCTAAAAGATTACTATAAACCAGTAGAGCCATTTGAAATTGAATGTCGACTTGAAACATTGAACCCGTACATAGAAAATGCCTTTAAGACACAACAAGAGTTGGACGACATTAATGCAGATTTAGTGCCTCGGTCAACGTTAGAAGATCTGTGTGTGTCAACCAAGGCACTTCTAATGAAGCGAGCTAGTGATAGCCAACCTAAAAGTGAGAGTTACGCTAACTCTAAAATGATTAGCTCAGTGTCACACTCTAGGAATCTACCGAATATAAAGCTGCCAAAGTTTAGCGGAGAATATTCGGAATATAAGAATTTTATTGGACTTTTTGAGAGCCTAGTCGACAACGAGCCAGGGCTATCAAATATAGAAAAGTTTAATCACTTGTTGTCATGCATGGACAAAAGAGCATTAGGTAGTGTCAAGGCATATCAGGTGAAAGATGCTAATTATCCAAAAGCATTAGCATAATTGGGAAAACTTCACTGGCTGTCGCTGTGCCAAGTCAGCCACAGAGTCCCAAATGCGTGTTTTGTAAAAAGAGTGATCATTTCATTCACTCGTGTTCCTCATTCCTTTGCGAGAAGTCATTTTAGAGACTATTTTCCAAACTACCTCCGGTAGGTTCAGAGTGTCGCTGCCATTCAAATCAAACCCATATTGTCTTGGTACGTCTTATGACACAGCCAAGCGACATTTTCTGGCCTTGGAAAATAGAATGAGCAATCAAGAAGACATTCGGCCAATGTACTTTGACTTCATGAAAGAGTACTTGGCCTTGGGTCACATGAGCCCAACTGATAATCAAATTCCGAGAGAGTCGCATTATTTCATCCCATATCAATGCGTGCTAAGACCGCACAGCGCATCCACTAATCTTCGAGTAGTGTTTAATGCATCTAGCAAGACCTCATCTCAATTGTCGCAGAATGATCTACTCATAGTGGGTCCGACCATCCAGCCGCAATTATGGGATACTTTGCTAAGATTTCGACTTCGTCCTTGGGCTATTACAGCAGACATCGCAAAAATTTACCGTCAAATTGAACTTGACGAGTCCCACCACAACTTTCAACTTATTGTGTGATAGCGCTGAGGAATTGTGTTTATTGCATTGAGACTTGATAACAATTCTTCAAGAGTTTTGGGCTTCCTCTTACAATATGGTTGTCCAATTGTAAACAACTTGCAGCACAGCCTGCAAGAAATGATAAGTCATTGATCATCAAGAGGACACAAAACATTAGGATTATTTTGAAATCCGATAAATGACATTTTTAGATATTGCATGAGCTGTTCAGTAGAAGATCAACCGACTAAAAGATCCGTTTTGTCATTTGGGGCAAGGTTATACTACCCCTTAGGTTTGTTAAGTCCGATCGTAACTCGTGCGAAGTTCCTTTTACAAGAAATGTGGTTGCACAAACTTGGGTGGGATGACCAATTGCCTGTTCAAATGAGGCAAGAATTTGAGGCAGTAATTAGCTGTTTCTCAAATCTAAACTCTTTGCATATGCCTCATTACGTTGGCACACTTAAATCGAAGGGATGTCAAATCCATGGAATTGCTGACGCCTCGACGAGAGCTTACGGTTGTTGTTTACACGTAAGAATGCAAACAGATAAGGGTATCACTACCAGGCTGCCAGTCGCCAAATCTAAGGCCCCATTGAAAAACAAAATCTGTTCCGCGGCTGGAGTTGTGTGCTGCAGAATTGTTAGCTACCTTGTGGGCCTTGTGTGCATTCATCTAGTTTGAATACAATCGTTGCTAATCGGGTGGCAACCATCCAAGAGATAATAACTAATATATCTTGGCGTCATGTACCAACAAAAGATAACCCAGCAGATATTGTATCTCGGGGATGTTTATTTAAGGAGCTTAAAACATCACTGTGGTTTTGCGGACCAAAATTTTTTAAGGCTTTCTGACACGTTGTGACCAGCTAACCCACAAATCACATTATCAAAAGAGTTAGAGCTGTTAGAGAAGCGTAGAACTGCAATTACTATCAACTTCTTCATTCTCTAAGTTAATCCGCATGGTCGCATATATGTTTCGCTTTATCAATGGAAAACAAGAGCGTTATACTTCACTTCAAGGAATCATCCTTCTGAGTTAAATTTCGCATTCCTTGCAGACATATCTGTAATTCAACACATTGAATTCATTGAAGAAATGAAAAAAATAAAGAAATCAATCGTGTTGCAACCGTCATTGCATAAACTGACACCATTTTTGCACCCACATCAGCATGGCAGGCGTGTGTTTTGGTTGCTACGAGTAGGAGGTCATTTATTGAAGGCACCACTAGCACATAATGCCAAGTTCCCTTTATTGGTTCCAAAAAGGTGTCGCTTCGTGACGCTATATTTGGAGCATTTGTATCGTTCTCATTGCCACGCCAATCCACTGCTACTGATGGGCCTGTCTCGTCAGCAGGTTTGGCTGGTCAATGCTCGAGAGGCTTACAGTGTAGTAGTCCGCTACCAGCCGAAACTCTTATCCTAAATAATGGGCAATCTTCCCGCTGATCGCTTACATGGAAATAGGCCATTTGAGATCAGTGGAGTGGACTTTTGTGGTCCAATACCAGTTTCGTTGGGAATTCGTGGCAAATCGCCAGTCAAAATGTATATTGCCATATTTGTTTGTTATACATCGAAGGCAATGCACCTTAAATTAGTCACCGTCAACCTCAAATTCATTTCTGATGTGTTTATCCAGGTTCGTTGGTCGACGTGGGCTTGTCCGGAAGCTGTATTGCGACAATGCCACCGACTTCTTGTGTGTTGCACGCACGCTGGGCCTCAAAACTACGTTCCATGCAACACAGCGGATATGGAAATGTTTGCTGCGGAGCGGGGAATGGAATTTGTCTTCATTCCTCCTCGAGCACCGCGTTTCGGCGGTCTTTGAGAAGCGGCAGTGAAATCTGCCAAGGGATTGCTACTGAAGGCAATGGGCAGCGCTATCCCACGACAGGACGAGGTGGCCACCGTGCTGTTCGAAGTCGAGACCGTACTTAACTCGCGGCCAATGGTTGCTCCCAGCAGCAACCCCAACGACAGCGATGTGCTCACGCCAGGGCACTTCCCGATAGGAGCAACGCTCGTGCCGCTGTCAATCACGTCCACAGAGCCAGTTGACGACGTCAAGCTGACATGCTTAAAAAGATGGCAGCTGACATCAAGCAACAAGCGTCGGTTTTGGATCGACTGAGCAGGACTACCTGTTCAGCCTGCAGCAGAAGTCAAAATGGACGAAGGAGAGGCAGAACATACAGGTCGTCAGAGTCTTGCTCGTGGGCGAGGACAACGCTCCTCCACAACAGTGGATGCTAGGCGTGGTAACAGAAGCCATAGCAGGCGGAGATGCTACGGTGCGCGTAGTTGTCATTAACACAAAATCTAGCATCTACAAAAAGGCAATTCATCGGGTTGCCCCGCTGCCACTCAACTAATATTATTGAAGCCCTGCGGCCTTTCAACGCGGCCGATGTTAAGGCATTTGGATATTTGCCCTCTAAATTATTATTATTATTGTATATGTCGGAGATGGCTCTGAATTCTCGTGCTCCATAATAACTTCTTAATTTCAGTAGGCGATATTTGTTCTTTTGCTTTTGAACGCAGCGAGTCGCAATTGTGTCGTTGTTACTTCTGCTGTCCTCAGACTAAAAGCCACGTACGCACAGCCTCAACGCTCGTGCTTATCTTCCTCTTTACATAACAACTACAATCTCGCCACACTCGGCCGAGTCATCTCTCTCGCTCTCGAGCCTCGTTCTCGGCATAGAATTTACCGCTAACCGACATTCCTCAGTCATCATTTAGTTTGCTTTGTAAGGCGGCTCGCCGATCGCCGCCTTCAAATTAGTAGTAAGTTAAAGTTAAGATAGGTATAAGTTGTAATGAATAGCGAATATTGTTTTGGATTTCTTGAACTAGCAATAAGTTAAAACTAAGATAGAATTTGGGTTTTGAAAAGGCCGCCCAAAGCGCAGACGAACTATCGGCGATCGGCGACGCAACCCTGCGTGGGGAGTTCTGGAGTGGAGAGTTGCTCGCCGAAGTCGAGCGCTTTGGGCGAGCAAGAAAAAAAAGCAAAAGAGAGTCGCCGAGTGGGCGAGGAAGGGAGGAGTCCTGATCGAGCAAGAAAAGCTAGCAGTCAAAGTGAAAAGTCTAAAAGGTTAAGTGTACGAGTGAAATTGTAAAGCGCGGCTAAAATAAGTGAATTGAAAAATAAAAGAAAAGAAGCTTGGAGACAGTACGAAGGGAATAAATTTACTAAGGGAAGCGGCTGAGTTGACTAAGTGGAATTGGCAGAGGCTTGAACGACGGCGAGGTGACGACGAGTGGAAGATTTAGTCAAAAGGAATTGGAATATCTGGAATTGGCAAAGGCTTGACGACGGAGAGGTGACGACGGAGAGGTGACGACGAGTGGAAGATTTGGTCAAAAGTAAGAGGTACACGTGAGTGGCGGTCCCCATTTTGATTTTCCCCCTCTTTCCCATTTCCCGACCAATATACTAAACATCCCACCCCCCTGGTGTCTCACAAATTATAATAAATTTCTTGTGAGTACACCCTGGGTAGACTGAGTCTATCCCAGCGTTTAATAAATTACTGCCTTACATCTTATTGTACATAGTAGCAACACAGCTCGTTGCTATGAAGTTTTACAACATCGCAATACCGTGTCAGACTCACTGACGCGGCAACGCAGCATTACATTGCTACGTCATCAACATTTTAAATTCATGTTATTAACATAACATACTCCTGTTATGTCAAATTCTCATGCTAATTACATAAATCTCTGACACGGACTTCCTGACAATTACACGTCCTCTCAGTTTGGTAGGATATCACTCAAATTCAGTAGCTCGTACTCTTCTGCGCAAACCCAACCATTTGGCTATCCATCAAATGACAGTTTGGCAGGATATCACTCAAATTCAGTAGCTCGTACTCTTCTGCACAAACCCGACCATTTGGCTTTCCACTTTATCATACCACAGTTAAACAGGCTCTTGCCGCCACTCTGCGACGATATGTACCACATGTATCTTGTACCGCCATGAACAATGTCAGCCTTCACCAGCGTGACCATTGGCACTTGAACCTAGCCCCTATGTATGATGTCCTCCACACCTTCTAGGTGGCAGAGGTAACCTTTTGACCAGCGTCTATTTCACCGTGGTCAATGTCGTCAATCATTTCTCTTTCGACTTGCTTATCGGGTAATGCTCTTAAAAACTCATACGAATACTTATATATTCTTTTATTTGTTAATGATTTCAAAATGTAACGGTCACCTTCTTGTCTGATGCCGCTCTTCACTTTTTAACAAAACATAATCACCAACTTTGTATTGCCTTATTTTTGCCTTGTTTTTATCTGCTCTATTTTTGTCATACTCGGCATTCCTGACCATATTCTCTTTAGCTTTAATTCTCGCTTCATTACGATCAATTTTCGTTTCTTCACCGATAGGTAGCATGCCCAAGGGCCTTGCTGCCCTACCGATCAATAACTCTAGTGGACTAAAGTTAGTTACTCTATTGGTCGTGCAAATTATGGCTAACTGTACAACTTTTAAAGCTTCTTGCCATGTTCGTGAACTTGTTTCCACTGCTGTCAACATACTTTTCATAGTGCTCATCACGCGCTCCACTTGCCCATTAGCTCTACTAGCGCTTGTTGCTATTAAATGCAAATCTATTTTGTTATTTGAACAAAAATCTTTAAAACCGTTAATTGCAAAGCTTTGCGGCTTCAATGCAATTATTTGTGTCAAGGTTGAACGTGTGATGTAAATGGACAAACTTAGTAAATGCATCTACCTGAACAATGACATATTCTTCAACATCATTTTTGCCACTCAACTTGCCGCTAATATCTATATGTATAGTGTGCCACGGTATTTCAATCTTGGGAATGGGATGCATTTCCATTTGTATTCTTCCGGACGAAGGCTTAGACAATTTACACGTTATGCAATTCTCTACAAATTTCCTTACATATTTCATATTTCGGCATGTTTTTAAGCCAATAGTGCTCAAGGACCTTGTCCAGAGTTTTCTGCCAATCCAAATGCATTATTGCTTCATTCACATGATTAATTACGGACCACTTAAATGCATTCGGAATCACAGGCAGACAACGTGTTTTGCCATTTCGCTGAATAATGCGATACAGCAACCCGGCTCTAATTTCGTATGTTCTTAAAACATCATTTTGGGTTTCCCCAGCATTTAATTGCTTGACTATATCCATTATTTCTGAATCGCACTGGGTCACTTGTCAACATGGAAATGATTTTTTGACGTATTTGTTCATGCTCCTCCTTCCAGACAAATCCGCTATTTTTCGCAGTCAAGTGATACAACGGTTTCATTTGTTCAGAAAATCTAGGTACAAACTGCCTGAAATATGAGGCCAGGCCTATAAATTGCCTTAATTGTGTGACACTATTTGGCTTTGGTAAAGCGGACAACGCCTCTATTTTTCTCGGATTTGGTTTTATTTCACCGTTTTTTATATAAAATCCGAGGTACTCAATTCCTGTTCTTAAAAACGCACATTTCTTTATATTAAACGAAAATCCTGCATTTGCCAATGCCTTTAAAACGACTGCCAACCTTTCAAATGCTTGTTCTTTTGATTCTGCCACAATCAAAACATCATCAATGTAAACAACTGCATATGAATATGCCAATTCACCCAAAGCTTTTACAATCGCACGCTGAAACACTGACGAGGCATTCTTAAGGGCAAACGGCATAGCTAAAATTTCGTGTTGACCCTCTGGAGCCACAAAAGCGGCAAGTATTTCTTTTAGTTTTCGCCTATCACTTTCATTCAGTTCAACATTATTACCAATTAGATTTTCTAGAAATTTAGTATTACTTTCTTTGTAGGTTTCATTAATTTGTTTTATTTTATAAATGTCAAATTTGTCAGCTTCAATTAAGACACCAAAACCGAGCTTCAAGCAATCATCTGCTACTACGTGAAATAATATTTCTAGATTAAATTGATGTTGCGTGTGGCCACAATAATGTGGCCTTGTATCGGGTTTCTCGTCTGCTATCTTCTTACGGCACTCGGCTACCTTGTGTCCAGTTTTCCCACAATAAAAGCATTTGCTTGGAGTTTGCATCTTTTGTCTTTTCCCTTTCTGGCTCTGAACCCGACGGCAAATGATCGCTTCGTTTAAATGCATAAGCTTTTAATTGTTGTTGCATTTCGTTGCGCGTTTTTACATATGTCGGAAAATTTTGATGCATGTGCCAGCACGACAGCAACAGCATTCTCTTCCAATTTCATCGAATTCCAGTTCGTCAATAATGGGCTAGCGTAAACCGAAATACATTCGTTAGCATACGGGCGTCCGTTAAGCATATTCGTCAAAAAGGCTGCTGGCGTCTCTATGCCCTCATATCGTTGTATGAACAACTCGCCGAACTCTGGCCAAGTTATGCCGGTGTGACAGATTTGGACAAGCCACGGTGAAGAACTCCCCACTAATGCCTTTGTAAGCGCCATTACTAGTGCACTGCCTTCCAGAGGATGCTCAGATAGAATCATATCGGTTGTTCTATACCACGCTAGGACGTCAGCTCCCGGTGCATCAGGATTGAATATTGGTAGAGTAGTTGTTGTTGTTTTTGCTGCTGTCTGCATTGACTTTAACATCTCCATTACATTGCTACGTCATCAACATTTTACATTCATGTTATTAACATAACATGCTCCTGTTATGTCAAATTCTCTTGTTAATTACATAAATCTCTGACATATATATTAAGAAATTGAATTATTATCGAAATTGTATAGGTTATGTAATTGAAGCTAAACCACTGTACAGATAAGTTGTTGTTGTACGCGCTAGCACGAGAGTGTCGCTCTCCAAACGATCGCTCTCTCGCTGCTCGCGGTTAGATGCGCATAGGTGCGCTTTCTACTGTGTAAGCTGCGCTTGCGTTGATGTTAAATTTAATAAATCAGTACGAATTGAACCACTGGTGCCAATATTTGCCTTCCTATTCTCGAGAGGCCTCAAGTTGCTTTTATAATCTGGACCTTAGTTTGACGGACCAGACTCCTTATCACAGGACATGGACATTTAAAAAATTTAAGTCCCTCGCTCTTATATCTTTTAAGATCGACGCGTTCATACATACGGACAGACAGACAGACGGACAGGGCTAAATCAACTTAGCTCGTCACCCTGGGGTCTGTTACGCCTCCTACTTGCTGTTACATACATATCAACAAAACCATTATACCCTGATTTCGCATTTTCAATGGGTTCAGGGTATAAAAAACGATAAAAAAAAAACACAAAAATGTATAACAAACAGTAGAAGAATTCAAAAACGCTAGAATATTAATTATTAAAAAACAACCAGCATGTCTGTTTAGAACAGATATGGGAAAGTTGAGTAAATAAGAGTAAAATAATATGCTTGAATCCATTTTTAGATGAAAAAGGAATACTTCGAGTAAAAGAAAGATTAACAGTAAAAAAGCTCTAGTCGAGACTGCTCGACTAGGAAATTCCCTGAACCCTTCGGAGAACTGATATTTCAATAATTCTTCGCGTATTTCTGCTTACACACAGACACACACGCGTAAACACACATACATATATACACATAGCCACGCACGCATTAACACGCATGGGCTGCAGTTTGCGCTTACTATGAGAACTTAATTGTTCAATAACTTTTCTTGTGGATGTACGTTCTTCATGAAACTTTTAGATTATGATTAAATCAATAATATGTGTGTATTTGCCGAAGCTCAAGTCTCTAGTATTTGAAATACGCCTTTTACAAATGTGAGGGTGAGGGGGTGGATATAGGGGTGGGGAGTGAATTATAACAAAAACCGAAATTCTATAAAATACATATGAGTCTACATTAAAAAGTTCTAGCTAAAAAGATGTAGGAGATATAATTTAATAATTGACTTTCCATAAGGTTTTTTATCGATAAAAAAATAATCGGACGAGTTATCGTTTTTTTTGTGATAAACTCGATATGCGCGTGCTATATACGGACATTTTAAAAAAATGTTGAAGTCTCTAGCTATTATATCTTTTGAAATCGACGAGATCAAACATACGGACTGACGGACGGACGGACGGACGGACAGACGGACATGGCTAAATCGACTCAGTTCGTCGCCCTGATCAAGAATAAATAGACTTTGTGGGGTCTGCCACGCCTCCTTCTGCCTGTTACATACATTTCAACAAAACCATTACACCCTGATTTCCCATTTTCAATGGGTTCAGGGTATAAAAACAAAGAAAATACAATGTGCCACTAAAGTCACCGTACTCTTGTTGTATTTGCGCGAATCACCATGAAACTTGGCCAAATTTTTGTTAAATTAAAAAATTTTAATGCAGGATTATAAGCTAATATATTTTCTTCTAAACTAGAAAAGAAAACAAGTAAGAAAGCTCTAGTCGAGACTGCCCGACTAGGAAATCCCCTGAACCCGTCTTTTTGCTTACAAAAGAAACACACACACACATACATAGGCACATATAGGCACGCACGCATGGGCTGCAGTGCACTATAGGAAAAAAACCCGAAATTTTGGCATAAATACAATTTTTTTTTAATAACTTTTTAAACTTTTTTTTTTATTTCCCAATAATAAATATCTTAACTAATATAAAACGAATTTTTAAAAAATTTTATGAACTGCCCCTACTATATAACACTGGGCTGCAAGTCAGCTGACCCAGAGTTGCTTTGTATGCAAAAAAAGCGCGGGAAAAATTGTGCAACTTTCAAGTTTGGTACTGCGGTAAATAAAAAGAAAATTTATAACGTTAAAAATGGAAAACATTACTGATGGCATGTACTATAAATTGTCAATTCAAATTTTTGAGTACATTTGTTTAATTGCCTAATATTTCAATGTTTTGTTGTTGTGTATTTTAGCTAACAAAATAACAAAATACTTCCTGTTTCGTGGAACATAATTTACAAATAGAGGAAAGTAGTGATGAAGTTTAATTGCAAACGTGTTGTCTGAACCCTCTATTATCAGAGACTATTAACCGTTTTTGCTCCTTTTTGCTCCATTTCGAAAAAATAACGTTTTTATAACTAAGTATGAGTTTAAGCGCTCAGAGCTTCCAGACGTATGGGCAAGCAACAATCGCCAAGTAGACGCGATGAAATTGTTTATGGTTGAAAAAATTAATAATAATGTGGATCAAAATGTACAAAACAGTATTTCTACCCAAGTTGCCCAGTTTATTGCTATTGTTAAAAGCACGGAAGCAACATATAAAAGAAAAGTTATGGTTGGAAATGGGTCTTATAGTGGATAAACCCAAACAGAACGGTAGTGGTAGCAGTCATGATGGAAACACCGCCCGAAGAGCGTTTTCAGATCCTAGAAAGCTATCTGATATACTAAATCTTAATTATGAAATTATCAGGAACTTTTATATAATATTAATTGCTATCTCCTCCGAACATTATATAAATAGCGATAAATTTAGAGCTTTCTGCGTCCGTACATTTGAAATCTATATGAATAACTATTCTTGGTATCCCATGTCCCCAACTGTGCACCAAGTTTTGATCCATGGATACCAAATAATGGATAGCTGCATAGTTCCTGTTGATGTTCTCGGAGAAAACGCATCAGAGGCTCGAAACAAAATTTATAAAATTGGCAGAAGGTCGCATGCCAGAAAGAGCAGTAGGCTAAACAACATCACTGATGTTTTTCACAGGGCATTAGATTCATCTGCTTTTGTCAAGTCTTTGTCTTAAAAAAAGACAGAAGCTTCACAAAAAATTAAAATTTCCAAGCGAAGTGATTGGTCTGTTTGCTCTGATTGAGCCTCCGCAAATCGCGCATCAAGATGATACAAATGAAACTGATAGTTTAGAAGCTGAAGATGAGGATGAGGATGATGCAAACAATTTCGACCCGAATATCGAATTGGATGAAGAAAATTATGATTATTGATGTTAATTTTTTGAGTATGTGGTAATTATTGTAAAATAAAAATACAACAAAATTTTGTTTTCATATTTTTCTTAATTTTACAGGGTATAAACGGAATGATAATACACAATTTAATTTTTTGATTATATAATAAGCTGTATTCATTCATTTTTATCTGAAAATATGTAATGTAAGATATATATAATATATTTAAAAAATGTATGTCTAAAGTACACATGATTTCATTAATGGGTAACAAGGAGGCGGGGAGAAGGCGTGGTCAAATCGTAAAAAAAAAAAAAATTCGAAATTCTAACTTAGTCTATCTTAGGTGTATGTAAAATTTCAACCTCCTAGCTCTATTTTTAGAATTGATGCCAACATTTCGGGTTTTTTTCCTATAGTGCAGTGTGGGCTTCTCATTGAAATTTAATTATGTATTTAATAACTTTTTTTTGTGGACGTACGTTCTTCATGAAACTTTTAGATTGTGATTATATCATTACTATGCGTGTATGTGCCGAATCTCAAGTCTCTAGTATTTGAAATAGGGGGTGGATATTGGATAACAAAAACCGAAATTCTAAAAAGTATATATGAGTCTACGTTTAAAATTTGGAGACTCTAGCTCAAAAGATGTAGGAGATATAATTTAATAATTGACATTCGATAAGGTTTTTCATCGATAAAAAAATAATCGGACAAGCTATCGAAATTATGTGATAAACTCAATATGCGCGTGCTATATACAGACATTTTAAAAAAAAGTTTAAGTCTCTAGCTATTGTAGCTTCGGAAATCGACGCGTTCAAACATACGGACAGACGGACAGACGGACGGACGGACGGACGGACGGACAGACAGACGGACAGGGCTAAATCAACTTATCTCGTCGCCCTGATCAAGAATATATATACTTTGTGGGGTCTGTCACGCCTCCTTCTGCCTGTTACATACATTTTAACAAAACCATTATACCCTGATTTCCCATTGAAAATGGGTTCAGGGTATAAAAAGGAAAATCAGAAATAAAGATGGAAGGTGGTGAATGCTTTTGATATGGCAATTCTAATATTGCATTAGTGGCAACGCTATCATGTACTTAGATGTTAAGAAGCATAATAAACTCAGTCTCACTTGAAGAACCAAACGTTGCAGTTCTTTTTATCCACTAGCGCACCAATACTCGCCAACAGGTTATTGGCCCAGGGCGTATGTGTGTGTGCAAAGAAATAGTGTAAAGCAGAGAGAAGAAAGTGAGCTCGAGAAGTTTCTGTGCATAACGGACATTGCAAGCAGAAAAGTTAAAAACTGAAAAAATGAGTTCTATGTACAATATAGAAAAACTAGATGACAGCAACTATGACTGTTAGAGTGTCATGGTGGAAAGTGTTTTGGTTCATCAAAACTTATGGGCCGTGGTTTCAAATGAGTATGTGAAGCCAGAAGATGAAACGAGTGAAGCGTTTAAGGCATGGAAACGCGAGAACGACAAAGCAAAGGCAGTGCTAATTTTGTCGATGAGTGCGTCGCAAGTAAACTACGTGAAGAGATGCATTTACGCAAAGCTACATCGATCATCTGGACCCGTGCGCAGAGTCACATTGTTTAAACAGCTTTTAAACAAGAGAATGGCAGAAGGAGAAAACTTATCAGCAATTGGCATTACGTTACAAGAAGAGCTCATCGTCATCATGCTATTGGCAAGTCTACCACCATCGTTCGAAAACTTTGTTGTTGCATTAGAGGCTCGTGATGAGTTGCCGAGCTTCAGCAGCATAAAATGTAAATTGTCGGAGGAGAACGAGAGGCGAAAAATTGGCGACCAAAGAGAGGCTACGCAATCATTTTCGGCAAGGCAGACGGGACAAGAAGGCAAAGGACGGGGAAGAAATGAGACGACAGACAGACGCCGGTATTTCAAATGCTATAAATGTGGTCAGCAGGGCCATTACGCAGCGAATTGTACGACGAAAGAAGCGAGCGAAAAATACAGCAAGGAACGGCGCGGAAAAGGTAACGAGAAAAATGAAAATGGAAATGAAAACAAGTAAGAAAGCTCTAGTCGAGGCTGCTCGACTAGGAAATCCCCTGAACCCTTCGGAGAACTGATATTTCAATAATTCTCCGCGTCTTTTTGCTTACAAAAGAAACACACACATACATACATAGGCACATATAGGCGCGCACGCATAAACACGCATGGGCTGCAGTGTGGGCTTCTCATGGAAATTTAATTGTTTAATAACTTTTTTTGTGGATGTACGTTCTGCATGAAACTTTTAGATTGTAATTATATCATTACTATGCGTGTATGTGCCGAAAGTCAAGTCTCTAGTATTTGAAATACGCCTTTAACAAAGATGAGGTTGGGGGTGGATATAGGGGTGGGGGGTGAATTGTAACAAAAACCGAAATTCTATAAAGTGCATATGAGTCTACATTTAAAATTTGGAGACTCTAGCTCAAAAGATGTAGGAGATATAGTTTTATAATTGACTTTCGATAAGGTTTTTTATCGATAAAAAAAATAACGGGACAAGCTATCGAAATTATGTGATAAACTCGATATGCGCGTGCTATATACGGACATTTTAAACAAAAAGTTGAAGTCTCTAGCTATTGTATCTTCGGAAATCGACGCGTTCAAACATACGGACAGACGGACAGACGGACATGGCTAAATCGACTCAGTTCGTCGCCCTGATCAAGAATATATGTACTTTGTGGGGTATGCCACGCCTTCTTCTCCCTGTTACATACTTTTAACAAAACCATTATACCCTGATTTCCCATTTTCAATGGGTTCAGGGTATAAAAATAGAGATGCGCATTCAAATCAACGCTCGTTTGCTGGCATGATGGGAAACTATCGTATAAGTCAAGATGCTTGGGTTATCGATAGCGGTGCAACATCGCATATGTGTGCACGTCGTGATTTATTCGATAGAGCAACACAATGAAAGTATCGAATTGGCTGGAAGTAACTTTACGATGGCTTGTGGCAGAGGCACAGTAGTTATCAATAGTCTGTGTGACTTTGAAATTACTCTAAAAGACGTGTTATATGTACCAGGGCTGCAATGTAATTTCATATCAGTTGGAAAGGCAGTTGCCAATGGATGCTCTGTTAAATTTAATTCTGGTTCTTGCAAAGTTGTTGACAGCGAGAACATAATCATATTAATTGCCAAGAGGATCAGCGGACTGTTTCTGTGTGAAACAAAAAATACTGAAAAGTTATGTTTGTCGAAAAATGCTGATTATTTAACACATTTAAATGTGCAGAGTCTTCGTGAACTAAAAAGCAAAGAAATGGTGCGTGGATTGGCAGTAAGCTGTGCCATAGAACATTTTGATTGCATAAGTTGCTTAAAAAGTAAATGTCACGCTAAACCATTTGAGGATTCAAAGAATAAAGCAAAAGAAATATGTGAGTTAATACATAGTGACGTGTGTGGACCTATAAGGCAAGTATCGAATGGCGGCGCCAGATACTTTCTCACAATGATTGACGATAAGAGTCGTTACATTCATGTTTACTTTATGAAACAGAAATCTGAGGTGACCAAGATATTTAAAGAGCATGTAACGATGTTAGAGCGTCAGAAAGGTCTGAAAGTGAAAACCATTAGAAGTGACAATGGTACAGAGTATGTCAACAAAGATTTTGACGAGTATATTAGGTTGGCTGGTATTAAAAGGCAGCTGACTGCACCGTACACCCCGCAGCAAAATGGTGTTGCAGAGCGCTGCAATCTGACACTGGTTGAGATGGCAAGAGTAATGCTTAATAGTGCAGCATTAAACGAGAGTTTCTGGGCGGAGGCAGTCGCGTGCGCTGCATATCTAAGAAACCGATCACCAACGAAAGCTCTGGATGGCATAACACCTTTCGAGGGCTGAAGCCAGTTGTCAAGCACTTGAGAGTGTTTGGATGTACAGCGATTGCACTGGATAAAGGTACAAAGAAGAAGTTCCAGGAGAAAGGGAAAGAGTATACTATGGTTGGATACTCAGAGTCGTCAAAAGCATATCAACTGTTCGACAAGAACACAGGTGACGTGAAGATCAGCAGAGACGTTTATTTCATCGAGGACAGCGTACCTGAGTCAACCGAAAGCTACCGCTACGATT
The DNA here is from genome assembly GCA_035045965.1 of Drosophila aldrichi. Lineage (NCBI taxonomy): Eukaryota > Metazoa > Arthropoda > Insecta > Diptera > Drosophilidae > Drosophila > Drosophila aldrichi. The sequence continues at coordinate 503,062 of JAWNOM010000516.1, forward strand.
ATGGTTGAAGATGATAATGCTGATCATGAAGGTATACAAGACAATACGGAGGAGCAGCCAAACGATGATGCTGATGAAGATGAAGAGCCAAGAAGAGGGCCAGGTAGGCCTAAAATAATCAGGACGGGCTTGAGGGGACGGCCAACTAAACAATACAACATGGCAAATGTAATGTTAAGCAATAACATTAAAGTTCCTTCAACAGTGCAGCAAGCACAGTCAAGTTCACAAGCAGATGAATGGAAAGCGGCAATGCAGGAAGAGTACAACGCATTGATGTGTAACGACACATGGGACCTGGTTCAGTTACCACATGGTCAGAAGCCCATAGGCTGCAAATGGGTGTTCACCGTAAAGACGAATTCATCTGGAGAAGTTGAGCGCTACAAAGCGCGCTTGGTAGCAAAAGGATGCAGCCAGAGGTATGGCATAGACTTCAAAGAGACGTATTCACCAGTAGTGCGCTATAGTACAACACGGATGATCCTGGCTATGGCTGCAGAATACGAGCTTTATGTACATCAACTTGATGTTACGACGGCATACCTAAACGGCATTCTGGAAGAAGATATCTACATGCAACAGCCAGAACTCTACGATGACCATTCTGGATGTGTGCTGAAACTTAAAAGGTCACTGTACGGCCAGAAGCAAGATGGTCGGGTTTGGAACACCAAGCTGGATAGCGTTCTAACCAAGATGGGTTACAGGGCATGCGAGAGCGAGCCATGCCTGTACACCAAGCGCTCAGATGACCAGACGATAAACCTGATTGCAGTATACGTAGATGATATGCTGCTGGCATCTTTAAGCATGGGTGAGATATTAGCTATTAAAGCGGCTATATCTTCTGAGTTTCAGGTAGTAGACAAGGGTCAAGTAACGAACTTCTTGGGCCTTGAAATCCAGCGAGAAGGAAGGACAGGTGCGATTCGTGTGGGCCAAAGGAAGCATATAATGGGTCTGCTCAATGAGATGGGCATGTCCAACTGCCGCACTACGTCAATTCCATTGGAAGCTAAATTCCAAGTAAACTGCGAGAGAGAATCGTGTAAGCGCGTTGATGTCACAGAGTATGGCTCGCTAATGTATATTGCGCTATGCACACGACCGGACATCTTGCATTCGGTGTGCAAGCTTGCACAAAGGAATGCAAATCCACATAGCGAACATCTTGCAGCAGCAAAGCAAGTTCTGAGGTATCTCAGCAGATCTAGCATTAGTCTACGAGAAGACCGGAGAGAAGATTGCTGGCTATGCAGATGCGGATTGGGCTGGAGACTCAACGGATAGGAAGTCGTTCACAGGATATGCCTTCATGTGGGAAGGTTCGGCATTTTCGTGGACCTCGAAGAAACAGAAATCGGTGGCACTGATCAGTACTGAGGCGGAGTATATGGCGCTCTCTGATGCTGCAAAGGAGGCGATTTACTTAAGAAAGTTATTAAGCGAAATGAGTCAATGTCTTAAGATAAACTGTATTAAAATCTATGAAGATAATGTAAGCGCGTTAAATCTTGTGAAGAATCCTATATATCATGCACGAAGCAAACATATTGATACTAAATATCACCATATACGAAATTGTTATGAAGATAAGTTAATTGAGTTATCCTATTGTCCATCAAATGAAATGGTTGCCGATATATTTACTAAGAATTTGTCAAAAGTAAAGCATATGAAATGCACAGCGTTGATCGGCCTAATGTAAATATAAGAATTGAGGAAGAGTGTTGATATGGCAATTCTAATATTGCATTAGTGGCAACGCTATCATGTACTTAGATGCTAAGAAGCATAATAAACTCAGTCTCACTTGAACAACCAAACGTCGCAGTTCTTCTTATCCACTAGCGCACCAATACTCGCCAACAAATGCCAAGGCTCAGGGCTCAGCGTGCGCTGGGTATACTACCACACCAAAGATGAGTGGTTGGCAATTACCCGAGAGCTCGGGCTAGAGTGCGACGGTCGCGTGGATGACCTACGAAAGAGGCTGTCGGCATTTATACAGAGCGGAAAATATTCTGCAGGGATGAGGATGCGCCTATGCAAAATAGAGGACCGTTTCCCCAAGGGTACAGATGCGCCCCTGCCGGGAGCAGCGGAAGGTATGAGGGGACGCGCCTACCAAAAGTCGGAGCCAGACCTTTGCAAACTCCAAGAGCTCGAGTCGGCCTCAACGTTGGCGCTAAGGCTAAAGGTGCCTGTCGTCGACGAGACAAGAACGTCGCCACATGCGCTGAGAGCCCCTGTACGCGACCCCATGCCCTCGTTATCACCAGAGAGATACCCGCCTTGGTGCATGGCCGAACAGGTGAGGAAGTGGGGTATGAGGTACGACGGACAGACGGACCCACTAGGATTCGTTGAGGTGCTGGAGGGACGTGCCATAACGTATAGCATAGAACTGGACCGATGAGCGAAGTGTTCAGCGACAAGGCAGCGAAGTGTCTCTTAACCAGTGGCTTGAGAGACGCGACCTAGGCCGAATTCAGAAGAGAATTTTTAGACTTTTTCTGTCGCCACAATATATCTAGCGTCTAGATGGCAAGATACGGGCTCGTTATCAGCGGCAGGGAGAAAGTTTTAAAGACTATCCTCTCGAGCTCAAGCTACTGATGCACCAGGCGAGGTACAACGAGGCACGAGAATTGCACAGGGTGTACGAGAACGTTGAATACAGGTTATACGTGAGGCGCCACGATTTCCCGACGTTGACGCAGCTAACCCAGATGGTGACGGAGTACACCTTCATCGCATGATGGCCCAAGATGCCGGTTTCGAGCTCGATCCGCGTCGGGCCTGCTATAGATGTGCGCAGGTTGGACACTTTTCGAGGGAATGCCGGAACGCGCAGGTGCCGACGATACGGCAGAAAAGGTAAGAGCACGCAAGAGTGTTGACTTCAGACGGAAGCGGGAAACGGATAAGGGCGCCGCCCCTCGGAGCGGGGTGGCGCCAATTAACACCAGAAGAGAGAGGCGGATACCCGTTAAGGGTAAAGGGAGGGAGTATCGCCGCGGCGGTGAGGATCGGAGGCCAAAGCATGCCCGCCACAATCGACACCGGAGCCACACGCAGCTTCATGAGTGAGGACTGCGTACGACGATGGGCGAATTGCAGGAGGTACGGTCACGAATAAGGCTGGCCGACGTATCGTCACTAGAAGTGACGAGGACGATGAAGGTGGTCGTCTCGCGGAGAAGGTAGTGCAGATAACGGTGCTTATCATACCAACCGGGAGAACACCCCCTCATATAAGAAACGTTGGATACGGATGAAGAGGACTACGCAAGGTCCTCCCCCGAAGCCGGGGGATGGCCGGAGGATTTGGAACCTAGCTTGAAGGAGTTCCTGTCACTCTTCGAGGAGCTCGAGGGAGTGTCTCACATAGCAGAATACAGCATTAGGATGCGAGACGATAAGCCTCTCGAACAGAGGTACTACCCGAAGAACCCGGCCATGCAGAAGGTAATCAACGAGCAGGTGGACGAATTGCTCAAAGTCGGGGTTATCGAGCCGTCGAAGAGTCCGCACAGTGCGCTCATAGTCTTGGTGAAGAAGAAGACTGTAGAAAGGCGCATGTGCGTGGATTATCGGCAGCTCAACACCACTCGATTCCGGACTCCTACCCTGTTCCTAGGATTAACCACATCCCAGAAAGGTTGCGACGAGCCAGGTTCATATCCACGCTGGACCTCAAAAGTGGTTATGGGCAAATCCCGATGGCGGCGGTCAGCCCACGTCCCAGGAAGAGGTTTGTTCCAGTGGCGGGCAATGCCCTTTGGATTGCACTCGGCGGGAGCAACGTTCCAGAGAGCGCTGGATATGGTCATCGGACCCAAGATGGAATCCCACGCGTTCGCCTACTTAGACGACATTGTAGTAATTGGAGCTACAAAGGAAGAGCACACGGCCAATTTGATGGAAGTTTTCCGGCGACTAAGAGCGGCTAACCTCAAAGTCAATAGGAATAAGTGCAGCTTCTTCCGAGAAAAGAAATGGAGCTGAACCGAGGAACAAGAGGAAGCGTTGCAGAAACTTAAGGAGAGTTTGACGACGGCACCAATCTTAGCATGCCCCGACTTCTCGAAAAATTCGTGTTGCAACCCGACGCCAGCGATTGCGGCGTTGACCCAGGAAATCGAGGGACAGGAACGGGTCATAGAAATGTTCAGGGACTACGTGGAAGAAAATTTCCAGATATATAGAAACGACGAGGATTAAATCCCCTGGAAAATATGTGTCCCCGAAAGCTAAAGGAGCAGGGAATGCTTCAGGAATGTCATGATGCCCCCACAGCGGGACATCAAGGGGTGAGAAAGACGGCGACTAGATTGGCGCAGAGGTACTACTGGCCCGGCATGTCCCGAGATGCCGCTCAGTACGTGAAGCGCTGCGAAATATGCCTAAAATTCAAGGGTGAGCAACGAAGGCCATCCGGGCCCTTAGTATTTCACGACGCGTTCGCCAAATGGGTGGAGTTAGTGCCACTCAGGAAGGCTACTCTGGAATGTCCAAAACGTTCGTGTGCGACAATGGTTTTCAGTTCACGAGTAGGAGCTTCCGCTCGTTCATGACATATACGGCCCCGTACTCGCCTCAGGAAAATCCCACAGAAAGGACGAACCGAACCGTTAAGACGATGATAGCGCAATATGTCAGGGGTCACCAAAGTTCATGGAATGAGTTGCCAGAAATATCAATTCTAGCGTGGCGGACTCTACGAGGTTCAGCCCGGCGTTCCTAATGCTAAGACGGGAGCCGCGCCTGCCGGATGCCCTGTATTACGAGATACACCCGGATCAGCGACGGAGGAGCTTCACCCAGACGCCAAGAGGGATAGGATGAATGAAGTATTCGGGATCGCTCGCAATAACCTGCAGCGAGCCTCGAAGGATCAAGGGCGATATTATAATCGCGGTGAAAGTTCGAAGGGCCGACGTCGTGGTGAGTTGCATTGCCGACGCCAAGGCGGATCGCGCGGCCGAGACGTGGAGGTGGCTTAAGAGCGAGAGCAGATTTAGCAGTGGATTATCAGCTAATAAAAGCGGGTGAGCGCGAGCAGCGACTTAGAAATTAAGAAAGTGACAAATAAATTAATTGTATGAAAAGTGAATCTCGATGTGTTTTTATTTCACAATCAATAACTAATAGCATTAGTGGTTAAAGAGAAAATAACAAATATAAAAAAAAATTCAATATAATACACAGCATCCTCATGAATGACAAAGATCTAGACTTAATAAAAAAACAGAATAATAATGCCGCCTTACATTATTTGTAGTATGTAAATTGTAGTAATAGTTTTGTAATATATGGGTTTGTAGTATGTAAGCTGTACTAATAGTAGTGTAATAATATACATAGGTTTGTAGTATGTAAGTTGCAGTAATAGCTTTGTAATATGTAGTTGGCAGTGCAGAGAGCCCGCGAGCGCGGAGAGTCCAAGGTGTGGAGAGTTACAACTGGTTCAATTGTATTTTTTCCCTCTCTCCTTCAACTAATCCATCGGCGGTTTCTGGGTGTGGTCTCATCCTATCTAGATCGATCGTCGATTAAATCCTAGCCTCCGACCAAGTGTGAAGCTTAAGTTCGCCTCACGGCGCCACTCAGTTTGGGCTGCTCCCGCTGGACCGTTAAAAATAATGAAAAACTAAAACTCAGATGCTTCCTCCTCTCCCCATTCTTCCCCCTGAGTCACAGTCTTAGTGAAACAGATAAATCATAATTTTAATTCGTATGAAATTATAGCTTTTATAGGTTCCCAGCGACTTAATGAGACAACCTTACTAAGTATATCTACCCAATACAATATAATTACGTACCTTGGTAAAGCAGCACCGGTGACTTTATGTTGTTTAAAAAGATCAACATATTGGGGCAGCTGAACTGATTGTGCTAACCAATCGGTTGTTTGCTCAATAGTCCAGTTGTGCACTTCTGAACGCAACCAGGCATCCCATAATTCCTTAACTGAAATATGCATGTCATCATTAAAATGAAATGCTTTTTGACGTTTTTCATAGCCAGAGTCATATTTAAGTTCTTCACGTAGAAACTATTAAAAAAAAAAAGGAAATAAATTAAAAACAAGTAAAATATAAGTAAGAAAGCTCTAGTCGAGACTGCTCGACTAGGATATCCCCTGAACCCTTCGGAGAACTGATATTTCAATAATTCTTCGCGTATTTCTGCTTACACACACGCGTAAATACACGAACATAGGCACGCACGCATAAACACGCTTGAGAACTTAATTGCTTAATAACTTTTCTTGTGGACGTACGTTCTTTATGAAACACATAGATTGTTATTTTATCATTATTATGCGTGTATTTGCCGAAGCTCAAATCTCTAGTATTTGATATACACCATTTACAAATTTATGGGTGAAGGGGTGCTTATAGAGTTGGGGGTATGTTTTAACAAAAATCGAAATTTTATAAAATACATATATATATATATTTTCAATGGGTTCAGGGTATAAAAATGGAAACATTTTCTGGAAGAAAACGTAAGAACAATTGATTTATGGTATTGGAAAGGCGTGGAATCATAGCTTGTGTGTTTTAGGCGCACTGGGGGTTGACTCTGATGAAGAAAATGAGAGCGTGGGAACCCCAAAAATAATCAAAGGTATGGAAATATTTCGAGAAAGGAAAGGATAGTAGTGCGGTGTGCAAAAAGTGCATTAAGGTAAGTAAAACAAGGGGAAATACCACAAACCTTAAAAAAATCACATAACACGCATGCATCCATCGCTGCAAGAGCGTGAATTGACACCCAACTCCTGTAGCATTTTGCACTTTGTAGATACAAAATATGAACAAACGTCCCAAAGGAATATAATTTTAAGGAGCATAGTGAATTTGAGCTTTTAGTTTTTAATGAATTATTGTTGTTTTAGGTTTAATTTAATGAAAAATAATCTGTTATACGACTTTGTTTGATTCAATAAATTGGCTTTTGTTTGATGCTGTTGCTTTCATTTTAATCTTGAAATGGTTGCCATTTTATCCATTAAAATGTTATAATTAATATAAATATAATAGATTATAAACACGAAAATTAACATTTCAAAGAAGTGTTCGATATATCGTTAAAATCGATATTTTACTCTTAACATATCGTTAATATCGATACTACGAAATATCGATTCTTTTGCAGCACTACTGATTTCCCATTGAAAATGGGTTCGGGGTATAAAAATAGGCGGGTCTAACCTAAGACCAGCAGCGTATATATCAATTTTCAGGTCAGGTCACTAAATCTTCAGGTCAGATTTGCCACGCCCCTAGTGGGCGTAGATATATACAATTTTCATTAATCTATAGAATCTTAATACTACCTCACATGCAAAATTTCAGTGTTCTAGATTTATAACTTTAGGAGATACAGTTTTGTCCGATTTCCCACGCCTCTATGGGCGTAGATATATCCACCATAGCATATGATATTGGATGGTCGACGCGGATCTACAACCAAATCTCAGCTTTCAAGCTCTTCAACTAACAGGATTTGTGGTGTATCGGATTGGAATACCGCCGCCGAAATAAACTACGTTCGTACTGACAGACGGACGGACAGCAAGATGGACATTGCACAAAACCAATATACTCATTTCACTTTTGTGAATGAGTATATAAAGAACAAGTAAGAAAGCTCTAGTCCAGACTGCTCGACTACGAGATACCTTGAACCATTCGAGCAACAGCTATTTTAAATAATTTTTAATGTGTTTCTGCATATACAAATACACACACACGCTATCGGAACTTAATTGTTTAATAACTTTTCTTGTGGAAGTACGTTCTTCATGAAACTTATAGATTATTATTTTATCATTATTATGCGTGTATTTGCGAACCTCAAGTCTCTAGTATTTGATATACGCCTTTTAAAAATTTAAGGGTGAGGGGGTGGATATAGAGGTGGGGGTATGTTTTAACAAAAATCGAAACTCCATAAAATTTGGAGACTCTAGCTCTAAAGAAGTAGGAGATATAATTTTATAATCTATTTTCGATACCGTTTTTTATTGATAAAAATAACGGGATGATGCGCGCTGTATATACGGACATTTTTAAAAAAAAGTTAAAGTCTGTAGCTCCTATATCTTCTGAAATCGACGCGTTCAAACATAAGGACGGACGGACGGATAGCCAGACGGACAGGGCTAAATCGACTCAGTTCGTCGCCCTGATCATGAATATATATACTTTATACCCTATTACATACTTTTAAGAAAACCATTATACCCTGATTTCCCATTTTCAATGGGTTCAGGGTATAAAAACACTATTGATAACATACATCATCCGATTCGCTCAGGTCAATATTTCCATTGTCGTCGTCATCTAATTGACGATGCAAACTGGCGATTGCCTCCATTCCAAGCCGATCTTGTACGTTTTCATTTTCACAGTCAAAATCTTCTGAATTACATGTGGCATCTGCAGACATGCTGCTTGAAGAACCTATGGAAACAATGAAAAATATTAAATATTTATATGATATAGTACAGCTAAATTTTCATTCACACACACACAAATTCGCAAGCAAAAAGGTACTCTCGTCTAAAGGTGCCCACCCACTTGCGAACATTTTTGTCGAACATGTTCGCCAAACATAATCACTTTGCCCACCAACTGTTCGTCGAACATCATTTTATAAAATTTTTCGTGACGGAAGCATGTCTGAGCAGCGAAATAAAATCGTTGCCCTAATGGCAATAAGTGTTTACTTAAAAATAGAAAAAGAAAAATATAATAAGAAGCATAATATGTTCATTTTGCACGAGTTGTTGCTTCCAGAAGTATTTTTATACCCTGAACCCATTGAAAATGGGAAATCAGGGTATAATGGTTTTGTTAAAAGTATGTAACAGGGAGAAGGGGGCGTGGCAGACCCCACAAAGTATATATATTCTTGATCAGGGCGACAAACTGAATCGATTTAGCCATGTCCGTCTGTCCGTCTGTCCGTCTGTCCGTCCGTCCGTCTGTCCGTCTGTCCGTCTGTCCGTCTGTCCGTATGTATGAACGCGTCGATTTCCGAAGCTACAATAGCTAGAGACCTCAACTTTTTTTTAAAATGTCCGTATATAGCGCGCGCATATCAAGTTTATCACTAGAAATCGATAACTCGTCCGATTACTTTTTTATCGATGAAAAACCTTATCGAAAGCCAGTTATAAAATTATATCTCCTACATCTTTTGAGCTAGAGTCTCCAAATTTTAAATGTAGACTCATATGTTGATTATAGAATTTCGGTTTTTTTGTATAATTCACCCCCACCCTTATAACCACCCCCTCACCCTCACCTTTGTAAAAGGCGTATTTCAAATACTAGAGACTTGAGCTTTGGCATATACACGCATAATAATGATATAATCACAAACTAAAAGTTTCATGAAGAACGTACGTCCACAAAAAAAGTTATTAAACAATTAATTTTCCATGAGAAGCCCACACTGCAGCCCAAGCGTGTTTATGCGTGCGTGCCTATATGTGCCTATGTATGTGTGTGTGTGTTTCTTTTGTAAGCAAAAAGACGCGGAGAATTATTGAAATATCAGTTCTCCGAAGGGTTCAGGGGATTTCCTAGTCGGGCAGTCTCGACTAGAACTTTCTTACTTGTTTTTAAATGATGTTCATGCGAACATGCCCATCCACTTGCGAACATGCTCGCGCGAACACGCGTAAGATAGAAACATTTCTATTCTTCGCGAACACGATCGGCGAACAAAATTTTCGTGCGAACACCACCATCCACTTGCGAACATTCGACGAACACAACATGTTCGGCGAACATGTTCGCAAGTGGTGGGCCCCTTAACTGGGAAGCTAACGCTGCCAATGTACATAGAAATATTTATTGAATTATTTGATAAATAATTTTGTATGTAAATGGAGTCTTCTCAGAAAATGTCTCACAATACCGACATTTATATGAGTGCATTTGCTAAATCAACTGGTTATTATATATTGTATGTAATAACAGGTTCTTTAATTAGTCGTTAAAAGAGAAAATCAGATCCAGTACTATCATCACTTTATCTGGCTTCTCCCTTCGAAAGCAATATTTGTTACCTAGGGTTTTGATATTACAAGTGGAGCCGTATCAGCTTTTAATGCAAGTAACACTTTTTGAATCGAAATCTATTTGCATGCGTATGGGTCTTTGATTAATTCACAGCAATATTAGAAAAAAATCGTTGCTTCTATAGTTGTGAATGAATTCAAGCGTAAGAATCTATAGATTATCTCGTATCATTCTACCACTAACCAGACAACACATAGACCGGACAACTAGTGAGCTTAATCAGGTACTATATTTTTTTTATAAATTTATTATGATAGGCAAACCCACGATTATTGAAATTGAATCAGGCGCTTAAATATGTATAAGCACGCCTCTGCAATTCGAACCCAAAATCGTTCACATAATTCTAAGTTGTGGTAGGCACACGCCAATGTTCATCTCTCATTCATACAAACAAAGCATACAAAGCACGCACGCACACAAAGGCAGGCACACAGGCATACAAATGCTTCTACAAGTGATAACCCACAATTGTAAGCATCGCCTCCCATGCGTACACACAATCAAATTATGTGTATGTGAACACTCCACAAGATCGATCAAATGCAAATGCTGGGCTTTAAAATTGCTACAGCAGCAAAAGCTTCGCACACAGGCATACAATGCTCATACATGTAGCAAGGGACTGTAGTGTGTGTGTATACGCTTGTCGCGGAAACATTTTCAATATGCGCACCAACGCTTTCATACCCTTCCCAAAAATAATCATGAAAAAGCTAACATTTTGCATGAGCATGGAAAACGGTTTGAGGAGTTCGGTATACTCTTCACCCAGAAGGGAAGACATAGGTTCTTGCTGCGAAGAAATTTCAATTTTTGTGGGCTGCTGCTTGTGAGAGAGAGAGAGACAGCTATAAAAAAAATTGAGCATGCATATACATGAGCATATACATATTTATGAAACATTCAGATCGTGATAATAGCAATGAAATGCGTGCATTTGCCAAAGCAGAAGTCCCTAGTATTTTAAATACATTGCTTCTTGTGTTTGGTGATTTTAATATTCCTACCACTTCTTGGGCGTCAACCTGTAATGCAGATTACTTTATATCTCGCATTTGATCACTATTTTTATGAAGAATTGTTTAATCTACCTATATTTCAGATGAACTCTATTTCCAACCATCTAAATCGCACACTAGATCATTCATAATGATTCGCTCATTAATGTCGTGAGATCAACTTCCTTCTGTTTACCAGAGGATATACATCACCTCACTTTAGAGGTTTTCTTATCTGTTGATAATCCTCTTACTTATATTTCTTTGCTTTCTAAGCAAAGGCGATATTAATTTGGCAGCATACTACCATTGAAAATGGGAAATCAGGGTATAATGGTTTTGTTAAAAGTATGTAACAGGGAGAAGGAGGCGTGACAGACCCCACAAAGTATATATATTCTTGATCAGGGCGACGAACTGAGTCGATTTAGCCATGTCCGTCTGTCCGTCCGTCAGTCTGTCCGTCTGTCCGTATGTTTGAACGCGTCGATTTCCGAAGATATAGTAGCTAGAGACTTCAACTTTTTTTTAAAATGTCCGTATATAGCACGCGCATATCGAGTTTATCACAAAATAATCGATAACTCGCTCTGTTATTTTTTATCGATAAAAACCTTATCGAAAGTCAATTATAAAATTATATCTCCTACATCGTTTGAGCTAGAGTCTCCAAATTTTAAATGTAGATTCATATGTCCTTATAGAATTTCGGTTTTTGTTATAATTCACCCCCACAAAAAAAGTTATTAAACAATTAAGTTTCCATGAGAAGCCCACACTGCAGCCCATGCGTGTATATGCCTGCGTGCCTATATGTGCCTATGTATGTGTGTATGTGTTTCTTTTGTAAGCAAAAAAATGCGGAGAATTATTGAAATATCAGTTCTCCGAAGGGTTCAGGGGATTTCCTAGTCGGGCAGTCTCGACTAGAGCTTTCTTACTTGTTATACCCTGAACCCATTGAAAATGGGAAATCACGGTATAATGGTTTTGTTAAAAGTATGTAACAGGGGGAAGGAGGCGTGGCAGACCCCACAAAGTATATATATTCTTGATCATGGCGACGAACTGAGTCGATTTAGCCATGTCCGTCTGTCCGTCTGTCCGTATGTTTGAACGCGTCGATTTCCGAAGATACACTAGCTAGAGACTTCAACTTTTTTTTAAAATGTCCATATAAAGCTCGCGCATATCGAGTTTATCACAAAATAACGATAACTCGTCCGATTATTTTTTTATCGATAAAAACCTTATCGAAAGTCAATTATAAAATTATATCTCCTACATCTTTTGAGCTAGAGTCTCCAAATTTTAAATGTAGACTCATATGCACTTTATAGAATTTCGGTTTTTGTTACAATTCACCCCCCACCCCTATATTCACCCCCTCACCCTCACCTTTGTAAAATGCGTATTTCAAATACTAGAGACTTGAGCTTCGGCATATACACGCATAGTAATAATATAATGACAATATAAAAGTTTCATGAAGAACGTACGTCCACAAAAAAAGTTATTAAACAATTAAGTTACCATGAGAAGTCCACACTGCAGCCCATGTGTGTTTATGCGTGCGTGCCTATATGTGCCTATGTATGTGTGTGTGTGTTTCTTTTGTAAGCAAAAAGACGCGGAGAATTATTGAAATATCAGTTCTCCGAAGGGTTCAGGGGATTTCCTAGTCGGGCAGTCTCGACTAGAGCTTTCTTACTTGTTTTACTATAGCTTTCGAACTTAAGAGACATTAAAATTAAATGTTTTAAAAATTATAAAAGTCAGGTGAAGTGTTGATTGGTCTAACTATTTCATAGCCAAATCAAATTTAAATCTTTTAAATTCTCTTTGTTATCTTATAAGTTGCAAACTTCAATTTGCTCAGGATCCTCAACAATTTTATTCACTTGTAAACATGAAGCGTAAATATTCTGGTTTGCCGTCCTCATTTGTCTTCAGTGCTGAAAAAATTATTCAACTGTCTCAACATGGTTTCGTTCAGAATCAATCAACGTCCTACCTTACTTGAATCTAATTCCCCTGTCAATGAAAGTTTTTCTAAGAAAATGAATACTGATCTTATTTATACTGACTTCAGTAAAGCATTTGAAAAAGTACATCACCACATACTAATTCTAAAGCTTTAACGCTTAAGATTATCACCTAGACTTGTGACTTGGATTTCATCCTATTTAATGGGTAGAACCCAAAGAGTCGTGCAGAAAATGGCTATTTCTAAACTTATCTATATTTCTTAAGGCTACCTCATGGTAGCTATTTGTGTCTATTACTCTTTTCCCTTCTTATAAATGACCTTCCTAGCTATATCTCTTATTCTACTATATTTATGTATGCGAATGATGTCAAACTTTGCCTTCCATACTCCAGTGCAAATGGACATCATCACCTTCAAGATGACCTCAATGCATTTCAACTTTTGTGTGTGGCAAACCAGTTGGACCTAAATTGCCCAAAGTGTATGACAGTGACCTCCAGTTTTATCGTTCCTTTAATTTTTGATTATAAAACAAGTAAGAACGTTGCAGTCGGGCGTTACCGACTGCGGGATACTCATTCACATCCCATCAGCAATTCAGTAGCTAAGTTTAGCTCTAGTACTGCAGAAAACGCAGTTTTTCTCGATTTGCCACGCCCCTAGTGGGCGTAGACATCTCATTTTTGGCCAGATCGTAGAACGAGCTAACGGTAGTCTAACTGTAAAGTTTGGATGCTTACACTCCAAAAATGTGAAAATTATAGGGTATTTTTCGATATGCCACGCCCCCAAAGAGGCGTAAAAATTATTTTTGGGGAATCGATAGAGGAGGTTACCAGTAACACAACTATCCAAATTTGAAGCTTCTAGCTTTTGCGGTTTGCCACGCCCCCTTTGGGCGGAGATATATCCACCATAGCTTATTCGACTTGGGTGGTCAACCCGCGTATATATACCACATTTCAGGTCTCTAGCATCAATAATACCTAAAATAGAGCAAAATCGGGAAAATCACTATATCTTCAGGTCCGATTTGCCACGCCCCCAATGGGCGTAGACATATAAATTTTTGACCAGTCTTAATAAAATGATAACATTAGTTCTCTTGCAAAATTTCAACGTTCTAGCTTTAAAGCTCTAAGAGATACAGTTTTATCCGATTTACCACGCCCCCAATGGGCGGAGATATATCCGCCATAGCTTGTTGAACTTGAGTGGTCAACGCGGACCTACATACCATTTCAGCTTTCTAGCTCTTCAACTAACATGATTTCTGGAATATCGGAAAATTCATTTTCCGATTTGCCACGCCCCTAGTGGGCGGATCGGGAAAATTTTAACACTTTATAAATGGGAGCTATACACGAGTATGTGTTCCAAATTTCAAGTCTCTAGCTTCAATAGCGCCGAAAAAAGTTGCGTTCATACGGACATACGGACGGACAAGACGGACATTGCACAAAACCAATATACTCAATTCACTTTCGTGAATGAGTATAATTAGTGATATTCCCGTACGACGCATCTAAACTAAATTGTAATACATATTTATATTTCTACCATCATTAATAAAGCCCATAGTTTGCTTGACTTTATTAAACGTTGGTCTAAGGAATTGAAATATCTAAGCAATTATTTATTTCGCTTGTGTGTCAATCGTAGAACAATGTTAGGAATTGTTTTTCTGCATAAAATGATAAGCGGTGATATTGATTCGTCTTCTTTGTTGATGCGACTTAATTTTTCGGTTCCGTCCTGAACAACTATACACTAGCGTCCGCTTCATTTACCTGTGTGCAGTACGGATTATTCTTTGCACAGTGCGTTATATGTTCTTTGTGTTAGTTTTAATAAATTTTTTTTCACGTATTTTCCTTAGACCTCTCTCTTCCTAAAATAATATTTTTGCTATTAGCTTACCTTAGGCATAAGCACTGGTATACATTTTGTTGCCAATATTGTGCAGCGATTTCTCAATCCCATCCCATATTCTATTATGGCTCTTCTCTTCTCTTTCTTTTCATTTCTTATTCGTTATTCTTTTCATTCTTTTCTTTTCTTGCAATACTTGTAATTCTTTCCTTTTTGTACCCGGCACCCATTGAAAATGGGAAATCAGGGTATAATGGTTTTGTTAAAAGTATGTAACAGGGAGAAGGAGGCGTGGCATACCCCACAAAGTACATATATTCTTGATCAGGGCGACGAACTGAGTCGATTTAGCCATGCCCGTCTGTCCGTCTGTCCGTATGTTTGAACGCGTGGATTTTTTTTCAAATGTCCTTATATACGGCGCGCATATCGAGTTTGTCACAAAAAATCGATAGCTCGTTCTTTTATTTTTTTATCGATAAAAACCCTTATCGAAACTCTGTTATAAAATTATATCTCCTACATCTTTTGAGCTAGAGTCTCTACATTTTTAATGTAGACTCATATGTCTTTACAGAATTTTTTCAACAAATAAATTCTCATAATATTGCTCACACTGCAGCGCAGCCTAAGCGCCGTCGCTGCTTACTGCGTAGTTAGCAGAGCGCGGGCTATGCGTGAATGTGGATGCATGTGTATGTACGTATGCGTAAAAGAAGTTAGAGGGTGCAGGGTATCTCATAGTCGAGCAGTCTCAACTAGAGCCTTCTTACTTGATCTTTACTAATATTTAGACTTATTCACGAAAGTGAAGTGGGTATATATGTTTTGTGATGTCCGTCTTATCCGTACGTCTGTCCGTATGAACGCCATTTTTAGGTGCTATTGAAGCTATAGATTTTCCGGATCCGCCCACTAGGGACATGTCAAGTCGGAAAATGCATTTTCCGATACACCAGAAATCATGTTAGTTGTTCTTGTTCCAAATGTTACGAAACGTGTACTTGGTGAAAACAAAGGAAACTTTAAGTGCATATTTTTTCAAAAGGAGCAAAAACGATCAAACAAGGTTTTTACTACCATAATCTAGACACATTGTTTAGTAACTTGCCATTTAAAGTTGCATTTTTATACCCTGAACCCATTGAAAATGGGAAATCAGGGTATAATGGTTTTGTTACAATGTATGTAACAGGCAGAAGGAGGCGTGGCAGACCCCACATAGTATATATATTCTTGATCAGGTCGACGAGCTGAGTTGCTTTAGCCCTGTCCGTCTGTCTGTCCGTCCGTCCGTCCATCCGTCCGCCGGTTCGTATGTATTTCAGAAGATATAATAGCTAGAGACTTGAACTTTTCTAAAATGACTGTATATACAGCGCGCATATCGAGTTTATCACAAAAAAAATCGATAACTCGACCCATTATTTTTTTTATCGATAAAAACCTTATCGAAAGCTAGTTATGAAATTATATCTCCCACATCTTTTGAGCTAGAGTCTCCAAATTTTATATGTAGACTCATATGTACTTTATAGAATTTCGGTTTTTGTTATAATTCACCCCTCACCCCTATATCCAACCCCTCATATCTATATTTGTAAAAGGCGTATTTCAAATACTGGAGATTTGAGCTTCGGCAAATACTTGCATAATAATGATAAAATAATAATCTAAATGTTTCATGAAGAACGTACGTCCACAAGAAAAGTTATTAAACAATTAAGTTCCCCTAGTAAGCCCACACTGCAGCTCATGCCTTTTTATGCGCGCGTGCTTATGTGTGTCTATGTATGTGTGTGCGTGTGTGTGTATTTGTATATGCAGAAAGTCGCTAAAAATTATTAAAATAGATTTTGCTCGAAGGGTTCAGGGGATCTCGAAGTCGAGCAGTCTTGACTAGAGCTTTCTTACTTGTTCTCCATGATTAAGTCAAATTCTTTCAGCTCATCATAAATCCAACTCGAAAATTGTTTAAACCACAAAAATTTTTCGCAAGTAAACACACACTTTCCTGCGGTTTTTATACTCATTCACGAAAGTGAAATGTATATATTGGTTTTGTGCAATGTCCGTCTTGCTGTCCGTCAGTCCGTCTGTCCGTATGAACGCAGTTCATTTCGGCGCTATTGAAGCTAGAGACTTCAAATTTGTTACACATACTCGGGTATAGCTCCCATTTATAAAGTGTTAAAATTTTCCAGATTCGCCCACTAGGGGCGTGGCAAATCGGAAAATGCATTTTCCGATATACCAGAAATCATGTTAGTTGAAGAGCTAGAAACCTGAAATTTGGTATGTAGGTCCGCGTCAACCAACCAAATCGGACCTGAAGATATAGTGGTTTTACAAATTCTGCGATATTTTGGGTATCATTGATGCTAGACTCTTGAAATTTTTTAATATATACGCGGGTTGACCACCCAGGTCCAATGAGCTATGGTGGACAAACCTCCGCCTAAAGGGAGCGGGGCAAACCGCAAAAGCTTATATCTCCTAAAGTATAAGAGCTAGAAGCTTCAAATTTAAATAGTTGAGTTACTAGTAAGCTCCTCTATCGATGACCTAAAATAATTTTTACGCCTTTTCAGGGCCGTGGAATATAAAAAAAAAATATCCTGTAATTTTCACATTTTTTAAACGAAAGCATCCAAACTTTGCAGTTAGGTTACTGTTAACTTGTTCTACGAAATGGCCAAAAATGAGGTGTCTATGCCCACTAGGGGCGTGGCAAATCGAGAAAAACTTCATTTTCTACAGTATTAGAACTAAACTTAGCTACTGAATTGCTGATGGGATGTGAATGAGTATCCCGCAGTCGGTAACGCCCGACTGCAACGACTGCTTTAAAACTCTAGGAGATACAGTTTTATCCGATTTGCCACGTCCCCAGTGGGCGTAGGTATATCCGCCATAACATGTGATCTTGGGTGGTCGACCCAGATCTGCATTCCAAATTTCAGCTCTCTAGCTCATCACCTAATGCGATGTGAAAATGCATTTTTCGATTTGTCACACCCCTAGTGAGCGGATCGGAAACATTTTAACTCTTTATAAATGGGAGCTATACACGAGTATGTGTTCCAAATTTCAAACCTCTAGCTTCAATAGCGCCGAAAAAAGTTGTGTTCTACAAACAGCAAGACGGACATTGCACAAAACCATTATACTAATTCACTTCGTGAATGAGTATAATAATTCACTTCGTGAATGAGTATAAAAATCAGGTGCATTCACTCTAACAGCCGTTAGTAGTGCTGGAAATTGCAGCGGACAATCAGCTGATCACTAATTTTGGTGAGTTGCTAAGTCTTAGCAAAGACAGCAACCTAACTTCTGGAGTGAAGTCGCAGTTATTAAAAATAGTGCATACTTTGAAGTTACTCCGGTCTTTTAACTAAAAATATATTAGTAGCCATTGCCATAGCGAAAATTTATGCCATGATGGAAGGCGAGCTGCAAGCTTTCGCGCGTCGTTCCTCGTTACAGCGACAACACAGAGGGCGTTGACGACTTTTAATCAGTCTCCATTGGTTGAGTGGCAGGCACCCAAGTCGCTAAAAGAAGCGTTAGCTCAAATAGGAGTTACTCTAGAGGGTTTGTCTGCCTTATTTGGGGGTTAGCGGCATATAAATGCCTTAATGAGAGAGGAGTTGGCTAGGCTGGTCAATCTCCGAAAAGCTCTGCAACCGACCGGTTAAAAACTGCGAGGTACTTCAAGGCGAAATTGAGATTCGCGAGCAAAGAAGAGATCTTGGTGGCAATTAGGGTGGAGTTGCAGGGCAGCTCACTTCACATTGAAGCTATCAAATCGCTTCGACCAGTACTTCCAATTGAGAAAACCAAACAACAAGAGCCTACGTATTGGTGGAATGCACACATAGGTAACATTGAACGCGAATGCATCCAGGCGAGAATAATCTATCAACGGGCTTGCGGTAGGTCTACGTTTTTTGAGAAACAATTAGCTTATCAGGCAGCTAGAAAACAGTTGAAGAAGGGACAAGTAAAAGAAAATGGGACAAGTAAAAAAGAATGCTTCTTAGAGTTGTGTGATTAGGCCGATTATGAGAGAGCAGAGCATACAAGATAGTAGTTAAAAAAATATACGCAGGTAAACAGGTGCAGCCTACGGATCGCCTGGAGCTTAAATCGATTAAGCTCCATTCATCCCCCTGAAACACTAAGATAGCTCCAGGGCCGTACATGATCCCAAATCGTGCGATTAAGCTAGCTCTCGCCTTGCATCCTAATACGTTTGCCGAATTATAATAAATAATAAATAAATAAAATTGGTAATTTATTATTCACATAGTATATCTGGCATTTGCTAGCTTATTAAATTTGAAGAAAGCGTTGTGACCAATCGCTTGATTTACTACATTATAAATAGTGGAATGCTAGGGCTCCCTACCAGATGGAGCTTCATATTTGGACTAAGTGCACTAAGCTACCACGCAATTTATATAAATACAATATAAATAAAGATCAGAGGCGAACATGGAAGAGAATTTGCTCAAATATTTCGATAAGAACTCAACAACAATATTCAAAAACATACATACATAATTCGTAGTTCAATAAATTGAGGGAAAACTAGACTATGTACAGAAAATATTAATGTTAACAATAAGCTCTATTGACGTTATACATTTGAAAGGCAATATATGTTTGTTGTATACGCATGAACTTGGGGTGAACATAAAATGAAAGAGCGACTACTAACTAAATAAATAAAAAGTTTTTACAAATGATAAGCGACAAATTTAGGAAAAATCTCTTCTTTTTTTTTAGATATAAAGTTTGTTAGCCGGTCAATAAGCCAAGTTAATAAGGTTGATAGTATTCGAGCTGTAATTACTTAAATATAAAAGAAATTGGCCCTGCTAGAGGCTCAATTTCAAGAGCAGGTGGTGATAGTCTTGTTTTTTCATATAATAGGCACCACAACGAAGGCAAGGCTGACAAACATTGAGCATTGCTGATGATGTATACAACGAATGTTTAATTCAGGAGACGTTTCCAGCAAACTGAGAAACCCAGAACTTGGTATTGCTACCCAAGGCTGGCAAACCACCAGAGAAGCCATTTTCCTATAGACAAATTTGTCTTTGACACTATGGGAAAGGTGTTTGAGAAACTGATTAGCTCTAGACTGGAGAGTTCTATTGCTAGCGCCGGAGGCCTGTCACCTAATCAATTTGGCTTTCGGAAGGCCCGGTCAACAACAGATGCGCTAGAAAAAGTGTTTGGCCTGGTAAATTCCGCCATCCAAGGCACCAGATGGAGGCACGGGACGAAGCAATACTGCATTATCGCGACCCTGGAAGTAAAGAATGCCTTCAACACAGCTAGTTGGCATATGGTACTGTATGCGCTATCACAATATAATATATCTAGTTACCTAAATAGATAATAAAGCGCTACCACGAAGGAAGAACACTGGTATACAACACAAGGAAGGGTCCCCAAACTCATACAGTGTCAGCTGGAGTCTCCCAAGGTTCGATGCTGGGGCCACTCCTATCAAATATTATGTACGACGCCATACTGTGCTTCCAGCAGGTGCGCACACCATTGGCTTTGCTGATGATGTAGCTGTCGTCTCCATTAACAAGGAACTTAAAGATACTGAGAATATTTTCGGTGTTGGTAAAAAAAACTCACAATAAAAAAAAATTAATATGCTCGATTGTTTGTAATTCTGCACAAAAATAACGAAAATTATATTTGAAGACGTGTTCATTGTTAAAAAATGCAATAAAGAAAAAAGATGACTTTAAAAAAGAGAAAAAACGCGATTGGCTCGTACAGTAGAACGAATAAATCCGAGTTCTGTAATAAAGCTGACGGTAATCAATTCTATACACAATTACGCAGCCTCATCTTCCAAGAAGAAGAACTGTCCAGAGCGTTTCTGTTCCGTATCCCTGACTGAGTTATTCTTATTGATGCGCGGCCTGAAGTTGTTTGGATCTCGTCGGAAAGTAATGCCCAACAGTTCAAGGAATCGATTTATGCCATTGAGCACAGATAGGGGCGAGTACGCAATGGTCTTCACCGAGGGCTGACCCTCAATAACAATGACACGATCCGCAAGGTATGTGGCCATAATCGTGCTCCACTACAAAACCAGTCTTCTTATCGTTCAGAATGTAACGCTTGATCACTTTGGCGGCGACCAAACGTTGCTCAGAAGCCAAATATGCAGAGGGTCCGTCGATAAGGTATACATCAGCTGGCTTGCCCAAGCAGAGTACCAGTGCCCGTACCGTTCTCACCAAGCAGCACTAGGATATCTGAGTCACTGAAAAGACGCTTCTCTACGGTCAACTCAAATTTGCCCAATGTCTTAAGGGTAAACGTAATGATTCATGTTTGATCTCCTCCTCTGTGGCTGACTCGGACACCTTGAAAGTAAGCGACTCCGTACGGAAACGCATATTTTCCGTTGGCACAAAACCGTCCAGAAGGATGTTGATGCTTTCACGCACCGAGAAAGGCATAGTCACAACACCATAGCAGCCGGGCAGTGCTGCCAGAATCTAACAAGCGAAAGTTGCTAGATTTGGGGAAAAGAGTTGCCAAAAATTGCTAAATTTTTTTTTTGAATTGCCAAAAAAAAATTGCTAAACCCAATATTTAAATTTATAACAAGCTCCGATATACAAAAATAAAAATCTAAATCTAAAACTCTTAAATTAATAAGGAACATGGTCTTAAATTATATGCTTTTAAATATTTACATTTAACAACAAAATACTTAAAATACTATCTAGCTCATAATCGTCTTCACATAAATCGGTGTACTTTTCATTGCCAGTAATTTGTGTCAAGTACTCACATGGTAGGGAATAATTATGGCAACATTTTCCGTGTCTTTGTAGTCCATATCTGTTAGAATGATCGAAGTTTAATACGTCAGTTGACTCATCCAACAGAAGACTAAAACCTGAGTTTCCGATGTCGGTTCGCAAGTCGTCCATGAAATGCACTGCGAGTACATTTTTAATAATGTAGGTGCATTTTGTTCGACCTAATCTGATATTTGCAGCAGCTTTGCAAGCTGAAAACTGCTCGACACACAACTTTGACAAGTGATCACTTGTTGCAATCGCAGTGTGTTTGGCAATATGTAGGCATAAAGCTGCTTCCTGTTCCTCCGTTTTGGTCGACTTACGAACGAAAGGCAACTTATTTCTTTGGGTAACTGCGCCCATCACAGCCACATGTTTTTTGGAGGCACCGTGGTGGCGGATGTCAAAAAGCTTTGCGCCAATTGAGGATTTGCAATATGCACAATAAGCTCGCGTTGAATCGGTGATATCCTTACGAATCCATAGCTTAAATTCGTCATCCTGCAGCCAGGCATCTCGAAAATGTTGCTTATAAATTTTGTACATCTTGTTTCAATCACTGTCACTTTTCAAATGTAAAGCGTAATCGTTGTATATGTATGTCATCGAACCACTGAGTCAAATACAAATTCCGAACCACCAATAATCGGAATTTCGCAATCGACAAAAATGTAAACAAAATGAAAAAACCCTGAACCACAGTATGAAAATTGCTATTTTTATAATAAAATTGCTAAAATTGCTAAAAAAAATATTTAAAGTTGCTAGATTTGTGGCTAATAGCATTTAAAAAAAAAAAGTTGCTAAATGGGTTTAAAAGTTGCCAGATCTAGCAACTAAATTGCTAAACTGGCAGCCCTGGCCGGGTACGCCATACAGGCAGCAGATGAAATCTGACAGATAATCCAGCACAGATAAATCGTGCTCCACAACGATTATGAACTTGGTAGGATGCAGCAACGAGCGAACAGTCAAGGCAGCATTTAGACGCTGCTTAACATCCAGATAAGAGGACGGTTCGTCGAACATGAAAGTGTCAGCATTCTGTATGCACACCATCGCAATGGAAATTCGTTGAAGCTCTCCACCAGAAAGTTGCGAAATTTCTCGATATCGAATGTGAGACAGATCCAACATGTCGCAAATCTTCGTTTGCAGATCTCGTTCATCCTGTTTGTTGAGCAGGTCCCCAACAGTCCCACGAACCGCTTTAAGGTTATCTTCCAGGATCGTAGTGAAATAGTTCTGCAGCTCGAAGCCTCGGAAGTAGGCCAGCATTACCGTCCAGTCCGGTGGGTCCGCGTATTGTCCCAAGTTTGGCTTCTGTTTGCCAGCAACAATTTTCAGCGCCGTCGACTTTCCAATACCGTTTTGGCCAACCAAGCCGAGGACTTTACCAGGTCGTGGAATGGGCAGGCGATGTGGCTTGAACAACCGATGCACTCCTCGGAAAGAGATGCTATTTTCGACGTGGGCGTCACTTCAATGCACAGTTTTCCCATGCGCACCACCGGACAGGACTTCTTGCACTCCTGCCGACAACGCTTCGGCTTGCACTTGTCATCGCTGACGATGGCAATACGCGTCTGCTTGTCTGTTTCCTCGTTTTCTTTCTTGCGCGACATGCTGCGAACTTGTCTGAAATTTATTTTAAGCAAACAGAACGTCAACGCACGCTTTTCCATTGTCAGCCAACAAGTTTCAAAGCGGTGGCTCGCAAGTATCAATCGCATACGAAGCTGGGCGAAGCTAGCGGCACACAAAACCGAAGTTCTCCTAGTCAGTAGTCGCAAAAGAGGTCGACTAAGATAGGTTAGCTGTAACAATATTTACAAATACATATTTACAACACAATACAGAAATAACAATATAATGATTGCAGCTCTACGTGAAATTCCTTTGACCGTCCTATGGGGAGATCGGAGGATCAAATCCCTTGGCTGCCTTCTGTTGAGCCTCTTAGGAGCTCGGTTTCTAGTTAGCATGTTTGCTAGCCGGTTTATGTGCCGCTCCAATTGGTCATTGTACCTACTCGAGTGCTGGTTTATTGTATCAAAGACAGTGGCGAATTTCAGGTCTCTTTGCAGTATGCTATTTCTAACAAACCACTCACAGCCGTAACCAATCTCATAATTTTATTCTGTGTGGCCAGTCCCCAGATTTGGCACCCATATTTCCATATTGCACTATGGGCAAAAATACCGATAGTGCGGCATAAACCTAATTTTTTTTTTTATCTCGAATCCGCAATTTTTTTTTTTTTATCTCATTAAGGATATTCCAATAGACATAAAAACAATTTTTATAAAATTTTGGGGCCTTCCCCCAATGTTTTAAGCTTCGTCAAAGTCTGCTGATTCAGAATTGCATTGTGAATTGCAAAAAGTGTGAGAAATAATTCCCATCTTTTGGCGTAAAAAAAGACCATTGCAATTAAAATTTACGAAAAAGTTTAAATGCGAAAAGTTTGTCAAAGGTATGCTAAATAATATGTTTCAAAAGATTTTCTGTGCCTAGAGATTTTGTGTGAAATACTTCAATGTGTTGCTAATTGAATTTTCAGCCGTAACCTTAAAAATATTTGTGTGTTTCGTGGAAGATAACTTATAATGTTAGAGTCCGTTGTTCAATGTTTAAGTGGCAAGGTATTCAGTAAACGTTCCTTAATCAAATGCTATAAAGGGTTTTTGCTCCTTTTTGCTCCATTTGGCGAAATATCGTATGTTGCAGATAGATACGTAACTTTGCTAGAAGTTTGGAACAGCAACAATAGGCAAGAAAGCGCTGTCAGAAATTTTATATTGGAAAATGTAAACAGCAAAAATATATTTTATGTGCAACTGGACATTATTATGCAAAAAGTCTAAAATTTTAGATCAGTTCTTAAATATAATTTACGCAAATATAATCGTAATCTGAATTTATTTAACCAAAAACATACGCCTTGGCTAACATCTATTGTTAAGCCTACGATACACTGCCACGGCAACAATAAGAATATGGCGGGCCGAAAGAGCTTAAGCTATAACGAAGCAGGATCCCTATTAAAGTGGAAGTTAGCCTCGGAGCTTGCCTCAGAGAGCAATTAAAAATTCCTTATGCTACATGCTGATTGGGTTCATCAAAGAAATCAAATGAAACTAACAAAACTTATGTGTTGCAAAGGCTATGAGCAGTGAAAATTTATGGGATATGGAGAATAAGCTATCATAACTACCCATAGCTACTGAAGGTGGCATTAGCGTTTTTAATGGAAAACGAGCTATCTAAACAACAATTTTCAACATAAAAGCATTAAATAACAAGTAAGAAAGCTCTAGTCGAGACTGCTCGACTAGGAAATCCCCTGAACCCTTCTTTTTGCTTACAAAAGAAACACACACACACATACATAGGCACATATAGGCACATATAAGCACGCACGCATAAACACGCATGGGCTGCAGTGTGGGCTTCTCATGGAAACTTAATTGTTTAATAACTTTTTTTGTGGATGTACGTTCTTCATGAAACTTTTAGATTGTGATTATATCATTACTATGCGTGTATATGCCGAAGCTCAAGTCTCTAGTGTTTGGAATACGCATTTTACAAAGGTGAGGGTGAAGGGTTTGATATAGGGGTGGGGGTGAATTATAACAAAAACCGAAATTGTATAAAATGCATATAAGTCTACATTTAAAGTTTGGAGTTTCTAGCTCTAAAGATGTAGGAGATATAATTTTATAATTGACTTTCGATAAGGTTTTTTATCGATAAAAAAATAATCGGACGAGTTATCGTTATTCTGTGATAAACTCGATATGCGCGTGCTATATACGGACATTTAAAAAAAAAATTGAAGTCTCTAGCTATTGTATCTTCGGAAATCGACGCGTTCAAACATACGGACAGACGGACAGACGGACATGGCTAAATCGACTCAGTTCGTCGCCCTGATCAAGAATATATATACTTTATGGGGTCTGCCACGCCTCCTTCTCCCTGTTACATACTTTTATCAAAACCATTATACCCTGATTTCCCATTTTCAATGGTTTCAGGGTATAAAAAGCATGGGTGTGACATTTATCTTCCATACTCAGAAATTAGCCAATGAAAATGCAAATGTACTGTATATTAAATTTAAATCTTATAATATTTCTGAAATTGCTTGCAATCGTTTCGATATTCATCGGTAAATAAATCACATGTATGGTGACAAGGGGAGGGCGTGGCTCAAACTTAAAAAAAAAACAAGTAAGAAAGCTCTAGTCGAGACTGCTCGACTAGGAAATCCCCTGAACCCTTCGGAGAACTGATATTTCAATAATTCTTCGCGTCTTTCTGGTTACAAAAACACACACACACACATGCATAGACACACATAGGCGCGCACGCATAAACACGCATTGACTGCAGTGTGGGCTTACCATGGGAATTTAATTGTTTAATAACTTTTTTTGTGGATGTACGTTCTTAATGAAACTTTAAGATTGTGATTATATCATTACTATGCGTGTATATGCCGAAGCTCAAGTCTCTAGTATTTGAAATACGCCTTTTACAAAGGTGAGGGTGAGGGGGTGGATATAGGGGTGGGGGGTGAATTATAACAAAAACCGAAATTCTATAAAGTACATATGAGTCTACATTTAAAATTTGAAGACTCTAGCTCTAAAGATGTGGGAGATATAATTTTATAACTGTCTTTCGATAAGGTTTTTTATCGATAAAAAAATAACGGGATTTGTTATCGATCTTCTGTGATAAACTTGATATGCGCGCTGTATATACGGTCATTTTAAAAAAAAGTTCAAGTCTCTAGCTATTGTATCTTCGGAAATCGACGCGTTCATACATACGGTCGGACGGACGGACAGACAGACGGACAGGGCTAAATCAACTTATCTCGTCGCCCTGATCAAGAATATATATACTTTGTGGGGTCTGCCACGCCTCCTTCTCCCTGTTACATACTTTTAACAAAACCATTATACCCTGATTTCCCATTTTCAATGGGTTCAGGGTATAAAAACCGAAATTTTGTATTAATATTAGCAACGTATGTGCAAAATTTCAAGGCTCTATCTTTAAATTTGCAGTTAATGCCTCACCATCGGTATTTTTGCCCATAGTGTATTGGCGCAATAATTTGTCACTTTATTAGTGAGTGACAATTTACTTCGCGAGCAGGGGAGCCAATAGTGTTTTTTCACAGCTGCACGAAAGCGCATTGCAGGCGCCGTGACGTGCTTGGAGAAAGTGAGTCTCCGATCCAAAATTATTCCGCGGTATTTGGCATCATTCGCCTGTGGCACTGGACGTCCCTCCAAGAGCACGGTTTGCTGCTGTTGATGACAATATTCCATCGCCTTGCCCAGTCCGAAAATTTTGTCGCAAATCTTGCATTCCGTCAGCTGCATCGTACTCTCATCGCGACCTGTATGTGATGCAAACGTTATATGCGAAGGTGCCCAGCATTGATGCTCCATACAAGCTGCTATCAGGATGTGGCATGTCGTGTTGTACTGGCAATATAACCAAGGACCCTACCCTGTGATACACCGGCTTCCACATTATGCTCAGTGGATAGCGTCGTATGGAAGCGTACCGTAAATCGCCTTTCCTCGAGGTACGAACTGAGCAGTCCAAACTGAGAGTCAGTTTAATTTTCAGCAGCATTCTGGAGTGCCACACTCGATCGAACGCCTCCCAGTTGTCGAGTTGCAGTACTGCTTGTTGTCTATGAAGCTGCTCCACTGTGCTCCTCGAGCTTTTTTAACCCTTACCAGCCGGACGGAAAAGAAAGGATTAACGGTCTGAAAGAAGATGGTTCTCTTACCCGCCGGCTTGTGCATCAAAGTGATTAATCCAAACTTTCACTGGGGAGGGAAGTATTGCAGCCTTACTATAGCATTGAACACCAACGCTATAAAGCAAACTGCATGTCCAGGCAGTGCCTTCAGAATGGTATTGCAGATGGCGTCGTGTCCCGGCGCTCTATTTGTGTTCAGGCTTGCAATAACTTCAGCTATCTCACTTGGATCGAATGGATTGATAGGCAGATCCAGTTATAGCGCTTGAGTCAGCTGGTGATCAGTATTCTGGGCTTCTTGCAGGCTGGCCAGATTAAATGGCTGGAAGCACTCGGCAAGGTATCCAGCAATCACCTCAGCTTGCTCCAAGTCCGTCCGGCACCATGTCCCGTTTCTGTTAGCCAGAGGCGCTTTCCTTACACAACGCCTTTTAATACTGCGCATGGCCTTCCAGAGTGAGTGCGTTGCGTCACTTGTAGCCCCAGTATTATTGGCAAGTCTCTCATCAAACCATGCAGATTATGCCCCACACGTGCTCGACGAAGCCTACTCCCTACTCTATTTCACTCGGCTTTGTCCAATGGGTGATGAGACCTCTTCCATCTAGCGCGTGTGCGCCTCTTTTCGGCAATAAGCAGCAGAATTTCTCTGCTTACCGAAATCCTGTCGGCTGTGGGTCTCCGGGACGCTGGACGTTATTAAACACGTCGATAGTGTCAACAATATTCTTTCCAGAGCTCATCTCCAAATTGAGGCGCAGTGTCGACTTGTGGTGCTCATGGTGCAGTGTCGACTTGTGGTGCTCATGGAAGCAATTCAGGTTAGTAGGCCTTGTGATTAACCGTTCCGCCCTAGGATAGTATAGAACAGACACATCCAGTGTAATTATGAAGGGTAGGTGATCAGTACTGAGATCAACGACCGCTCTTATGGTAGCGTGAATGCTCAGTAATCCCTTAGTCAGAGCAAAATCGATGTAGCCTGGTGAACCTCTGCTGCCGTTCGGATACCTCGTTTGTCCCCCTGTTGCCAATGCGTTAATCTCTGTACTCAGGACGAGGTTTGCAAGAGTATGGCCTCTTTGGTTGCACCTTCTTGCTCCCTATAGCCAATGGGACGCATTCCAGTCACCCGCAATGATGAATTTAGACAGTAAGACAGACAATGTTGATAGGGCCGATAGCCGTTTGCTGCTGACGCAAGTTGCATTTTAGTATTGACTATTGGTGATAACGAGAAGTGGACTAAGCTAGACCGAATTAGGATTGCTGCGCCTCCTTTGGTGTTGCCGGTACTCGGGTCGTTCGCAGTGTATGCCTCAAAACCGAATATTTTTGGTGCTTGTAGCTCCTTACAGTGTATGTCACTGAGCAGCAAGGCATCTATCTCATGTCGCCGCGCGAAACACTACTCCGTGCAGCTTCGTGGCAACACCTCATTATAGTGGCTTCTGCGCTTGAAGAGCTGTGAGCAAATTCATTATTTGCCCCTGCTGCTGTGTCTGTTGTTGCTGCTGTTTCAGCATCATCATCATTAGCTTTATCAGCTTCTCTTAGAGTCAGCGGAGAGAGCTAACGATTTCATTAAGCGCTTGCAAAATGGCATCAATGTTACCGCTGGCCATTGGATGATGTGAATCCCTCATTGTCCTTTGGCGGCTGCGGCTCCTGTCCCTAAACGACTGCTGTTGCTGTTGGGCCTACTGCTGTTGTCGCTTATCTACATCCGCATATGTGACGCCGCTTCGAGGAGTGGCCACCGGTGTGCCTCTAGGAAAAGCTGGTGGCAAAGGTCGCTTACGCTTCTGCCGTCTAGTCCACTTCTGGGTCTTGAGCCCGGTAGTTCGCAGAGTGTTGCTCCCCACAGTTTATTTATTTATTTATTTATTTCCAAGGATAATTGACAAACAATTGAGTCAACTTAAAATTAAAAAAGCCTTAACAAAGTACAGAGAATATCACTAGTAGCACCGACCCGATGGGGGTGTTTTATTTGCCAGTCCGGCCAGCTATGCCCACATTTCACAGCCAAATATGGTCAGTGCTACTAGTGAAGCTATGAAAAAAAGGTGTTAGTAAGAAAACTTAAACAACATATTAAGGGCATATATATTAACTATATGAAATTAAAAATAAAAAAATAAAAAAAAAAAAACAAATAAAAAAAAAATAATAATAATAATAATAATAAAAAAAAAAATTAAGAAAGATTTAGTACAGAAAAAGGAAAATGAAGATATTAAAAGAAGTAATGAAAGAGATAATATAGATAATGAGAAATCAAAAAAGAAAAGAGTAAGGGAATAGTCGAACAAGAGTATAGGATAGAATTGAGAATTCACAACACAACATTGGCAACGAAAAATGTATACCAATGCTTATGCCTGGGCATTGTGCGTGACTTCCCTAAGATAAGCTGATAGAGTAGATTTAAGTTTAGGAAGAGAGAGTTCTAAGGGAAAAACGTGATAGTATTTATTAAAATTCACACAAAGGACATAAAACGCGCTGTGCAAAGAATAATCCCTAGTGCAGACTGATAAGTGGAGAGGCCGATAGTGTCTAGTTGTTCGGGACGAAACCGAAAAACTTAGACGACCCAACAGAGAGGCTGAATCAATGTCACCACTAATCAATTTATGCAAAAAACAATTCCTAGAATTGTTCTGCGATTGGTTAGCGATGGAAGATCAATCAGCTGAAGCCTACTATGATAAGACGATAATCGACATTACTGTCCCATCTAAGGTCTCTTAAGGCAAAGAGAAGAAACTGTTTTTGGACCGATTCAATACGATCCTGATACAGTTTATGCTGAGGAGACCATACAACAGAGCAGTACTCTAAGATAGGACGCACAAGCGAAGTAAATAATCGCTTGGTGGTAAAAGGGTCTTTAAATTCCTTAGACCAACGTTTAATAAAGCCAAGCACACTTTTGGCTTCATTAACGATGGTAGAAATATGAAGATTTAAGTTAAGTTTACAGTCAAAGAGCACACCAAGATCTTTGACTGTATAGATGCGTCTTAGGGAAATGTTGCTGATTTTATAATCAGCAATTAGAGGAACGGTACGACTGAAGGTCATTGTCATACACTTTGAACAATTTAAGTCCAGCTGGTTTGCCACACACCAAAGTTGAAATGCATTTAGGTCATCTTGAAGGTGATGATGACCATTTGCATCGGAATAAGGAAGGCAAAGTTTAACATCATCAGCATACATAAATATGGTAGAATGTGAGATACAGCTAGGAAGGTCATTTATGAAAAGGGAAAAGAGCAATGGACCCAAATGGCTACCCTGAGGTACACCAGACGATACAAAGATCTCTTTAGACATAGCTGTTCTCAGCAAGACTCTTTGGGTTCTACCCATTAAATAGGAAGAAATCCAAGACACAAGTCTAGGTGAAAATCCTAAGCGTTCAAGCTTAAGAATTAGTATGTGATGATGTACAGAGTCAAATGCTTTACTGAAGTCAGTATAAATAACATCAGTTTGCATTTGTTTACCAAAGCTGTCATTAACGAGCGAAGTAAACTCAAGTAAATTAGAGGATGTTGATCGATTTTGAACAAAACCATGTTGAGATGGTTGAATAATCGATTTGCAAAAATGCTGCAAGGACGACGTTATTATTTTCTCAAATAACTTCGAAATAGCAGACAATTTGGCAATGCTTCTATAATTGGAAATATCAGATCTTCCACCTTTTTTATATAAGGGAATGATAAAAGAATCTTTCCAAATTGACGGGAACACAGAAGTATCCAAGGACAAGTTAAACAATTTTAGTAGATGTGACTGAAGAGAAACACTGCACTCTTTAATCACACAACTAGGAATATTATCTGCACCAGGAGAGAAAGATGATTTCAATGTTCTAATGGCTGCAGCCAGAGAGGCTGCAGTAACTTTAGGAGCATTTATAGACCCAAATTCAGCAAGTGAATATGGATATGAGTTGCTATAGAAATTAGCAGAAGAATAAGTGGATTGAAAAAAATCAGCAAATAGGTCAGATGAATCCTGGTCATTGCAAGTTTTTACACCATTAAGGACAAATGAGGACGGCAAACCAGAAGATTTATGCTTCGAATTAACAAATGAGTAAAATTGTTTAGGATCTCGAGCAAACTGACGTTTGCAACGTATAAGATAATTCTCATAACAACTAGAATTTAAAAGATTGAAATTTGACTTGGCAATGGAATATTTGGACCAGTCAACACTTGAACCAGATTTTTTATAATTTTTGAAGCGTTTGGTTTTAATGTTTTTTAAGTTCGAAAGTGTTTTGGTAAACCAAGGTGGCTTATTTGAAACCGGCGAAATACGGCAGAGAGGGACACAAACATCCAGAATAGAGTTTAAGGTAGAATAAAAGAACGATACTGCCTAATTAATATCAACCGACTCATATAAAATAGACCAGTCTGTTGAATTAATTAATTCATTAAGAAGAACAAAATTGCATTTACGATAACAGCGACTAAGCTTAGAAGGCATTTTAGTATTAGTGGGAGGATTATCAACACTGAATAAAACCTCTAAAGTGGGATGATGTGTATCCTCTGGTAAGCAGAAAGGAGTTGATCTTGCGACATTAATGAGCGAATCATGATTAACAAACGCAAGATCTAGAGTGCGATTTAGATGGTTTGAAATAGAGTTAATCTGAAACATAGACAGGTTAAACAATTCATCAAAGAGATAGTGATCGATAGTCGGAATAAAGTAATTTGCATTAAAAATTGATGACCAAGAAGTTTTGGAAATATTATAATCACCCAAAACCAGAAACAAGTGTTTATCGTTTACATGCTCATAAATTTCTTTAATACAAGTTATATGTTGAACATAAACTTGTATATCAGACGATGGAGGGATGTAAGAGCAAGTGATAAATAAGGAGCAGGATGGGAGAGTTAATTTAACCCCTATAATCTCTGCATCATGAAGGGACGAAAAGCTAAACCCTTCGGAGAGAATACAGGATTTAACAGCAATTAACACCCCACCCCCTCTACGCATAGCACGGTCAAGTCTATAAATAGTGAAATTAATTGAAAGGATCTCGCTATTATGAACATTTTTACACAACCATGTTTCAGTGAAAGCAATAATATCATATTGAACACTAAAACTATGTAAGAACAAATTTTTAAGTTTAGCATTTAGGCCGCGTACATTTTGATCAACCAGGGACATATGAGAAGTGGAATGTAAACCATTTAGTTTTTTGGTGTAATGTTTGATGTTGATTGCACCGAAGGAGGATTCGAGGAAACAGGAGTTGATTTGTTGCGATTCTTAGGTTTGAATTCATGCACGACTACGTGAGGTGGCCAGAATTTAGGGTCACATATGGTTGTAAAATATTCCATCGGCACATTAATCTTAAATGAAGCAATTTCTCGCGGAGTTGCGAAACTAAACTTCGATATAAAAACATTGACTGATATCTTGCTAGAAATAAAAGCAGATACTGCCTCACATGTAGTATCAGATGAAAGCCTAGATAAAACAAGTAAGAAAGCTCTAGTCGAGACTGCTCGACTAGGAAATCCCCTGAACCCTTCGGAGAACTGATATTTCAATAATTCTCCGCGTTTTTTTTGCTTACAAAAGAAACACACACACACATATGTACATAGGCACATATAGGCACGCACGCATAAACACGCATGGACTGCAGTGTGGGCTTCTCATGGAAACTTAATTGTTGAATAACTTTCTTTGTGGATGTACGTTCTTCATGAAACTTTTAGATTGTGATTATATCATTACTATGCGTGAATATGCCGAAGCTCAAGTCTCTAGTATTTGAAATACGCCTTTTACAAAGGTGAGGGTGAGGGGGTGGATATAGGGGTAGGGGGTGAATTATAACAAAAACCGAAATTCTATAAACTACATTTGAGTCTACATTTAAAATTTGGAGACTCTAGCTCAAAAGATGTAGGAGATATAATTTAATAATTGACTTTCGATAAGGTTTTTCATCGATAAAAAAAAAATTGGACAAGTTATCGAAATTATGTGATAAACTCGATATGCGCGTGCTATATACGGACATTTAAAAAAAAATTGAAGTCTCTAGCTATTGTATCTTCGGAAATCGACGCGTTCAAACATACGGACAGACGGACAGACGGACATGGCTAAATCGACTCAGTTCGTCGCCCTGATCAAGAATATATATACTTTATGGGGTCTGCCACGCCTCCTTCTCCCTGTTACATACTTTTAACAAAACCATTATACCCTGATTTCCCATTTTCAATGGGTTCAGGGTATAAATACTTGCTTTCGAGGAGAGACAACGGATAAGGTGATGCCCGGAGTGGCCGATTTATTATCACTCTTTGTTTGAGCAACAATAGAAGTAGTATCCAAATTTGGAACAGGGGCTTGGGTTTGAATAGAAACATCAACATGAGAAACTGATATGGGACCAGGTGAAGGAGGATCAAGTGAATTAGGAGCCGATGACAAAACAGAGGCGCAAGGTGAGGGAGGAGCAAGCGAATTAGGTGACGGTACTAATATAGAAGGAGTTACCGACAACAAAGGAGTATCCAATTGAGAGAGAGGATTTTCAAGGCCATACTGATTTAATATTTCTTCAGCAGCAGCCATGTCACTGGTCAACTGCATAGAAATCTTCTTCAGTTTCAAAAATTGTGCCCTCACAGCACCATACATTTTAGAAAAGTTGATCTGTTTTTCCAAGCAAGTCGGACAAGACCAGCGTACGCCTCCACTACCAGCTTTAGTAGTGGACATAATCTTGTCATACTCACGCCCAGTAACACCTGCACACTTAGTATGCATCATATTATCACACAACCAGCAATTAATAAATTGCGGTTGAGCAGAATCAACTGCCTGCTTGTAACTGCAAGCTTTTTTGCAGCAACTCATATTGGCAATTGGG
The DNA here is from genome assembly GCA_035045965.1 of Drosophila aldrichi. Classification (NCBI taxonomy): domain Eukaryota; kingdom Metazoa; phylum Arthropoda; class Insecta; order Diptera; family Drosophilidae; genus Drosophila; species Drosophila aldrichi. The sequence goes on from JAWNOM010000516.1 coordinate 537,637, forward strand.
ATCAAACACAAATTACTGAATGTAAACACAAATGTAAAAAACAAAGAGTGGTATAAATGTTTAGAGAGCGAGTCCAACAACAAAACAGTCGTTACAGAGCGCAACGAAAATATATGTTGAGAGAGCGAGTCAACAACAAAAACAGCCGTTAAAGAGCAGATCGAAAGTACACAGCGAGAGAGTAAACTTGCACAACACGAAAATCAAAAATTCGAGAGAGGCAAATACAACAACAGTAGATAGTGAGAGCAAATTATGCACACACAACACTAACAAACTTAGAAAGAGTGAACTGGGGAGAGCGCCAACAAATAGAAACACTAAAGCAAAAATGCAGATAATGAAACTAATGAACCGACGCTGCACACAAACTTCACAAAATAAAAAGGCAAATTATTAAAAACACAGCGAACCACGGATCAAACCTTGCACAGGAAATATAGATATTTGCAATATTCAACCGAAACGCAATTATGTGAAATTTAACATTACCATATAACTAAGAAAACAATAATAATTGCAGAGCACAAAATTAAACACGTCTGTTAACTCTCACTGAGAACTCTCTATCACTGAGAACTCTCTATCGTAGTTGCGTAGTCGAGTGCAATCTTTGAAAGGATGTTCTCCGGTCTTGCGGTTCAATTAATACTCTCGTGCGGCAAAGTATCTTAACTGCCAGTATCGTTTTGTTATTGGCAGCTGCTGCGATGTTCAAGAAGAACATGCTAACTGGGCTATCCTTAGGAGTACCTGGCTCACTGCGTCGTTGTGGCGTATGTACATCAATGACTTTGTGGCCAATTTTGCCTAGTTCTTCCTTAGTTTGCGCGTACTGCTCATTCTCCAGCCAGTTAACAATGCTGTAGAAGGTAGCAGCATCAGCCGTGTAGAGCCTCATAACGCCACCCAAACAAGCCCTGGCCTCGACCTTCTTCAGGTCCGCTACTTCCTCAATGCCTTGCATCAATAAGTTGACATTATCCATCACAATTGGTGGGGGTTTCGGCTACGCCTCAGAGTTGCCAGCTATGGAAGCAGTCCGCTTCGACGCAGCAATAGCAGCTTGATTGTTGGTGCTGGGAAACTCGCACATCAAATCACTATTGTCTTCAGCATCCATGTCAGATGGAGCAAGCAAACCAAATCGTTAGAACTTTCACTATTCTTGCCAAGGTGGAATTTTTTCTTAGCAAGAGTAGGAGAAACAGTAGCAATTATCTTGTGCTTAATTTTAAAAAATTTGCGCTTAATGTCCACCTTTTGAAAGTCCATTGCTTCATTTGCGCTTGGATTGGTTTTCGGTACCTGCACTGCAGGCTGCACAATTAAATCCATTTCGTGGTTCGAAGGTTCGTTGACAGCTTTCAAGACTGCATCACGAAGAATTTTGTCAAGACCCTTCTGGCGTAGCTTTTGTACAATGAGCTTAAAGCACAAAGATTTAATCGCACTTTTGCAATCAGTCGATGCCGATGCAAAAACAGATTTTTTGCTTGCACTTGCAAGCCGGGCAGCGGAACTCTACTTTGTAAATTGTCAGTAATAAATTTAAAACTGCACTTTAACTTTATTGGCACAAGTAGTGACTTGAGAAGCTACTATTATAAATAGGGCGACTATTGTGGGCTTGTCTTTGCTAAGTTTTTAAATTTAATTGGCTTAAAACCAGTATATATTGGTTTTATGCAATGTCCGTCTTGTCCGTCCGTCTGTCCGTATGAATGCAACCCAAGATCACTTGCTATGGCGCCCATTGGGGGCGTGGCAAATCGTATAAAACGGTATCTCCCAGAGTTTTAAAGCTAGAACGTTGAAATTTTGCATGTGAACTAATGTTATGATTCTATAAAGACCCACTAGGGGCGTGGCAATCGGACCTGAAGATATAGTGATTTAACAAATTCTGCTATATTTTTGGCAATATTGATGCTAGAAATTCGGTAAATATACGCGGGTTGACCACCCAAGTCCAACGAGCTATGGTGGATATATCTCCGCCCAAAGGGTGCGTGGCAAACCGCAAAAGTTTATATCTTCTAAAGTATAAGAGCTAGAAGCTTCAAATTTGGATAGTTGTGTTACTGGTAACCTCCTCTATCGATTCCCCAAATAATTGTTACGCCTTTTTAGGGGCGTGGCATATCAAAAAATACCCTGTAATTTTCAAATTTTTGGAGCGTAAGCATCCACCAAATTTTGAAATTATGTTACCGTTAGCTCGTTCTACGAACTGTCCAAAAATGTGGTGTCTACGCCCAGTAAGGGCGTGGCAAATCGAGAAAAACTGCATTTTCTACAGTATCAAAGTCAAACTTAGCTACTAAATTGCTGATGGGATGTGAATGCGTATCTCGCAGTCGGTAACGCCCGACTGCAACGTTCTTACTTGTTTTAAATTGAGTGACTTAACAGAATTTAATGAAACTTTCAGCATTTAATATTCATATTCCATTGAATATTTGACAGCTTTAAATTAATGTCAAATCATTCACAATAAGCTATGCTGGCATCTGACTTGAATATAACTGGTTTCACTCGATAACAACATAAAGGGATGTTTTATCGATTTTTAAAGCTAAACTCGACATCCGCGCTGTATATCTTCTGAATATATGTATGTATATACTTTGCGGGATCTGCCATGCCTCCTTCTGCCTGTTACATACATTTCAACAAAACCATTATACCCTGATTTTCCATTTTCATGTATACATTCTGAAATCCAAATTTTTTTTTTATACAACATAGCATATATAGATATAACAAGTAAGAAAGCACTAGTAGAGACTGCTCGGAGAACTGATATTTCAATAATTCTTCGCGGCTTTCTGCTTACAAAAGAAACACACACACACACACATACATAGGCACGCATGCATAAACACGCATGGGCTGCAGTGTAGGCTTCTCATGGGAACTTAATTGTTTAATAACTTTTCTTGTGGATGTACTTTTTTCATGAAATTGTGATTATATTATTACCATGCGTGTATATGCCGAAGCTCAAGTCTCTAGTATTTGAAATATGCCTTTTACAAAGATGAGGGTGAGGGGGTGGATATAGGGGTGGGGGTGAATTATAACAAAAACCGAAATTCTATAAAGTACATATGAGTCTACATTTAATGTTTGGAGACTCTAGCTCTAAAGATGTGGGAGATATAATTTTATAACTGCTTTTCGATAAGGTTTTTTATCGATAAAAAAATAATCGGACGAGTTATAGTTTTTTTGTGATAAAATCGATATGGGCGTGCTATATACGGACATTTAAAAAAAAGTTGAAGTCTCTAGCTTTTGTATCTTCGGAAATCGACGCGTTCAAACATACGGACAGACGGACGGACAGACAGACGGACAGGGCCAAATCAACTCAGCTCATCGACCTGATCGAGAATATATATACTTTGTGGGGTCTGCCACGCCTCCTTCTGCCTGTTACATAAATTTCAACAAAACCATTATACCCTGATTTCCCATTTTCAATGGGTTCAGGGTATAACAAGTAAGAAAGCTCTAGTCGAGACTGCTGGACTAGGAACTATCCTGAACCCTTCTTTTTGCTTCCAAAAAAAACACACACACACACGCACGCATTTACGTAGGCAAATATAGGCACGCACGCATATACACGCATGGGCTGCAGTGTGAGCTTCTCATGGAAAATTAATTGCTTAATAACTTTTTTTGTGGATGTACGTTCTTCATGAAACTTTTAGATTGTGATTATATCATTACTATGCGTGTATATGCCGATTCAAGTCTCTAGTATTTGAAATACGCCTTTTACAAAAGTGAGGGTGAGGGGGTGGATATAGGGGTGGGGGGTGAATTAAAACAAAAACCGAAACTCTATAAAGTATATATGAGTCTACATTTAAAATTTGGAGACTCTAGCTCAAAAGATGTAGGAGATATAATGTAATAATTGACTTTCGATAAGGTTTTTTATCGATAAAAAAATAATCGGACGAGTTATCGTTTTTTTGTGATAAAATTGATATGCGCGTGCTATATACGGACATTTTAAAAAAAAGTTGAGGTCTCTAGCTATTGTATCTTCGGAAATCGACGCGTTCAAACATACGGACAGCCGGACGGACAGACAGACGGACAAGGCTAAATCAACTTATCTTGTCGCCCTGATCAAGAATATATATACTTTGTGGGGTCTGCCACGCCTCCTTCTGCCTGTCACGAGATCTCCTGAACCCTTCGAGCAACGAAGAGAGAGTTCTCAGTGAAAGTTAACAGACGTGTTTATTTTTGTGCTCTGCAATTATTATTGTTTTCTTAGTTATATGGTAATGTTAAATTTCACATAATTGCGTTTCGGTTGAATATTGCAAATATCTATATTTCTTGTGCAAGGTTTGATCCGTGGTTCGCTGTGTTTTTAATAATTTGCTTTTTTGTTTGTGAAGTTTTGTTTGTGTTTTTTGTTTGCTTTAGTGTTTCTATTTGTTGGCGCTCTCCCCAGTTCACTCTTTCTAAGTTTGTTAGTGTAGTGTGAGCATAATTTGCTCTCACTATCTACTGTTGTTGTATTTGCCTCTCTCGAATTTTCGATGTTCGTGTTGTGCAAGTATACTCTCTCGCTGTGTACTTTCGATCTGCTCTTTAACGGCTGTTTTTGTTGTTGACTCGCTCTCTCAACATATATTTTCGTTGCGCTCTGTAACGGCTGTTTTGTTGTTGGACTCGCTCTCAACACAATTATACCTCTCTTTGTTTTTTACATTTGTGTTTAAATTCAGTAATTTGTGTTTGATCCCAATTGCCAATATGAGTTGCTGCAAAAAATCTTGCAGTTACAGGCAGGCAGTTGATTCAGCTCAACCGCAATTTATAAATTGCTGGTTGTGCGATAATATGATGCATACTAAGTGTGCAGGTGTTACTGGGCGTGATTATGAAAAGATTATGTCCACTACTAAAGCTGGTAGTGGAGGCGTACGCTGGTCTTGTCCGACTTGCTTGGAAAAACAGATCAACTTTTCTAAAATGTATGGTGCTGTGAGGGCACAATTTTTGAAACTGATGAAGATTTCTATGCAGTTGACCAGTGACATGGCTGCTGCTGAAGAAATATTAAATCAGTTCGGCTTTGAAAATCCTCTCTCTCAATTCTATAATAGTACCGTCACCTAATTCGCTTGCTCCTCCCTCACCTTGCGCCTCTGTTTTGTCATCGGCTCCTAATTCACTTGATCCTCCTTCACCTGGTCCCATATCTGTTTCTCCTGTTGATGCTTCTATTGAAACCCAAGCCCCTGTTCCAAATTTGGATACTACTTCTATTGTTGCTCAAACAAAGAGTGACAATAAGTCGGCCACTCCGGACATCACCTTATCCGTTGTCTCTCCTCGAAAGCAAGTATTTTTATCTATGCTTTCATCTGATGCTACATGTGAGGCAGTATCTGCTTTTATTTCCAGCAAGATATCAGCCAAGGTTTTTATATCGAAGTTTAGTTTCGCAACTCCGCGAGAAATTGCTTTATTTAAGATTAATGTGCCGATGGAATATTTTACAACCATATGTGACACTAAATTCTGGCCACCTCACGTAGTCGTGCATGAATTCAAACCTAAGAATCGCAACAAATCAACTCCTGTTTCCATGAATCCACCTTAGGTGCAATCAACATCAAACATTATACCAAACAAGTAAGAAAGCTCTAGTCGAGACTGCCCGACTAGGAAATCCCCTGAACCCTTCGGAGAACTGATATTTCAATAATTCTCCGCGTTTTTATACCCTGAACCCATTTTCAATGGGAAATCAGGGTATAATGGTTTTGTTAAAATGTATGTAACAGGCAGAAGGAGGCGTGGCAGACCCCACAAAGTATATATATTCTTGATCAGGGCGACGGGAAAAGTTGATTTAGCCCTGTCCGTCTGTCTGTCCGTCCGTCCGTCCGTCTGTCCGTCTGTCCGTCTGTCCGTATGTTTGAACGCGTCGATTTCCGAAGATACACTAGCTAGAGACTTCAACTTTTTTTTAAAATGTCCGTATATAGCACGCGCATATCGAGTTTATCACAAAATAACGATAACTCGTCCGATTATTTTTTTATCGATAAAAAACCTTATCAAAAGTCAATTATAAAATTATATCTCCTACATCTTTTGAGCTAGAGTCTCCAAATTTTAAATGTAGACTCATATGCACTTTATAGAATTTCGGTTTTTGTTACAATTCACCCCCCACCCCTATATCCACCCCCTCACCCTCACCTTTGTAAAATGCGTATTTCAAATACTAGAGACTTGAGCTTCGGCATATACACGCATAGTAATGATATAATCACAATCTAAAAGTTTCATGAAGAACGTACGTCCACAAAAAAAGTTATTAAACAATTAAGTTTCAATGAGAAGCCCACACTGCAGCCCATGCGTGTTTATGCGTGCGTGCCTATATGTGCCTATGTATGTATGTGTGTGTTTCTTTTGTAAGCAAAAAGACGCGGAGAATTATTGAAATATCAGTTCTCCGAAGGGTTCAGGGGATTTCCTAGTCGGGCAGTCTCGACTAAAGCTTTCTTACTTGTTTTGCTTACAAAAGAAACACACACTCACATATGTACATAGGCACATATAGGCACGCACGCATAAACACGCATGGACTGCAGTGTGGGCTTCTCATGGAAACTTAATTGTTTAATAACTTTTTTTTGTGGATGTACGTTCTTCATGAAACTTTTAGATTGTGATTATATCATTACTATGCGTGTATATGCCGATTCAAGTCTCTAGTATTTGAAATACGCCTTTCACAAAGGTGAGGGTGAGGGGGTGGATATAGGGGTGGGGGGTGAATTATAACAAAACCGAAATTCTATAAAGTACATATGAGTCTACATTTAAAATTTGGAGACTCTAGCTCAAAAGATGTAGGAGATATAATTTTATAACTGGCTTTCGATAAGGTTTTTATCGATAAAAAATAATCGGACGAGTTATCGATTTCTAGTGATCAACTTGATATGCGCGCTGTATATGCGGTCATTTAAAAAAAAAATTGAAGTCTCTAGCTATTGTATCTTCGGAAATCGACGCGTTCAAACATACGGACAGCCGGACGGACAGACAGACGGACAAGGCTAAATCAACTTATCTTGTCGCCCTGATCAAGAATATATATACTTTGTGGGGTCTGCCACGCCTCCTTCTGCCTGTTACATACATTTTAACAAAACCATTATACCCTGATTTCCCATTTTCCATGGGTTCAGGGTATACAAATTTATTCTTACATAGTTTTAGTGTTCAATATGATATTATTGCTTTCACTGAAACATGGTTGTGTAAAAATGTTCATAATAGCGAGATCCTTTCAAGTAATTTCACTATTTATAGACTTGACCGTGCTATGCGTAGAGGGGGTGGGGTGTTAATTGCTGTTAAATCCTGTATTCTCTCCGAAGGGTTTAGCTTTTCGTCCCTTCATGATGCTGAGATTATAGGGGTTAAATTAACTCTCCCATCATGCTCCTTATTTATCACTTGCTCCTACATCCCTCCATCGTCTGATATACAAGTTTATGTTCAACATATAACTTGTATTAAAGAAATTTATGATCATGTAAATTATAAAGACTTGTTTCTGGTTTTGGGTGATTTTAATATTCCCAACACTTCTTTGTCATCAATTTTTAATGCAAATTTCTTATTCCGACTATCGATCACTATCTCTTTGATGAATTGTTTAACTTGTCTATGTTTCAGATTAACTCTATTTCAAACCATCTAAATCGCACTCTAGATCTTGTGTTTGTTAATCATGATTCGCTCATTAATGTCGCGAGATCAACTCCTTTCTGCTTACCAGAGGATACACATCATCCCACTTTAGAGGTTTTATTCAGTGTTGATAATCTTCCCACTAATACTCCAATTCCTTCTAAGCTTAATCGCTGTTATCGTAAATGCAATTTTGTTCTTCTTAATGAATTAATTAATTCAACAGACTGGTCTATTTTATATGAGTCGGTTGATATTAATTTGGCAGCATCGTTCTTTTATTCTACCTTAAACTCTATTCTGGATGTTTGTGTCCCTCCCTGCCGTATTTCGCCGGCTTCAAATAAGCCACCTTGGTTTACCAAAACACTTTCGAACTTAAGAAACATTCAAACCAAATGTTTCAGAAATTATAAAAAATCTGGTTCAAGTGTTGACTGGTCCAAATATTCCATTGCCAAGTCAAATTTCAATCTTTTAAATTCTAGTTGTTATGAGAATTATCTTATACGTTGCAAACGTCAGTTTGCTCGAGATCCTAAACAATTTTACTCATTTGTTAATTCGAAGCGTAAATCTTCTGGTTTGCCGTCCTCATTTGTCCTTGGTGGTGTAAAAACTTGCAATGACCAGGATTCATCTGATCTATTTGCTAATTATTTTCAATCCACTTATTCTTCTGCTGATCTCTACAGCAACTCATATCCATATTCATTTCCTGAATTTGGGTCTATAAATGCTCCTAAAGTTACTGCAGCCTCTCTGGCTGCAGCCATTAGGACATTGAAATCATCTTTCTCTCCTGGTGCAGATAATGTTCCTAGTTGTGTGATTAAAGAGTGCAGTGTTTCTCTTCAGTCACATCTACTAAAATTGTTTAGCTTGTCCTTGGATACTTCTGTGTTCCCGTCAATTTGGAAAGATTCTTTTATCATTCCCTTATATAAAAAAGGTGGAAGATCTGATATTTCCAATTATAGAGGCATTGCCAAATTGTCTGCTATTTCGAAGTTATTTGAGAAAATAATAACGTCGTCCTTGCAGCATTTTTGCAAATCGATTATTCAACCATCTCAACATGGTTTTGTTCAAAATCGATCAACATCCTCTAATTTACTTGAGTTTACTTCGCTCGTTAATGACAGCTTTGGTAAACAAATGCAAACTGATGTTATTTATACTGACTTCAGTAAAGCATTTGACTCTGTACATCATCACATACTAATTCTTAAGCTTGAACGCTTAGGATTTTCACCTAGACTTGTGTCTTGGATTTCTTCCTATTTAATGGGTAGAACCCAAAGAGTCTTGCTGAGAACAGCTATGTCTAAAGAGATCTTTGTATCGTCTGGTGTACCTCAGGGTAGCCATTTGGGTCCATTGCTCTTTTCCCTTTTCATAAATGACCTTCCTAGCTATATCTCATATTCTACTATATTTATGTATGCTGATGATGTTAAACTTTGCCTTCCATACTCCAATGCAAATGGTCATCATAACCTTCAAGATGACCTAAATGCATTTCAACTTTGGTGTGTGGCAAACCAGCTGGACTTAAATTGTTCAAAGTGTATGACAATGACCTTCAGTCGTACCGTTCCCCTAATTGCTGATTATAAAATCAGCAACATTTCCCTAAGACGCATCTATACAGTCAAAGATCTTGGTGTGCTCTTTGACTGTAAACTTAACTTCAATCTTCATATTTCTACCATCATTAATGAAGCCAAAAGTGTGCTTGGCTTTATTAAACGTTGGTCTAAGGAATTTAAAGACCCTTTTACCACCAAGCGATTATTTACTTCGCTTGTGCGTCCTATCTTAGAGTACTGCTCTGTTGTATGGTCTCCTCAGCATAAACTGTATCAGGATCGTATTGAATCGGTCCAAAAACAGTTTCTTCTCTTTGCCTCAAGAGACCTTAGATGGGACAGTAATGTCGATTATCGTCTTATCATAGTAGGCTTCAGCTGATTGATCTTCCATCGCTAACCAATCGCAGAACAATTCTAGGAATTGTTTTTTTGCATAAATTGATTAGTGATGACATTGATTCAGCCTCTCTGTTGGGTCGTCTAAGTTTTTCGGTTCCATCCCAAACAACTAGACACTATCGGCCTCTCCACTTACCAGTCTGCACTAGGGATTATTCTTTGCACAGTGCGTTTTATGTCCTTTGTGCGAATTTTAATAAATACTATCACGTTTTTCCCTTAGAGCTCTCTCTTCCTAAACTTAAATCTACTCTATCTTAGGGAAATCACGAACAATACCCAGGCATAAGCATTGGTATACATTTTTCGTTGCCAATGTTGTGTTGTGAATTCTCAATTCTATCCTATACTCTTTTTCGACTATTCCCTTACTCTTTTCTCTTTTGATTTCTCATTATCTGTTTTATCTCTTTCGCAACTTCTTTTAATATCTTCATTTTCCTTTTTCTGTACTAGATCTTTCTTACTTTTTTTTTCTTTTCTCTTTTCTTTATTGTAACTATTATAATTTATTTTTTTATTATTTATTATTATTATTATTATTTATTTTTTTTTTTTTATTTTTAATTTTATATAGTTAATATATATGCATTTAATATGTTGTTTAAGTTTTCTTACTAACACCTTTTTTTCATAGCTTCACTAGTAGCACTGACCATATTTGGCTGTGAAATGTGGGCATAGCTGGCCGGGCAAATAAAACACCCTCCTCGGGTCGGTGCTACTAGTGATATTCTCTGTACTTTGTTAAGGCTTTTTTAATTTTAAGTTGACTCTATGTTTGTCAATTATCTTTAAGAAAATAAAATAAAATAAAATAAACATCTATTTCAATCATTTTTAGCGTATTTCTACTTACACAAGAGACACACAAAGACACAAACACACACATACACTCACAGACACAAGTAGTCACGCACGCATAAACAAGCATGGGCTGCAGTGTGGTCTTACATTGGGAAATTAATTGTTTAATAACTTTTCTTGTGGATGTACGTTCTTCATGAATCTTTTAGATTGTGATCATATCATTAATTGGAGACTCTGGCTCTAAAGATGTAGGAGATATAATTTTATAGAATTTTATAGAAAATAACGGGATGAGTTATCGATTTTTAGTGATAAACTAGATATGCGCGCTGTATATACGGACATTTGAAACAAGTAAGAACGTTGCAGTCGGGCGTTACCGACTGCGGAATACTCATTCACATCACATCAGCAATTTAGTAGCTAAGTTTAGCTCTATTACTGTAGAAAATGCACGCCCCTACTGAGCGTAGACACCTCATTTTTGACTAGTTTTTAGAACGAATTGACGGTAACCTAACTGCAAAACTTGGATACTCAAGCTCCAAAAATTAAAAAATTACAGGGTATTTTTCGATATGCCACGCCCCTAGTGGGCGGATCCGGAAAATTTTAACACTTTTTGAATGGGAGCTATACACGAGTATGTGTTCCAAATTTCAAGTCTGTAGCTTCAATAGCGCCGAAAAAAGTTGCCTTCATAGACGGACATTGCACAAAAAAAATATACTAATTCACTTCGTGAATGAGTATAATAATTCACTTCGTAAATGAGTATAATAATTCACTTCGTGAATGAGTATACAAATTCAAGTCTCTAGCTCTTATATCTTCTGAGATCAACGCGTACATACGGACAGGGCTTAATCGACTCAGCTCGTCACGCTGATCAAGGATATATATGTATACTTTGTGGGGTCTGCCACGCCTCCTTCTGCCAGTTACATACATTTCAACAAAACTATTAAACCCTGATTTACAGTTTTCAATGGGTTCAGGGTATACCCCATATATTTTAATGAACTAATAAACTTACTGTACTCGTTGCTAACCGCCTGGGACATAGCTTCGCTTAGGAGATTGTATGAGCTTCTATGATGTTGTTGATCACTATGTAGAATTTTTTCGCCATTTGCTGCATTAGATAACGAAGTAACGAAGTGCAATGATCCTGAAGGCGACGGAGTGGTTGCTATAGGCATGGAAGATGTTCTTATATGCATGCTGAGTAATTCTCCATTTGCTGTGTTATGATGACTTGAAGTTTTTTCGGCTTCTACAGTACTTCCGGTTACACTGCATTCCATACAATCGGTAATTGATAAGTTGTACAATAGAAGAAGTAGAACGCTCCAAATAGATTTATTACGCATATTAAATAGTTTTTGTGTTACTGTTATCCTTTTTTGTATAGCGAATAGTTTAACTCCTGTGTGTTTGGAAACAGAAACAATAACGGAAAATTAACAATAAATGATAATGAAGGTTTGCTATTACTAAGTATTATGTAAATCAATTTAATAAATTTAACAACACTGTTAGTCAAGAATATCAGTGTAAAGGCGAAAGAAATTAAAGTATGGCTATAAGTAACGAGCGATTAAAAGCGGTTGAGGAAGACACAGTAGCAACCCTCCGCCAGGGAAATATGAATTTGCTGCATTATAACGACATTAATAAAACAAGTAAGAGGGCTCTAGTCAAGACTGGCCGACTAGGAGATACCCTGAACCCTCCAAGCTATTATTCTAATCATTCTGCACTTCTTTTATGCACACATAATAATAATAATAATAATAATTTTAATATAGACTCATATGTACTTGATAGGATTTCGGTTTTTGGTTTAATTCACCCCCACCCCTATATTCACCCCCTCACCATCACCTTTGTAAAAGGCGTATTTCAAATACTAGAGACTTGAGCTACGGCATATACACGCATAGTAATGATATAATCACAATCTAAAAGTTTCATGAAGAACGTACATCCACAAGAAAAGTTATTAGACAATTAAGTTCCCATGAGAAGCCCACACTGCAGCCCATGCGTGTTTATGCGTGCGTGCCTATATGTGCCTACGTAAATGCGTGCGTGTGTGTGTGTGTTTCTTTTGTAAACAAAAAGACGCGAAGAATTATTGAAATATCAGTTCTCCGAAGGGTCAGGGGATTTCCTAGTCGAGCAGTCTTGACTAGAGCTTTCTTACTTGTTTTATCAAGCAATTATTTATTTCGCTTGTGCGTCCTATCTTAGAGTATTGCTCTGTTGTATGGTCTCCGCAGCATAAACTGTATCAGGATCGTATCGTATCGGTCCAAAAACAGTTTCTTCTCTTTGCCTTAAGAGATCTTAGATGGGACAGTAATTTACGACTACCGTCCTATCATAGTAGGCTACAGCTCATTGATCTTCCATCGCTAACCAATCGCAGAACAATTTTAGGAATTGTTTTTCTGCATAAATGGGTTAGCGGTGATATTGATTCGTCCTCTTTGTTGAGGTGGCTTAATTTTTCGGTTCCGTCCCGAACAACTAGACACTATCGTCACCTTCATTTATCTGTGTGCACTAGGGATTATTCTTTGCACAGTGCGTTTCATTTTCTCTATGTTAATTTTAATATATATTATCACGTATTTCCCTTAGAGCTCTCTCTTCCTAAAATAAAGTCTTTACTTAGCTTATCTTACATTAGCTTATCTTAGAGAAATCACTCACAGTGCACTATGGGCGATTTGGGCGATTTGTCGATTTTGGCGGCATAAAGTCTAAAAATAAAGCTAGAAGCCTAATTTTTATACCCTGAACCCATTGAAATCAGGGTATAATGGTTTTGTGAAAGGTATGTAACATGCAGAAGGAGGCGTGGCAGACCCCATAAAGTATATATATTCTTGATCAGGGCGACGAGCTGAGTCGATATAGCCCTGTCCGTCTGTCCGTCCATCCGTCTGTATGAGCGCGTCGATCTCAGAAGTTATAAGAGCTAAAGAGCTGAAATTTTGTATGTAGACTCGTGTATACCATACGCAGTACAAGTTTATAATATTTTTTCGATAAATCATTCGATATCTTTTTTATCGAGGATAATCGATAAATTTATATTGTTTTTTCAGCCTAATTTCAACATTTTTGTCCCTAGAGTTTTCAGAGTTACTGCGTATATACATTTGATAGATACACACATTTTGTCATTTACAGATTTTTGATACCACGCCCCCTTCGCCCGCAATCCGTAAAAAATCGTATGTCTAAAAACGAAATTATTCAACAAATAAATTCTCATAATATTGCCCACACTGCAGTGCACTGCAGCGCAGCCCAAGCGCAGTCGCTGCTTACTGCGCAGTTAGCAGAGCACGGGCTTATACATGCATGTGGATGCATATGTGCATTAAAGAACTGCAGAATGAATAGAATATCAGCTTGGAGGGTTCAGGGTATCCCCTAGTCGAGCAGTCTCGACTAGAGCTTTCTTACTTGTTATACCCTGAACCCATTGAAAATGGGAAATCAGGGTATAATGGTTTTGTGAAAAAGTATGTAACAGGCAGAAGGAGGCGTGGCAGACCCCATAAAGTACATATATTCTTGATCAGGGTGACGAGCTGAGTTGATATAGCCCTGTCCGTCTGTCCGTCCGTCCGTCCGTCCGTCAGTATGAACGCCTAGATCTCAGAAGTTATAAGAGCTAGAGAGCTGAAATTTTGTATGTAGACTCGTGTATACCATACGCAGTACAAGTTTATCAAATTTTTTCAATAACTCATTTGATATCTTTTTTATCGAGGATAATCGATAAATTTGTATTGTTTTTTTCAGCCTAATTTGAATACTTTTAGACATAGAGAGTATATGCATTATATGGATACACACATTTTGCCTTTTACAGATTTTGGATACCACGCCCCCTTCGCCCACAATTCGTAAAAAACGTGTATCAAGTACTACAGACTTGTGCTTTGGAATGTACACACATTTATACATTATATTTACGCTCTGAAAGTTTCATTAGGATCATACGTTTACAAAAGAAATTATTCAACAAATAAAATCTCATAATATTGCCCACACAGCAGCGCAGCCCAAGCGCAGTCACTGCTTACTTTGCAGTTAGCAGAGCGCGGGTTTATGCGTGCGTGTGGATGCATGTGTATATATGTGTGCATAAAAGAAGTGCGGAATGATTAGAATATCAGCTTGGAGGGTTCAGGGTATCTCCTAGTCGAGCAGTCTCGACTAGAGCCTTCTTACTTGTTTTTTTATTGTATTACTAATATTTTTCTTGAATTTCGGGTTTTTATACTCATTCACGAAAGTGAAATGAGTATATTGGTTTTGTGCAATGTCCGTCTTGCTGTCCGACCGTCCGTCTGTCCGTATTTACGCAGTTCATTTCAGCGCTATTGAAGCTAGAGGCTTGGAATTTGGAACACATACTCGTGTATAGTTCCCATTTATAAAGTGTTAAAATTTTCCCGATCCGAAGATATAGTGATTTTACAAATTCTGCTATATTTTGGGTACTATTGATGCTAGAGACGCGGGTTGACCAACCAAGTCCAACGAGCTATGGTGGATATATCTCCGCCCAAAGGGGGCGTGGCAAACCGCAAAAGTTTATATCTCCTAAAGTATAAAAGCTAGAAGCTTCAAATTTAGATAGTTGAGTTACTGGTAACCTCCTCTATCGATTCCCAACGGGGGCGTGGCAAACCGCGAAAGTTTATATCTCCTAAAGTATAAGAGCTAGAAGCTTCAAATTAAGATATTTGAGTTACTGGTAACCTCCTCTATCGATGCCCTAAAAATAATTTTTACGCTTCTTTGGGAGCGTGGCATATCGAAAAATACCATGTAATTTGCAATTGAGGTAATGAGGTGTCTACGCCCACTAGGCGCGTGGCAAATTGAGAAAAACTGCATTTTCTGCAGTACTAGAACTAATAAGGCAGAGGCACAAAGGCAGAGGTTCTCAAGCAGATGAAAGCTGTAAAAGCAAAAAAGGCGCCGGGACACGACCGAATAGATGGTAAAGTTATCAGGGCATTGCCTGATTCAGCTATTGACTACTTCGTAGTACTATGCAACGCCATCCTTCGCATTCAGCACTCTCCGTCATGCTGGAAACGTGCTGAAATAATTATGATCCTGAAACCTGGAAAGCCCGAAAAGGAAATTGCTTCCTACAGACCTATCAGCTTGCTACCGGTACTCTCTAAAGTATTCGAAAGAGGTATTATAAGAAGTATTATAAGAAGTATATCTAAAGTATTCGAAAGAATACTGAACGAGCTGAGTCGAAGAAGAACCATACCGGAGCATCAATTCGGCTTCAGGAGGCAGCACGGTACGCCAGAGCATGTGCATCGTGTGATCAACCACATTCTCGGCGCGTTCGAAAACAAGGAATACTGCTCCGCAGTTTTTCTCGATGTCAAGCAGGCATTTTACCCCCAAGAGGCACATATACATACAACGCAATGGTGGTACCTGTTTTCACCTACGCGATGCCTTTATAGGGGTCTGCTGCAAGAACTCACATAAATAAAGTTCAAACCACACAAAACAAATCACTAAGGACTTGGACCGGAGCCGAATGGTACGTCAGAAATGAAACCCTGCACACCGACCTCGAGATGCCGACAATTGCTGAGCTCATTGGCCGACACAGCACACGATACGCGGACAGAATATCCGCCCACCCAAACCAGCTTGCAGCCAATTTAGCCACCAACACTATCAACAGAAGTCTGAAAAGAGCACATCCCCTAGACCTGAGAAGTGACCTAAATTAAAGTAACTTTTAGCAATAAAGGCATTTAGCCACTTCACTAGTTAAGGTACCTTATAAATGCGATACAGAGTTTACGACAAAAGCTGCAATAAAACTATATTTAAAACAAGTAAGAAAACTCTAGTCGAGAGTGCTCAACTAGATACTACCCTGAACCAAACTAATAAATATTCACATTTAGTGTGGTTAAAATTTCAATTTTTGAAACAATTAAAAAAAAATTAAACATTAATTCCGCCCGATCTGGGGTTCGAACCCGAGACCTCTCGATTGAGTGGCGCGCTGCTATTCACTACGCCACTTCACTTCCTGACGGTTTGATGGCAAAACAGTAATACATTCACTGCTGTAGCGCCATCTAGGAAATCTAAACTAAACTAATTGTTTTTTTGAATGTATGTGTGCACACTTCTAGAAAAACTGTTGTGGCTGCTGCATGTGCGTTTGTTAATTGGCCTAATATTTAATGATTTTTTCAAAATTGATAGACTTAGCGGAATTAAATGAAACTTTCAGCATATAATCTACATATTCCATTGAATATTTGACAAATTTAAAAAAATGAAAAATCATTCACAATTAGCTGTACTGGCATCTGATTTGAACTTGAATGTTTGTATTCGATAAAAACATAACGGGATAATTTATCGAATTCTAAAGCTAAACTTGACATCCGCGCTGTATATACGGTCATTTAAAAAAAAAATTCAAGTCTCTAGCTATCATAGGTTCGGAAATCGACGCGTTCAAACATACGGACAGACGGACAGACAGACAGACGGACAGGGCTAAATCAACTTATCTCGTCGCCCTGATCAAGAATATATATATACTTTGTGGGGTCTGCCACGCCTCCTTCTGCCTGTTACATACATTTTAACAAAACCATTAAACCCTGATTTCCCATTTTCAATGGGTTCAGGGTATAAAAATATTTAGCTACTAAATTGCTGATGGGATGTGAATGAGTATCCCGAAGTCGGTAACGCCCGAGCGCAACGTTCTTACTTGTTTTCTTTTAAATTGTGCCATACCTCTTTTTTCGCCCCCTTATTAAGCATACGTAAATTCCAGGTTTTTATGGAAATGTCTTCATATATAGGGAAAAAAGGCTTTCCCAAAACTTTGACACTTTTCTGTGTTGATAGAGAACTTACACAATATTGCTATTAATATATAGAAAAGGTTATTCGGCTGTGGTTGTTCTTGTTCCAAATGTTACGAAACGTGTACTTGGTGAAAACAAAGGAAACTTTAAGTGCATATTTTTTCAGAAGGAGCAAAAACGATCAAACAAGGTTTTTACTACCATAATCTAGACACATTGTTTAGTAACTTGCCATTTAAAGTTGCATTTTTATACCCTGAACCCATTGAAAATGGGAAATCAGGGTATAATGGTTTTGTTACAATGTATGTAACAGGCAGAAGGAGGCGTGGCAGACCCCACAAAGTATATATATTCTTGATCAGGTCGACGAGCTGAGTTGCTTTAGCCCTGTCCGTCTGTCTGTCCGTCCGTCTGTCCGTCCGTCCGTCCGTATGTATGAACGCGTCGATTTCTGAAGATATAAGAGCTAGAGACTTGACCTTTTTTTTAAAGTCACCGTATATACAGCGCGCATATCAAGTTTATCACTAGAAATCGATAACTCGTCCGATTATTTTTTATCGATAAAAAACTTTATCGAAAGACAGTTATAAAATTATATCTCCCACATCTTTAGAGCTAGAGCCTTCAAATTTTAAATGGAAACTCATATGTACTTTATAGAATCTCGATTTTTGTTATAATTCACCCCCCACCCTTATATCCACCCCCTCACCCTCACCTTTGTAAAAGGTGTATTTCAAATACTAGAGACTTGAGCTTCGGCATATACACGCATAGTAATGATATAATCACAATATAAAAGTTTCATGAAGAACGTACAACCACAAGAAAAGTTATTAAACAATTAATTTCACATGAGAAGCCCACACTGCAGCCCATGTTTGTTTATGCGTGCGTGCCTATATGTGCCTATGTATGTGTGTGTGTGTGTGTTTCTTTTGTAAGCAAAAGCGAATTATTAAAATATCAGTTCTCCGAAGGGTTCAGGGTATTGCCTAGTCGAGCAGTCTCGACTAGAGCTTTCTTACTTGTTTATTATTATTTCTTATTATTTATCCTTATTGAATAACCTTGCAAAAACTTTTAGTACTTTCCTTTTTCTCGGAACATATAAAGGGTATTCAAATGTCAAGTACTTGGATATTACACTGGACAAAAGACTTACTATTCAGGACCCCATAACCAACACAATAAAAAACTCAAACATATAGTCCATACGCTATACGCATTTTTATACTCATTCACAAAGTGAATTAGTATATTGGTTTTGTGCAATGTCCGTCTTGCTGTCCGTCTGTCCGTATGAACGCAGTTCATTTCGGCGCTATTGAAGCTAGAGACTTGAAATTTGGAACACATACTCGTGTATAACTCCGATCTATAAAGTGTTAAAATTTTCCCGATCCGATCGGAAAATGCATTTTTCGATATACCAGAAGTCATGTTAGCTGAAGAGCTAGAAAGCTGAAATTTGGTATGTAGATGCGCGTTGACCACCCAAGTCTAAAAAGCTATGGTGGATATATCTACGCCCATTGGGGGCGTAGCAAATCGGATAAAACGGTATCTCCTAGAGTTTTAAAGCTAGAACTTTGACATTTTGCAAGCCTACTAGGGGCGTGGCAAATCGGACCTGAAGATATGGTGATTTTCCCGATTTTGCTATATCTTAGGCATTATTGATGCTAGAGACCTGAAATTTGGTATATATACGCGGGTTGACCACCCAAGTCCAACGAGCTATGGTAAATATATCTCCGCCCAAAGGAGGCGTGGCAAACCGCAAAAGTTTATATCTCCTAAAGTATAAAAGCTAGAAGCTTCAAATTTGGATAGTTGAGTTACTGGTATCGATGCCCTAAAAATAATTTTTACGCTTCTTTGGGAGCGTGGCATATCGAAAAATACCCTGTAATTTTCACATTTTTGGAGCGTAAGCATCCAAACTTTACAGTTAGACTACTGTTAGCTCGTTTTACGATCTGGCCAAAAATGAGATGTCTACGCCCACTAGGGGCGTGGCAAATCGAGAAAAACTGCATTTTCTGCAGTACTAGAGCTAAACTTAGATACTGAATTGCTGATGGGATGTGAATGAGTATCCCGCAGTCGGTAATGCCCGGCTGCAACGTTCTTACTTGTTAAATAGAAAATCGAGACTAAATATAGAAAACAAAATATTTTTGTTTAGGTCAATATTCCAAGCAGTAACGTTCTACGGTGCACCAGTCTGGTCAGATATAGCCAAATATAATATAAACCAGTAACGAGCCCTGCACAGACAGGAGCGAGTAAGTTCATGTAGCCGTGCGTGCGAGAAGTGCATTAAGAGTGAAACAAAGCTAGGTGTGCTGTGAGCGAGTCACATAGTAGGTAAGGCCTATATATCTTATAAGTTTATATTTGTTTCTTCTTACATAGCCCTCAAATACATATACGCATACACATACATATATAAATATATATGTAAGTCTGCACGCATAGCATCAAGCATTCCAGCCTTTCTTATGCACGCGCTCATTTGTTTGTGTGTATGTATGAACATATGTATGTATAAATGGATACCTTAGCATTTTCTAAGAATCTCAAATTCGATTGATTTGTCTTTGCATTGCTTTTGAATTTTCAGCTGCTATTCTGGCTTTTCTTTGCTATATGGGGTCAAGACAATAATGACATTTCGTTTTAATTAATTGCTGAAATCGAGTCATAAGTATGTTTCCTTCCGTCAAATGAATATCTATTAATTTTGCTTCTTAGTTGGGCGCTACAAATGCCTATTCGCCACGCTTCTTGTGGGCGTAAATTGTGGTGGTTCGAACTCCGCATAAAACTTTTAATTGTTTTTAATATTTTTTCAAATATTTATAATTTATTTTATATTTTTTAATCAGCCTATTCAGCCTATTTGTATATATGTAAGTACTTCTATATACAGTCGAGTCTCGATAATTCGTAATGGCAAGGCAACCGAATTTTTTACGAATTATACGAGCCCAAACCACTATTAATTCGAACAGCATGTTTTTTTCACAGTGCGCAATGTTTAACACACTATATTGTCAATACTACCAAAGATAACACATACCAATGCGTTTCGTCTTAAAGAGAATTTTATTCTCTACACGATGAAAAAAAAATTGTTGCTCTATTTCTAACAGCAACAAAAATATGAGTAATTTACTAAAACGCTTGGCATAACAGAGGAGAAAAAATTGACCACTATTAATTCGAACTCTGGTTAAGCTTACCTTTATCTCAAAATAAAAGCAAAAAAAAAGCAACCAATGAAACAGAATAACTATCTAACTATAGTTTGCGAATAATATCGCAATACAGCGGCAAAAATTTTAAAATTGCTGCAGATGCAAGGATGCAACCACGATGGTACGTGGTAAGCCTATTTGCAACGAAATCCGAGTTTTGCTTAGAGATTATTTTAAATCTTAAAGAGATCACCAAGCAATTAAATTTGTCTAAATCGTTTATGAATGGGGTGATACAAATTTTAAAAAAAATTTGGGAATATTGACGTGAACATTGCGAATAGAGGCCGAACATCAGCAATAACACCCCGCGACAAAAGACAACTAGCCAAAATTGTTAAGGCTGATCGTCGCCAATCTTTAAGAAATTTGGCTTCTAAGTGGGCGCAGGAAATTTCCAAAGCTGTCAAGCAAAAAAGGACGCGACTGCATTTAAAAACAAGTAAGAATGTTGCAGTCGGGCGTTACCGACTGCGGGATACTCATTCACATCCCATCAGCAATTTAGTAGCTAAGTTTAGCTCTAGTACTGCAGAAAATGCAGTTTTTCTCTATTTGCCACGCCCCTAGTGGGCGTAGACACCTCATTTTTGGCCAGTTCTTAGAACGAGCTATCAGTAGTCTAACTGGAAAATTGGATGCTTACGCTCCAAAAATGTGAAAATTACAGGGTATTTTTCGATATGCCACGCCCCCAAAAAGGGGTAAAAATTATTTTTGGGGAATCGATAGAGGAGGTTACCAGTAACACAATCATCCAAAATTGAAGCTTCTAGCTTTTATACTTTAGGAGATATAAACTTTTGCGGTTTGCCACGCCCCCTTTAGGCGGATATATATCCACCATACCTTGTTGGACTTGGGTGGTCAACCCGCGTATATATACCAAATTTCAGGTGTCCAGCATCAATAGTACCCAAAATATAGCAGAATTTGTAAAATCACTATATCTTTAGGTCCGATTTGCAACGCCCCTAGTGGGCGTAGATATATAAATATAAATTTTTTATCTTTATAAAATGATAACATTAGCTCACATGCAAAATTTCAACGTTCTAGCTTTAAAACTCTAGGAGATACAGTTTTATCCGATTTGCCACGCCCCCAATGGGCGGAGATATATCCGCCATAGCTTGTTGAACTTGGATGGTCAACGCGGACCAACATACCAAATTTCAGCTTTCTAGCTCTTCAACTAACATGATTTCTGGAATATCGGAAAATGCATTTTACGATTTGCCACGCCCCCAATGGGCGGAGATATATCCGCCATAGCTTGTTGAACTTGGGTGGTCAACGCGGTCCGCCCTAGTGGGCGGATCGGGAAAATTTTAACACTTTATAAATGGGAGCTATACACGAGTATGTGTTCCAAATTTCAAGTCTCTAGCTTCAATAGCGCCGAAATGAACTGCGTTCATACGGACAGACGGACGGACGGACGGACGGACGGACAGCAAGACGGACATTGCACAAAACCAATATACTCAATTCACTTTCGTTAATGAGTATAAATATTGGATATGGTTTTTATAAAGTATGTTTTGTTATTACCTATGCATCGTACCCAATAACTTATCTTACTCGTGGGCCAAGGAAACACCTTTGCTTACGCTTCCTCAAAAAAGAAACCCTTGCAATGGGCTCAGGAAAGGATGTCTTGGACTCAAAGGCAATGGGATACCATTATATTTAACGATGAAGCAAAATTTGATGTTAGTGTCGGCGGTACGAGAAAACGTTTCATTCGTAAGAGTGCAGAAACATACCCTCAATACTGCCTCAAACAGTAAAGTTTCCTGCGAGCACTATGGTATGGGGATGTATGTGTGCCAAAGGATTAGGAAAGCTTAATTTCATTGAAAGGACGGCTAATGCTGAAAAATACATTCATATTTTAAAATGTAATTTGCGGACATCAATACCAGAACCAAAACTTTTCAGCAGGGCGGAGCATCATGTGCACAGCCAAACGCACCAAAAATGGCTGGAATCAAGTGGAGGTTTTAGATTGGCCATTAATTAGCCTAGACTAATCCCAACTGAGAATATTTGGTGGCATTAGCCACCATCATTAAAGAGCAAGCTTCGAAATGAAGCAAAAATGAACATTTCTGACTTGAAAATCGAATTGCAAGAGATGTGGGAGTCAATTTCTCAAGAGCATTGCACAAATTTTTTAAAATCAATTCTAAAATGAGTTAAATGCGTAATGCAGGCCATGGGCGACGTAACACAATTCGAATATTAATTAAATTATTGTTTTAAGTATGATAGTAAATCCCATTAGGCAGCGTTCGAATTAATAGTGGTCAATTTTTTCTCCTCTGTTATGCCAAGCGTTTTAGTAAATTACTCATATTTTTGTTGCTGTTTGAAATAGAGTAACAATTTTTTTTTTCATCGTGAAGAGAATAAAATTCTCTTTAAGACGAAACGCATTGGTATGTGTTATCTTTGGTAGTATTGACAATATAGTGTGTTAAACATTGCGCACTTTGAAAAAAACATGCTGCTCGAATTAATAGTGGTTTGGGCTCGTAGAGGTTTTCGATTTACCAAGGTTTCCACTTAACGGGGTGTAAGAAATCAAAATACGAATTTCAACATTTTTAGCTTATTAAAAATAAATAAAATACACATTCATTTCAATATTATGTAATTAAAAGCAAAATTAAGCATAAAACCAAATCATATTAACGAAAAATTTATATTTTATATTTTTTATATTTTACGAATCGTCTGAACGCTTCAAATAAAATGAGCAAACTAATGTAAATCCTGTTGAAAATGAAAATGTAATCTGGCATCACCATACGAAGAATGTAATTAACATTATTCTGTTTATATTTTACTCTTTATTAAACCTTTAACCGAACCACAACGTTTTTACTCTCGCTGGCATTGCAACGCAAGCATTAAGCCAAATATCTCCAACATTGGTTATGGGCCCAGAGTAATCGCTATTCGGTTCAATATATAAAAGTGTCTAAGAGCAAAGAGTCGTTTTTATTTTTGCTTAGTGATCAAAAGTTAATCTCGTGAGCGAATTAACGCGGAATTGCAAGCAAAATTAACATGTCGTACCAAATCGAAAAGCTTGATGAAATTAATTACGGCGTGTGGCATATAGCCATGGAAAGTGTATTGGAAATGGCCGACCTATGGGAAGTTGTTTGTGGAAAATATGAGGGTCAAGATGATGCAGCAGCCGCGAAATGGTGCAAGGATGATAAGAATGCAAGAGCATCTATAACTCTAAACGTAAAGCCATCTCAGTTGATACATATTAAAAGGTGCACAACAGCCGAAGAAATCTGGAAAAAACTCAAAGAGTTGCACATGCCAGTGGACCTATTCAAAAGGTGCAAGCATATCAGAAGCTGATTCGATTAAGCATGCAGCAGGGAGATGACATCGTCACTTATATCAATTCATTTGTTGAAATAATTGATAAATTGGCAGAGCTAGATATAACTCTAAACGACGAGTTAAAGGTAATTATGCTATTGAGCAGTTTACCAGATACGTGGGAAAGCTTCATAGTAGCTATAGTTACGCGCAAGTTGCCAAAATTTGATGCTGTAAAAATCAAATTAATAGAAGAAGGCACACGAAAGTCAGAGTAGGCAGAAAGAGAAGTTAAAGCAGAAACGCAAGCTGTGTATACCCACGCACAAAACAATTCGAAAGAACGGAATAAACAGTTTAACGGAAAGTGTTTCAACTGCGACAAATTTGGGCACCGAGCAAGCGAATGCAAATCAAAGAAGAAGAACGAAAAGAGGTACGACAGAAATAGAGTGAGCAGCGAACAAGCAAGCAGTTTAATGCACTGTTTTGCTGGAGAGCAGAAAAAGAGCGTATGGTGCGTAGACAGCGGCGCAACATCTCATATGTGTTACGATCGCAACATGTTTACCAACTACGCTGAAAAAGAAACGCCGACAATGCTAACTGCAAATAAGTATGTTGCTGCAAAATAAATTTAAAAAATGTTTTGCATGTGCCCGAACTCCATATGAATTTTTTCTCAGTGAGCGCAGCATCCAAATTTGAAAACTCCACATCATTTAAAGGCAAAGTGTCGATTATTAAAAACAATAAAGGCGAAGTGTTGTTAAAAGCAAACGAAGAAAATAATCTGTATGTGTTTACTCAAAGTTCACAAAGCAGCTCAGTACATTCAATGAGCACAAATTCGCCCGCAATGCAATGGCATAATAGATTTGGACACCTTAATTTTAAAGATTTAAAACAGCTGAACGATAAACAGCTAGTGCATGGTATGAATGTTGAGAATATGCAAGTGCAGATGAATTGTGATACTTGTAACCAGTCCAAATTGAGTGCTTTGCCATTTAATCAAAAAATGAATCAAAGTACAGAAGATGTGCTTGAATTAGTGCACACAGATATATGTGGACCAATGAATATCAAATCAATCGGTGGCAATCGTTATTTTGTGACATTCATTGACAATTACTCGCGCATGATATTCGTCTATATAATGAAAGCAAAAAACGAAGTTTTTGAAAAATTCAAGACATTTAAAAGCTTTGCAGAATGCCAAACAGGCAAGAAAATAAAGGCTTTACGCAGCGATAATGGCACGGAGTATGTAAATAAACAGTTTACTGATTTTTTAACTGAATGCCGTATACAAAGGCAGTTGACAATACCGTATACACCTCAGCAAAACGGCGTTGCAGAGCGTGCCAACCGGACCATAGTAGAAATGGCAAAAAGTCTACTAATACATGCAAAGCTTGGTGAGTTTTTGTTGGCAGAGGCTATCACAACGGCTGTATATCTGCGCAATATATGTCCCACAAAGGCGTTAAATGGAGGCACACGATTCGAAATGTGGAGAGATCGGAAGCCTTCTGTGAAGCATTTGCGAGTGTTTGGATCTCGCGTGTTTGCTCTGGACAAGGCTAAGACTAGCAAATTCCAGGCAAAAGGAAAGGAGTACATTTTTGTTGGATACTCTCACACCGCGAAGGCATACCGTCTGTACGATCCAGAGAAGAGGAGTGTTATCGAAAGGCGTGACGTTAAATTCATAGAGGGTGAGTTTGACAAATAAACAATCGAAAATGTTGAAGACACGAATAATGATTTCATGACGATCATAATAAGCCTTGATACACCAGAGCTTACAGGTCATGAGCAGAATACACCGGATGAGAGCAGCAAATCAGAAGAACGGCAAGAGAACGAAGAGAATCCAGAAGCTGAAAGCAACAACAATGATGCACCAGTGACGCGACAGCAGCGTGGGCCGGGCAGGCCTACGATAATTCGAAATGGTCAACCAGGACGACCAACGAAGCAGTACCAGACGAGGCTCAACAGTGTGTTTGATCAAGTAGACACAGAGACACCTCAATCCGTCGAAGAGGCGTTGCAGAGTCAATACGCGCAAGAGTGGAGAGAGTCCATGGAAACGGAGTACAGAGCACTCCAAGAAAACTGCACATGGACATTATGCGACCTCCCTCCAGCGCAAAAGGCAATTGGTTCAAAATGGGTTTTTCGAATCAAACGCGATAAAAATGGAAATGTCGAGAAGTTCAAATCTCGCTTAGTTGCACAAGGATGTGGGCAACAATTTGGCGTAAACTATTTGGAAACATTTTTGCCAGTAATAAGATACTTGACAATCAGGATGCTTCTCGCGATAGCTGCAGAAAAACGTTTATATATGCACCAAATAGATATAACAAATGCATATCTAAACAGCGAGCTTCACGAAACTGTGTATGTGAAGCAGCCTGTAAACTTTGTGGACAACAGTCAACCTAAAGCAGTTCTAAAATTGAACAAAGCGCTTTACGGGCTTAAGCAATCAGGGCGTGCTTGGAATAAAACACTTGATGAGGTCTTGCATTCCATTGGATTCAGCAAATGCAAAAACGAGGCCTGTTTGTACACCAAAGTGGAAGAAGAAGCATTCAGCTATATCGACGACTTAATCATCGCGTGTCCAAACAAAAAAGACATAGCAATGATTAAGAAGAAGCTTGCATCGAAGTTCAAGACGCATGATGGAGGCCCCATAAGCTATTTCCTAGGCATGGAAATTGAGAGGGACGCTGAACTAGGTTCAATTTCGCTATGCCAGAAATCACACATTAGAAGATTGCTGGAAACATACGGCATGAGCAAATGCCGGCAAGTCAATACACCATTTGATCCAGGTTTTCAAGTTGAATGTAGCGACGGCGACTGCAAAAAGGTAAATAAAACCCAATATCAGTCACTAATTGGCTCCTTTATGTATTTAGCAGTGCTGAGCCGACCCGATATTTTGCACGCAGTATGCAAACTATCTCAGAGGAATGATGATCCGCATGCAGAGCATGAAGCTGCAGCAAAAAATAATCTCAGGTACCTGGCAGGTACGATGGATTTGTCTATCACATACAGCAAATGTGATCAATCAGCAACAGGATCCGCCGATGCAGATTGGGCAAATGACAGACGAGACAGACGCTCATATAGTGGCTACGCGTTCTTCCTCGCTGGCAGTGTATTTTCTTAGACTTCAGCAAAGCAGAGTGTCGTTGCTTTAAGCAGCACAGAAGCGGAGTATATTGCGTTAACGTTGGCTGCAAAGGAAGCAGTCTATTTGCGAAGACTTTTAAACGAGATTGGCTGGTAAACAGATGAGAAGCCAATGAAGATCCATGGTGACAATATCAGCTCGCAACACATTGCACAGAATCCAGTGCATCACAAACGGACAAAGCACATAGATATTAAGTACCACTTTGTTCGTGAAAAATTACAATCTAAAGAGATAGAGCTTACATATGTGAATTCAAACTGTAATGTAGCTGATATTCTTACCAAATGTTTACATAAGTCTAAGCATAACTATTTCGTTAAGTTACTTGGTTTATCCTAGCAAATGATTTATTAACTAAAAAAGATTATATGTAGCTTAAGAAGAAGTGTTGAAAATGTAATTGAAATTAGAATTAACATAAGCATACATGTAATCTGGCATCACCATACGAAGAATGTAATTAACATTATTCTGTTTATATTTTACTCTTTATTAAACCTTTAACCGAACCACAACGTTTTTACTCTCGCTGGCATTGCAACGCAAGCATTAAGCCAAATATCTCCAACAAATCCAATAGAGAGAACAACGAAATTTCGCGCATGAAACGACATAAAGGCGCCATGCATAATAGTCTGAGAGTTCTATGTACATATGTATGTAACGCTGCAAACATCTTCGTCTCAGCGCGCACTATGTTTGCAGCTGAATGGTAGTTTAACAAAAATTACGAATTACAAGAGGTTACGAAAAGAAATTACGAATTATAAGAGGTTTAGAAACGATTCATAAGAGGCAAGATCATGGCCGAGTAGGCAAAAAAATTACGAATTAACGAGGGGACCAAAATGTATGAGATTTTTACGAATTAACGAAGTTTTTCAAGGGACCAGCAGTTTCTTACATATTATTGAGGTTTTCGATTTAGCGGGGTACGAGTGATCGAGACTCGACTGTATATGAAAGGCTGCCGCATGTACATGTCGTGATTTAGCACTTGAAATGACGATTGCCACGCCCCTTAAGGCCGCCAGTTCTTATAATGAGCTAACTTAACTACAAAATTTGAATTCTTGCGCTCAAAAAATGTGAAAATTACAGGGTCGATTAGCAACGCCCCTAAAGAGGCGTAACAATTATTTTTGGTACATCAATAGAGGAGGATACCAGTAACTCAGCTATCTAAATTTGAAACTTCTAGCTCGTAAGCTGTAGGATATATATGCAGGCCTCTAGCACGAATACGTCTCAAACGCTAAACGAGACACCCGTGTCTTGGTGGTGCTTGGTTTCACACTGTTTCGTTTTTTTTTTCAAATAGTGTAAGCCCGAGCATCATGGAGGAACGAAACAAAACGAACATTGCTCACATACCGAAAAGTTCGGTATGCAGCTGCTCGTACTCTAAAGAAGCAACGAACGAAAGAAACGATAAAGCATCTTTCAAGCATTGTTTTCGTTTAAGCTATCAGCTAGTGATGGGTTAGACTATTTCAAGCTAGATTTAGCATATTACTATCAAATTCGTTATAGCCTATAGCCATAAATCAAACAATCATAAATCTTTTCAATTTCATGTAGTACTTAATATTGCATCATGTTACCAAAAAGAAAAAAAATAAACATATCAGTTAGTTTTTTATAATTTAACTTTCTATTGCGGCATATTATTTACAATTTTTAGCCAATTCTAGCCTGATATTTGCTCAGCAACGGCGGTCAACGCACAATAAGAGTACCGTACGATTTTTTGACGTTACTCGCTTTTCGTTTCGTTTCGTTTGTAAGAAGTGAAGTAAAACCGAATACTTAGCGACTGTGAGTGCCATTCGTTTTCGTTTTGCAGCAATGCTCGGTATACTGAAACACTTGCAAATATCAGTATATTTGGAAGACGACCACAAGCAAGCATACCCATGCAGGCCTCTAATATATAAACTGCTTCAGTTTGCCACGCCCCCTTTGGGCGGAGATATATCCACCATGGCACTTTGGACGTGAGTGGCCAACCCGTGTATACATATACATATACCAAATTTCAGGTTTCTGTCATCAATAGTGAAATTGAAATATCACTATCTTGAGATCCGATTTGCCGCGCCCATATTGGACGTAGACATATAATTTTTTCATCAATCAATTATAGAATCGTAGCATTAGCTCACGTGCAATATTAATAATCAAGTTCTAGATTTACAGCTTTAGGATCTGCATACCAAATTTCAGCTTTCTAGTCCTTCGATTAACATGATTTCTAGTATATCGGCAAATGCATTTTCCGATTTACCATACCCCTTGTTGGCGGATCCAGAATCTTATACCATTATATAAATCTGAGATATAGACAAGTATGTGTTCCAAATTTCAAGTCTCTGGCTTCATTAGCGCCGAAAAAATTGCGTTCATACGGACAGACAGACAGAAGGACTGACGGACGGACAAGACGGAATTCACAAAACCAATATACTCATTTCACTTCCGTGAATGAGTAGACAAATGTGCTCCTAAGGTCGGCGGCTAAAAAAATATTGGTGGGAAATATCTGCCAGTCGGACCGTCTGTTCGTATGTATGAGCGCGTCGATCTCAGAAGACATAAGAGCTAGAGACTTCAAATTTTTTGAAAAATGCTCATATCGACTTAATCTTTAGAACTAGAATCCCCAAATTTTAAATGTAGACTCATATGTGCTTTATAGAACTTCGGCTTTTGTTATAATTCACCCCCCACCCTTATGTGCTACCCCTCACCTATATATTTTTAAAAAGTATTTCAAATACTTGTGCTTTGGAATGTACATAAACGGCGCGTCATCAGGTTAGCGCCCCCCTTTACACTCAACCTCAAAGCTAAATAAAATCTAAACCATCAGAGCTCCATCTTTGAAATGTACAAAAAATATGTAACAAAAATTTGGTCATCAGATTAGCGCCCCCTGCATTAAATTCAATTTATTTAAGCTAATGACCAAAAATAACACCGGTATTTTAAGCTATTGTTATTTTTAAGTAATATTAGTAGTGCGTAGTGCCGCCATTGTTTAAAATTACTTCAAAAATTCGATTAGGAATGGAATTATAAAGTTGTTCAATATAATTCAAGGATATGGTTGACCAAGCGTGTTCAATACCTTCGATTAACTCTGTCCTTGTACTATATTGCCTTCCGGACTCATATACTTTCCTGACCAACCATCCCCAGACGTTTTCGATGATATTAAGGTCGGGTGAGTATGGTGGTCACTCCATGAGATCAACTTTTTGGCCCTGGATCCAGGACTTCATGTTTTGGAAATGTGGAAAAGCAGTTTTTAAAACGATGTTTTAGTCCTGTGCGTTCATACGCGATGTCAAAAATTGAAGCTTGCATGTGCCGTAGTAAGATATTGCTTCCCAGACCATAACCAACCCCCACCCGGCTGTGTAACCGGTCCAAGTGATGTTCATCTTTGCGTAGGTCATGGAAATAATAATTATAGCCATCAGGTCCTTCCAAATTAAATTTTTTTCATATGAAAAAACAACATACTGCCATTGGGTAGACCACGTCATGTGCGCTCTGGCAAAACTAATGCGCATTTCTTTTCTCAATATATTGAGTGGTGTTTTTTTTTTTTTTAATTTCAGTCTCTTTATGTTATTAGCTTTCTTAATTACTCTTTGGACCGTTGATAAGCTCGCCTTAACACCGGTTTTTTCCCTAATCTTAGTGGTTGAGTCATGGGAATTCGAAGCTTCCCGAACTATTGCTCTTCTATCTGCTTGTGAAATCACTTGATTATTGCCGCCTTTATAGTTTTTTCCATAGTTTTCCTTATTTTTAAGAAAACTGCCAATTGTTTTCCTGTGTCTTCCTGTTTTTTAGCAATTTTATGGAAGGATAATCCAGAATCAAAGTATGCCTCAATCTTTGATTTTTCATCAAAAGATAAAACTGTTTTTTAATCTGATGACGCAAAATAAGTGCACGCATTCTTTGCGAAAATAAAGAAGAATAGAAAATAAAATATAACGGTTCTTCTCTCGCGCTTGATTTTATTATGATAGACATCTCATATGTTGACAACAAAATCAAAACAAAAACTACGAAGTTGCGTGCAATAGGAAAAGAGAAAAAAGCAAAAGAAGATGAGTGTGAAGGGGGGCGCTAAGCTGATGACGCGCAGTGTACATGTAAACATTATGAATATGTTCTGAAAGTTTAATTAAGATTGTATGTCTACAAATGAATTTATTCAACAAATAAATTCTCATAAATTCTCTTCCCAAGCGCAGTCGCTGCCTACTGCGCACTTAGCAGAGCGTGGGCTTATGCGTGCGTGTGGATGCATGTGTATGTATGTGTGCATAAAATAATTGCAGAATGATTAGAATATCAGTTTAGAGGGTTCAGGGTATCTCCTAGTCGAGCAGTGTCGACTGCTTGCTTGTTTTAAATTAGGTTATATATATATTGCCATATTGTAAAAACTTTATTATCTAATGTATGTTTTCGTTAAAGGGGTTAGTAAGGAGCGACATAGGGCAGTTGTTGTGGAAGAATTTTTTTTTAAGGTCTGATGTGGGGCGGGACAGTTGATGAGTATGTGTTGGATGGTGAAATCTGTGGTTGTGTTGCAGTTGCAGGGCATGGTAGTGTGTTGCCGGGGTTGAAGTGTACTAGTTTAGAGAATATTGTGTGTCCTAGTCGGAGTTTAAGTATTTTAGTTTGATTCCGACGTGTAATAGCTTTTTTTTTTTTTTTTTTTTTTTTTTTTGTGTTAAAATAGGGTCATTAGGTCGTTGAGTTACTGGTAACCTCCTCTATCGATGCTCCAAAAATAATTTTTACGCTTCTTTGGGGGCGTGGCATATCGAAAAATACCATGTAATTTTCACATCTTTTAAACGTAAGCATACAAACTTTGCAGTTTACTGTTAGCTCGTTCTACGAACTGACCAAAAATGAGGTGAGGGGCGTGGCAAAATCAAGAAAAACTGAATTTTCTACAGTGTTAGAGCTAAACTAAATGTTATCATTTTATAAAGACTGGTGAAAAATGTATATGTCTACGCCCATTAGGAGCGTGGAAAATCGGACCTGAAGATATAGTGATTTTGCGAATCCTGCTATATTTTGGGCACTATTGATGCTAGAGACCTGAAATTTGGTATAAATATGCGGGTTGACCACCCAAGTACAACGAGCTATAGTGGATATATCTCCGTCTAAAGGGGGCGTGCAAACCGCGAAATTTTATATCTCCTAAAGTATAAGAGCTAAAAGCTTCAAATTTGAATAGTTGAGTTACTAGTAAGCTCCGCTATCGACGACCCAAAAATAATTTTTACGCCCGTTTAGGGACGTGGCATATCGAAAAATACCCTGTAATTATACCCTGAACCCATTTTAAGTGGGAAATCAGGGTATAATTTTTTTGTTAAAATGTATGTAACAGGCAGAAGAATGCGTGGCAGACCCCACAAAGTATATATATTCTTGATCAGGGCGACGAAATAAGTCGATTTAGCCCTGTCCGTCTGTCCGTCCGACCGTCTGTATGAGTGCGTTAATCTTACGAGCTACAAGAGCTAGAGAGCTGAAATTCTGTATATTCATGTATACCATACGCAGTACGAGTTTATCATATTTTTTCGATAAATCATCCGATATCCATTTTATCGAGAATAATCGATTAATTTATAAGGTGTTTTCAGCAAACAGACTGGACTGTGGGAGCCTTAAACCTATTTCGGGTTTGTCCATATGACTTGAAATGGTTAATACGGCCAAATGAAACTATAAACAACCATTTTGAGTCATATGGACAATCCTTGCATTCACCTAGAGATCCCACAGTCCAGTCTGTTGACTGTAACAGCACAGTAAGGCAAATTGTCAAGCGCGGTGGCTGCTCTCTTATGGTTTAGGGGCGCATGAACAAAGATTGTGTTTGACTCTTGGTTTTAATTTATGGAATATAGTTTGGGGAGCAATACCTGACATTTTACAAAAGAATTTGGTAGAATTGACTGAACATATGGGTCTTAGTGCTGCCAAATGATGGACAATGACCCGAAGTCAACGACTTATTTGGTCAAAAGGTAGAGTCTATGGAAAGGATTTAAGTCCCTGAAGTGTCCTGAGCAATGTTCAGACATGAATTTCATTAAAAATATATGGAGTCTTGTGAAATCGCAGCCTGCGAATTATTGGTGGCTCCAAGTGGACTGCTAGCGCTGCGCGAGAGGAACAAGGACATTTGGTACGCGATTCCTCCTGAAATGGTGCGATGGTATACAAAAATGATGGCAAATGACATTAATGAACTAAAAAAATAAAAAAAAGTCATGGATTAATTATTAAAATATTGTTAATATATATATTTGTTGCAAAATAGCCTACGTGAAAACTGTAACATTCGACTTTCTTTACATTTTTAATTCTTATAAATCTTCCAGCCAACCGAATCATTTCAAATTTTCAGATAAGATAGCTAAATATCGTACTAACAAAACAAAATTAAGATCATAACAATCCATAGCGTAGAAGCGAAAATACAGACCCTTGAAGTTGCAGCATTGAATTCGTGTTACAGTTTTGCTCGTCACTGTATTTACTAGGGGGTCTGCATTCTCAAAAAGTGAATCAGACGAAAAAAAAAACCGAAGTGTTTCTGTTCTGTTGCGTAAAGTGCGGAGAGTCGTAAAACAAACCACCGAAGTGTCTCCGTTCACTCGCGCAAAAGAGCGGGGAGCAGAGTAAAACAAGTAAGAACGTTGCAGTCGGGCGTTACCGACTGCGAGATACTCATTCACATCCCATCAGCAATTTAGTACATAACTTTAGCTCTAGTACTGCAGAAAATGCAGTTTTTCTCGATTTGCCACGTCCCTATTGGGCGTAGACATCTCATTTTTGGCCAGATCGTAGAACGAGCTAACGGTAGTCTAACTGTAAAGTTTGGATGCTTACGCTCCAAAAATGTGAAAATTACAGGGTATTTTTCGATATGCCACGCCCCCAAAGAGGCGTAAAAATTATTTTTAGGGAATCGATAGAGGAGGTTACCAGTAACACAACTATTTAAATTTGAAGCTTCTAGCTCTTATACTTTAGGAGATATAAGCTTTTGTGGTTTGCCACGCCCCCTTTGGGCGGAGATATATCCACCATAGCTCGTTGGACTTGGGTGGTCAACCTGCGTATATATACCAAATTTCAGGTCTCTAGCATCAATAATGCCTAAAATATAGCAAAATCGGGAAAATCACTATATCTTCAGGTCCGATTTGCCACGCCCCTAGTGGGCGTAGATATATAAATTTTTGACCAGTCTTTATAAAATGATAACATTAGCTCACATGCAAAATTTCAAAGTTCTAGCTTTAAAACTCTAGGAGATACAGTTTTATCCGATTTGCCACGCCCCTAGTGGGCGGATCGGGCAAATTTTAACACTTTATAAATGGGAGCTATACACGAGTATGTGTTTCAAATTTCAAGTCTCTAGCTTCAATAGCGCCGAAAAAAGTTGCGTTCATACGGACAGACGGACGGACGGACGGACGGACAGCAAGACGGACATTGCACAAAACCAATATACTCAATTCACTTTCGTGAATGAGTATAAAAAAAGGAATACGAAGTTTCTCTCGCGCAAAAAAGCGGAGAGATAGACTAAAAAAAGAATCCGAATTGTGTCTGTTCTCTCGCGCGAGAGAGCGGAGAGACATAGTAAAAACAAGTAAGAAAACTCTAGTCGAGAGTGCTCGACTAGATACTACCCTGAACCAAACTAATAAATATTCACATTTAGTGTGGTTAAAATTTCAATTTTTGAAACAATTAAAAAAAATTAAACAATAATTCCGCCCGATCTGGGGTTCGAACCCGAGACCTCTCGATTGAGTGGCGCGCTGCTTCACTTACTGACAGTTTGATGGCAAAACAGTAATACATTCACTGCTGCAGCGCCATCTAGCGAATCTAAACTAAACTAATTGTTTCTTTGAATGGATGTGTGCACACTTATAGAAAAACTGTTGTGGCTGAATAGTAAGCTCATTTAAATAAATATATGTATAAATATTTTGAAGAAAAATTAAAAAAAAAGAAAATAAACATAAATTAACTCCGACCGCTCTGAGGTTTGAACCCGAGACCTCATGATCAAATGACGCGCCGCTAGCATCTGTACTGGCATCTGATTTGAACTTGAATGTTTTTATTCGATAAAAATATAACGGGATAATTTATCGGATTCTAAAGCTAAACTCGACATCCGCGCTGTATATACGGTCATTTAACAAAAAAATTCAAGTCTCTAGCTATCATAGCTTCGGAAATCGACGCGTTCAAACATACGGACAGACGGACAGACAGACAGACGGACAGGGCTAAATCAACTTATCTCGTCACCCTGATCAAGAATATATATACTTTGTGGGGTCTGCCACGCCTCCTTCTGCCTGTTACATACATTTTAACAAAACCATTATACCCTGATTTCCCATTTTCAATGGGTTCAGGGTATAAAAAGAATCCAAAGACGATAGAATACGACTCTCATAAAAATCTTCAGAAGCCACCGGTAAGACGAGTCTCGTCGAAATCTTCAAAAGCCCCTTCAGAGAAGACTGGATCAACAGGAGGAAACGTCTGTTAAGATAAAAATAAGTCGTAGTTTAAGCTCTATTATTTAGATAACACAATAAGAAAACGCAATGTATTTCCATATAACATACAACGTAAAACTTAGAACCTAAATTTAAATGATATTCGATAACCTGCGCGTTATCCGACACTAAGTAATAAGTATGTCATCCTCTAGTTACAGCAACCATTGCAGCGGCCAATATAAATTTAACGTGAGCTTGGGCCCAACGATCTAAAAAAAATGGGACACTTGAAAATGCACCCTTCCAGTGCACAGTGGACGGCGCTATATGGAAATGGTGGCCAAAATTCTTTTTGCGTTGGAATTTTACTATGAAATTTTGAAACTAGGTTTATTTAGTACCTTCAAATTATAAACCAAACAATTGTCATACTGTGACAATGTCGGGACCCTCCCAGGCTGTTAAATGATGAAGAATTTTGAATAAAGACTAAAAGTGGATAGTAAAATAATTTTTTTTTTTTTTTTTTTGTATTATAAGAAACTAAATAAGAAAAACGTAATAAATTTTTTTTTAACTAAATTTTACTGAACAAAAAATGATAATGAAAACATAAAAATGGAATAATATGAAGTAAAACAAGCAAGAAAGCTCTAGTCGAGACTGCTCGAATACGAAATCCCCTAAACCCTTCGAAGAATTGATATATAACAATAAATCTTAGCATCTTTCTGCTTACACCGAAACACACACACAGAAAAAGATAGGGATGCAAGCATAAACACGCATTGCCTTCAGTGTGGGCTTACTATGGAAACTTATTTGATTAATAACTTTTTTTGTTGATCGACTGTGCTCATCGTTCTTATAACTTATAACACTTTCACATCGTTGTTATAACATTAAAGTCCGTGTATGCCAAAGCCCAAGTACCTAGTGTTCGAAATACGTAGTGGGGGTAAATTATAATAAAAACTGAAATTCTATAAAATGAGTCTACATTTAAAATTCACAGGCTCTATCTCTTAAGGTATAGGAGATATACATAGTTAAATAACTAGCTGTCGATAAGGATAAAATGTAAAGTCTCTAGCTCTTATATATTCTGAGATCGACACGTTCATACATCCGACACAGGGCTGAATCAGCTCAGCTCGTCGCCCTGATCAAGAATATATATACTTTGTGGGGTCTGCCACGACTCCTTCTGCCTGTTACATACATTTCAACAAAACCATTATACCCTGATTTCCCATTTGGTCCAGGGTATAAAAACTCCACTTACAATTGTCCAATATGCCAAGTAGTAGGTCATAGTACCACGCAATGCACGAAATTGAAAGCAACGATCACAAGATGCTGCTAAGAAGACACAATTATGTATAAGGTGCTTAAGATATTCCGATTTCCCACGCCTCTAGTGGGCGGATCTGGAAAATTTGAACGCTTTATAAAAGAGGTATACACGAGTATATGTTCCAAATTTCCAGTCTCTAGCTTCAATAGCGCCGAAATAATTGCGTTCATACGGAAAGACGGGCAGATGGACATTGCACCAAACCAATATACTAATTAACTTTCGTGAATGAGTATAATAATTCACTTTCGTGTATGAGAATAATAATTGTTAGTTATATCATGCTAACGAAATTTCCCCAATCAGATGGTAAACTATTTAATCGCTAAATCTAAAAACACTTTTTATACCCTGAACCCATTTTCAATGGGAAATTAGGGTATAACGGTTTTGTTACAAGTATCTAACAGGCAGAAGGAGGCGTGGCAGACCCCACAAAGTATATACATATATTCTTAATCTGGGTGACGAGCTGAGTCGATTTAGCTCAGAAGATATAAGAGTTAGAGACTTGAATTTTGTTTTTCAAATGTCCGTGCATACAGCGCGCATATCAAGTTTATCACTAGGAATCGATAACTCATCCCGTTATTTTTATATCGATTAGAAAGCTTATCGAAAATCAGTTATAAAACTATATCTCCTAGATCTTTAGAGCTAGAATCTCCAAAATAAATATAGACTCATATGTATTTTATAGAATTTCGATTTTTTTTTATAATTTACCACCCACCCCTATATCCACCCCATCACCCTAAGATTATAAAATTAATATTTTATTGGGATGAATGATTGGAATGAATGACACTACTTTTCTTTTTCTTTATCAAACAATTTTATAAGTTTAAATTTGTTTCTTCTTAAATAGCCTTCATATACATATATGTATATACATATGTAAGTATGCACGCATAGCATCGAGCATTCCTGCCTTTCTTATGCACGCTCTCACTTGTATGCGTGTATGTATGACACACAAATGCGTACTCGAGCGTTTTATAAGAATCTGAAATGCGGCTGATTTACTTATGCATTGTTCCTGATTTTTTCAGCCGCTTCTCTGGCTTTTCTTTTCTATAAGGCGTCATAACTTACTGTTGTTGAATGCGTGGCGGTAGCGCTGTAGGCAGAGGGAAAAAACATGCTATATGGCTTGGGTGCGAGTTCAAATCCCGCGGAAAAAAATTTTTTTTTTTTTTTGCTAATTTTAATTGCTAATTTTTGTTATTTTAGCTTCTTTTATTTTTTAAATTTTATAAAAATGTTTCCTTCCATCCAATGTATATTAAGCCTGTTTGTATATATGTACTTATACATAGATAGATGGCTAACGCATATAAATGTTGCAATTTAACACTACAAATGCCGATTGCCACGCCCCCAGTGGCCGCAGACACCTCATTTTTGACCAGTTCATAGAACGAGCTAACGGTAACGTAAATGCACGTCTTCTAAAGAGGCGTAGTACATTTTTTTGAAACATCGACAGAGAATGTTACCAGCAACTCAACTATCCAGATTCTAGATTCTAGCTCTTATAGTTTAGGAGATATCAACTTTTGCGGTTCGCCTCCTTTGGGCGAACATATATCCACCATAGCTCTTTTAATTTGGGTGGTCAACCTGCGTATACATAGTAGTTAAAATATAGAAAAATTTGAAAAATCACTATATCTTCAGGTCCGGTTTGCCACGCCCATAGTGAGCTTTGATATCAGTCATTATAGAATCTAGAATAGAATTCTAACTTCAAAACTTTAGGAGATACAGTTTTATCCGATTTGCCACGCCCCTATAGGACGTATATATATCCGCCATAGCATGTGGTCTTGGGTGGTTGACCCAGATCTATATTACAAATTAAACTCTCTAGCTCATCAACTAATATGATTTAGTTCGGCTTCGGAAAATTTTAACACTTTACAAATCGGAGCTATACTCGAGCATGTGTTCCAAATTTCAAGTCTCTAGCTTCAATAGCGTCGAAAATAAATGCCTTCATACGGACAGACGGACGGACATTCTCATAAGCAATATACTCAATTCACTTTCGTGAATGAGTCAAAAAATAAGCAAATAGAAGTAATAACAGATGGCGCTATTTCAATATGAGGAATAAATTACGTTAATAAAACCTGGCTTACAGGTGTATGTATGTATCTCATAACTTTCAAGACCATTGTAACCATAAACAACATTACTTACACAAACGAAAAAGAGAAACTGCTCAACTATGTAGAACGTAACAAATTTCCAAATTATATAATTACTGGTTACCAACACAAAGTATATATATTCGTGATCAGGGCAACGAACTGAGTCGATTTAGCCATGTCCGTCTGTCCGCATATTTGAAGTCGTCGATTTCAAAAGATACAATAGCTAGAGACTTCAACTTTTTCTTAAAATGTCCGTATATAGCACGCGCATATCGAGTTTATCACATAAAAACGATAACTCGTCCGATTATTTTTTTATCGATAAAAAACCTTATCGAAAGTCAATTATTAAATTATATCTCCTACATCTTTTGAGCTAGAGCACTAACCACACAACACATAGACTAGACACGTAGAGCAATTTTTTTCAATGACGGAATTGTTCTCTGAAGAGACCGGAGAACTTCGTATTTGCTCGGCTCGGTCTTTTGAGGCTCAAGCAGTGAAAATGCTGCCCGACAAAGTCAGTGCGCTGCGAGCGCTCTATCAAAATGGTCCCGTTTTTATACCCTGAACCCATTGAAAATGGGAAATCAGGGTATAATGGTTTTGTTAAAATGTATGTAACAGGCAGAAGGAGGCGTGGCAGACCCCACAAAGTATATATATTCTTGATCAGGGTGACGAGATAAGTTGATTTAGCCCTGTCCGTCTGTCTGTCTGTCCGTCTGTCCGTCTGTCCGTATGTTTGAACGCGTCGATTTCCGAAGCTATGATAGCTAGAGACTTGAATTTTTTTTTTAAATGACCGTATATACAGCGCGGATGTCGAGTTTAGCGTTAGAATTCGATAAATTATCCCGTTATATTTTTATCGAATAAAAACATTCAAGTTCAAATCAGATGCCAGTACAGATGCTAGCGGCGCGTCATTTGATCATGAGGTCTCGGGTTCAAACCTCAGAGCGGTCGGAGTTAATTTATGTTTATTTTCTTTTTTTTTAAATTTTTTTTTCAAAATATTTATACATATATTTATTAAAATGAGCTTACTATTCAGCCACAACAGTTTTTCTATAAGTGTGCACACATCCATTCAAAGAAACAATTAGTTTAGTTTAGATTCGCTAGATGGCGCTGCAGCAGTGAATGTATTACTGTTTTGCCATCAAACTGTCAGTAAGTGAAGTGGCGTAGTGAATAGCATCGCGCCACTCAATCGAGAGGTCTCGGGTTCGAACCCCAGATCGGGCGGAATTATTGTTTAATTTTTTTTAATTGTTTCAAAAATTGAAATTTTAACCACACTAAATGTGAATATTTATTAGTTTGGTTCAGGGTAGTATCTAGTCGAGCACTCTCGACTAGAGTTTTCTTACTTGTTATACATATGAAGCACAGCTGTGCTTATTAGATTTACTCTCTCTCATTCTACTTCTCTTTTCTCTCTCTCTCTATGGTCACTCAAATCATCCAACCCAGCAGCGCATAGAAATTGAAATTTGCTCGCGACGATCCCAGCACTTTCTTTTTGAGTGAATGGTATACCGAAATATTAAAAGCCTTTGCCACGTTAATACAAAATATTAGCGTGTTCACGATTAGTTCTAGGAAGGGTATGAAAGCGTGAGGCGCATAAAGAATATGTTTCCGCGACGAGCATGCACACACACACTTGCAGTCCCTTACTACGTGTGTGTGCATTTGTATGTCAGTGTGCGAAGCTCTTGCTGCCTGTATCAATTTTAAATCCCAGCAGTTGCATTTGGTCGGTCTTACGGACTGTCATAACCACTTCACACAGATGTACTATGTATGAATATATAAGTACATTTATATATTATTATTGCTAAACATGTTTATAAATGTGTTTATATACGTAAATAATTATATATAATTCAAATTATTTTATACACATTTTCAACCGAAAAAATTATCGTAAAGCATTACTCATTATTATACACAAGCTTTACTCATTATTGTCAAAAATGTCTAATTAAGTCATAAAGCCCACTTGATAGTCACCCTACGATTCAAACCATACAAAATTTACAAACTGCTAAATCCAGAGACAATTAGCTTGCCATACCATACACATGCATATGCAGCCCTTGTCAGGAACAAACCAATGTTCAAATATCATGAACATAACCACTTACAGTATTTCACAGGCAGCAAGAATTTTTTCCCACACTCACAGAATATGTCTCATACATGGGACGGTAACGGACTATTGTCGAAAATATTGAGAAAGAATTGAGTTTCGCAACGCACGCACACAAAAGCACATACACGTAGCAAGGAACTGTAAATGTGTGTGTGCATGCTCGTCGCAAAAATGTATTCTTTCTGTGGACAACAGCCTGTGCAAATTGTATCGCCCAAAATTTACCGTTGGTCTGCCTTGTAAAGTGAGCACATGCATACATATAATTGCATATGTGTATGCTTGTACGGGATGGCAAGCTAATTGTCTCTGGATTTAGTAGTTTGTAAATTTGGAATGTTTTGAATCGTAGGGTGACTATTAAATTTTCAATTTTTATGCGCTGCTGCTATCCGAGAGATAGAGCATAAAGAGAGGGAGAGAGTGAGGGAAAAAGAGCGCAAAGCCGCACTTCATATGGGCATCTGTTCATTTCGTGCCAGCGCGTGTAGCGCACTGATTTTGTCGTGCCTTATTTTCACTGCTTGAGCCTCAAAAGACCGAGCCGAGCAAATACGAAGTTGTCTGGTCGCTTCAGAAAATATTTTCGTCGTTGAAAAACATTGTACTACATGTCTAGTCTATGTGCTATCTGGTTAGTGGTATGGTATACACGAGTCTACATACAAAATTTCAGCTCTCTAGCTCTTATAACTTCTGAAATTGACGCCCTCATGCAGACGGACAGAGGGCCTGGGCTATATCGACTCAGCTTATCGCCATGAAAAGTTTTTTTACATACTCTCGTCATATTTTTCTGGCCACAGTCACCAAACACTTTAAGAGTTATTAAACACTATAAAGGAGTTCGAGTTCCGATATCTTATTTGTGGAGACGATGACAGAAAGGTATAGAAATTAAAAAACAATCAGAAAATTATAAAAATTGCTATTTTTATAATTAAATTTCTAAAATTTCAAAGAAATTATTTAAAATTGCTAGATTTGTGGCTAATAGCATTAAAAAAACAAGTAAGAAAGCTCTAGTCGAGACTGCTCGACTAGGAAATCCCCTGAACCCTTCGGAGAACTGATATTTCAATAATTCTCCGCGTCTTTCTGCTTACAAAAAACACACGCACACACATGCATAGACACACATAGGCGCGCACGCATAAACGCGCATGGGCTGCAGTGTGGGCTTACCATGGGAATTTAATTGTTTAATAACTTTTTTTGTGGATGTACGTTCTTCATTCTTCTACTATGCGTGTATATGCCGAAGCTCAAGTCTCTAGTATTTGAAATACGCCTTTTACAAAGGTGATGGTGAGGGGCTGGATATAGGGATGGGGGGTGAATTATAACAAAAACCGAAATTCTATAAAATATATATTAGTCTACCTTTAAAGTTTGGAGACTCTAGCTTTAAAGATGTAGGAGATATAATTTTATAACTGGCTTTCGATAGGGTTTTTTATCGATAAAAAATAACGGGACAAGTTATTGAAATTTTGTGATAAACTCGATATGCGCGCTGTATATACGGTCATTTAAAAAAAAAAAAAGTTCAAGTCTCTAGCTCTTATATCTTCGGAAATCGACGCGTTCATACATACGGACAGACGGACGGACGGACAGACGGAAGGACAGACAGACGGACAGGGCTAAATCAACTCAGTTCGTCGCCCTGATCAAGAATATATGTACTTTGTGGAGTCTGCCACGCCTCATTTTGCCTGTTACATACATTTTAACAAAACCATTATACCCTGATTTCCCATTTTCAATGGGTTCAGGGTATAAAAAGTTGCTAAATGTTTTTAAAAGT
Source organism: Drosophila aldrichi (assembly GCA_035045965.1). Lineage (NCBI taxonomy): Eukaryota > Metazoa > Arthropoda > Insecta > Diptera > Drosophilidae > Drosophila > Drosophila aldrichi. Next base: position 581,043 of record JAWNOM010000516.1, read on the forward strand.
TGCCAGATCTAGCAACTAAATTGCTAAACTGGCAGCCCTGGCGGACAGACGGCCATTGCTATATCGACTCATCGCCCTGATTAAGAATATATGTTTATACTTTGTAGGGTCTGCCACGCTTCCTTCTCCCCGGTACATACTTTTAACAAAACCATTATACCCTGATTTTCCATTTTCAATGGGTTCAGGGTATAAGACACATACATATGTACATACATATGTAACATCGAAGAGGTTTTGAACCTCCTTTACTCTAACATGACTTTTTTGTTTGATCAGCTAGTAGCTGAAATACAAATTAATAACAGAGCCTCATCTGACAAAAATAGAGTAACGGGTAGAAAATCCAGAAATTAATCAATTCTTAGAATAGTCTATATGACGCGCTTTTGTTGAATGTGTGCACATACATACATATATAGGAAAACCGCGCCAAAAGATAAACAAAAATAAAAATCAAATTATACACACATACATATGTATGTACATGTAATATGAAGATGTCTGTTTATTATTGCGTACTAGACTTAAATATTGTACACTGTGCTCTGGTTGACAGCATTTGGGCTGTGAAGGAGTATTCTGCCCGGTATCGCCCGACTGCGGCGTTCTTACTTGTATGTATGTACATATTTTTGTGTTCTTAGTATTCTATAAGACTAAGTAATTCAACTTCGTTTTTGTGAATCAAGACTGACAGACTCTGGCGAACACATTGACATGCAGTAGAATCCGGTTATAGCGACACTCAAGGGACCGTCGTTTTTGCGTCGTTATAGCCGGATGTCGCTATAACCGTATAAGTTTGCTCAGAAATGTTTGTCTGGGGACCAGATTTTTCGTCGACATAACCGGTTGGACGCTTTAAGCGGAGTCGTTATAACCGGATTCTACTGTGGTTAAATACTTAGTTTAAATCAATAACATACACACATACATACATATTTACATTCACATATACATATGTATGTATAAACTTAATCGAGTTTGACACGCCTCCTTTTGCTATTTACATATGTACATACATACATACATATGTATATACATTTCCACAAACACTACTTTGAATTTATATTTGAAATGGGTTCAAGGAATAAAATATACAATTCATTTCCGTATTGTCAACCATAGCCAAATAACATACACATATATACATATGTATGTATGTACATAAGAATGATTGATATTGCTTAGTTGAAAACAAATTTAAGCTTTAAGTTTCTTTAATACTCACACTTATGAGATTAAACAAACATTAAGCATACAAACTTCAAAATTATACAGACAACTATAATTTTATTTTACAGTTCATTCAAAATAGAATTTGATTAGCAAAGTGAAAATGTTTTAAAATCAATTACAAAATATAAATCAAATAAAAACGTTGCAAAAACAAATTTACATACATATATGTACATATAAGAATTACAAATCAATGATGAATTTCGATTTTTTAAATCGGACTAATCGAGCCCCTATTGGTTATATCGTACCAATTATAATCAAGATAGCGTCACATTTAAGAACCGCGCACTGGCACTACGACTAACCACTAACCACTCTCTGATTAGTGGCATACCATAGAACCAATAGACCGGACATGTGGTGTAAAGGTTTTCGGACACTTTTGCACTTTTTTAGGGTCGGGCTACAAAAATTTACGAAAGCACAATCATTTCATCAAAATAATATTTCAAAAAAAAAAGTGGGATCTGATTAATCCCAATAGGCTTAAAGTGGGATACGATTTATGAAGCCTTCATCGTGTTCTTACATATGCAAGTCAATTTTATCTCTTTATACCCTGAACTCATTTCCATTGGGATATCAGGGTATAATGGTTATGTGAAAAGTATGTAACAGGCAAAATGAGAGGTGGCAGACCCCACAGAGTGTACATATTCCTGATCAAGATGACGAGCTGAGTAGATTTAGCCCTGTCCGTCTGTCCGTCCGTCCGTCGGATCTCAGAACATATAAGAGCTAGAAACTTGAAAATTTTTATTTCTGTTTTCGTTTCGCTCAAGTGAGTTACTGATCGTTTGCTTGAGTTAAATGAAGCACACGGTCATTTGTGTATGTATGGGTAATCACACGCGATTGTTGAGTTCTTTTATGTATGTATGTATGCATGTTTTACATGCACACGAAGACAAAAATCATTTCTGTTGATTTTTTTAGTCAAACAGTCTATATACTTTATAGAATTTCGATTTTTGTTATAATTCACCCCCATCCAATATTGGTAAAAAGCGTATTTCAAATACATATTAGAGATTTGTGCATGATGTGAAGTTCATGATCTGAGTTTCGTGAAGATAGTCCATTCGCAAGAAAATTATTACAAAATTAAGTTCTCGTGGAGAACGCACATGTTAACACATGTGTGTGTGTGTTTTTTTTTTTTTTTTTTTTTTTTTTTTTTTTTTGTATACTCGTTCATTAACAAGCTTACGTATATATATATTACAGTATGTGTTTAGGTGACTAAGGGTAGCGCACGATGTTTGCGGGACGGCCGTAAAGCATTGCTTCGCAAGCAATTTGCGCTCCCTAAGCTTGGGACAGCTCGTCTTCCCTCGATTCTGCAGAGCTCCATTATAATTGTGGCCGCGAAGGTGCTTATAAGTTTCCAAACCGCCTCCAATTCCAGCATTACGTTGACCATGTTGTCCGCTCTAATGGAGCGGCCCACTGCTTTTTCCAGACAACTCCTCTCCGCTAGGAAGCGTCCATATTCGAATAAAACGTGGTTGGCGTCCTCAACCAGACTTCGTCCGCACCAAGATCATTCGTTGGTTTCATCAAACGCTTCAAGTAGCTCCAAAAGCATCCGCATCCGAAAGAATCTGTAAAAGATAAAAATTAACCTCGCCGTGTTTGCGATTTACCCAAGGTTCAAGCTCTGGGATGAGCGTGTGTGTCCACCGCCCTTTAATTGAGCTGTTCCACCTTCTCTGCCATCGTGCAATGCTGTTCGCTCTGTTATTCCGCTCCACGGCTTCAACGACTAAGTCCTGTTCTGAACGCGTACCAGACTATGATTGCGCTCAGTCTGTAGGTGGCGCAAATGCCCCGGGTGTAGCTCGGCGTTGCCATCGCTCTTACCCATATTAGCTCAGCAGACGACGGACCTAATGACATTCATTAGAAGGAGACGTCGTTGCTGTTTTGGTCCCCGCATAAGGATAATTCTTGAGAGAACTCTACAAGAATCAGCTGCATTTTTTTTGCACATGTTCTAAGTGCTCGCTGAAAGTCAATCTGGTGTCTATCATGACACCAAGATATTTTATCGCCCTCTTTGACGCGATGGTGACGCTGCCGATCTTTATATTGCCAGTTTCCACTCTTTTGCGACTGCTGACTAGAACGACTTTGGCTTTGTGTGCCGCTAGCTCGAGCCCAACTCCTGTCAACCAGCATCGTATGCGATTGACACTTGCACTATGGAGACGAAAACGATGGTGTGCGCACCTGCTGAAAGTTCCATGCGCAGTACGCCGTCGTACATGATATTCCATAGGACAGGCCCCAGCACTGAACTTTGGGGGATGCCAGTTGACACTGCATGACTTTGGGGACCCTCCCTTGTGTTATATACCAGTGTTCTTTATTTTCTCTTTTAGATATTTAGGGATATTATATTGTGATAGCGCATCCAGTATCATATCCCAACTAGCTGTGTTGAAGGCGTTCTTTGCTTCCAGGCTCGCGATGATGCAGTATTGCTTCGTCCCGTGCCTCCATCTGGTGCCTTGGATGGCGGAAGTTGCTGGGCCAACAACTTTTTCTAGCGCATCTGTTGTTGACCGGGCCTTCCGGTAACCAAATTAGTTAGGCGACAGGCCTCCGGCGCTAGCAATAGAAATCTCCAGTCTAAAGCAAATCAGTTTCTCAAGCACCTTTCCCATGGTGTCTAAGAGACAGATTAGTCTATACGAAAATGGCTCCTCTGGTGGTTTGCCAGCCTTGGGTAGTAATACCAAGTTCTGGGTTTCCAATTTGCTGGCAACGTCTTTTGAATTAAACATTAATTATTATTAAATTAAACATTAATTTGGGACTCCGTCCGGCCCTGGAGCTGTGTTAGTGTTTGAGTGCTCATTGAGCCCTGATCAGCAGACTCGGACTCAGGGGGATGAATGGAGCTTAATCGATTTAAGCTCCAGGCGATCCGTAGGCTGCACCTGTTTACCTGCCTAGAGTTTTTTAAATACTATCTTGTATGCTCTGCCCCAAGGGTCATATTCGGCTGAATCACACAATTCTAAGAAGCATTATCTTGTCACTTGTCCGAATGGCCTTCTTTAACTGTTTTCTAGCTGCCTGGTAAGGTAATTGTTTCTCCAAAAACGTAGACCTACCGCGCGCCCGTTGATAGCTTCTTCTCACCTGGATGCATTTGCGTCGAATGTCATTTGTGCATTCCACCAATACGTAGGCTCTTGTTGTCGTGTGAAGTGCTTGGGACGTAACATGCTGCTATTGCAGGCATTCTGTATTTTTGATACTATTTGGCATGCTCTGGCCTTAGCATTACCAATTGTGCCCAGAGACTGAATGGCCTCTGCAAAGGCCGAGGGATCAAAAGTATCCAGTCGATACGATTCCCTCCACAAGGTTGACGTCCTGGCAGGTGACTCACCTATTGTGAACAGAAGTGCCGTATTATCGCTGCCGCAGTGGCTCCATGCTGCTTCCCGAAAGAGGGATGAAGTGACAAAAATAATATCAATAACAGGTCCGTATCCAGCCGGAGTGAAATGCCTCTGGCATTTGTTTTGTGGCTACCCCATTCTAACACCCATGAGTCAAAATCTCCTCCTATAATGGCCTTCCGACCCCTAGTATCCTCGGCAAGCTTGTCAAGCACCGTTGTGAATTCACTCAGCTGCATGCTGGGGGCCAGCTTGTATAACCGAACTGTATAACCGTATCGGCAACGTACGAACCCATTAAATGACTTAACATTCGAAAATACATTCGCTGAGTTGCCACATATCCACAACACAGCTTTGCCATTAGCGTCTGTTGACCATGTCCTAGGACAGCTGGTCCTACAGTGATGAGGCTCACTGAGAAAAGCTACGTCTCTACATTTTACGCTTATGGCCGGCTCTAATAGATCTTGCTGTTAGAGCGTTAAATAAAAACAACTCCACATTTGCTGAACTCAAGATCGAAACTGAACTGAACTGTTTATTGCTTAAAATCCTAGCTCTTATATACCTAACAGAGACTCTTAAAACTACTTCCAGTCACTGGAAGGGTGCATTTTTCCATACAAACAAGTGCACGGATGTACACCCAAGTGTCCCTTTCTTAGATCGCTGAGCTCACGTTACATTTGTATTAGTCGCTGCGTTGGTCGCTGCAACTAAGATGACATATTTATTACTTTGTGTCGGATAATGTGCAGGTTATCGCCTTGCTTACAGCTTCGTGCAGCGCCTCAGCGCAGTCCTCCGCCTTCCTAGTCAGTTGCAACAAAAGGTCCTGTGGGAACCGGCACCGAGATGCTAAGCAGCAAGCAACGCCTACAAAGCAGAGTCCGTTAACTCTCTCTCTCTCTCTCTCTCTCTCTCTCTATAATCTCATATTACTTCATTCTCTATTCAAGTTTAGTTAACACGCTAAGCGGCCGCATTGCAGCGGAAAAATATATGTATTTATTTATTTATTTATTTCCTTAAGGGTTATTGACAAACATAGAGTCAACTAAAAATAAAAAAGCCTAACAAAGTACAGAGAATATCACTAGTAGCACCGACCCGATGGGGGTGTTTTATTTGCCAGTCCGGCCAGCTATGCCCACATTTCACAGCCAAATATGGTCAGTGCTACTAGTGAAGCTATGAAAAAAAGGTGTTAGTAAGAAAACTTAAACAACATATGAAAGGCATATATATTAACTATATGAAATTAAAAATAAAATAAAAAAAATAAAATAAAAAAAAAAAAACAAAAAAAAAACAAACAAATAAATAATAATAATAATATAAATAAAAAATAAAAAAAGAAAAAAAAAATTACAAAAAAAAAGAGAAAAGAAAAAAAAATTAAGAAAGATTTAGTACAGAAAAAGGAAAATGAAGATATTAAAAGAAGTTGCGAAAGAGAAAATACAGATAATGAGAAATCAAAAAAAGAAAAGTGTAAAGGAATAGTCGAAAAAGAGTATAGAATAGAATTGAGAATTCACAACACAACATTGGCAACGAAAAATGTGTACGTGATAATTACGCATTGTGCGTGAATTCCCTAAGATAAGCTGATAGAGTAGATTTAAGTTTAGGAAGAGAGAGTTCTAAGGGAAAAACGTGATAGTATTTGTTAAAATTCGCACAAAGGACATAAAACGCGCTGTGCAAAGAATAATCCCTAGTGCAGACTGGTAAGTGGAGAGGCCGATAGTGTCTAGTTGTTCGGGACGGAACCGAAAAACTTAGACGACCCAACAGGGAGGCTGAATCAATGTCACCACTAATCAATTTATGCAAAAAAACAATTCCTAGAATTATCCTGCGATTGGTTAGTGATGGAAGGTCAATAAGCTGGAGCCTACTATGATAAGACGGTAATCGTACATTACTGTCCCATCTAAGGTTTCTTAAGGCAAAGAGAAGAAACTGTTTTTGGACCGATTCAATACGATCCTGATACAGTTTATGCTGAGGAGACCAAACAACAGAGCAGTACTCTAAGATAGGACGCACAAGCGAAGTAAATAATCGCTTGGTGGTAAAAGGGTCTTTAAATTCCTTAGACCACCGTTTAATAAAGCCAAGCACACTTTTGGCTTCATTAACGATGGTAGAAATATGGAGATTGAAGTTAAGTTTACAGTCAAAGAGCACACCAAGATCTTTGACTGTATAGATGCGTCTTAGGGAAATGTTGCTAATTTTATAATCAGCAATTAGGGGAACGGTACGACTGAAGGTCATTGTCATACACTTTGAACAATTTAAGTCCAGCTGTTTTGCCACACACCAAAGTTGAAATGCATTTAGGTCATCTTGAAGGTGATGATGACCATTTGCATTGGAGTAGGGAAGGCAAAGTTTAACATCATCAGCATACATAAATATGGTGGAATGTGAGATACAGCTAGGAAGGTCATTTATGAAAAGGGAAAAGAGCAATGGACCCAAATGGCTACCCTGAGGTACACCAGACGATACAAAGATCTCTTTAGACATAGCTGTTCTCAGCAAGACTCTTTGGGTTCTACCCATTAAATAGGAAGAAATCCAAGACACAAGTCTAGGTGAAAATCCTAAGCGTTCAAGCTTAAGAATAAGTATGTGATGATGTACAGAGTCAAATGCTTTACTGAAGTCAGTATAAATAACATCAGTTTGCATTTTTTTAGCAAAGCTGTCATTAATGAGCGAAGTAAACTCGAGTAAATTAGAGGATGTTGATCGATTTTGAACAAAACCATGTTGAGATGGTTGAATAATCGATTTGCAAAAATGCTGCAAGGCCGACCTTATTATTTTCTCAAATAACTTCGGAATAGCAGATAATTTCGCAATGCCTCTATAATTGGAAATATCAGATCTTCCACCTTTTTTATATAATGGAATGATAAAAGAATCTTTCCAAATTGACGGGAACACAGAAGTATCCAAGGACAAGTTAAACAATTTTAGTAGATGTGACTGAAGAGAAACACTGCACTCTTTAATCACACAACTAGGAATATTATCTGCACCAGGAGAGAAAGATGATTTCAATGTCCTAATGGCTGCAGCCAGAGAGGCTGCAGTAACTTTAGGAGCATTTATAGACCCAAATTCAGGAAGTGAATATGGATATGAGTTGCTATAGAGATCAGCAGAAGAATAAGTGGATTGAAAAAAATTAGCAAATAGATCAGAGGAATCTTGGTCATTGCAAGTTTTGTCACCACCAAGGACAAATGAGGACGGCAAACCAGAAGATTTACGCTTCGAATTAACAAATGAGTAAAATTGTTTAGGATCTCGAGCAAACTGACGTTTGCAACGTATAAGATAATTCTCATAACAACTAGAATTTAAAAGATTGAAATTTGACTTGGCAATGGAATATTTGGACCAGTCAACACTTGAACCAGATTTTTTATAATTTTTGAAGCGTTTGGTTTTAATGTTTCTTAAGTTCGAAAGTGTTTTGGTAAACCAAGGTGGCTTATTTGAAACCGGCGAAATACGGCAGAGAGGGACACAAACATCCAGAATAGAGTTTAAGGCAGAATAAAAGAACGATGCTGCCAAATTAATATCAACCGCCTCATATAAAATAGACCAGTCTGTTGAATTAATTAATTCATTAAGAAGAACAAAATTGCATTTACGATAACAGCGACTAAGCTTAGAAGGAATTGGAGTATTAGTGGGAGGATTATCAACACTGAATAAAACCTCTAAAGTGGGATGATGTGTATCCTCTGGTAAGCAGAAAGGAGTTGATCTCGCGACATTAATGAGCGAATCATGATTAACAAACACAAGATCTAGAGTTCGATTTAGATGGTTTGAAATAGAGTTAATCTGAAACATAGACAAGTTAAACAATTCATCAAAGAGATAGTGATCGATAGTCGGAATAAAGTAATTTGTATTAAAAATTGATAACCAAGAAGTGTTGGGAATATTAAAATCACCCAAAACCAGAAACAAGTGTTTATCGTTTACATGCTCATAAATTTCTTTAATACAAGTTATATGTTGAACATAAACTTGTATATCAGACGATGGAGGGATGTAAGAGCAAGTGATAAATAAGGAGCACGATGGGAGAGTTAATTCAACACCTATAATCTCTGCATCATGAAGGGACGAAAAGCTAAACCCTTCGGAGAGAATACAGGACTTAGCAGCAATTAACACCCCACCCCCTCTACGCATAGCACGGTCAAGTCTATAAATAGTGAAATTACTTGAAAGGATCTCGCTATTATGAACATTTTTACACAACCATGTTTCAGTGAAAGCAATAATATCATATTGAACACTAAAACTATGTAAGAATAAATTTTTAAGTTTAGTATTTAGGCCGCGTACATTTTGATAAACCAGGGACATATGAGAAGAGGAATGTAAACCATTTAGTTTTTTGGTGTAATGTTTGGTGTTGATTGCACCGAAGGACGATTCAAGGAAACAGGAGTTGATTTGTTGCGATTCTTAGGTTTGAATTCATGCACGACTACGTGAGGTGGCCAGAATTTAGGGTCACATATGGTTGTAAAATATTCCATCGGCACATTAATCTTAAATGAAGCAATTTCTCGCGGAGTTGCGAAACTAAACTTCGATATAAAAACATTGGCTGATATCTTGCTAGAAATAAAAGCAGATACTGCCTCACATGTAGTATCAGATGAAAGCCTAGATAAAAATACTTGCTTTCGAGGAGAGACAACGGATAAGGTGATGCCCGGAGTGGCCGATTTATTATCACTCTTTGTTTGAGCAACAATAGATGTAGTATCCAAATTTGGAACAGGGGCTTGGGTTTGAATAGAAACATCAACATGAGAAACAGATATGGGACCAGGTGAAGGAGGATCAAGTGAATTAGGAGCCGATGACAAAACAGAGGCGCAAGGTGAGGGAGGAGCAAGCGAATTAGGTGACGGTACTAATATAGAAGGAGTTACCGACAACAAAGGAGTATCCAATTGAGAGAGAGGATTTTCAAGGCCGTACTGATTTAATATTTCTTCAGCAGCAGCCATGTCACTGGTCAACTGCATAGAAATCTTCTTCAGTTTCAAAAATTGTGCCCTCACAGCACTATACATTTTAGAAAAGTTGATCTGTTTTTCCAAGCAAGTCGGACAAGACCAGCGTACGCCTCCACTACCAGCTTTAGTAGTGGACATAATCTTGTCATACTCACGCCCAGTAAGACCTGCACACTTAGTATGCATCATATTATCACACAACCAGCAATTATTAAATTGCGGTTGAGCAGAATCAACTGCCTGCTTGTAACTGCAAGCTTTTTTGCAGCAACTCATATTGGCAATTGGGATCAAACACAAATTACTGAATGTAAACACAAATGAAAAAAACAAAGAGAGGTATAAATGTGTCGAGAGCGAGTCCAACAACAAAACAGTCGTTACAGAACGCAACGAAAATATATGTTGAGAGAGCGAGTCAACAACAAAAACAGCCGTTAAAGAGCAGATCGAAAGTACACAGCGAGAGAGTATACTTGCACAACACGAAAATCAAAAATTCGAGAGAGGCAAATACAACAACAGTAGATAGTGAGAGCAAATTATGCACACACAACACTAACAAACTTAGGAAGAGTGAGCTGGGGAGAGCGCCAACAAATAGAAACACTAAAGCAAAAATGCAGATAATGAAACTAATGAACCGACGCTGCACACAAACTTCACAAAATAAAAAGGCAAATTATTAAAAACACAGCAAACCACGGATCAAACCTTGCACAGGAATTATAGATATTTGCAATATTCAACCGAAACGCAATTATGTGAAATTTAACATTACCATATAACTAAGAAAACAATAATAATTGCAGAGCACAAAATTAAACACGTCTGTTAACTCTCACTGAAAATAAAGTGTTTTATAGAAAGTACCGGGTTATTACATTGGCGACAAGGTAAAAAAATATACAAATATAACAAACTAGATAATTATAGTTAAATAAAAAAAAAACTAGAAACAGAACGGTGAAAAAAAAGGAAAATAAATGCAGCGTGGCTGTGCAATTCCAATGCGATTCTAATGCCTGGCTAGGAATCTTTAGTTTTCGTTGTATTTTTCTTTTCGCGTGGCGTTCGTCGAAATTGTTACATTTAGGTGGTACCCAGTTGCAAACGGTTGCATACTCATTGCCGGGTGCCATAGTAGAATTTAATGAAACCGATCAAGATGATGTCTTTTCTGTACTAGTCGATAAGTTGACAGCTTACTTCTCCCCCAAGCAGAACTCGACTTTTGTAACATACCTTTTTAAAAAAAATCTCCCCTAAAGAAGGTGAAACATTAGAGTACTTCATTTTGCGGTTGCGTCAACAAATACGAAGGCCAAAATAGAAGATATTTTTTTTAAAGAAAAAATCATTGACACGTGGGCTACTAAGAAATAAAAACTAAATTATTAGAAAAAAAACATACTTTAAGCGAAATCATCGAAGCCTGCCAAGTGGACGAGGAAATATATAAGCAGTCGCAGCTTATGCAATCGAAGTCATTGCCAGAAACCATAAATAAAACAAGTAAAAAAGCTCTAGTCGAGACTGCTCGACTAGGAAATCCCCTGAACCTTTCGGTTCGGTTCTTCGCGTCTTTTTGCTTAAAAAAAAAAAAAAAAAAAAAAAAAACACATACGTAGGCACATATAGGCACGCATAAACACGGCTGCAGTGTGGCCTTTTCATAGAAACTTAATTGTTTAATAACGTTTTTTGTTGATGTACGTTCTTCATAAAACATTTAGATTGCGATCATATCATTACTATGCGTGTATATGCCGAAGCTCAAGTCTCTAGAATTATAACAAAAACCGAAATTCTATAAAGTACATATGAGTCTACATTTAAAATTTTGAGATTCTAGCTCTAAAGATGTAGGAGATACAATTTTATAATTGACTTTCGATAAGGTTTTTTATCGATAAAAAATAACGGGACGAGTTATCGATTTTTTGTGATTATTTTAAAAAAATGTTCAAGTCTCTCTCTCTCAAACATACGGATGGACGGACGGGCGGACAGACGGACAGGGCTAAATCGTCGTCCTGATCAAGAATATATATACTTTGTGGGGTCTCCCACGCCTTCTTCTCCCTGTTACATACTTTTAACAAAACATTATACCCTGATTTCCCATTTTCATGGGTTCAGGGCATAAAAAACTCATTTAAAATCGAGGAAAATTCATCATAGCGATTGTGGAAGGTGCGGACGGCCAGGACACAAGGAAGACAGCCGAATGTGCCCAGCACGCCAAGTTAAGTGAAGTCGTTGCTCTCGCATATGTCATTTTGCCGCAGATGCAGAACAAACCTTAAACGCCCATACACACAGTCGAATAATAAAGAAGCGATAGGAAATCCCAAGCGCAAATTTGTGCATCGAATTGAAGACGGGAACCCAGAAAAGATTAAGACAACCCAACGAAATTGTTTCAAGATAGACAGTGACGAGGAGTATGAAGAGATGATGCAATTCAGAATTTATGGTGCGAATGTTTCCCTAGTAATTGATTCAAGATCTCGATTCAACCTTATCTCGCAATTAGTTAACTCTTCAATTAAAGCAAGTAAGAGTGCTCTAGTCGAGACTGCTCGACTAGGATATACTGCTAACTGCGCAGTAAACAGCGACTGCGCTGCAGTGTGGGCAATATTATGAAAATGTATTTGCTGAATAATTTCTTTTGCAGACTTACTATTCTAATTAAACTTAAAGAATGTAATCATAGTGTGTAAATGTGTGTACACTCAAAAGCACAAGTCTCTAGTACTTGAAATACGTTTTCTACTAAAAGGGTGCGAAGGGGGCGTGGTATCCAAAATCTGTCAATTACTAAATGTGTGTAATCAATTGTGTCAATTGAATATACATACATAGTAAATCTAAAGTTTCTATGTCTAATAGTGTTCAAATTAGGATGAAAATCAATTGTGTCAATTGAATATACATACATAGTAAATCTGAAGTTTCTATGTCTAATAGTGTTCAAATTAGGATGAAAAAACTTACACAATTTATCGATTATTTTCGATAAAAAAGATATCGGACGAGTTATTGAAAAAATAAGATAAACTTGTACTGCCTATGGTCACTAGAGGCCTTCACGAATACGCCTCAAACGCTAAACGAGACACCCGTGCCTTGGTAGTGCTTGGTTTCTTACTGTTTCGTTCTTTTCTTCAAATAGTGTAAGCACAAATATCGTGGACGAACGAAACATAACGAGCTATGCTCACATGCCGAAAAGTTCGGTATGCAGCTGCTCGTACAGTAAAGAAGCAAAGAACTAAAGAAACGATAAAGCATATTTCAAGCATTGTTTTCGTTTTAGCTATCAGCTAGTGATGGGTTAGACTATTTCAAGCTAGATTTAGCATATTACTATAAAATTCGTTATAGCCTATAGCCATAAATCTAGCAATCATAAATCTTTTCAAGTTCATGTGGTACTTAAAATTGCAGCATATTACAGAAAATGAAAAAAACTACACATATCAGTTAGTTTTTATAATCTAGCTGGCTATTCCAGCAATTTATTTTCAGTTTTTAGCCAATTCTAGCTTGATATTTTCTCAGCAACGGCGCTCAACGCACAATAAAAGTACCGTACGATATTTTTGACGTTACTCGGTTTGCGTTTCGTTTGTACGAAGTAAAGTAAAACAGAATACTGGCGACTTTGAGTACCATTCGTTTCGTTTTGCAGCAATGCTTGCGATGATCAAACACTTGCAAGTATCAGTATATTTGCAAATATCATTAGTGAGGGACTAAAAGTGCGTGTGTGCATGCCCGTCGTGAGATAATATTCTTTATGCTCCTCAACGCTTTCATACCCTTCCTTCGCAATATTCCGTGCCTTCCACGGGGCTTTTAGGATTCAGCAATGTCGAATAAGTTATACCTATTTCGACATGAACTGTCAGCTATTGGAGCAATCATGCTTAGAGGAGCTCGAATCGTTATTGCAACAACATGGAGACAGAAATTGCTGGTGCTGGCACATAAAGGACATCCAGGTGAATCGGCCATGAAGCGAAGATTGAGGTCCAAAGTCTGGTGGCTCCAAATTGACAGAGATACCGTAAAATTTGTGAAGAATTGTTTTGATTGTATTTTTGTGTCCCAAGCAACAAATCAACTACCAATGAAGAGAACAGAATTTCCGAATGGGGCATGGATATCGGTACAGATCTTTTAGGGCCGCTACACAACAATGAATATATTTTAGTTTTAATAGACTATTACTCCAGATACATGGAGTTTAAATTTCTTCGCTCCATCACATCTGAATCATTAATTGGGGCATATAAGGATGTTTGAGCTGCCGAGCTTTTTCGACAACTCTGGCTCCAATCATTTACGAAGGCACAACATAAAATCCAATACGATATAATGTAGCTTATTATTTAATAATTTAATGCCGAGTCTGAGGTCACTGTTTAGGCGAAATTAATTTGATTCGATAAAAAAACAAGTAAGAACGTTGCAGTCGGGCGTTACCGACTGCGGGATACTCATTCACATCCCATCAGCAATTTAGTAGCTAAGCTTAGCGCTAGTACTGCAGAAAATGCAGTTTTTCTCGATTTGCCACGCCGCTAGTGAGCGTAGACATCTCATTTTTATTCAGATCATAGAACGAGCTAATAGTAACCTAACTGCAAAGTTTAGATGCTTACGCTCCAAAAATGTGAAAATTACAGGGTATTTTTCGATATGCCACGCCCCCAAAGAGGCGTAACAAATATTTTTGGGATATCGATAGAGTAGGTTACCAGTAACACAACCATCCAAATTTGAAGCTTCTAGCTCTTATACTTTAAGAGATATAAACTTTCGGGGTTTGCCACGCCCCCAATGGGCGGAGGTATATCCACCATAGCTTTTTGGACTTGGGTGGTCAACGCGCATCTACATACCAAATTTCAGCTTTCTAGCTCGTCAACTAACATGACTTCTGCATTTTCCGATTTGCCACGCCCCTAGTGGGCGGATCGGGAAAATTTTAACACTTTATAGATCGGAGTTATACACGAGTATGTGTTCCAAATTTCAAGTCTCTAGCTTAATAGACGGACAGATGGCCAGACGGACAGACGGACGGACAGCAAGACGGACATTGCACAAAACCAATATACTAATTCACTTCGTGAATGAGTATAATAATTAGGTGTTGCGCGAGTGAAGACCGTTTTTGTACAGAGTTTAAAAGAATATAAGTAAAGAGGAGTATGCAATTAACAGAGCGGATGAGACTTACATATGTATGTGTGTTATGCTTTGTTATGTGCAAGAGTGCACTAACAGCTAATGAGAACGACAAAGGCAAGAGATTAACTTAAGAGAAGCTTATTTAACTATTAAGAGCAATTATTAGTTGCTGCGCCGAACAAAATAAATTTTTAGTAGGCTGGGTTGCCCGAAACAATTGCGAACCGATAATGGCCGACTATATATAAGCCTTGAGTTCAAGAACTACTGTAAATCGAGCAACTAATAAAACCTCCTTATTGACCACAAGCCAACGGCAAGGTCGGTGAAACGGAATCGTCCGATGCCAACTACGCGAAATCGGTTCCAATGCTGGCCAGAAACCAAACTCCACAGCCAGCCACTTAACTCGAGGAGCAATCATCAGAAATGCACCACGGAAACTCCCCCGAGGGATTAAAGCTTAAGCTCGTGAGGAAAGGAGGGATGTGGCAACCGGCACTGAGATGGTAAGCAGCAAACGACGCTTACAAAGCAGAGCCCGTTAACTCTCTCTCTCTATAATCTCTTATTACTTCTCTCTCTACTCAAATTTAGCTTTTAGTACTTTTGTGACACGCCGGAAAAATATATGTATTATTACTTAGGTAAAAAGGGTTTTTTGAAAGTACCGGGTTATTACAGGTTCCCCTTAGCTGTCTTCCCAGTGCCTTGAACGTCGCTGCTCAAATGCTTTAAATTTGGGTCGCTCTTGACTATGCGAAGCATGTCCGCATAGCTGCAACCACCTGCGCCTGAAATCGCAATTGCGTCAGTTCTGGGTCTTTTTTGCATAGGCTTGCGTCCTTTAAGAACTGTCGAACTTTGCGTGTTTGTCTGTCGACCTGTCTGACTTGAGTTTTCATTTGTAGCCCGTAGAGCCCTTAGTTCTTTTAAGTTCGTTACGCTTTTATTGGGCCTCGGCTTTTTTGAGGGAGTTTTCCTCTGTTTTGGTTAAACTTCCCTCGGCTGCTTGGGCGCATTGCTACCTGGAATCCCACTAGCGCTCGCTTTCTCCACTACTTTCTTGAGCGGCGTGTTCTGTTCCTCAGAGTTTTTAAGCGGTCGGTTGAAGAGCTTTTCGGCGGAGATTGAAAGGCCTAGCCAGCTCCTCTCTCAGGCATTTATATGCCGCTGACTGAAAATACGACAGACAAACCGTCTAGGGTAACTCCTATTTGAGCTAACGCTTCTTTGAGTGACTTGGGTGCCTGGCAAGCTTGGGTACCTAGAAATTGATTAACAGTCGACGGCTGCGGCAACTCCTGTTGTTACTGCGGTGATCGCTGCATTGAGGAACGACGCGCGGAAGCTTGCAACTCGTCCTCCTTTGTGTGTGTGTTTTTTATACTCATTCACGAAAGTGAAATGAGTATATTATTTTTGTGCAATGTCCGTCTTGCTGTCCGTACGAACGCAGTTCATTTCGGCGCTATTGAAGCTAGAGACTTGAAATTTAGAACACATACTCGTGTATAGCTCCCATTTATAAAGTGTTAAAATTTTCCCGACCCGCCCACTAGGGGCGTGGCAAATCGGAAATAGCATTTTCCGATATACCAGAAATCATGTTGGTTGACCACCCAAGATCACATGCTATAGCGGATATATCTCCGACCAATGGGGGCGTGGCAAATCGGATAAAACTGTATCTCCTAGAGTTTTAGAGCTAGAACGTTGAAATTTAGCACGTGAGCTAATGTTATGATTCTATAAAAACTGATGAAATTTATATATCTACGCCCACTAGGAGCGTGGCAAATTGGACCTGAAGATATAATGCCATAATGCAATCGCCGCTGACCACTTTGGGAAGCGAAAACAATTGTTCGGGTGGCCGTAGGGGACAAGGTGTGGCCAATAGAACACCACTTGCCCAATGCCGCAGTAAATCTAGCACCACGTTATGGAGACCCATATATAGTGATCAGTTTTGTGCCCCCAGTCATCTGCCGGATCAGGTCGGAGGCCGACAAACAGACCAGGACGGCGCATGTGGCAGATTTCAAGCCGTGTAGGGTGAGCAATACGCTGTTTCGTTTTATTTTTGTTTTATTTTATTTTTTTTTTTTTTCAAAAAAAAGGGAGTGTGCTGCAAAAATTTTGCTCAAAATGCATAATTTTGTCGACGGAAGGCATCTGTGGCTGAATAGGGCGTGCGATCAGCAATGCGACGCTGAGAAAGCTGCGCCGGGAAAAGGAGAAGAGCATCAAAAGCTGCGAGCGAGTTAGTTAGTTTTGGGTACTCGCCGCGAAGAGAGTTTTTTTGAGTGAGCGGGCGCGCTCAAGGCGAGAATTTCAACGCGTGGCGCGAGCGGCCGCATGCATTCGGAAGTAGGGGTGTTGATTTGAAGTTGTAATAAATAAAGTAAGCAGAGAAGAGAAAATTGTGTACTCATTAGTAATTAGTTCCCATCATTATTAACCTTTGCTACTAACGATGGGCGTGGCCAGCAAGATGTGCCCCACGTGGTCACCTAACCTCCAACTAATACCTTCCCCCTCCCCCATTTCTTTAACTCTGTATGTCACGTAATAACTTATAAATTTCTTGTGAGTTATGGCCCTGGGCAGACTGAGACTCTGACCCCGGCTGGAAAAATAATGTAAACTTACAAATTCCTGAAATATAGCAAAAAAATCAATATATCTTCAGGTCCGATTTGCCACCCCCCTAGTGGGCGTAGGCATATACATTTTTCATCAGCCTTTATAGAATCATAACATTAGCTCACGTGCAAAATTTTAACGCACAGAGATTTCTCACATTTCTTTCGCTTATTGGCACAATATTTTCAGTGCCTTCCGCAAAAGCAAATAAAGATACCTCATTGGCGTATGCAGGCGAATAAGCACTTTTATCTAATATTAAAAAAAAACAAGTAAGAAAGCTCTAGTCGAGACTGCTCGACTAGGAAATCCCCTGAACCCTTCGGAGAACTGATATTTCAATAATTCTTCGCGTCTTTCTGCTTACACAAAACACACACACACACACATGCATAGACACACATAGGCGCGCACGCATAAACACGCATGGGCTGCAGTGTCGGCTTACCATGGGAATTTAATTGTTTAATAACTTTTTTTGTAGATGTACGTTCTTCATGAAACTTTTAGATTGTGATTATATCATTACCATGCGTGTTTATGCCGAAGGTCAAGTCTCTAGTATTTGAAATACGCCTTTTACAAATGTGAGGGTGAGGGGGTGGATATAAGGGTGGGGGGTGAATTATAACAAAAATCGAAATTCTATAAAGTACATATAAGTCTACATTTAAAATTTGAAGACTCTAGCTCTAAAGATGTGGGAGATATAATTTTATAACTGTCTTTCGATAAGGTTTTTTATCGATAAAAAAATAACGGGACAAGTTATCGATCTTTTGTGATAAACTTGATATGCGCGCTGTATATACGGTCATTTTAAAAAAAAGTTGAAGTCTCTAGCTATCGTAGCTTCGGAAATCGACGCGTTCATACATACGGACGGACGGACGGACGGACGGACGGACGGACGGACGGACAGACAGACGGACAGGGCTAAATCAACTTATCTCGTCGCCCTGATCAAGAATATATATACTTTGTAGGGTCTGCCACGCCTCCTTCTCCCTGTTACATACTTTTAACAAAACCATTATACCCTGATTTCCCATTTTCAATGGGTTCAGGGTATAAAAAATAGAAAAAACGTGTTTGCTATTAATTGTATGAGTCTTACCAGATGGGATCAAAAATTTTTCCATTTTGCGTGGAGGAACCGCCAACAATTAAATAATGTAGTAAATATGTATCTAAGTGCCTTATAGTAAAAAATGAATAAAATTATTTGTGTAAAATAGATTATAATATTAATAATAATTTGAGTAACAACGTATGAACTTACATGTAGCATGGCGTCTGTAGCGATCTATCGACATCGAGAAAATTCCATCGATCTATTAACCAAAAAAGTCAATCGATACTATGTTCAAGTAGATTTGCCTATGCAATCTCTTGATAAACGCTTCTAAGCCCAACGTCATTTGTAACGACGAAATATGAAAAGTAGTGGCCTTGCATATAACAAATCGACAATTTTTTAGAAAAAAATATGGCAAGAATTGATGCGATTTTGTACTCCAATGGAATTCTCGACTTAGGTCAGATTTCCATAGGCTTGCATGACAAGCCGGTGAATATTTAATCAGCCAGCACAAAGTGGCACCGTGCAAAAGATCTTTGAAAAAGTTTCAACAGGCTCTTTTAATAATATGGGCAATAATATATTTTAGAGTAGCGGTACTCAAGCCTGTGACCCTACTAATTATTAACGATCGAGAAGCGATACTTTTTACATACAATGATAATTTTACTATTTGAAATTGCAAATAAAAGTGCAACAACTGTTGCCAAAGACATATTAAACAAGTAAGAAAGCTCTAGTCGAAACTGCTCGACTAGAAAATCCCCTGAACCCTTCGGAAAACTGATATTTCAATAATTCTTCGCGTCTTTTTGCTTACAAAAGAAACACACACACTCACACATAGGCACGCACGCATAAAAACGCATGGGCTGCATTGTGGGCTTCTTATGGGAATTTAATTGTTTAATAACTTTTATTGTGGATGTACGTTTTTCATAAGACTTTTAGATTATGATTATATCATTACTATGCGTGTATATGCCGAAGCTCAAGTCTCTATTATTTGCAATACGCATTTTACAAAGGTGTGGGCAAGGGGTGGATATAGGGATGGGGGATGAGTTAAAATAATAACCGCAATTCTATAACATATATATGAGCTTACGTTTAAAGTTTGGAAACTCTAGCTCTAAAGATGTAGGAGATATAATTTTATAACTGGATTTAGATAAGGTTTTTAATTGATCAAAAATAACGGGAGGAGTTATTGATTTTTTAATACCCTGAACCCATTGAAAATGGGAAATCAGGGTATAATGGTTTTGTAAAAAGTATGTAACAGGGAGAAGGAGGCGTGGCAGACCCCACAAAATTTCGGGCTTTTTTCCCATAGTGCACTGATAGTCACCTGCGATTTTTTCAGCGGCTTCACATTCATATCAGACAGATCCATAATGCTCAATAGATTCACATTATTCTTGCCCTTAACAATCTCATGATGTTGTGGCGAAATTTCCATTTGAACATTCCAAAGGATTTGTCTCACAATGCTCTCGAAAGCAAAGTTGATCAGCAATTGGGTGGCATCGCGCACCTGAGCTGATTCCTTTTCAGAGCATTTGACCAGTACCAGAGATGTATGTAGCTTGGGAGGTGATGAAAAAATGACCTGCACATTAAAGTTGCTCTCAGTCATTTTGATGTATAGCGTCTCGTGGTCCGGCTCTGGTTTGCCCATGATGGGCATCTCGAACGAGATGAGCAATGAAGTGGATAGACGGACCATAGCTCTGGCACGCTCCACACCCTCGAGGCTGCCGCACAGTGACACCTGATTCGATTTCTCCATCGAATTCGAACGGTTCAAGTCCGGGAAATGTATGTGCGTATGTGTGTCGTCCATGATGTTTTATAATGTTATCGCCACGTCCAATGATCCGTACAGCTAACATCCATTTTCATAATAACACGAGTGCCCCTGGAGTCAAGACTGCTAAGAATATGATCTTTGACGCGTTACACCTGATTCACCTTCCCCACAATACGTACATGGGGATCCTTCTTACTCTTGGCCCCAATCTTCAGTCCACAAGGCCAGCTTACATATGTATCAGTGGTGCTCATAATATTATCAAAGAAATATTCTGCACCATTCATGCTCTCAATGGCACTGTCCGCCTTTAGCAACTGCTCTAGCTTCTGAGAGCATCTTGCTGATTATCGGCAATTGGTTGTCGGTTATCAGTTATCGCTTATCGTTTATCGCTTAACAACTGCTGTTCTTGTTGTTCGGCTATCAACTTGTTTAATTTGTTTATCGAATTGTCGTTTAGTATTTAAAAACAAGCAAAAAGGTCGTTTAGTGGCTATCCGTCGGGAGGTTATGGAGAAATTTTTATCACGCACGTGTAATGGTTTTGTTAAAATGTATGTAACAGGCAAAAGGAGGCGTGGCAGACCCCACAAAGTATATATATTCTTGATCAGGGCGACGAGAAAAGTTGATTTGGCCCTGTCCGTCTGTCTGTCCGTCCGTCCGTCCGTCCGTCCGTCCGTCCGTCCGTCCGTCCGTCCGTCTGTCCGTATGTTTGAACGCGTCGATTTCCGAAGATACAATAGCTAGACACTTCAACTTTTTTTTAAAATGTCCGTATATAGCACGCGCATATCGAGTTTATCACATAATTTCGATAACTTGTCCGATTATTTTTTTATCGATGAAAAACCTTATCGAAAGTCAATTATAAAATTATATCTCCTACATCTTTTGAGCTAGAGTCTCCAAATTTGAAATGTAGACTCATATGTAGATTATAGAATTTCGATTTTTTTTATAATTCACCCCCACCCCTATATCCACCCCCAACCTCATCTTTGTAAAAGGCGTATTTCAAATACTAGAGACTTGAGCTTCGGCATATACACGCATAGTAATGATATAATCATAATCTAAAAGTTTCATGAAGAACGTACATCCACAAAAAAAGTTATTAAACAATTAAGTTTCCATGAGAAGCCCACACTGCAGCCCATGCGTGTTTATGCGTGCGTGCCTATATGTGCCTATGTATGTGTGTGTGTGTTTTTTGTGAGCAAAAAGACGCGGAGAACTATTGAAATATCAGTTCTCCGAAGGGTTCAGGGGATTTCCTAGTCGGGCAGTCTCGACTAGAGCTTTCTTACTTGTTTTTTTTTTTTTTTTTTTTTGAACGAAGGACCAATGTTTGTAGGGATGGCTTCAGGTAAGTAGAAATCGCTGAATAGGTGCTTTTAAACTTTTTTTATTGTTTTTTCTCACTTGTACATTAAAAAAAGGGCTAATGAAGGTGATCGTTCTGTTCCAAAAGTTACAAACTCAACTCCGAGATCCCTGCCCTTCGACTGAAATCGTTCAGAACGCAAGTGAACACAATTGGCACAAAGTGCGATCTGTGTTCAAGAGAGAATCATCCAATCCGATTCTGCCCTCAGTTTCTCGTACTATCCATTCATGAACGAGAGACTTACATAACATCAAAAAAGCTTTTCCTAAACTGTTTCGCTAAAGGTCACCAGTCACGAGAGTGTACCAGTACTCACAACTGATTCAAGTGCAATGGTCGACATAACACCCTACTACATGGGGATGATACTCTTCGAATCGCTGCTGCATGCGACTCGTATTCCAGTTATGTCCAACGACCAAACTATATTTGCTATTTCAGCGCAACCTATCCCTCCCGTGCTTTAGTCTACTCAGGGTCCGAAGCGACTTTCATTTCGAGTGTTCCGTAAGATCAAGTTGCCCTTCAAATCCGTGCGTACTCAGGTCTCCGGCCTGAATCAAGCGGTGGCAGCTGAGGCACACAAGCTATGCAACTTTGACATTGGTTCTCCTTTGAAGCCTAGACTGCGAATCAAAGCTTCTGCTCTATGTCATTCCAAATCTGGTAACATCCCTTTTGCCTTCAGTTCCGGAACTCTTGTTAAACGAACTTCCGAAAGTTCAGCTAGCTGACCCCGAGTTTTACAAGAGCGCAGAAATTGATGTCCTGATAGGGGCGGGTATCCTTCCGACTATTATTCAGGGAGGGTATCATCCTAATATTTATAACCTCTTAGCTTTTCCAATCCGAGCTCTCGACAGCACCACTCCGAAAGTGAGGGTCGGTTTCAATGCTCTCCGTCCATCACTGAATGACAGCCTGAATAATATTCCTCATTCAGGCAATTCATTCCAACCCGATCCTCGTCACCTTTTCCGTCGAACTACTTTTCATGTCAAGTTCTGATAACCAAGCATTCCACCCTCCTAATCAATCGATATTCCAGGTAAAGATGTCGTTGTTAGGAGGTCCCAAGCCCACCGGATCCAATTTCTTCCAGTGCCTCGTATGTGGAGGAGTCTTTCTGAGTTTTTCAGAGCAGAGACGCATGTGTGATACTCATAAATAAGTACCGCGCGAACTGCTTGGCTCATGAGCACTCCAGGATCACCTCACGCTCCTGAATCTCCAGGGATCTACACGTCACCCCACCTCGACTCCTAAGAAGGCGACCACAGCTTCGCTGTCGGCCTTGATCCACCATAAGGTCGACAGCAATCATCTTATGGCGAATGTCGTGGTTTCCATACCAAGAGGTCTCCAGCTTCGATTTGGCCCTATCCGTCTGTATGTTTGTCCGTCCGTCTGTCCGTATGTTTTGACGCATCGATCTAAGAATATATAAGAGCTATAGACTTGAATTTTTTCAAATGTTCGTATATAAAGCGCGCATATCAAGTTTATTACTAAAAATCGATAGCTCATCCCGTTATTGTTTATCGATAAAAAACCTTATCGAAAATCAGCTACAAAATTATATCTCTCACATCTTTAGAGCTAGAGTCTCTATTTAAATGTAGACTCACATGTACTTTATAGAATTTCAGTTCTTTTTATAATTCACCCCTCACTGCTTGTAAAGTAGTACAAATTCATAGCTGGGGCGGACTCGGTCTGCCCAGGGTCCTCTCACAAGAAAATTTATTTGGAATGAGACACAAGGGGGAGGATGAGAATAGGGGCAGGGGAAAATAGCATAAGGTACCACTCACATGTAACATTTCTCCGGGTAATCGCTGGGATTTCGCCTCTTCTTACGAGGGTCTTCGTCTTCCTCCGTATTTTCTATCTCGCTGCCTCATCCCGCCCCTAATACGCTGACTGTCTTTGGTTTTCTTCATTATTCACATTATTATCGTTGCGGCGTTCTTCGCTTATATTTTACTTCACATTCATATTCAATTCACCGATTATAATAAACTTCAACTAACTTACAAACTAGCCGCGCCTCCAATGTTTGTCCGCTTCTCGCGGTGGCCTCTTATGAACATCTCCTCACTTGCCTTTCCCGCGCTCAAAGCGCTCGGCTTCGGTAGCGCAACTCTCAATCCACGAATTCTCCACGCATTTTGAACTCTTTTCTTACCACTAATTGCAGACTATAATTAAACATCTTAGATTCTACTTACAACTACCCTCATCCATTACAACCAAAAATCTGAATTCATTTTTCTTATCATTACTAATACCCATTATAACTTATCGCTACTAATATTCATTCGAATTTATCGCTACTAATATTCATTTGAATTTATCATTATTAATATTCAGGCGGTGATCGGCGAGCCGCCTTACAGACGCCGCCTTATGAGACGAATGTGTATACTACTGTTTCGCAAGACGAACATTTTGTGTCTCATGCTGAATGACTGAGTATAACGAAAGAAGAGCAAAATGAAATGAAAACTTCGAAAACATTCGAACTACTCGAGTAGTTCGAAGAATACTTTGTGTATTCATTTTTATACCCTGAACCCATTGAAAATGGGAAATCAGGTTTTGTTAAAAGTATGTAACAAGGAGAAGGAGGCGTGGCAGACCCCACAAAGTATATATATTCTTGATCAGGGCGACGAGAAAAGTTGATTTAGCCCTGTCCGTCTGTCTGTCTGTCCGTCTGTCCGTTCGTTTGAACGCGTCGATTTCCGAAGATACAATAGCTAGAGACTTCAACTTTTTTTTTAAATGTCCGTATATAGCACGCGCATATCGAGTTTATCACATAATTTCGATAACTTGTCCGATTATTTTTTTATCGATGAAAAACCTTATCGAATGTCAATTATTAAATTATATCTCCTACATCTTTTGAGCTAGAGTCTCCAAATTTGAAATGTAGACTCATATGTTGATTATAGAATTTCGGTTTTTTTATAATTCACCCCCACTCCTATATCCACCCCCTCACCATCACCTTTGTAAAAGGCGTATTTCAAATACTAGAGACTTGAGCTTCGGCATATACACGCATAGTAACGATATAATCACAATTAAAGTTAAAGTTTCATGAAGAACGTACATCCACAAAAAAAGTTATTAAACAATTAAGTTTCCATGAGAAGCCCACACTGCAGCCCATGCGTGTTTATGCGTGCGTGCCTATATGTGCCTATGTATGTGTGTGTGTGTTTCTTTTGTAAGCAAAAAGACGCGGAGAATTATTGAAATATCAGTTCTCCTAAGGGTTCAGGGGATTTCCTAGTCGTGCAGTCTCGACTAGAGCTTTCTTACTTGTTTGCTTTGAGAAATTGTAAGCAGACTTGCGAAATGGAAGGCGAAGCTGAAAAAAAAAAATGTATGTATGTATGTACACACACATGTATTTGCCGGCAAATGCCAGCGTGTTGTTTTTATGTTTTTTTTTTTATACCCTGAACCCATTGAAAATGGGAAATCAGGGTATAATGGTTTTGTGAAAAGTATGTAACAGGCAGAAGGAGGCGTGGCAGACCCCATAAAGTATATATATTCTGAGCTGAGTCGATATAGCCCTGTCCGTCTGTCCGTCTGTCCGTCCGTCCGTCCGTCCGTCTGTCCGTCTGTATGAGTGCGTCGATCTCAGAAGTTATAAGAGCTAGAGAGCTGAAATTTTGCATGTAGACTCGTGTATACCATACGCAGTACGAGTTTATCATATTTTTTCGATAACTCATTCGATATCATTTTTATCGAGGATAATCGATAAATTGATATTGTTTTTTCAGCCTAATTTGAACACTATTAAGCATGAGTCTTCAGATTTTTTGTGTATATACACTTGATGGATACACACATTTTGTAATTTACAGATTTTGGATACCACGCCCCCTTCGCCCCCAAATCATAAAAAAAGTATTTCAAGTACTAGAGACTTGTGCTTTGGAATGTGCACACATTTATACATTATGATTACGCTCTAAAAGTTTCATTTGGATCGTACGTCTACAAACAAAACTATTCAACAAATAAAATTTCATAATATTGCCCACACTGCAGCGCAGCCTAAGCGCAGTCGCCGCTTACTGCGCAGTTAGCAGAGCGCGGGCTTATGCATGCGTGTGGATGCATGTGTATGCATGTGTATGCATGTGTGCATAAAAGAAGTGCAGAATGATTAGAATATCAGCTTGGAGGGTTCAGGGTATCTCCTAGTCGAGCAGTCTCGACTAGAGCCTTCTTACTTGTTTTTTTTTTTTTTTTTTTTAAAGCTTGTGTTTTAGTTTTACTAACAAATTATGTAGTTGTGACCGTCTGTAAATGTTTTCTGTGTTGATATTTGCAGATTTAGTATTTATTTGGTTTAAATATATGTACATATATAATATAGGAGAGCGCGTTGCTTAAAAACCAAATATTTTGTATTCCAGCCAGCAGCGCAGCTTCTGAGAGAACTTTTTCAATCGCAAGAAACTTAATAACAGAAAAGCTATGTTCAATAGCATCTAATCCAGATAGCATTAATAAAATTATGTTCTTAAACTCTAATATTATTAATTAATTATATGTAATAAATATATAAGTTAAATAATTCACAACAAAAAATACATTGCACAATTATTTCTTTAATTTTTGTCTCTTTCTTTTAACAGAAGAAAACAGCTGACAATATTCGAATGTATTCAATATACAACATTTAATAGCTTCTGCTGCTCACTCAAACACTTCGTTTCTTTTCGTGTATATTTTTGTGCAGCCGAGGGAAACACGACTTCAGTCACTCACTTATTCTCATTTCGTTTTGTACAAGTATTCACTCAATTCAATGTTGACTTTGTACATTTGAATGCGTTTTTTTTTTTTTGCCATTCATGCAGAGGTCTAGTTCAAATGTACATATGTAACAGACAGAAGGAAGCGCACCCCCACAAACTGTATATATTCTTGATGAAAGCGACGAGCTGAGTCGATTTAGCCCTGTCCGTCTGTCTGTCCGTTATGAGAGTTATCTTATACATTACAATCGTTTAATTATACAATATAATGTTTAATTATTCTTTGGTTACTTCTGTGTTCCCTTCAATATGGAAAGAATCTTTCAACATTCCTTTATATAAACAAGTAAGAACGTTGCAGTCGGGCATTACCGACTGCGGGATACTCATTCACATCCCATCAGCAATTTAGTAGCTAAGTTTAGCTCTAGTACTGCAGAAAACGCAGTTTTTCTCGATTTGCCACGCCCCTACTAAGCGTAGACTACTCATTTTTGGCCAGTTCTTGGAACGAGCTAATAGTAACCTAACTGCAAAATTTGGATGCTTACGCTCCAAAAATGTGAAAATT
The DNA here is from genome assembly GCA_035045965.1 of Drosophila aldrichi. Lineage (NCBI taxonomy): Eukaryota > Metazoa > Arthropoda > Insecta > Diptera > Drosophilidae > Drosophila > Drosophila aldrichi. The sequence continues at coordinate 608,293 of JAWNOM010000516.1, forward strand.
ACAGGGTATTTTTTTTATATGTCACGCCCCCAAAAAGGCGTAAAAATTATTTTTGGGGAATCGCGTATATATACCAAATTTCAGGTCTCTAGCATCAATAATTCCTAAAATATAGCAAAATCGTAAAAATCACTATATCTTCAGGTCCGATTTGCCACGCCCCTAGTGGGCGTAGACATATACATTTTTCATCATCCTTTATAGAATCATAACATTAGCTCACATGCAAAATTTCAACGTTCTAGCTTTAAAACTCTAGGAAATACAGTTTTATCCGATTTGCCACGCCCCCAATGGGCGGAGATATATCCGCCATAGCTTGTTGAACTTGGGTGGTCAACGCGGACCTACATACCAAATTTCAGCTATCTAGCTCTTCGACTAACATGATTTTTGGAATATCGGAAAATGCATTTTCCGATTTCCCTCGCCCCTAGTGGGCGGATCGGGAAAATTTAACACTTTATAAATGGGAGCTATACACGAGTATGTGTTCCAAATTTCAAGTCTCTAGCTTCAATAGCGCCGAAATGAACTGCGTTCATACGGACAGACGGACGGACGGACAGCAAGACGGACATTGCACAAAACCTATATACTCATTTCACTTTCGTGAATGAGTATAAAAAGCTGGAAGATCTGATATTTCCAATTATAGAGGCATTGCGAAATTATCTGCTATTCCGAAGTTATTTGAGAAATTTTAACATCGGCCTTGCAGCATTTTTGCAAATCGATTTACTTGAATTTACTTCTCTTGTCAATGACAGCTTTTCTAAAAAAAAATACAAGCTGATGCTATTCATACTAATTCTTAAGCTTGAACGCTTAAGATTTTCACCTAGACTTGTGTCTTCGATTTCATCCTATTTAATGGGTAGAACCACAAACCAGAGAACACACCCAGCAAGCATTTGGAAGACTGTTTTAACAGAAATCGTCTTGATGAGTCTTTTTTGAGTCTCCTTGACGATTAAAAAACGACTAGTCTCCTGGGCGATCGAAAGAAGACTCATAAATGACCCTTCCATATGCTCAAACTATGATTGCTTTGAAATACAAAAACGAGATGCAAAGCAATCGCCAAATGAGCATGCAGGTGATTAAAATATGATGCTTGGTTTTTGTTATTATGCAGTTATATTCTGCTTGCTTAGCTGATCCAAAAGCGATTCTTATCTAAGCTTGGATCTAAGATAAACGGCACTTTTTCTTAAGCACATGCCGAAATATGAAAATTTTGTTATTCGATCGTGAAAGTGCAAGTGCGAAATGCTGCGATCAGAAAAGTTTTTTCGGACAAGGTAGCTTCCAAATACAGCTGGAAGGGGACGAAGGGGGGAATTAAATCCTCGGCAGAAAGGTGCTACATTATAACCGTAAAAAACAGTATGTATTATATTGGTATGTATTATATTAAAATAATTGTTAATAATTAATGTTTTCCCTTTTAGATATTACTAATGAAAAATTTAAATGCACGGACAAAGATTTATATACGGTGCTACAAAAGCATTTTGTCCATGCAAATGACAGGCTTGTAAAGCGTAGGCGTTTAGAATAATATAAAACATACATTGAATTTCTATTAATATTTTTGTTATTTTTTCTTTTGAATTTCTATGTTTTGTTTTGTATCTATTTAGTTTTTATACCCTGAACCCATTGAAAATGGGAAATCAGGGTATAATGGTTTTGTGAAACCATAAAGTATATATATTCTTGATCAGGGCGATGAGCTGAGTCGATATAGCCCTGTCCGTCTGTCCGTCCGTCCGTCCGTATGAGTGCGTCGATCTCAGAAGTTATAAGAGCTAGAGAGCTGAAATTTTGCATGTAGACTCGTGTATACCATACGCAGTACGAGTTTATCATATTTTTTCGATAACTCATTCGATATCATTTTTATCGAGGATAATCGATAAATTGATATTGTTTTTTCAGCCTAATTTGAACACTTTTAGACATAGAGTCTTCAGATTTGTTGTGTATATACATTTGATGGATACACACATTTTGCCATTTACAGGTTTTGGATACCACGCCCCCTTCGCCCCCAAATCATAAAAAACGTATTTCAAGTACTAGAGACTTGTGCTTTGGAATGTGCACACATTTACACATTACGTTCTGAAAGTTTCATCAAGATCGTACGTCTACAAAAGAAATTATTCAACAAATAAATTCGCATAATATTGCCTACACTGCAGCGCTGCCCAAGCGCAGTCGCTGCTTACTGCTTAGTTAGCAGAGCTCGGTCTTATGCGTGTGGGTGGATGCATGTGTATGTATGTATGCATGAAAGAAGTGCAGAATGATTAGAATATCAGATTGGAGGGTTCAGGGTATCTCCTAGTCGAGCAGTCTCGACTAGAGCCTTCTTACTTGTTTTAAGAAAATATATATATATATGTCGAATTACTGTCGTGTTCCATTCGCGCAGCGAGTTTCGGTCTCTCTCGAGTTCTAGCAACGACTGACTCGAGACGCACACTTCTTGTGCGTGTCTTACACCGAACCACACTCGGCGACAGCGACACAACGCTGTCGCCCCGCAAGAACGATTCTTCTTAAGCGACAATATACAAATTGGCTGATGCAATATGATGAAATCAATTCTCAGAAAATAGCCGAAAACTACAACCCCACACATACAACCTCATCACACACCAACACTGCAACCACACGCATAAATACGAAGGCATACAGAAAAGGGAAAATATGCGAGTAGGTAGCAAGCACAATTACAGTGCGTGCCAACATATTAGTACTACTTGCTTCGACACGGCCAACCTGACATTAACACGTCCTCGTGTAATATGCCAGATATTAATTTCCTAAGTGTCTCTGTTATGCTAGATTTCAGGCTTAATACATCATCTATTCAAGACGAATAACTCTCAGTTCCAGTTTTATTTTCATTTTAGTTTTATTTAAAACAAACATCCAATTTTCTTTTCTCATTTCATGACAATTTCACAAACGATATAAAGTGTTCTTACACTTTGTTAATCATTTTCACATATTTACTTATTTATTTTCATAATTTTTTTTTTTTTTTTTTTTACAAAATTATTTGCTTTCTTTTATTCAATTTTCAGAGCTACACAATCAAATGCCCCACACGCCATGATCAAAACACTTGTGCACTTGTGCTTGCATTGTGACTTGAGTACTCTACAATTTGTCTTTGTTAACAACAACATTAACCTTTATTGGTTATTCTCACTTTCTTTTTCAGTGCTTACAATGTTATCAATATCTTTGTTTTCATTTTCTTTACCCTCGTCGTCGCTTTCAACGATATTATTATCGTCATCAAACACATTCAACTCCACAGGCACATATCCGTCAGGCAACTTTCGCAGATCTTCATGTGCATACTTATACATTCTTTTACTAGTTAAGGACTTCAAATTGTACCTGTCACCCTCCAAAACTTCAATAATTTCAAAAGGCCCTTTGAATTTTGGACTCAACTTGGTTTGGTGTCTTTCTTCGTTTCTGAGTAACACAAAATCTCCAACCTTATGTCTAACTACTTTCACCTTGTTTTTATCAAAACGTGCTTTGTCATAAACAGCTGTTGCTAAAACATTCTTAGCAGCTTGTGCTCTTACGTCCGCCAGATCAATGGTATTTTCTATGTTACTGGGTGGAAGTAATCCTAGTGGACGTGCTACCTTTCCCAGTAGCATTTCGAGAGGACTCGCTTTTGTCACACGGTTGGTTGTACAATTAATTGCCAATTGCACCTCACCAAGCATAGACTGCCAAGACTGAGTTCCAGCTTCAACAGCTGTTAACATGTTTTTCAACGTGCTCATGGTTCGTTCCACTTGACCGTTTGCTCGACTAGCGCCAGTAGCAATCAGATGTAATTTTATTTTTTGATCAGAACAGAATTGAGTAAAACTCGTGGCCGTAAAACACCTTCCCTGGTCAGCTATTATTCGGTTTGGTACTCCAAACAACGAAACTGAGGATTTAACAGCATTTATGCAACTTTCGCTGTCTATTTTAAGGGTATGGCTAAGATATACAAACTTTGTAAACGCGTCTATTTGGACTATTATATACTCTTTCCGGTCACTCTTGCCACTGAGCTTTCCGGTTATGTCCATGTGAACAGTATGCCAGGGGACATTGACTTTTGGGATTGGGTGCAATTCAGCTTGTATTTTCCCTGAAGCTGATTTGGACATTTTGCAAGTGATGCAGTTGTCAACAAATTTTTTTACATATTTTGACATTTTGTTAAACCAATAAAAATCATAGACTTTATCAAGTGTCTTCTCCCAACCCAAGTGTACTATCGACTCGTGTACTTGGTTAATGACTGACCATCTTAAAGCACGTGGCACCACTGGTAAACAGCTTGTTCTGCCGTTTCTCTGTATTTTTCGGTAAAGAACTTCTGCTCTCAATTCATAGGTTTTTGCAACATCTTCTGCAAGGGAGAAATCTTTTAATCTATTCACGATTTCAGCTATTTCAGAGTCTCGGCGCTGCTCAGCAATGATCCAGTTACTAGAGATTTCAGCGAGGTTAATTCTCTTCTCAACTATCGCTCTTGCCGCAGAAGGAGGTTTGGGTAAAATAGGATTTCTCGACAAAAAGTCAACATGTGCCATTCTCTTCCCTTCTCTATATTGAATGTCAAACGAAAAGGACTGTAAATAAGCCCACCAACGCTGTGCTCTTGGTGTCAGATCTTGTTTATTTCTTGATGCCTTCAACGAATTACAATCGGTGAAAACAACAAAGTTCGTGCCCAACAGATAATGCCGAAAATGCTTAATCGAGTTAACAACAGCCAATGTTTCCAACTCATACGAGTGGTATCTTGACTCTGCAGGGGAGGTGGTTTTGCTAAAATATTCTATCACGTGGGGTTTGTTATCGATTCTGTGCAATAAAATTGCACCATAGCCACTTCCACTTGCGTCTGTATGCAATTCAATTGGGTAACTTGGATCAAAAATAACAAGAACTGGTTTATCTGTGAGGATAGAAATAACCTTTTTCCGTATTTCCTCATGATCTGTTTTCCAAACAAATTTGCATTTTTCTGAAGTTAAGAAATAAAGTGGTTTCATTAATTGAGAAAATCCTTTTATAAATTGTCGGAAATACGATGCTAGGCCGATAAACTGTCTTAGTGATGTAACGCTCTGTGGAGGCGGAAGAGCAGTCAAAGCTTCAATTTTCTGTGGATTTGGGCGAATTTCGCCAGCACTAACTTTGTAACCCAAATATTGAACCGATGTTTTTAAAAAGGAACATTTTGTAATATTAAATGAAAACCCTGCTTTCGTAAGTATATCTAAAACAATCTGTAGCCTTTCAAACGCTTCACATTTTGTTGAGGCAACTATCATGATGTCATCCATGTAAACTATAACATAAGATTTTGCTAGGTCCCCTAGGGCCTGCATTACTATCCGTTGGAAAACAGAAGGTGCGTTTTTAAGTCCAAATGGCATAGATAAAAATTCGTACTGGCCATCTGGCGTGACAAACGCGGTGTACTCAATGGAATCTGCGTGCAAGGGAATTTGGTAGTATCCACTGGCCATGTCCAAGCAAGTAAAAAAATTAACTCCTCTTAATCTACTTATTTGATCTTGAATAAGTGGCAAGGGGTATTTATCAGCGACTGTATTCGAATTAAGCTCCCTATAATCAACACATAGTCTATCCGAACCGTTTTTTTTCTTCACTAGTAGTATGGGACTTGCGTAAGGAGAGAAACTCGGTCTAATTATGTTACACTTTAGTAGCTCAGCAATTTTTTCTCGCACTAGATCTCGTTCACCAGGACTTAATCGATAAGGCCTTCTTTGGACTGTTTTTGTTGGATCGACCAATCTAATTTTCATTTCGCCAACCTTGACTTTGGTACATGGGATATTTTTTATAAAAGAATTTGTGTATGTTGATAACAATGAGTTTAATTTTATTTTATCTTGTCCCTCTAGCTCTGTATCAATATCGGATGGTTCACCACCTGTACATACATTAATTGTTTTGACTCTTGAAATTTTAAATTGGTTTGAAGAAATAACAATATCAAAACCCTGATTTAGTATCTCTCGACCAATGACAATATCGTTTTGCATTTGATCGTTGTTAATTACATAAAATAAAATCTCAATATAGTTATCATCAATGTTTACATTACTTAATATTTGTACTGTACTGCAGATTCCACTGCTGCCTATGCCTTTTAACATAACAATATTATGAGATCTCTTACCAGAAAACTTTGTACTTAGCTTTTCTTTCATTAAAGAGCATTCCGCTCCGGAATCGAAAGTAATCTCAAAAGTTTGGTCTCTGTGGCTCATGTACCCCTTGGGTACTGCAACGCTGCACTGCTCCACTCGCTTGTCCCGGATGACCGTTTTGTTTCTGTCAGCTTCCTTCTTTGTACAGTGAGTAGAGATGTGTCCCACGATGCCACATTTGAAGCAAGTAACAGACTTAGACTTTTCACGATGCTGCCCATAGTCGTTCGTTGATTGGTTTTTGTGCATCCGAAGTCTGCAGTCTATCATTTTATGGCCTAGTTTGCCACAAAAATGACACTCCATCGATGATTGTTTTTGACGTTTAGAGTAGGTCGCAGACTGTTGCTCAGGAAAAACGCCTTTTCTTTTATTAAAAGCGAACGCTTTTAATTCGGACTGCAAATCGCTTCTGGACCGAATATTTGAGGTGAAGCTTAAACGCTGCAGTCGGTTGTCAAAACTTGCCAGCAACGCAAGAGTCACTGACACAGCGATTTCCTCTTTCTCCATTTGGCGCCACTTTGTTGTCAACTCAGTAACCATGCGGCTGGCATGGACTGCGAGGCACTCGCCGTCGATCGGTCGATCTGTCAACATTTTTAGAAACATGGCTGCAGGAGTTTCTATTGTGTCGAAACGCTGCGTAAAAAGTTCTTTAAATTCGAGCCAGGTAATGTCAGCATAGCACACGTGAGAGAGCCACTGCGAGGCGCTTCCCTCTAATGCCGAACTTAGAGCGACGACTAACGCACTTCCTTTTAAAGCATTTTCTTGCAAAATTATTTCGACCGTATTACACCACGATGTCGCGTTGGCACCTGTCTTGTCGGGATTAAATTTGGGTAGCTGCACCGATTTATTTTGTCCACCGTCAGACGATGTTGTTTGTAAAGCGCGCAAAAGTTCAATTAAATTTTTATTTTGTTGTTCCATCATAGTGCGCCATGGTCCCTCCATTGTTGGCGGTAGAGGGCCAGATCCCACTTCTGATGTCGAATTACTGTCGTGTTCCATTCGCGCAGCGAGTTTCGGTCTCTCTCGAGTTCTAGCAACGACTGACTCGAGACGCACACTTCTTGTGCGTGTCTTACACCGAACCACACTCGGCGACAGCGACACAACGCTGTCGCCCCGCAAGAACGATTCTTCTTAAGCGACAATATACAAATTGGCTGATGCAATATGATGAAATCAATTCTCAGAAAATAGCCGAAAACTACAACCCCACACATACAACCTCATCACACACCAACACTGCAACCACACGCATAAATACGAAGGCATACAGAAAAGGGAAAATATGCGAGTAGGTAGCAAGCACAATTACAGTGCGTGCCAACATATTAGTACTACTTGCTTCGACATATATATATATATATATATATATATATATATATATATATATATATATATATATATATATATATATTCTAATTCTTCGCGTATTTCTGCTTACACACAGACACACACGCGTAAACACACATACATATATACACATAGCCACGCACGCATTAACACGCATGGGCTGCAGTTAGCGCTTAACTTATGTTATGTTATGAGAACTTAATTGTTTAATAACTTTTCTTGTGGATCTACGTTCTTCATGAAACTTTTAGATTATAATTAAATCAATAATATGCGTATATTTGCCGAAGCTCAATTCTCTAGTATTTGAAATACGCCTTTTACAAAGGTGTGGCTGGGGTGAAGGATATAGGGGTGGGGGGTAAATTATAACAAAAACCGAAATTCTATAAAAATACATATGAGTCTACATTTAAAGTTTGGAGTTTCTAGCTTTAAAGATTAGTCGTTTTTTAATCGTCAAGGGGACTCAAAGAAGACTCATCAAGACGATTTCTGTTAAAACAGCCTTCCAAATGCTTGCTGGGATTTTTTTCCCCAACAGAAAATGTTAAGTTGGTGGACCACTATACTTCGTATTTGCTCGGCTCGGTCGCTGAAGGTTCAGTCAGTGAAAATACTGCAAAACGAAAACAGTGCGCTGCTAGCTTAATCGAAATGGTTCAGTTCCCATATGAAGCACAGCTATGTGTTATTTGTCCTACGCTCTCTATGTCCTAAGCTCTCTATGGTACCTGAAATCATCACCCTCAGCAGTGCACAAAAATTGCAATGTCTGTTCGCGACCAGTGTTTGCATTTGCTGCTACATAGCAGCAATTTCAATCAAAATATTGCTCTGCTCGCGGTATTGCTCTGATTTCGAACGGCTACGTAGCTTAGCAGAGAGCACCAAAACAAAACGAATGCTCCCTCCATAGCTTAGAACATCGGAGCAAAGAGCAATAGCAAAAGCAAAAAATTTGCGATCCGTTATTTGTAGTTGTAGCAATAGCACAAGCATTGAAAGCGAGAGTAGAGAGCAGAGCAAATGGAAAACATTTTTTTGGCTACTGCTACGGAGCATTTGCATTGTTTTTCTCTTTTCCTTTTCTGTTGCTTTCGTAGTTCCTCTCGTAGCTGCTCTCATATTTGCTTCCATAGCAGCTTTGTATTTTGTCGCGTGCCACATATTCCCGTTATAATTGTTTGTATGAATTTCTCTGTCTTTTTTTCAAGCGCATAATATTAATTGACCTCTTGTGTAAACATGCCTCCTCGAAAAAACTCGTTTAATATTTTTAAATATTTTGAAGACGATGGGTCGTCATATGTGCAGTGCAAATCTTGTGATCGGCTTTTAAAGAAAAATCGTACATTTAATTTGAAAAAACATATTACTGGAGCTCACAGAGTAAAAATAGATTATCAAGATAATGAGTCCTCTTGTTCAGAAAACATATCACAACCCAGAAAAGAAACAATCAAAGTTAAAATAAACGAAAAACTGTTAATTCGTTCGTATATAGGACTGGTGACAGAACAAAGTGTACCTTTCAATGTTTTAAATTCGAAAAACATGAAAAACATAATAGATCCTTTTTGTGACGGTCTTACAGAAAAGAGCGGAAAAAGCTTTAAACTAAATGGCAGTAAATGCAAAAACATGCTAAAACATGTGGCTGAAAACATTCGCAGTGAAATGCAACGTGAAATGCACAGCCGATTACTGTCTTTAAAAATAGACAGCGCAACTCGGCTTAACTGTAATATTTTTGGAATGAGCGCGCAATTTATTAATGAAAATGAAATTATATCCCGGATATTAGGCTTGTCTGAAATTAAAGGCGCTAGTGGAAGTACATCTAAAAATCTGGCCAAAGAAATTATAGGCACTTTGGACAAGTACAATTTCCGATTAAATCAAATAGTTTCAATTACATCAGACAATGGAGCTAATATGATTAAAACAACAAAAATTTTATCACATATGTACTTATATATCTGATGATGATTTTGAAGGCACAGAGGAAGTGGAAAAAAACGTAGACTACACTGAGAAAATTGATAATTTTGAGACCCCAGAAGAATTGCCTGTGGGTAATATACAAATATGCCGGTGTGCAGCACATACTGCACAACTTTGTATACTTGATGTTTTAAAAAACGCAGAAATTAAAAGCTATTTACTTCAATGTGGCAATATGACGAAATACATTCGTAAGCCATCAAATGGTTATCGTGAGGTATTCGACTTTCGTAAACTAAAACTGCCTCAATTGGATTGCCCCACAAGATGGGGATCAACATATGAAATGATCGATCGACTGAACAAAGCAAAGGACGTTTTGTGCGACATTGAAGCAATCGAAAATAAAACGGATGATGAAAATTTCGACGCTAGCTCTATGTTGTGGGAGTTTATAGATTGCTACACCTGTATAATGAATCCACTGCAAAAACTATTGTAAGATTCCAAGAAGCTTTGTGGCTCACATGTAAGCTGACTAAAAATCAAATTTTATTGTCACGGTCAGACGACGAAAATTCAATTAGTTTTAAAATTGTTAAAACCCTCATTGTTCAAACATGAACATACATAATAATAAAAATAGAGACAGTACTCGAATAGCCTGCGCGACACAAAGTAATAAATATGTCATCCCTTAGTTGCAGCGACCAATACAGCGTCTAATATATGTAGATGTAACGTGAGGCTGGGCCCAACGATTCAAAAAAAGGGACACTTAAGTAAACATGTGTGCACTTGTTTGTGTGAGAAAATGCACCCTTCCAGTGACTGGAAGTAGTTTTAAGAGTCTCTGTTAGGTATATAAGAACTAGGATTTTAAGCAATAAAGAGTTCAGTTTCGATGTTGAATTCGGCAAATGTTGAGTGTTTTTCATTTTAACGCTCTAACACTCATTGAAAGCATAGATACTCGAACGGAAAAACTTATATCGAATGTGGGATTTGATGCATGCCTATACTCAGATCCGAGGTTTCAACAAATTCTCTCCGGGGCTCAGAAAAAAAATGCTGTACACTTCTTGAAGACTTTATGGGATAAAATTAAAACAAATAACCCAAAAGTTAATTCCTCAATAACTTCAATAATTTCTATGATTCTTGAAGAAGGGCTGGAAAATCATGAGTTTGACTTGTTAGACACCTATTTGGGAGCTACAATATCGCCTACATATGACTGCACGCATTAAGCAGACAACACATAGACCAGACAACTAGTGTAAAGCGTTTTGCACACTTTTTCTCGGCGTTTAGCACCTCAGACAATTTCGAATTCGCTTGGCTCCTTACTTTTAGGTTCGGGGTTCGAAAATATGCGTCAGCACAATCATTTCGTTTCATGCGCTTGACCGAGATGGAAGACTTTTGAACGGAAGCTATGCATGTCTATGCTCAATGTTTCCCTGCTCTCTCTCTCAGGTACTACATTTTTTTATAAATTTATTCTGATAGGCAAATCCATGATCATTGAAATTGAATCAGGCGCTTAAATATGTATAAGCACGCCTCTGCGTGTGGTAGGCACACGCCAATGTTAATCTCCCATTCATACAAACAAAGCATACACACACGCATACACACAAAGGCAGGTACACAGGCATACAAATGCTTCTTCAAGTGATAACCCACAATTGTAAGCATTGCGTCCCCAGCGTACACACAATCAAATGTATATATGTATGTAAGTGTGTGCAGCTCACAAGATCTACCAAATGCAAATACGGGGCTCTAAAATTGCCACAGGCAGCAAGAGCTTCAAGCACACGCATACAAATGCTCACACATGTACCAAGGGGTTGTAGTGTGTGTGTGTGTGTGCACGGTCTTCGCGAAAAAATTTTCAATCTGCGCACCAACGCTTTCATACCCTTCCCAAAAATAATCACGAAAAAGCTAACATTTTGCCTGAGCATGCCATCGACAGGTTCCCTTCATTTGAAGACGAAGAAGACAATCAGAATTAGAAATACAAATTATTGCTTGTTTTAAATTAAATGTTTTTTTAATATGCTTTAATCGTATATTTTTTATAGTACAATGTGAAATAAATGAATCCTTATAATTTAAAATTAACGTCTTAAAGGGCAATATTTCGTACAGAGCTGCTATGGAAGCAAATATGAGAGCAGCTTTTTTTTTTTTTTTAATTAATTGAGGAAGCGCCGGAGCATCTGTTTGCCCTATTATCTCCCTTGAATCAAGTTATACAATCACAGGTTTACAATAAACATATATTATTGAGTAAGATTAACTACTGGTGGCGATAAGGTTTTGGAAGTGGCGTCGTTTCAAACGGCAAATGGGCCTCGAGTTTGGCAGCTTTCTTGCCGGTTTGCGTGGGCCTTAAGGCGGTCATTGTAACGACTCGAGTGGAAAGAGATCTGCTCTTCCACTGAGTCCACGTTGAGGTCCTTATGCAGGCAAGAGTTTCGTACGAACCAGGGGCATCCGGTGATTTGGCGCAGGGCCTGGTTCTGTACGGTCTGGATCTTTTGCCGGTTGCTCTTGGCGGCGACTCCCCAAACTTGCACACCGTACCTCCAGATTGGCGTGATATGAGAGCAGCTACGAGAGCAACTACGAAAGCAACAGAAAAGGAAAAGAGAAAAACAATGCAAATGCTCCGTAGCAGTAGCCAAAAAAATGTTTTCCATTTGCTCTGCTCTCATCTCGCTTTCAATGCGTGTGCTATTGCTACAACTACAAATAATGGATCGCAAATTTTTTGCTTTTGCTATTGCTCTTTGCTCCGATGTTCTAAGCTATGGAGAGAGCAATCGTTTTGTTTTTGTGCTCTCTGCTATGCTACGTAGCCGTTCGAAATCAGAGCAATAGCGAGAGCAAGAAAAAATACTCGGTTGTAGCATAGCATTTTCAATCACTGTTCGCAACATCCCAGCTCTTTCCCTTTGAATGAAGGGTATACCGAAATTTTAAAAGCGTTTGCCACGTTCATAAAAAAGTTTAGCGTTTTTATGATTATTTCTTGGAAGGGTATGGAAGCGGTGAGGCTCGTAAAGAATATGTTTTGCCGACGAGCATGCACACACACTCTTGTTGTCCATTACTACGTATGAGCATTTGTATGCCAGTTTGCGAAGCAACTAAATTGCTAAACTGGCAGCCCTGGTGCCAGTACTAAACGAAAAAAAAAAAAGCACACATCAGAAGTTTGGTCACATTTCGACAAACTAAAGAATATGTTTGTCAAATGCCGCCATTGCGGAAAAGAGTACATTACAAGTACACATTTTTTTAGATTCTTTCTTCTTACTCTGTAAATATGTATGTACAGGGAGAAATTTGAAATTAAAATGTTTAATTTAAAAACTGCAATTTTTTACATTAAAAGTCTAAAATTGGAAGGGCTACAATTTTCGGTGGAACCAACGATATAATCGATCAACGATATAATCGATTATTTTTTCCATCGATGGTTTTACATTAGTGATTACATATACATATGTACATACATACATATGTATGTATATAAATAAAAATATAATCATCGGAAAAATATCGATGATACGGAGATTTATTAAAATTTTGTACATCAAGCTAGTGCTGGAGATACATCGATGTTTGACGACATCGATGTTTCGATGTTTTTCAATCCAAAACATCGATGTATCGATGAAAAATCGGCATTTTTTTTATTATAAACACTGACCAGAGAACACATAGACTAGACATGCAGTACAATGTTTTTCAACACCGAAAAATCGAACTAGCAGGTCCTATCAATTTCGTATTTGCTCGACTCTTCACTTTTAGGGTTCAGGCTAGTGCTGCAAAAGAATCGATATTTCGTAGTATCGATATTCATGATATTTTAAGAGAAAAAGATCGATTATATCGATATATCGAACACTTCTTTTAAATCTTAATTTTCTTGTTTATAATACTTCTAATAATTATGACTTCTTCATGGATAAAATGGCAACCACTTCAAGATTAAAATGAAAGCAACAGCATCAAACAAAAACAAATTTATTCAATTTAACAAAGTCGTATAACAGATTATTTTTCATTAATCCTAAAACAATTCATTAAAAACTAAAAGCTCAAATTCACTATGCTCCTTAAAATTATATTATACTAAGAACAAAAACAATTGCCTCCATGGAAGTTTGAAAAAAAAATTAAGATAAAACCCATTGGTTTTTATTTAAAAAAGTTAGTTTGTTGACTGTTTCCGGCTTTAATGCCGCCCTTCTGGAATTAGCAATCATTCCAGCCTTACTAAACATCCTCTCGCTCTCAGTGGATGTTGCCGGGATACAGAGGTATTTTTTTGCCATTTTTTGGAAGGCAACGTCGTTCTTGGCGTTCTGAAAAAATTATATTATTATCGAAAATTTATATTTATTAATATAGTCATATATATTTGCGCAATAACTACCTTCCAATACATTAGGGGATCCTGATTTTCGTCAAGATTACGATTTGTATAATAATTCCGGATGTTGACAATGGAGTCAGCTCTCTCGTTTTGAATTTTTTGTTCGATGTTTTTTTTTACCCGTTTAAAAAATGGTTGGCTGGGTTCGGTTGCCTCATTCGGTTTTGGAGAGATCTCTTTTGGCAGCAAATCTTTATTTAAAAGTGTTAGTTCATTTTCTAACAATTTCATTGCCTCCTTCATGTGGAACGGTGACGAAAATCCTTCTTTTTTGAACCTTGGATCCAGCAGTGTTCCCAATCTCGTTGGTGTGCGGTACTCATAATCCAGCAGCCTAGCGTTTATTTTCTTCACGAGAAGATCACGCATTTGTAGACCTTCCTTAGTTACCAGCGTATTTTTGAAAGAATCCATTTTATCCAGGAGTTCACAGACCAAAGGAATTAATATTGACGCCGTCACTGTGTTTGAGGAGCATGATTTTTTTGTGGCAACATCAAATGGTTGCAAAAGATGAACGAGATCCTGCATAATATCTATCTCCTCAGCAGTCAGGGGTGGCGGTGCCTTAACCGTGTTTAATAGAACTTTTGCAAGAGCATCCTTCGTGGCCAAAACTCTCTCCATCATAGCAAAAGCGCTGTTCCATCTGGTAGGCACTTCTTGTTTAAGGCTGTACGCCTTGGCCTCTGGCAATTGCGCTTCCCTGAACTTAGCATAAGTTATATTGCTATGTTTGATAAAAGTAACAATTTGTTTGCATTTGGAGACTATTTCGTGCACATTATCTAAGTTAAGACATTCTTTTACTATTAGGTTCAGCGTGTGCGCGAAGCACGGTATATTTATCTTTGAGATAATTTTACACATCTTGACCATCGTCGCATCATTGTCAGTGACAACAGCTGCAACTTTGTGGAGTAGGTTCCATTCATTTAAAATGCTTTTCAGCGAATCTGCAATATTTTCTGCAGTGTGATTCTTCTGATCATTAAGTGTGTTCGTCGACAACACTGCGGAACGCAATATGAACTCTTTATCAATAAAATGGCAAGTTACGGTTATGTAAGACATATTTGCCAAAGACGTCCACAAGTCGGTAGTAATGGCCAAATTTTCGATGGATTCAAGAATATCAAACAATGCGGTCTTCATAGACGTATATCTTGTCTCCATTTGAACATGTTTCAAAGTACTCCTACACGGCAATGCGTAGTGTGGATCAAGCACTTGGCAAAAATTTTTAAGTGAAGGCTCATCCACTAGACTAAAGGGCTGCATACTTGCGGCCACAAATTCAGCTAATGCATCGTCTATTTTTTTTTTCCTTTGGGACGTTGCTTCATATTTTTTATTTATAAAGGGCAAAATGCTACCGGACTTGGGTGGCAATTCACTTTCTTGCAGCGATGGATGCATGCGTGTTAGGTGATTTTGAAGGTTTGTGGTATTTCCACTTGTTTTACAAACCTTAAAGCACTTTCTGCACACCGCACTGCCATCTTTTCCTTTTTCGAAAAATTGCCATACCTTTGATTTTTTTGGGGTTCCCACGTTCTAATTGTCTTCATCACAATCAACCCCCGCCGCGCCTAAAACACACAAACTATGATTCCATGCCTTTCCAATAAGATATATCAATTGTACTTACGTTTTCTTGCCAAAAACATATCCATTTTTTATTCTTTCTATTGAAATAAAATTATTAATCAATTTTTTATAAAATTTAGCAAAATTGAAGAAATGTGCTTCTTTCCCAGTCAAAACCAACGCCAAGAATAACCATTTGTTCGATATATCGATACTAAGAAAACCATATCGATGTTTTGCCAAAATTCGAAAATATCGATTATCGCGATTCCGATCCGATATTTTTGCAGCACTAGTTCAGGCACTGACCAAAGAACACATAGACGAGACATGTGGAAGAAAATTTTTCAGCGCCGAAATAATTTGGATGAGAGACTAGACAACTTCGTATTTGCTCGGCTCAGTCTCTTAAGGGTCGAGCAGTGAAAATGCTGCACGACAAATTCAGTGCGCTGCTAGCGCTCAATCGAAATGGTCCCGTTCCCATATGAAGCACGGCTATGTGTTATTTGTGCTACTCTCTCTCTCTCTCAGTCCCTCTCTCTCGCTCTCTATAGTCTCTGAAATCATCACCCTGAGCAGCGCACAAAAATTGAAATTTCTGTTCGCGACGATCCCAGCTCTTTTCTTTTAAGTGAAGGGTGTACCGGAATTTTAAAAGCGTTTGCCACGTTCATACAAAAGTTTAGCGTTTTCATGATTATTTCTAGTAAGGGTATGAAAGCAGTGAGGCTCGTACAGAATATGTTTTGGCGACGAGCATACACACACACACACACTTGTAGTCCCTTGCTACATGTATGAGCATTTGTGACCTGCGTGCGTTACTCTTGCTGCTTGTAGCAATTTTAAAGCCCTGCATTTGCATTTGGTCGGTCTTACGGGCTGTCATAACTACTTCACACAGATGCACTATGTATGAACATACATATGTAAATAAGTACATTTATATATTATTATTGCTAATCATGTTTATAAATGTGTTTGTATCCATAAAATACTATAATTATATACAATTAAAATTTTAAAGCGAAAAAATTATCGTAAAACACTAATAAGTTTATTAAATGCTTTGCAATATATGAAATACACATGTCATTTAAAGACCCTTTTACCACCAAGCGATTATTTACTTCGCTTGTGCGTCCTATCTTAGAGTACTGCTCTGTTGTATGGTCTCCTCAGCATAAACTGTATCAGGATCGTATTGAATCGGTCCAAAAACAGTTTCTTCTCTTTGCCTTAAGAGACCTTAGATGGGACAGTAATGTACGATTACCGTCTTATCATAGTAGGCTCCAGCTTATTGACCTTCCATCACTAACCAATCGCAGGACAATTCTAGGAATTGTTTTTTTGCATAAATTGATTAGTGGTGACATTGATTCAGCCTCCCTGTTGGGTCGTCTAAGTTTTTCGGTTCCGTCCCGAACAACTAGACACTATCGGCCCCTCCACTTACCAGTCTGCACTAGGGATTATTCTTTGCACAGCGCGTTTTATGTCCTTTGTGTGAATTTTAATAAATACTATCACGTTTTTCCCTTAGAACTCTCTCTTCCTAATCTTAAATCTACTCTATCAGCTTATCTTAGGGAATTCACGCACAATGCCCAGGCATAAGCATTGGTACACATTTTTCGTTGCCAATGTTGTGTTGTGAATTCTCAATTCTATTCTATACTCTTTTTCGACTATTCCTTTACACTTTTCTTTTTTGATTTCTCATTATCTGTATTTTCTCTTTCGCAACTTCTTTTAATATCTTCATTTTCCTTTTTCTGTACTAAATCTTTCTTAATTTTTTTTTTCTTTTCTCTTTTTTTTTTGTTTTTGTAATTTTTTTTCTTTTTTTATTTTTTGTTTATTATTGTTATTATTATTTATTTATTTATTTTTTTTTTGTTTTTTTTTTTATTTTTTTTATCTTTTTTTAATTTCATTAAGTTAATATATATGCTCTAATATGTTGTTTAAGTTTTCTTACTAACACCTTTTTTTTCATAGCTTCACTAGTAGCACTGACCACATTTGGCTGTGAAATGTGGGCATAGCTGGCCGGACTGGCAAATAAAACACCCCCATCGGGTCGGTGCTACTAGTGATATTCTCTGTACTTTGTTAGGCTTTTTTATTTTTAGTTGACTCTATGATAGTCAATAACCCTTAAGGAAAATAAAATAAAAAAAAAAAAAAATATTATACTCAAGCTTTACTCATTATTGCCAAAAATTTCTAATTAGTCATAATGGCCCATTTGATAGTCACCCTACGATTCAAAACATACAAAATTTACAAACAGCGAAATCCAGAGACAATTAGCTTGCTATCGCATAAAAGCATACACAAGCATACCATACACACATACATACATACATATGCAGCCCATGGCAGGCACAAGCCAATGCTCACATATTATGAACATACACACTTACAATATTCCAAAGGCAGCAAGAATAGTTTCCTACACTCACACAAATAGCTCATACATGTAAACGGGACCGCCATGGACGATTGACGAAAATATTGAGAAAGAATTGAGTTTAGCGACGCACGCACACAAAATCACATACACGTAGCAAGGAACTGTAAATGTGTGTGTGCATGCTCGTCACGAAAATGTATTCTTTCTGTGCACAACAGCCTGTGCAAATTGTAAAGCCCAAAATTTGCCGTTGGTCTGCCTTGTGAAGTGAGCACATGCATACATACATTTGCATATGTGTATGCTTGTATGGGATGGTAAGCTAATTGTCTCTGGATTTCGCTGTTTCTAAATTTTGTATGTTTTGAATCGTAGGGTGACTATCAAATAATCCATTATGGCTTAGTTAGAAATTTTTGACAATAATGATTAAAGCTTGAGTATAATATGACATGTGTATTTCATATATTGTATTTCATATATTTAATAAACTTATTAGTGTTTTACGATAATTTTTTCGCTTTAAAATGCGTACAACATAATTTTAATTGTATATAATTATAGTATTTTATGGATACAAACACATTTATAAACATGATTAGCAATAATAATAAATAAATGTACTTATTTACATATGTATGTTCATACATAGTGCATCTGTGTGAAGTGGTTATGACAGCCCGTAAGACCGACCAAATGCAAATGCAGGGCTTTAAAATTGCTACAAGCAGCAAGAGTAACGCACGCAGGTCACAAATGCTCATACATGTAGCAAGGGACTACAAGTGTGTGTGTGTGTATGCTCGTCGCCAAAACATATTCTGTACGAGCCTCACTGCTTTCATACCCTTACTAGAAATAATCATGAAAACGCTAAACTTTTGTATGAACGTGGCAAACGCTTTTAAAATTCCGGTATACCCTTCACTTAAAAGAAAAGAGCTGGGATCGTCGCGAACAGAAATTTCAATTTTTGTGCGCTGCTCAGGGTGATGATTTCAGAGACTATAGAGAGCGAGAGAGAGGGACTGAGAGAGAGAGAGAGTAGCACAAATAACACATAGCCGTGCTTCATATGGGAACGGGACCATTTCGATTGAGCGCTAGCAGCGCACTGAATTTGTCGTGCAGCATTTTCACTGCTCGACCCTTAAGAGACTGAGCCGAGCAAATACGAAGTTGTCTAGTCTCTCATCCAAATTATTTCGGCGCTGAAAAATTTTCTTCCACATGTCTCGTCTATGTGTTCTTTGGTCAGTGGTTCAGGCTACGAAAATATGGCAGCACAAAATCATTCGTCTTCATGCGCTCGACCGAGATGGTCGACTATTGAACAAAAGGACCCTCCATGCTCAATTTTTTTTCTTGCTCTCTCTCTCTCTCTGTTTTTTACTCTCTCAAATGTTTTTTTTGTATGAGTGCATGTGAGCACAAGCAGCAGCTCACGAAAATTGAAATTTGTTCGCGTTAGACTGCCGTTTCTTCCCTTCTGTGTGAAGAGTATTCCGAACTCTTCAAACCGTTTGCCAAGCTCGTACAAAATATTTGCGTTTTCGTTATTATTTGTGGGAAGGGTATGAAAGCGTGGTGCGCATAAAGAAAATGTTTTCGCGTCGAGCGTGCACACACACACTACAGTTTCTTGCTACATGTATGAGCATTTGTGACCTGCGTGCGTTACTCTTGCTGCTTGTAGCACTTTCACAGCCCAGCATTTGCATTTGGTCGGTCTTACGGACTGTCATAACCAATTCACACAGATGTACTGTGTATGAACATACATATGTATGTAAATAAGTACATTTATATATTATATTGCTAATCATGTTTATAAATGTGTTTATATCCATAAAATACTATAATTATATACAATTAAAATTATTTTGTACGAATTTTAAAGCGAAAAAATCATCGGCTCTCATGGGCTCTCAAATCATCAAGCTTAGCGTCGCACAAAAATTGAAATTTGTTCGCGACGATCCCCCTTTTGAGTGAAGGTTACATCGAAATTTTAAAAGCGTTTGCCACGCCCATGCAAGCAAACTGTAAGCGTTTCAATGATTATTTATGGGAAGGGTATGCAAGTTTTGATGCGCACAAAGAATATGATTTCGCGACGAGTATGCACACACACACTTGCACACTTAATACATGTATGACCAAAAACTCAATATGATCGCATACAAACATACATACATATGTATGGACTTGCTGCCTTTGGAATATTGTAAGTGTGTATGTTCATAATATGTGAGCATTGGCTTGTGCCTGCCACGGGCTGCATACATATGTATGGTATGCTTGTGTAAGTTAACGAGTGCCCCTCGCACATAGCAACTTAAGACTTTATATATCATTGGGTAAACAGTTGCGCGCATGGTGCTGACGCGGCGAATGCCTCAGTTCAGTGCCCTGATCGCAGCGGCCAGCGACGGTAACCTGATCCCTTGCGCATGTCGTAAGAGCAGCGTTATCGCTTATGCTGAAGTCGGCTTGCCGACTATGACGTTGTAGCTTATGCTGTGTCGGCTATAATGGGTAGCTTAAGCTTGACAATTGTATGTTTAGAATAGCCTCATTCCGACTCGCTTTGGAGCGGAAAATTAGTTCTGTTTGAGAATCCAAAGCTAACGCCAGCTTTCAATAAATATCAATCCGAATAAACTATTTGTGTTTCAATTGTGTCGGAGACATTGTATCAGCTGAGCCAAGGAACATAGAGCCCTTATCGAGTTAGAAGTACCGATAACGCCTCATATCAGCCACCTAGCAGCATAAAGCATCGTGGGACTGACTATCACCCAGCAAATTAATTGGCGCCCAACAGCGGATGAAACCCGCGACCCCAAAACCAACAGTAGTTAGGATAAGCCCTGCAAATAACATGTAAGTGGTTTATTCAACTAAACGATTTTAAGTGATAATAAAAATATAAATAAAAGTGAAAGGAATTGAGCTAAGCAAGTTGTTGAAATCATCTCGAAAAATCCCAGCTTATCACATTCTACCCATACCGATTAACATCGGCCATAGGAAACTCTGTGAATAAAGTGTCAATTACATAGGTTAAGGGTACAAGCTGATGAGCTTCCCAGGACCCTATAGGGAAATTAAGAGAGAATATTTCAGTGACGAAGACTGGGACTCAAATTCAGAGGCCAGTTTAGAAAACACAGCAGATATGAACCCAGAACAGATTCAAACGCTCATAAGTCAGGCGTTGGCACAGCAGGAGGTTAGGTTGAGGGAAGAATTTGACGCTAGGCTAAATTCTATAAACCAAAGGGTGAATAGCTTACGCCTTGAAGCACCTCAGGTTGAAGCATACCAAAGAATCTCGATCGACCCCAATGTGGGATGTAGTATATCCCTGGACTGTGTAAAATCTATTCCCGAGTTCAATGGTACGCAGGACGAATATGTCCACTGGAGACAGTCCGCCATAGATGCGTACGAGCTTTTCAGACCCTACATAGGCAGCAACGCTCACTACCAAGCAGTTAATATAATAAGAAACAGAATTAAGGGTACTGCAAGAGCTTTGCTTTCTTCATACAACACAGTTCTAAATTTTGATGCTATAATAGCAAGATTAGACTGTACGTATGCTGATAGAACATCGCTTAGAATCCTACGTCAACAGCTAGAGATGGTCCGACAGGGCGACTCTACCTTAATGCAATATTATGACGAGGTCGAGCGCAAGCTAACTCTGGTCACGAACAAGGTAGTAATGACCCATGATCAGGAGAGAGCAGTAATGCTAAATGAGGAGGTTAGGAACGATGCGCTGCAGTCATTCATCTCAGGCCTGAAGAAGACCTTGAGATCAGTCGTGTTCCCCGCGCAGCCGAAAGACCTGCCCTCTGCTCTGGCTTTGGCCAGAGAGGCAGAGGCTAGCATCGAGCAAAGCAATTTCGCAGCCACATATGCAAAAGCGTTGGAATATAAAACCCACGCAACTGAGGGTAATAGAAATCAAAGACGCTCATATGAGAAGCAGATAAAAAATAACGATGCCGAACGTGGCCAAGAAAGAAACCCCCACCATACCAAAAAACAGGGCAAGCAACAGCAGCAGAAAAGACCAGGTCAACAACAACAAGAACCTATGGACGTCGATGCGTCAACAGCAAAATTTAGACAACAAACGCAATACAGTAAGGATCATGCGGAAAATTCGCAAGTAGAAAGTGCACGAGGCCAAAAAAGACCAAATTCTTCTGAACGCGTGTCAGGCCAAAGGCGTCAGCGGGTGCACACTACTGTGCAACATAACCACGACAATGACGACCATAGCTATAATAAAACAGCCTCCAGAGAGGTTGCTGAGGTCGACGACGACTCCGATTCGGCGACAGGGGACGACTCGATTAATTTTTTAGGGAACGCTCCAGGCTACCGTTCGTCGAACGGCAGCTGGCAGGGAAAAATGTAAGAATTTTAATCGACACGGGGGCGGCCAAAAACTATATTAGACCCTTAACAGGGCTAAAAAATATAAGGCCAGTTAAAACCCCATTCAATGTTAGTTCCATTCATGGTTCTAACAAGGTTCACCAGAAATGTTTAATTAACATTTTCGGCGTATATAATATATAATTCTTTCTATTAGACTCCCTGGTTCCATTCGACGGCATCATAGGCTTCGACTTGCTAACGCAGATAGGAGCAACTTTGAATGCCGAAGATGGCACAGTCAACTATGGGACTGAGTCCGAAAAACTGCAGCACCACATATGCGACAATGTAAACTTTACAAATGTCGATGATATTGCCGTACCAGAAGCCATAAGGGCCGAGTTTAACAACATGATCCTAAACAAAGTAAAGGCATTTTCAGCTTCTAACGAAGCATTGCCGTTTAATACTTCTGTAGTGGCCACAATACGCACAATAGACAATGAGCCAGTCTATTCTAAACTTTACCCACACCCTATGGGTGTCGCTGATTTCGTAAAAAACGAAATCAAAGAATTAATGCGAAATGGCATTATCAGACCATCAAAGTCACCCTACAACAACCCGACATGGGTTGTCGATAAAAAAGGTCGTGACGAAAATGGTAACAAAAATAAACGCCTAGTTATCGACTTTAGGAAACTAAACGAACGTACTATTGCCGACAAATACCCAATGCCAAGCATTCCCATGATTTTGGCCAATCTAGGAAGGGCTAGATACTTTACAACTCTGGACCATAAATCCGGCTATCACCAGATTTTTCTCGCGGAACAAGACCGTGAAAAAACATCTTTCTCTGTAAATGGAGGAAAGTATGAATTTTGTCGATTGCCGTTCGGGTTGAAGAATGCTGGAAGCATCTTCCAAAGAGCGATTGACGACGTACTGCGTGAACAAATTGGCAAAACATGCTATGTGTACGTAGACGACGTCATAATCTTTTCAGAAAACGAAAGAGACCATGTCAAACACATAGACTGGGTCTTAACAAGGCTATGTGAAGCTAACATGAAAGTTTCTAGGGAAAAAACCCATTTCTTTAAAAAGGAAGTAGAGTACCTAGGGTTTATAGTAACTGAAGGCGGGGCGAAAACCGACCCGGAAAAGGTTAAGGCTATTCAGGAATATCCGGAACCAAAGAACTTATTTGAGCTTAGATCATTTCTGGGCATGGCCAGTTACTATAGGTGTTTTGTTAAAGACTTTGCTGCAATCGCGAAGCCATTAACAAGCATGCTGAAAGGCGAAAATGGTTCCATTAGCAAGCACATGTCAAAGAAAACGATTATCAGCTTCGACATCAACCAGAGGGATGCCTTCGAGAGACTAAGAAATATCTTAGCTTCAGAAGACGTTATTCTTAGATATCCAGACTTCAAGAAGCCATTCGATCTAACGACGGATGCTTCTGCATATGGTATTGGTGCGGTACTATCACAAGATGGTAGGCCCATTACCATGATATCAAGAACTCTGAAAGACAGGGAGACCCATTACGCCACCAATGAAAGAGAGCTATTAGCTATCGTATGGGCGTTAGGCAAGCTACAGCAATACCTGTATGGTACGAGAGACATTAATATCTACACAGATCATCAACCTCTCACCTTTGCTGTGTCAGATAGAAACCCTAACGCAAAAATTAAAAGATGGAAAGCGTATGTAGATGAACATAACGCAAAAATCCATTACAAACCTGGAAAAGAGACGCAGACGCATTATCTCGACAAAATATTAACGCCTTGCAAGGGGAGATAGCGTCAGACGCAGCCACCATCCATAGTGAGCTGTCGCTGACATATACAATTGAGTCAACAGACAAGCCAATAAACTGTTTCAGAAACCAGATAATTTTGGAAGAAGCACGCTTCCCTCTGAACCGGAACTTCATATTTTTCGGCGAAAAAATTCGCCATATTATTCACTTCACAGATAGAAATCAAGCATTAAATGAAGTAAAATCATTTGTCAAACCGAATGTAGTCAACGCAATCAATTGCGATCTTCCAATGTTGGCATTCATCCAACACGAATTAGTAAAAAGCTTCCCCTCCACTAAATTTCGTTATTGCAAAAATGTAGTAACTGACATAACAGGCAAGGACGAACAAAGAGAGATAGTCATGACAGAACATAATCGTGCGCATAGAGCCGCACAAGAAAACGTCAAACAAGTCTTGGAGGAGTATTACTTCCCGAAAATGACCAAACTAGCGACAGAAATAGTGGCAAACTGCAAAACTTGCACTAGGGCGAAGTATGACAGACATCCAAAAAAACATGTTCTGGGAGAAACACCAATCCCATCATACCCTGGCGAGATATTACACATTGACATTTTTTCAACTGACAAATAGCTGTTTTTAACATGTATTGACAAATTTTCAAAGTTTGCAATGGTACAACCAATAATGTCACGAACGATAACAGATGTAAAAAATCCTATCGTCCAAGCCATCAATTTCTTCCCAAAAACGAAAGTAATATACTGCGATAATGAGGCGTCTTTTAATTCAGAGACAATAACCTCATTATTAAAGGACAGATATGGAATAGACATTGTGAATGCACCGCCACTTCACATTACCTCCAACGGCCAGGTAGAGCGCTTTCACAGTACTCTGTTGGAAATAGCGAGGTGCCTAAAAATCGAGAGGAAAATAGACGACACAGTCGAGCTAATCATACATGCCACATTGGAGTATAATCGATCGCTACATTCTGTAACAGGCAAAAAACCGATTGAGGTGATACATGCGTTTACCAATGAGTTTAAAAAAGCAATTAAAAGCAAAGTGGAAAAAACGCAACAGGTGCAGCTAGATAGAAACAATCCAAACAGGCAGAATAAAGTGTTTGAGGTGGGAGAAAAGGTATTCGTTAAGACCAACAGAAGGTTAGGTAACAAGCTCACCCCCTTATGTGAGGAAAAAACTGTTCAGGCAGACCTAGGAACGTCTGTTCTTATCAAGGGGAGGGTGGTCCACAAGGACAATTTAAAATAAGAATTTAATAGATTAGTGATAAAATTAAGGAATTCATAGATTTAAACTTCTTTACTCTCACAGGATCATTACGCCAGTCTTAATCTTGCTGGCGACGGTAAATGCTCGGATCACCGATTATTCGCATTCCAAGTACATTCCTGTTGTAGACGGGGACGTACTGGTATGGGAACAGCGTGACTATGTTAGGCACACTAGCAACCTGACAGAGTTCTCCGTAATGTTAAAAGAAACAGAAAAGTTGTCCGAGTTGTTTCCTCAGTCTCATATGAGGAAGTTATTAGATGTTGATACAGACCATCTTAGAAACCTTTTGTCCGTATTGAAAGTACACCACAGGATTGCCAGAAGCTTAGATTTTTTAGGGACAGTGCTAAAAGTTGTGGCTGGCACACCCGACGCATCAGATTTGGAAAGAATTAAGATAACAGAGTCAAAGTTAATCGAATCAAACAACAGACAGGTAGAGATAAATACAGAAACCCAAAAACAAATAAACCAGTTAACCGATACAGTAAATCAAATAATCAAGACAAAAAAGAAAGAGCAAATCGACACTTCGCATTTATATGAGATACTTTTGGCTAGGAATAGAATGTTGATAACTGAAGTTCAAAATTTAATGCTTACAATCACACTTGCTAAATCAAATACAATTAATCCTACAATATTTGATCACGACGACTTAAAATCCGTATTAGTTGAGCATCCCACAGATGTCCCTATAGTAAGTCTATTGGAAGCATCCAATATTAAAGTCCTTCAGTCCGAGAACATAATCCATGTACTAATAGATTACCCTAGAATTAAATTTGTATGTAAAAAGGTCATCATTCTTCCGGTCTCACATGAGCACACCGTTCTTCAACTCCAAGACGATACCGTAGCGGAATGCGAAAACGACGTCCTGGCGGTCTCCAGCTGCACTACAACAACACACACATCGTTTTGCAAGATAGCATCTCGAGATACCTGCGCACAGGCTCTGCATGCGGGTGGCAAAGCGCAATGCTATACGCAACCCAGCCACCTGGCACCCATCACCTATGTGGACGACGGCATCATGGTAATAAACGAAAGCCCAGCACGAGTTAGCACCGATGACGGTCCAGAGATACAGGTCAATGGCACTTATCTCATCACTTATGAACACATGGCCATCATAAACGGTACCAAGTTTGCAAATCGTCGCGAAGCTCTGGACAAGTTACCGGGCATAGTGGCTTCCCCATTAATCAACATCATCAGCCATGATCCGGTACTCAGTATGCCATTGCTCCATAGAATGAACAACAACAATCTTCACGTCATTCAGGAGTTCGAAGAAAAAGTAAGATCTGCAGGGTCGCCAAAGGTGTGGTTTAGCATTGGAGTAGTGATCAGCCTCGTATGCTGCGGTTCCATTCTACTCTACCTAGGACTGAGAAGAAGGCAGACTTCAGGGAAAATGCAAAGGATTGTCAACAGCTTCAAGATGAACGAGGACGCCCATAGTTTTAAGGGGGAGTAGTTAACGAGTGCCCCTCGCACATAGCAACTTAAGACTTTATATATCATTGGGTAAACAGTTGCGCGCATGGTGCTGACGCGGCGAATGCCTCAGTTCAGTGCCCTGATCGCAGCGGCCAGCGACGGTAACCTGATCCCTTGCGCATGTCGTAAGAGCAGCGTTATCGCTTATGCTGAAGTCGGCTTGCCGACTATGACGTTGTAGCTTATGCTGTGTCGGCTATAATGGGTAGCTTAAGCTTGACAATTGTATGTTTAGAATAGCCTCATTCCGACTCGCTTTGGAGCGGAAAATTAGTTCTGTTTGAGAATCCAAAGCTAACGCCAGCTTTCAATAAATATCAATCCGAATAAACTATTTGTGTTTCAATTGTGTCGGAGACATTGTATCAGCTGAGCCAAGGAACATAGAGCCCTTATCGAGTTAGAAGTACCGATAACGCCTCATATCAGCCACCTAGCAGCATAAAGCATCGTGGGACTGACTATCACCCAGCAAATTAATTGGCGCCCAACAGCGGATGAAACCCGCGACCCCAAAACCAACAGTAGTTAGGATAAGCCCTGCAAATAACATGTAAGTGGTTTATTCAACTAAACGATTTTAAGTGATAATAAAAATATAAATAAAAGTGAAAGGAATTGAGCTAAGCAAGTTGTTGAAATCATCTCGAAAAATCCCAGCTTATCACATTCTACCCATACCGATTAACATCGGCCATAGGAAACTCTGTGAATAAAGTGTCAATTACATAGGTTAAGGGTACAAGCTGATGAGCTTCCCAGGACCCTATAGGGAAATTAAGAGAGAATATTTCAGTGACGAAGACTGGGACTCAAATTCAGAGGCCAGTTTAGAAAACACAGCAGATATGAACCCAGAACAGATTCAAACGCTCATAAGTCAGGCGTTGGCACAGCAGGAGGTTAGGTTGAGGGAAGAATTTGACGCTAGGCTAAATTCTATAAACCAAAGGGTGAATAGCTTACGCCTTGAAGCACCTCAGGTTGAAGCATACCAAAGAATCTCGATCGACCCCAATGTGGGATGTAGTATATCCCTGGACTGTGTAAAATCTATTCCCGAGTTCAATGGTACGCAGGACGAATATGTCCACTGGAGACAGTCCGCCATAGATGCGTACGAGCTTTTCAGACCCTACATAGGCAGCAACGCTCACTACCAAGCAGTTAATATAATAAGAAACAGAATTAAGGGTACTGCAAGAGCTTTGCTTTCTTCATACAACACAGTTCTAAATTTTGATGCTATAATAGCAAGATTAGACTGTACGTATGCTGATAGAACATCGCTTAGAATCCTACGTCAACAGCTAGAGATGGTCCGACAGGGCGACTCTACCTTAATGCAATATTATGACGAGGTCGAGCGCAAGCTAACTCTGGTCACGAACAAGGTAGTAATGACCCATGATCAGGAGAGAGCAGTAATGCTAAATGAGGAGGTTAGGAACGATGCGCTGCAGTCATTCATCTCAGGCCTGAAGAAGACCTTGAGATCAGTCGTGTTCCCCGCGCAGCCGAAAGACCTGCCCTCTGCTCTGGCTTTGGCCAGAGAGGCAGAGGCTAGCATCGAGCAAAGCAATTTCGCAGCCACATATGCAAAAGCGTTGGAATATAAAACCCACGCAACTGAGGGTAATAGAAATCAAAGACGCTCATATGAGAAGCAGATAAAAAATAACGATGCCGAACGTGGCCAAGAAAGAAACCCCCACCATACCAAAAAACAGGGCAAGCAACAGCAGCAGAAAAGACCAGGTCAACAACAACAAGAACCTATGGACGTCGATGCGTCAACAGCAAAATTTAGACAACAAACGCAATACAGTAAGGATCATGCGGAAAATTCGCAAGTAGAAAGTGCACGAGGCCAAAAAAGACCAAATTCTTCTGAACGCGTGTCAGGCCAAAGGCGTCAGCGGGTGCACACTACTGTGCAACATAACCACGACAATGACGACCATAGCTATAATAAAACAGCCTCCAGAGAGGTTGCTGAGGTCGACGACGACTCCGATTCGGCGACAGGGGACGACTCGATTAATTTTTTAGGGAACGCTCCAGGCTACCGTTCGTCGAACGGCAGCTGGCAGGGAAAAATGTAAGAATTTTAATCGACACGGGGGCGGCCAAAAACTATATTAGACCCTTAACAGGGCTAAAAAATATAAGGCCAGTTAAAACCCCATTCAATGTTAGTTCCATTCATGGTTCTAACAAGGTTCACCAGAAATGTTTAATTAACATTTTCGGCGTATATAATATATAATTCTTTCTATTAGACTCCCTGGTTCCATTCGACGGCATCATAGGCTTCGACTTGCTAACGCAGATAGGAGCAACTTTGAATGCCGAAGATGGCACAGTCAACTATGGGACTGAGTCCGAAAAACTGCAGCACCACATATGCGACAATGTAAACTTTACAAATGTCGATGATATTGCCGTACCAGAAGCCATAAGGGCCGAGTTTAACAACATGATCCTAAACAAAGTAAAGGCATTTTCAGCTTCTAACGAAGCATTGCCGTTTAATACTTCTGTAGTGGCCACAATACGCACAATAGACAATGAGCCAGTCTATTCTAAACTTTACCCACACCCTATGGGTGTCGCTGATTTCGTAAAAAACGAAATCAAAGAATTAATGCGAAATGGCATTATCAGACCATCAAAGTCACCCTACAACAACCCGACATGGGTTGTCGATAAAAAAGGTCGTGACGAAAATGGTAACAAAAATAAACGCCTAGTTATCGACTTTAGGAAACTAAACGAACGTACTATTGCCGACAAATACCCAATGCCAAGCATTCCCATGATTTTGGCCAATCTAGGAAGGGCTAGATACTTTACAACTCTGGACCATAAATCCGGCTATCACCAGATTTTTCTCGCGGAACAAGACCGTGAAAAAACATCTTTCTCTGTAAATGGAGGAAAGTATGAATTTTGTCGATTGCCGTTCGGGTTGAAGAATGCTGGAAGCATCTTCCAAAGAGCGATTGACGACGTACTGCGTGAACAAATTGGCAAAACATGCTATGTGTACGTAGACGACGTCATAATCTTTTCAGAAAACGAAAGAGACCATGTCAAACACATAGACTGGGTCTTAACAAGGCTATGTGAAGCTAACATGAAAGTTTCTAGGGAAAAAACCCATTTCTTTAAAAAGGAAGTAGAGTACCTAGGGTTTATAGTAACTGAAGGCGGGGCGAAAACCGACCCGGAAAAGGTTAAGGCTATTCAGGAATATCCGGAACCAAAGAACTTATTTGAGCTTAGATCATTTCTGGGCATGGCCAGTTACTATAGGTGTTTTGTTAAAGACTTTGCTGCAATCGCGAAGCCATTAACAAGCATGCTGAAAGGCGAAAATGGTTCCATTAGCAAGCACATGTCAAAGAAAACGATTATCAGCTTCGACATCAACCAGAGGGATGCCTTCGAGAGACTAAGAAATATCTTAGCTTCAGAAGACGTTATTCTTAGATATCCAGACTTCAAGAAGCCATTCGATCTAACGACGGATGCTTCTGCATATGGTATTGGTGCGGTACTATCACAAGATGGTAGGCCCATTACCATGATATCAAGAACTCTGAAAGACAGGGAGACCCATTACGCCACCAATGAAAGAGAGCTATTAGCTATCGTATGGGCGTTAGGCAAGCTACAGCAATACCTGTATGGTACGAGAGACATTAATATCTACACAGATCATCAACCTCTCACCTTTGCTGTGTCAGATAGAAACCCTAACGCAAAAATTAAAAGATGGAAAGCGTATGTAGATGAACATAACGCAAAAATCCATTACAAACCTGGAAAAGAGACGCAGACGCATTATCTCGACAAAATATTAACGCCTTGCAAGGGGAGATAGCGTCAGACGCAGCCACCATCCATAGTGAGCTGTCGCTGACATATACAATTGAGTCAACAGACAAGCCAATAAACTGTTTCAGAAACCAGATAATTTTGGAAGAAGCACGCTTCCCTCTGAACCGGAACTTCATATTTTTCGGCGAAAAAATTCGCCATATTATTCACTTCACAGATAGAAATCAAGCATTAAATGAAGTAAAATCATTTGTCAAACCGAATGTAGTCAACGCAATCAATTGCGATCTTCCAATGTTGGCATTCATCCAACACGAATTAGTAAAAAGCTTCCCCTCCACTAAATTTCGTTATTGCAAAAATGTAGTAACTGACATAACAGGCAAGGACGAACAAAGAGAGATAGTCATGACAGAACATAATCGTGCGCATAGAGCCGCACAAGAAAACGTCAAACAAGTCTTGGAGGAGTATTACTTCCCGAAAATGACCAAACTAGCGACAGAAATAGTGGCAAACTGCAAAACTTGCACTAGGGCGAAGTATGACAGACATCCAAAAAAACATGTTCTGGGAGAAACACCAATCCCATCATACCCTGGCGAGATATTACACATTGACATTTTTTCAACTGACAAATAGCTGTTTTTAACATGTATTGACAAATTTTCAAAGTTTGCAATGGTACAACCAATAATGTCACGAACGATAACAGATGTAAAAAATCCTATCGTCCAAGCCATCAATTTCTTCCCAAAAACGAAAGTAATATACTGCGATAATGAGGCGTCTTTTAATTCAGAGACAATAACCTCATTATTAAAGGACAGATATGGAATAGACATTGTGAATGCACCGCCACTTCACATTACCTCCAACGGCCAGGTAGAGCGCTTTCACAGTACTCTGTTGGAAATAGCGAGGTGCCTAAAAATCGAGAGGAAAATAGACGACACAGTCGAGCTAATCATACATGCCACATTGGAGTATAATCGATCGCTACATTCTGTAACAGGCAAAAAACCGATTGAGGTGATACATGCGTTTACCAATGAGTTTAAAAAAGCAATTAAAAGCAAAGTGGAAAAAACGCAACAGGTGCAGCTAGATAGAAACAATCCAAACAGGCAGAATAAAGTGTTTGAGGTGGGAGAAAAGGTATTCGTTAAGACCAACAGAAGGTTAGGTAACAAGCTCACCCCCTTATGTGAGGAAAAAACTGTTCAGGCAGACCTAGGAACGTCTGTTCTTATCAAGGGGAGGGTGGTCCACAAGGACAATTTAAAATAAGAATTTAATAGATTAGTGATAAAATTAAGGAATTCATAGATTTAAACTTCTTTACTCTCACAGGATCATTACGCCAGTCTTAATCTTGCTGGCGACGGTAAATGCTCGGATCACCGATTATTCGCATTCCAAGTACATTCCTGTTGTAGACGGGGACGTACTGGTATGGGAACAGCGTGACTATGTTAGGCACACTAGCAACCTGACAGAGTTCTCCGTAATGTTAAAAGAAACAGAAAAGTTGTCCGAGTTGTTTCCTCAGTCTCATATGAGGAAGTTATTAGATGTTGATACAGACCATCTTAGAAACCTTTTGTCCGTATTGAAAGTACACCACAGGATTGCCAGAAGCTTAGATTTTTTAGGGACAGTGCTAAAAGTTGTGGCTGGCACACCCGACGCATCAGATTTGGAAAGAATTAAGATAACAGAGTCAAAGTTAATCGAATCAAACAACAGACAGGTAGAGATAAATACAGAAACCCAAAAACAAATAAACCAGTTAACCGATACAGTAAATCAAATAATCAAGACAAAAAAGAAAGAGCAAATCGACACTTCGCATTTATATGAGATACTTTTGGCTAGGAATAGAATGTTGATAACTGAAGTTCAAAATTTAATGCTTACAATCACACTTGCTAAATCAAATACAATTAATCCTACAATATTTGATCACGACGACTTAAAATCCGTATTAGTTGAGCATCCCACAGATGTCCCTATAGTAAGTCTATTGGAAGCATCCAATATTAAAGTCCTTCAGTCCGAGAACATAATCCATGTACTAATAGATTACCCTAGAATTAAATTTGTATGTAAAAAGGTCATCATTCTTCCGGTCTCACATGAGCACACCGTTCTTCAACTCCAAGACGATACCGTAGCGGAATGCGAAAACGACGTCCTGGCGGTCTCCAGCTGCACTACAACAACACACACATCGTTTTGCAAGATAGCATCTCGAGATACCTGCGCACAGGCTCTGCATGCGGGTGGCAAAGCGCAATGCTATACGCAACCCAGCCACCTGGCACCCATCACCTATGTGGACGACGGCATCATGGTAATAAACGAAAGCCCAGCACGAGTTAGCACCGATGACGGTCCAGAGATACAGGTCAATGGCACTTATCTCATCACTTATGAACACATGGCCATCATAAACGGTACCAAGTTTGCAAATCGTCGCGAAGCTCTGGACAAGTTACCGGGCATAGTGGCTTCCCCATTAATCAACATCATCAGCCATGATCCGGTACTCAGTATGCCATTGCTCCATAGAATGAACAACAACAATCTTCACGTCATTCAGGAGTTCGAAGAAAAAGTAAGATCTGCAGGGTCGCCAAAGGTGTGGTTTAGCATTGGAGTAGTGATCAGCCTCGTATGCTGCGGTTCCATTCTACTCTACCTAGGACTGAGAAGAAGGCAGACTTCAGGGAAAATGCAAAGGATTGTCAACAGCTTCAAGATGAACGAGGACGCCCATAGTTTTAAGGGGGGAGTAGTTAACGAGTGCCCCTCGCACATAGCAACTTAAGACTTTATATATCATTGGGTAAACAGTTGCGCGCATGGTGCTGACGCGGCGAATGCCTCAGTTCAGTGCCCTGATCGCAGCGGCCAGCGACGGTAACCTGATCCCTTGCGCATGTCGTAAGAGCAGCGTTATCGCTTATGCTGAAGTCGGCTTGCCGACTATGACGTTGTAGCTTATGCTGTGTCGGCTATAATGGGTAGCTTAAGCTTGACAATTGTATGTTTAGAATAGCCTCATTCCGACTCGCTTTGGAGCGGAAAATTAGTTCTGTTTGAGAATCCAAAGCTAACGCCAGCTTTCAATAAATATCAATCCGAATAAACTATTTGTGTTTCAATTGTGTCGGAGACATTGTATCAGCTGAGCCAAGGAACATAGAGCCCTTATCGAGTTAGAAGTACCGATAACGCCTCATATCAGCCACCTAGCAGCATAAAGCATCGTGGGACTGACTATCACCCAGCAAATTAATTGGCGCCCAACAGCGGATGAAACCCGCGACCCCAAAACCAACAGTAGTTAGGATAAGCCCTGCAAATAACATGTAAGTGGTTTATTCAACTAAACGATTTTAAGTGATAATAAAAATATAAATAAAAGTGAAAGGAATTGAGCTAAGCAAGTTGTTGAAATCATCTCGAAAAATCCCAGCTTATCACATTCTACCCATACCGATTAACATCGGCCATAGGAAACTCTGTGAATAAAGTGTCAATTACATAGGTTAAGGGTACAAGCTGATGAGCTTCCCAGGACCCTATAGGGAAATTAAGAGAGAATATTTCAGTGACGAAGACTGGGACTCAAATTCAGAGGCCAGTTTAGAAAACACAGCAGATATGAACCCAGAACAGATTCAAACGCTCATAAGTCAGGCGTTGGCACAGCAGGAGGTTAGGTTGAGGGAAGAATTTGACGCTAGGCTAAATTCTATAAACCAAAGGGTGAATAGCTTACGCCTTGAAGCACCTCAGGTTGAAGCATACCAAAGAATCTCGATCGACCCCAATGTGGGATGTAGTATATCCCTGGACTGTGTAAAATCTATTCCCGAGTTCAATGGTACGCAGGACGAATATGTCCACTGGAGACAGTCCGCCATAGATGCGTACGAGCTTTTCAGACCCTACATAGGCAGCAACGCTCACTACCAAGCAGTTAATATAATAAGAAACAGAATTAAGGGTACTGCAAGAGCTTTGCTTTCTTCATACAACACAGTTCTAAATTTTGATGCTATAATAGCAAGATTAGACTGTACGTATGCTGATAGAACATCGCTTAGAATCCTACGTCAACAGCTAGAGATGGTCCGACAGGGCGACTCTACCTTAATGCAATATTATGACGAGGTCGAGCGCAAGCTAACTCTGGTCACGAACAAGGTAGTAATGACCCATGATCAGGAGAGAGCAGTAATGCTAAATGAGGAGGTTAGGAACGATGCGCTGCAGTCATTCATCTCAGGCCTGAAGAAGACCTTGAGATCAGTCGTGTTCCCCGCGCAGCCGAAAGACCTGCCCTCTGCTCTGGCTTTGGCCAGAGAGGCAGAGGCTAGCATCGAGCAAAGCAATTTCGCAGCCACATATGCAAAAGCGTTGGAATATAAAACCCACGCAACTGAGGGTAATAGAAATCAAAGACGCTCATATGAGAAGCAGATAAAAAATAACGATGCCGAACGTGGCCAAGAAAGAAACCCCCACCATACCAAAAAACAGGGCAAGCAACAGCAGCAGAAAAGACCAGGTCAACAACAACAAGAACCTATGGACGTCGATGCGTCAACAGCAAAATTTAGACAACAAACGCAATACAGTAAGGATCATGCGGAAAATTCGCAAGTAGAAAGTGCACGAGGCCAAAAAAGACCAAATTCTTCTGAACGCGTGTCAGGCCAAAGGCGTCAGCGGGTGCACACTACTGTGCAACATAACCACGACAATGACGACCATAGCTATAATAAAACAGCCTCCAGAGAGGTTGCTGAGGTCGACGACGACTCCGATTCGGCGACAGGGGACGACTCGATTAATTTTTTAGGGAACGCTCCAGGCTACCGTTCGTCGAACGGCAGCTGGCAGGGAAAAATGTAAGAATTTTAATCGACACGGGGGCGGCCAAAAACTATATTAGACCCTTAACAGGGCTAAAAAATATAAGGCCAGTTAAAACCCCATTCAATGTTAGTTCCATTCATGGTTCTAACAAGGTTCACCAGAAATGTTTAATTAACATTTTCGGCGTATATAATATATAATTCTTTCTATTAGACTCCCTGGTTCCATTCGACGGCATCATAGGCTTCGACTTGCTAACGCAGATAGGAGCAACTTTGAATGCCGAAGATGGCACAGTCAACTATGGGACTGAGTCCGAAAAACTGCAGCACCACATATGCGACAATGTAAACTTTACAAATGTCGATGATATTGCCGTACCAGAAGCCATAAGGGCCGAGTTTAACAACATGATCCTAAACAAAGTAAAGGCATTTTCAGCTTCTAACGAAGCATTGCCGTTTAATACTTCTGTAGTGGCCACAATACGCACAATAGACAATGAGCCAGTCTATTCTAAACTTTACCCACACCCTATGGGTGTCGCTGATTTCGTAAAAAACGAAATCAAAGAATTAATGCGAAATGGCATTATCAGACCATCAAAGTCACCCTACAACAACCCGACATGGGTTGTCGATAAAAAAGGTCGTGACGAAAATGGTAACAAAAATAAACGCCTAGTTATCGACTTTAGGAAACTAAACGAACGTACTATTGCCGACAAATACCCAATGCCAAGCATTCCCATGATTTTGGCCAATCTAGGAAGGGCTAGATACTTTACAACTCTGGACCATAAATCCGGCTATCACCAGATTTTTCTCGCGGAACAAGACCGTGAAAAAACATCTTTCTCTGTAAATGGAGGAAAGTATGAATTTTGTCGATTGCCGTTCGGGTTGAAGAATGCTGGAAGCATCTTCCAAAGAGCGATTGACGACGTACTGCGTGAACAAATTGGCAAAACATGCTATGTGTACGTAGACGACGTCATAATCTTTTCAGAAAACGAAAGAGACCATGTCAAACACATAGACTGGGTCTTAACAAGGCTATGTGAAGCTAACATGAAAGTTTCTAGGGAAAAAACCCATTTCTTTAAAAAGGAAGTAGAGTACCTAGGGTTTATAGTAACTGAAGGCGGGGCGAAAACCGACCCGGAAAAGGTTAAGGCTATTCAGGAATATCCGGAACCAAAGAACTTATTTGAGCTTAGATCATTTCTGGGCATGGCCAGTTACTATAGGTGTTTTGTTAAAGACTTTGCTGCAATCGCGAAGCCATTAACAAGCATGCTGAAAGGCGAAAATGGTTCCATTAGCAAGCACATGTCAAAGAAAACGATTATCAGCTTCGACATCAACCAGAGGGATGCCTTCGAGAGACTAAGAAATATCTTAGCTTCAGAAGACGTTATTCTTAGATATCCAGACTTCAAGAAGCCATTCGATCTAACGACGGATGCTTCTGCATATGGTATTGGTGCGGTACTATCACAAGATGGTAGGCCCATTACCATGATATCAAGAACTCTGAAAGACAGGGAGACCCATTACGCCACCAATGAAAGAGAGCTATTAGCTATCGTATGGGCGTTAGGCAAGCTACAGCAATACCTGTATGGTACGAGAGACATTAATATCTACACAGATCATCAACCTCTCACCTTTGCTGTGTCAGATAGAAACCCTAACGCAAAAATTAAAAGATGGAAAGCGTATGTAGATGAACATAACGCAAAAATCCATTACAAACCTGGAAAAGAGACGCAGACGCATTATCTCGACAAAATATTAACGCCTTGCAAGGGGAGATAGCGTCAGACGCAGCCACCATCCATAGTGAGCTGTCGCTGACATATACAATTGAGTCAACAGACAAGCCAATAAACTGTTTCAGAAACCAGATAATTTTGGAAGAAGCACGCTTCCCTCTGAACCGGAACTTCATATTTTTCGGCGAAAAAATTCGCCATATTATTCACTTCACAGATAGAAATCAAGCATTAAATGAAGTAAAATCATTTGTCAAACCGAATGTAGTCAACGCAATCAATTGCGATCTTCCAATGTTGGCATTCATCCAACACGAATTAGTAAAAAGCTTCCCCTCCACTAAATTTCGTTATTGCAAAAATGTAGTAACTGACATAACAGGCAAGGACGAACAAAGAGAGATAGTCATGACAGAACATAATCGTGCGCATAGAGCCGCACAAGAAAACGTCAAACAAGTCTTGGAGGAGTATTACTTCCCGAAAATGACCAAACTAGCGACAGAAATAGTGGCAAACTGCAAAACTTGCACTAGGGCGAAGTATGACAGACATCCAAAAAAACATGTTCTGGGAGAAACACCAATCCCATCATACCCTGGCGAGATATTACACATTGACATTTTTTCAACTGACAAATAGCTGTTTTTAACATGTATTGACAAATTTTCAAAGTTTGCAATGGTACAACCAATAATGTCACGAACGATAACAGATGTAAAAAATCCTATCGTCCAAGCCATCAATTTCTTCCCAAAAACGAAAGTAATATACTGCGATAATGAGGCGTCTTTTAATTCAGAGACAATAACCTCATTATTAAAGGACAGATATGGAATAGACATTGTGAATGCACCGCCACTTCACATTACCTCCAACGGCCAGGTAGAGCGCTTTCACAGTACTCTGTTGGAAATAGCGAGGTGCCTAAAAATCGAGAGGAAAATAGACGACACAGTCGAGCTAATCATACATGCCACATTGGAGTATAATCGATCGCTACATTCTGTAACAGGCAAAAAACCGATTGAGGTGATACATGCGTTTACCAATGAGTTTAAAAAAGCAATTAAAAGCAAAGTGGAAAAAACGCAACAGGTGCAGCTAGATAGAAACAATCCAAACAGGCAGAATAAAGTGTTTGAGGTGGGAGAAAAGGTATTCGTTAAGACCAACAGAAGGTTAGGTAACAAGCTCACCCCCTTATGTGAGGAAAAAACTGTTCAGGCAGACCTAGGAACGTCTGTTCTTATCAAGGGGAGGGTGGTCCACAAGGACAATTTAAAATAAGAATTTAATAGATTAGTGATAAAATTAAGGAATTCATAGATTTAAACTTCTTTACTCTCACAGGATCATTACGCCAGTCTTAATCTTGCTGGCGACGGTAAATGCTCGGATCACCGATTATTCGCATTCCAAGTACATTCCTGTTGTAGACGGGGACGTACTGGTATGGGAACAGCGTGACTATGTTAGGCACACTAGCAACCTGACAGAGTTCTCCGTAATGTTAAAAGAAACAGAAAAGTTGTCCGAGTTGTTTCCTCAGTCTCATATGAGGAAGTTATTAGATGTTGATACAGACCATCTTAGAAACCTTTTGTCCGTATTGAAAGTACACCACAGGATTGCCAGAAGCTTAGATTTTTTAGGGACAGTGCTAAAAGTTGTGGCTGGCACACCCGACGCATCAGATTTGGAAAGAATTAAGATAACAGAGTCAAAGTTAATCGAATCAAACAACAGACAGGTAGAGATAAATACAGAAACCCAAAAACAAATAAACCAGTTAACCGATACAGTAAATCAAATAATCAAGACAAAAAAGAAAGAGCAAATCGACACTTCGCATTTATATGAGATACTTTTGGCTAGGAATAGAATGTTGATAACTGAAGTTCAAAATTTAATGCTTACAATCACACTTGCTAAATCAAATACAATTAATCCTACAATATTTGATCACGACGACTTAAAATCCGTATTAGTTGAGCATCCCACAGATGTCCCTATAGTAAGTCTATTGGAAGCATCCAATATTAAAGTCCTTCAGTCCGAGAACATAATCCATGTACTAATAGATTACCCTAGAATTAAATTTGTATGTAAAAAGGTCATCATTCTTCCGGTCTCACATGAGCACACCGTTCTTCAACTCCAAGACGACCCGTAGCGGAATGCGAAAACGACGTCCTGGCGGTCTCCAGCTGCACTACAACAACACACACATCGTTTTGCAAGATAGCATCTCGAGATACCTGCGCACAGGCTCTGCATGCGGGTGGCAAAGCGCAATGCTATACGCAACCCAGCCACCTGGCACCCATCACCTATGTGGACGACGGCATCATGGTAATAAACGAAAGCCCAGCACGAGTTAGCACCGATGACGGTCCAGAGATACAGGTCAATGGCACTTATCTCATCACTTATGAACACATGGCCATCATAAACGGTACCAAGTTTGCAAATCGTCGCGAAGCTCTGGACAAGTTACCGGGCATAGTGGCTTCCCCATTAATCAACATCATCAGCCATGATCCGGTACTCAGTATGCCATTGCTCCATAGAATGAACAACAACAATCTTCACGTCATTCAGGAGTTCGAAGAAAAAGTAAGATCTGCAGGGTCGCCAAAGGTGTGGTTTAGCATTGGAGTAGTGATCAGCCTCGTATGCTGCGGTTCCATTCTACTCTACCTAGGACTGAGAAGAAGGCAGACTTCAGGGAAAATGCAAAGGATTGTCAACAGCTTCAAGATGAACGAGGACGCCCATAGTTTTAA
Source organism: Drosophila aldrichi (assembly GCA_035045965.1). Classification (NCBI taxonomy): domain Eukaryota; kingdom Metazoa; phylum Arthropoda; class Insecta; order Diptera; family Drosophilidae; genus Drosophila; species Drosophila aldrichi. The sequence continues at coordinate 648,682 of JAWNOM010000516.1, forward strand.
GGGGGGAGTAGTTAACGAGTGCCCCTCGCACATAGCAACTTAAGACTTTATATATCATTGGGTAAACAGTTGCGCGCATGGTGCTGACGCGGCGAATGCCTCAGTTCAGTGCCCTGATCGCAGCGGCCAGCGACGGTAACCTGATCCCTTGCGCATGTCGTAAGAGCAGCGTTATCGCTTATGCTGAAGTCGGCTTGCCGACTATGACGTTGTAGCTTATGCTGTGTCGGCTATAATGGGTAGCTTAAGCTTGACAATTGTATGTTTAGAATAGCCTCATTCCGACTCGCTTTGGAGCGGAAAATTAGTTCTGTTTGAGAATCCAAAGCTAACGCCAGCTTTCAATAAATATCAATCCGAATAAACTATTTGTGTTTCAATTGTGTCGGAGACATTGTATCAGCTGAGCCAAGGAACATAGAGCCCTTATCGAGTTAGAAGTACCGATAACGCCTCATATCAGCCACCTAGCAGCATAAAGCATCGTGGGACTGACTATCATCTCAACAACTCATCGTTGGGCAGACTCATTAAATTAATTTGTATGCTTGTATGGGATGGCAAGCTAATTGTCTCTGGATTTAGTAGTTTGTAAATTTTGTATGAATCGTAGGGTGACTATCAAATAGCCATTATGACTTAATTAGAAATTGTTGACAATAATGATTAAAGCTTGAGTATAATATGACATGTGTATTTCATATATTGCAAAGCATTTAATAAACTTATTAGTGTTTTACGATGATTTTTTCGCTTTAAAATGCGTACAAAATAATTTTAATTGTATATAATTATAGTATTTTATGGATATAAACACATTTATAAACATGATTAGCAATAATAATATAAAAATGTACTTATTTACATACATATGTACATATGTTCATACACAGTACATCTGTGTGAATTGGTTATGACAGTCCGTAAGACCGACCAAATGCAAATGCTGGGCTTTGAAATTACTACAAGCAGCAAGAGTAACGCACGCAGGTCACAAATGCTCATACACGTAGCAAGAAACTGTAGTGTGTGTGTGCACGCTCGACGCGAAAACATTTTCTTTATGCGCACCACGCTTTCATACCCTTCCCACAAATAATAACGAAAACGCAAATATTTTGTACGAGCTTGGCAAACGGTTTGAAGAGTTCGGAATACTCTTCACACAGAAGGGAAGAAACGGCAGTCTAACGCGAACAAATTTCAATTTTCGTGAGCTGCTGCTTGTGCTCACATGCACTCATACAAAAAAACATTTGAGAGATTAAAAAGCAGAGAGAGAGAGAGAGCAAGAAAAAAAATTGAGCATGGAGGGTTCGTTTGTTCAATAGTCGACCATCTCGGTCGAGCGCATGAACACGTATGTTTTTGTGCTGCCATATTTTCGTAGCCTAAACCCTAAAAGTGTCGAGCAAATACGAAATTGATAGGACCTGCTAGTTCGATTTTTCGGTGTTGAAAAACATTGTACTGCATGTCTAGTCTATGTGTTCTCTGGTCAGTGTTATAAATGAATTCAATGTTTATATTCTTAAATTATATATTTTCGTTTGTAATCCATTTCAAAACTTAAAAATAAAACAAGTAAGAACGTTGCAGTCGGGCGTTATCGACTGCGGGATACTCATTCACATCCCATCAGCAATTCAGTACCTAAGTTTACCTCTAGTAGTGCAGAAAATGCAGTTTTTCTCGATTTGCCACGCCCCTAGTTGGCGGATCGGAAAAATTTTAACACTTTATAAATCTGAGTTATACACGAGTATGTGTTCCAAATTTCACTTCGTGAATGAGTATAAAAATAAAATAAAGAAATAAATAAATGCAAATTTTGTTCTTACCAAGCTCACAACTCGATTTGTGCTTAATGTATAAAAACCAGTAAATTTAGTGGTGGGAACATTTATACAAAACATCGATCATCGAAAAACAAACTTCGATGTTTCTCATTTTATTTCAAACGTCGATGTATCGATGTTACATCGATGTTGCGCCCAGCACTACATCAAGCACTAGGTTCTATTTATAAAAACTGTATTATTTCATGTAAAACATTTTCAAATCCAAATATGTGTGCAAAACAGATCTTATTTACGGATGCATTGTTATTGAATATTTCAAATAACTCCATATTTACTGGTTTGTTATGATAATTAAAGTACCCTTTATATACATACATATGTAGTTAACTATTTATTATTTTTAGCTATTGGCAGTCAAGCGCTCCTCCTCAGAAATAGCTCGGTAATACGCGTACAAAATAAAATGCATTATAAAAAAATACATGGTTCTGTATGTAACACGAAATGTGAGCTTACAGGATTGCTACTTCTTTACGCCGAAAATGAGTTCTCTCTTTATAAATATGATCTAAGTCAGGAAGATATATTTATATTACTTTATGAAGGTGAGACAAAGGACTGGATCAATGCAGCTATTTTTATAAAGAACGAAGGAGGCTGTCAATTTGCCTTACACATGGCTCACAGCTCGCTTCTGCGTTTACAATACGATAACTCGAGTAATTTGCAATTTGGAGAATGTAGTATACTAGAACTAGCAAGGTGTACTGATTATTCTATGTTATATCACACAAGTTTATATGGTAACAGCTACACAAAGCTTACTATAATAAGTGGAAATGGATTTGGAGAAATACTCATTTGGCAGCCGCATTCTCCTATTAATTTTAATATTGATACACGTTCCATCATATATCCACTTCTCATGCGTCTCAAGGCACATAATGGTGTTGTGTTTTCTATTGACTTCAATTTAGCAGCTCAGTTGTTGGTAACTACATCCGATGACCGTTCTTTAAAGTTTTGGAAATTAGTAACTCATCCAGATAAAATATTTGATGCATCACTTGTAAAACCCTTATTCAGTTGCTTTGGACATACTGCACGAGTCATTTGTGCTATAATTGCAGAGTACGGTAAGTAAATATTTACATTAAATTAAATAATTTAAATTCATCGTTAATCAATTTCATAGAAGGCCAAGTTTTTGTTATAAGCGGTGGTGAGGATTCTAATATATGTGTTTGGAGTCAAACAGGCGAAATGTTATTTAAACGACGTGAGCAGTTTGGAGCACCGGTATGGCGCCTTGCTTTTGATTATGTTTCTGCAAACCTGTATAGCACTGGTTCAACTGGAAATATTTATGCATCTAATATAAAAAACATATTAAGTCCAAATCAAGCCCATTCAGAGCAACTAATGCATATTGGCTTATCAAATGAATATTTCGTAAAAATGAAATATCTTAGTAATAGCACCATCATTGCCCTAAGCAATAAAAATAACATGTTCTACATGCGACTTATGAATTCGCAAAAAAATCAATTTTGGGAACCAGTTAACATCTTTCCTTCATATAAGTGCTCAGTTTTAGCTGCATTCGACGGAATAATTGCCACTTGTGGCTATAAACGCATTACACTTCTAAACTATAACGTGGATACAGGGCATATAGAACTATTTTATGATGGAATAAAACTTGAAGGTCTCATTCAATCCTTTCACTTTCTTACCAAAGACCTTTATTTAATATCTGATGAATATGGAAACTGTCTTTTACTGAAAGGAAGTAAAATGGAAGTTGATAGTAGTATAAATATCAGCAATTATCGTAAATCTTGGATTACATGTGCAATACTTGTTAACTCAAATTGTTTATTAATGAGCTGCCGTGATGGAAAAGTTATGGTTGTCTCACGAGAAAGCTCACCACAATTACAAATAAAGCATGTGATTAAAGGTTTGCATGGCAAAATGGGGTCTATCGTCCTAAAACTGTTAAGGATTGAGGAGAAATATGCATACATAATAAGTGCTGCGCATGAACCCACTATAAAAGTTATATGTTTAAGTCTAACTGAATATAGATTATCAATTTTACAACGTCAGACAGTACCGTTGACTTGGATAGAAGCAATACCAACATTAGATATACTGATTGGATTCAATGACAATCATCTTGTGGTATGGTCCCATAAAAATGGCGTGATTTTACAATTGGAATGCGGGGGAGGTCATCGCTGTTGGGACTATCAGGTAAACAATGAAGTACTTGACATAATATATATTAAGCAAAAGCATATCTTTCATCACCGTGAAAAACTTTACCATAAGTGGTCTGGAGCTTTATGGCAGACCTTGCGAAATAAATGGCATATAAGAAGTTGTAATATTATACAAATAGTTGAGCAAAATAATTATTCGCCGACATATATTGTATCAGCTGGTGATGACAATATTATAAAAATAAGTCAATTCTTTGGTCAATCATTTCATCTGTGTGCTGAATTGCATACGCACATCTCAAGCGTACGACATCTTGTATTATATCCAGTTAGTTCTGAATATGATGGTATCTATTGGCTGATCTTCTCGGTTGGAGGGCGGGCGCAGTTATGCATTAATAAACTTGACCCAAATGGACCAGTCGTAAGTGAACTGTGCTCGCACACAGTCCGATTAAACAGTGACGGCAATGACGCCTCAATTGATGCTCGACTAATGGCAATTAACGTTTTACAAAACTCTAAGTGCGGGACATTTTCTCTTTACGTAGCCAGTGCTGACGGAAAAATTCGTTTGCTTCAGTGGCAACTGGAAAACCCGTCACAGCTTTTCTTAGATTGCGTTATTGATATTAAAAGATGCCCGATTCAGATGCAATCTGTAAATAATCTTAATTTAGTACTTATCACAACCACTAATGGAATGCTTTACGGCTTTGACAAAAGACTTTGTTTAAAACGATTCGAACAGCAATTACACACTGCCAGTATCAATGCTTTTGAAACGATTTATGATGGTTCATATTTACACATTTTAACTGGAGGAGACGATGAAGTCATAAAACACACCATAATTGAAACAACTGACTTGAGTATTTTACAAAGTGCAGAAATCTCGTCGATACACAATGCTCAAATAGCTGCAATGACCCTATACTCATTACAGGACACTTATCAAAACACAGAATTGTATGCATATACATGTAGTATGGATAAACAAATATGTAAGGTAAATCTAAAAACTTTGCAGCACACCCGTATTGGTTTTACATGCTTATCCGATATCAAAGGAATACTTAATACAAATCAGTGTTTATTTATTTACGGATGTGGACTAGAAGCAATCGCTCTCGAAAATAATTAAATGTTTTATTAAGCACACTAATATGCGTGTGCGTTAATTTAAGTCCTTAGTATTAGTAATATGTCGTTTAATGTGCTCCCCCTATTTTTAATAAATAAATTGTTTAACACTGGAATTAAGGGCTTTATACTGTCATGGATGCGATCCAATAATCCTATTTATCTGGAGAAACACCTCAGACGAACTAACAACATACCGAACAAGTTTCATCACACTGATGTTATTTGATTACATACATACACTGCGCGTCATCAAGTTAGCGTCCCCCTTACATTCATTCATATATATTATATTTGTAATCATATTTATTTATTTATGAAAGCTATTGACAGAGACGAGAGTCATACCCCGACCCGATGGGGGTATTTTATTTGCCAGTTCGGCCAGCTATGCCCACGTTTCACAGCTAAAAGTGGTCAGTGATACTAATGAAACTATGAAAAGAAAGTGTGAAAGTGAAAGTGTAAGAAAACTTAAAAAAAAAAAAATTAAATGTAGATACATATATTAAATATAACAACATAATAATTAAAATAATTCTTTAAAAAATTATATATAATTATTTACGGATATAAACAAATTTACAATGGAGGACAAAAGTATTTTGACAACACATTGCAAAAACTTAAACCGCTTGTTTTTGCATACTGAGAGAGGTAACGGTACCCATTATATTTTTGAGAGAGAGTAAGTGTAACAAGTAAGAAAGCTCTAGTCGAGACTGCTCGACTAGGAAATCCCCTGAACCCTTCGGAGAACTGATATTTCAATAATTCTCCGCGTCTTTTTGCTTACAAAAGGAACACACACACACATACCTAGGCACATATAGGCACGCACGCATAAACACGCATGGACTGCAGTGTGGGCTTCTCATGGAAACTTAATTGTTTAGATTGTGATTATATCATTACTATGCGTGTATATGCCGAAGCTCAAGTCTCTAGTATTTGAAATACGCCTTTTACAAAGGTGAGGGTGAGGGGGTGGATATAGGGGTGGGGGGTGAATTATAACAAAATTCAATTCTGGAGACTCTAGCTCAAAAGATGTAGGAGATATAATTTAATAATTGACTTTCGATAAGGTTTTTCATCGATAAAAAAAATAATCGGACAAGTTATCGAAATTATGTGATAAACTCGATATGCGCGTGCTATATACGGACATTTTAAAAAAAAGTTGAAGTCTCTAGCTATTGTATCTTCGGAAATCGACGCGTTCAAACATGCGGACAGACGGACAGACGGACATGGCTAAATCGACTCAGTTCGTCGCCCTGATCAAGAATATATACACTTTATGGGGTCTGCCACGCCTCCCTCTCCCTGTTACATACTTTTAACAAAACCATTATACCCTGATCTCCCATTTTCAATGGGTTCAGGGTATAAAAAGAGAAGAGAGAGCAAAATATTGCATCGATTGCGTTACACATTCTTTTTCTATTATTATTTACATGGCAGATTATCATTTTTTGGCTGGACAAAAGTATTTTGACATTCCTTTTCATATTGATTTTCGGTAATTCGCTTGCGTTACAAAGCACGTGCTCGAGTTTCTTAAGCGTGTTTTCGTGTTTTTTTTAAGAAATTTATCAAGTAATCACTGTTTGATCGTAGATTTCGTTAAATTATGGGCAAGACACGTGAAATTAGTGAACTCATTAGAAATGAAATGGTTACGAAGTATAATGCAGGCATTTCGGTAGAATACCTTAGCAACTTATACAATGTACCTCGACAAACAATTTACTACCAAATAAACAAAAAAAAGTATAATGATTCACTCAAATATAAGGCCAGATCAGGAAGACCATGCAAAACAAAACCCATAGAAGACCGCATAATATTAAGAAAATGTAAAGAAGATGTGCTGATTACTCCAAAAGCAGCGTCGATTGAGCTGAAAGAACATCATAACATTTCAATAAGTGGAAAAACTATCGAAAGACGGTTAAAAGAAGCAGATTTTTCTACTTATGTAGCTCGTCCAATACCATTGATTTCACCAAAAAATAAGCTAAAACGATTACAATTTGCCAAATCGTACATAGCCAAGCCGCAATCATTCTGGGAGGAAGTGTTATGGACAGATGAAAGCTCTTTCAAGTATCACGGGTCAAAAAGAAAGATATATTGCCGCTTGCCACAGAATACTTACAAAAAAATGAGACCTGTCTGCAAACGAGTACCACACGGTGGAGGATCGGTAATGTTCTGGGGTTGCGTGTGCTTCAATGGCCTAGGCGATTTGACATCAATTGATGGAACGATGAATAAGGACAAATATTTACGTGTCCTGAATGACCACGCATTCACTTCCGGTGACAGGCTAATTGGACACTCATTTATACTGCAGCAAGACAATGCTCCATGCCACAAGGCCCGTATGATAACAGAGTTTTTGAGGGATGTCGAAGTCCATACACTAGATTGGGCACCTCAGAGCCCCGATCTGAATATTATAGAAAATGTGTGGGCTTACATAAAAAGAAAAAGAAGCTCAGACTTATCTAGGACGCGCGAGGAGACGATTGCTGAAGTTCAAGGACTTTGGAAGGACGTTTCATTAGAAACACTAAAACATTTGGTTAGATCGATCCCTAGACGATTGCAAAAGGTCATTGACGTTAAAGGAGGGTTTATTTTTTATTAATTTGTTTATTATTATTACCATTGTTAAGTTTTTCTATCACTTTATTAAATAAATAATAATGTCAAAATACTTATGTCCAGCCAAATAATGACTTTCTGCCATGCAAATAATTATAGAAAAATAATGACTTATGTTATCACTGCAATATTTTGGTCACTTAAAGCCTATTATGATTGCTCTCTCTAAAAAATATAATGGGTACCGTTACCTCTCTCAGCTTGCAGAAACAAGCGGCTTAAGTTTTTGCAATGTGTTGTCAAAATACTTTTGACCTCCATTGTATAAACATTATTAGCTATAATACATATAGATACAAGAGCTAGAGACTTGAATTTTTTTCAAATGTTCGTACGGCGCGCAAATCGAGTTTGTCACAAAAAATCAATAACTCGTCCCGTTATTTTTTATCGATAAAAAACCTTATCGAAACAGTTATAAAATTATATTTCCTAAATCTTTTGAGCTAGAGTCTCCAAATTTTAAACGTAGACTCATATTTACTTTATAGAATTTCGGAATTGTCATAGTTCACTTCTCACCCCTATATCGACGCCCAAATTTGTAAAAAGCGTATTTCAGATACATACATTTAAACATTGTGATTATGTTCTAAAAGTTGCATTAAGATCGTACGTCTACAAACGAAATTATTCAACAAATTAATTCTCATAATATTACTCACTCTGCAGCGCAGCCTAAGCGCAGTCGCTGCTTACTGCGCAGTTAACAGAGCGCGGGCTTATGCGTGCGTGTGGATGCATGTGTATGTACATACGTATGCGTTAAAGAAGTTAGAGGGTTCAGGGTATCTCCTAGTCGAGCAGTCTCGACTAGAGCTTTCTTACTTGTTGTTTTTCGATTTCAATCATTGACATTGCTCTTTTGTACGCTATCTGTAATTTAAATTTGAATTCTTTTGCATAATCATCCAAATCGTATATGGGATCTATTTTAGATGAAGTATTGAATTCTATGAATTGTCTTGGTAATCTACCGTAAACAAGTTCATACGGACAGTAATCATGTGCCGTCGATGGAGTAGTGTTAAAACAATATGTGAAGTAATTCAACCATTCATCCCAATCATCTTTTTCAATCGAGATGTATGAACGTATATATTCGTTGAATGTTCGGTGACTTCTTTCTACTGTTCCTAAAGTCTGATGGTGATTAATGGTGATTAATTATTATTAATTACAGATTTTCATATATTTGCAAAAATCATTAATAAGTGCATTTTTATACTCAGTACCCATATCTGTTATGAACGTCTTCATAGGACCGTGCTTCAGTATAAACGATTCAAATATTGCTTTAGCTACTGTTTTTGCGCTTTTATCCGTTACTTGTATTTTGTAAGATCGCATATAATCGTTATTGCATACTCATTGCTATTCTTTGTTCTTGGTAACGCACCTATGGCATCAATTAAAACAGTATCAAATGCTGTGTTTGGTGTATTTGTTATAATCATTGGTGCTTTTGTATGTGTTGTAGTCTTAGCTCGTTGGCAGTCTAAACACTTTTTATACCCTGAACCCATTTTCAATGGGAAATCAGGGTATAATGGTTTTGTTAAAAGTATGTAACAGGGAGAAAGAGGCGTGGCAGACCCCACAAAGTATATATATTCTTGATCAGGGCGACGAGATAATTTGATTTAGCCCAGTCCGTCTGTCTGTCCGTCCGTCCGTCCGTCCGTATGTAAAAAACACGATAAAAAACTTTATCGAAAGACAGTTATAAAATTATATCTCCCACATCTTTAGAGCTTGAGTCTCCGAACTTTAAATGTAGACTTATATGTACTTTATAGAATTTTGATTTTGGTTATAATTCACCCCCCACCCTTATGTCCACCCCCTCACCCTCACCTTTGTAAAAGGCGTATTTCAAATACTAGAGACTTGAGCTTCGGCATATACACGCATAGTAATGATATAATCACAATCTTAATGTTTCATGAAGAACGTAGATCCACAAAAAAAGTTATTAAACAATTAAATTCCCATGGTAAGCCCACACTGCAACCCATGCGTGTTTATGCGTGCGCGCCTATGTGTGTCTTTGCATGTGTGTGCATTCATGCAGACGTCTAATAAAAAACCAATTAGAAACCCGCAAAACTCCACCAGCATCAACAAACACATCCATCTACACTGCAATTCAGAATGTATCAAAACCGAAACTAATACAAACTCCACCTAAATGCAAGGAACTTTTAAAGCTGAGGAAAACCTGTCCACACGACTGCGAGGGACCACTGTGCTTCCACATTCTGTGAATACACCTGTACAGCCTACACCGGTGCCCCATCGTAGCTAGACAGACCACGGAAAAGAGATCCGACAGGGCTCCCAAGTGCGCGCAAAAATAATTTTAGTTGTTATACACTTATAACAATGCACTGCTATGCATAATACACACAAATAATAAGAAACAAGAACGTTGCAGTCGGGCGTTACCGACTGCGGGATACTCATTCACATCCCATCAGCAATTCAGTATATAAATTTAGCTCTAGTACTGCAGAAAATGCAGCTTTTCTCGATTTGCCACGCCCCTAGTGGGCGTAGACACCTCATTTTTCACCAGTTCGTAGAACGAATTGACGGTAACTAAACTGCAAAATTTGGATGCTTACGCTCCAAAAATATGAAAATTACAGGGTATTTTTCGATATGCCACGCCCCCAAAGAGGCGTAAAAATTATTTTTGGGGCATCGATAGAGCAGCATCGATACCAGTAACTCAAATATCCAAATCTAAAGCTTCTAGCTCTTATACTATAGGAGATATAAACTTTTGCGGTTTGCCACGCCCCCTTTGGGCGGAGATATATCCACCATAGCTCGTTGGACTTGCGTGGTCAACCCGCGTATATATACCAAATCTCAGGTCTTCAGCATCAAAAATGCCTCAAATATAGCAAAATCGGGAAAATCACTATATATTCAGGTCCGATTTTCCACGCTCCTAATGGGCGTAGACATATACATTTTTCACCAGTCTTTATAAAATGATAACATTAGCTCACATGCAAAATTTCAAAGTTCTAGCTTTAAAACGACAGATAAGGTGATGCCCGGAGTGGCTGACTTATTGTCACTCTTTGTTTGAGCAACAATAGAAGTAGTATCCGAATTTGGAACAGGGGCTTGAGTTTCAATAGAAGCATCAATAGGAGAAACAGATTTGGGATCAGGTAAAGCAGGATCTAGTGAATTAGGAGCCGATGACAAAACAGAAGCGCAAGGTGAGAGAGGAGCAAACGAATTAGGTGACGGTACTATTACAGAAGGAGTTACCAACAACAATTGGTACCAATTAAATTGAGAGAGAGGACTTTCAAAGCCATACTGATTTAATATTTCTTCAGCAGCAGCCATGTCACTGGTCAACTGCATAGAAATCTTCTTCAGTTTTAAAAATTGAGCCCTCACTTAGTATGCATCATGTTATCGCACAACCAGCAATTTACAAATTGAGCTTGAGCAGGATCAATTGCCTGTCTGAAACTGCAAGATTTTTTGCAGCAACTCATATTGGCAATCGGGATCAATCACAAACTACTGAATGTAAACAGAAATGTAAAAACAAAGAGTGATACAAATATGTTGAGAGCGAGTCCAACAACAAACAGCCGTTACAGAGCGCGACGAAAATATATGTTGAGAGAGCGAGTCCAACAACAAAAACAGCCGTTACAAAGCAGATCGAAAGTACACACGAGAGAGTATACTTGCACAGCACGAAAAACAAGAATTCGAGAGAGGCAAATACAACAACAGTAGATAGTGTGAGCAATTATGCACACACTCACACTAACAAACTTAGAAAGAGTGAACTGGGGAGAGCGCCAACAAATAGAAACACTAAAGCAAAAATGCAAATAATGAAACTAATGAGCCGACGTTGCACACAAAACTTCAAAAATTAAAAAAGTAAATTATTAAAAACACAGCGAACCACGGATCAAACCTTGCACAGGAAAATATAGATATTTGCAGTATTCAAACCGAACCGCAATTATGTGGAAATTGATAAGACTATTTAACTAAAAAACAAGAATATTTGCAGAGCACAAAGGTGAACACGTCTGTTAACTCTCACTGAGAACTCTCTCTATGAATTAGTATATTGGTTTTGTGCAATGTCCGTCCGTCTGTCCGTATGCACGCAGTTCATTTCGGTGCTATTGAAGCTAGAGCTATCTCCGATCTATAAAGTGTTAAAATTTTCCTGATCCGCCTACTAGGGGAGGGGCAAAAATGCCTTTTCCGATATACCAGAAATCATGTTAGTTGAAGATCTAGAAAGCTGAAATTCGGTATGTAGATCTGCGTAGTCCAACGAGCTATGGACTACGCTCATAGGGGGCGTGGCAACTCGGATAAAACTGTATCTCAGAGCTTTAAGGCTAGACTGTTGAAATTTTGTACGTGAGCTAATCCTATGATTCTATAAAGACTGATGAAACAAGTAACACAGCTCTAGTCGAGACTGCTCGACTAGGAAATCCCTTGAACCTTTCGGAGAACTGACATTTTAATAATTCTTCGGGTATTTCTGATTATCTGGTTGACTTAATTTTCTAAGCATGATAACTACCGAGCTCACCTTCAGCTGTAATTGTGCGGTGGTAACCAGGCACATCCAAGGAGTTCAACAATTCAGTTGGATAATTAGTGGCTTCTTCTTCGTTTGTTATACATTCGATGGATTTGAATGAATACAGAGTACGTACGATTTGATTTTTAATTCTAAAATTGAGGTCATCTAAATCTTTATTTTAAGCCGCCAAAATTGCTCGCTCACTTAACTTAATTTAGTATTTTTGTGGTTAGCAATGATATCCGGAAATATTTTGTTGATAAGCTCATCTTTTGATGAGACGAAATTGAAAACATTTGGGGGAAATTAAATCAAACCGCTCGATTCGTCAACAGAAACACGGCTATGACCGATATTCAGCAATTGCGTCGAGAAATCATCAGCAGATAGATCGTTCAAAAATGCAACTCTCATATTTACAGACAGTTGAAGTTTGTTTACATATCGCCACAGATTTGATGCTTTGAGGCAAACGTTTATTTCGTCGGCAGCAGTAGATCTTGAAATTACTGGTAATGCTCGTCGGAATTCGCCAAATAATAAAGTCATTGAACCACCAAAACATCTCATCTCTCACCATAGTGCATTCGTCCCATATGATAATTTTTGATGCTGCTAAAACTTTGGCCATTGCGTAGTGTTTCAAAATGTTACATGTCGGTTGTTCAGTAGTTTGAAGATTTAATGGCAATTCTAACGCCGTACGGCATCCGTCTAACAATGTGGCCGATATTCAAGAAGAAGCAATTGCTACCGCAATTTCGGATCTCACACGTACAGTGGCCAAAATCAATGACATGAGGAATATCTTCCCAGTTCCACCGGGGGCATTAACAAAAATCCGCCATCATTTCCATCGTCAATTGCATTAATCAGTGTATCATAGATTTCCCTCTGCTTAGGATTCAACAGTGGTACATTCGTTTGAATTGATTGGATTAGTTCATGTGGATCATATTCATGTTCACATTCATGAATTCATCATTATATTCATGAAGCATTTGTTGCATATCTTGGAGAATCGCTCTTTTCGTAGCTGTGTTGATCCCTTGACGCCGTTCAAGTTGTTCTTCCATATTGCCATATTTGCAAGAATTTGTGCTGTGTATCTTCAATAGGCTGCAATGATCCAATGCGATGGCAAATCTGGCATTGAATCTGTAAATTCAAAGCCATAGTTGTACAGTCGAGACTCGATAATTCGTACCCCGCTAAATCGAAAACCTCAATAATTCGTAAGAAACTGCTGGTCCCTTGAAAAAACTTCGGTAATTCGTAAAAATCCCATATATTTTGATCCCCTCGTTAATTCGTAGTTTTTCTGCCTACTCGGCCATAATCTTGCCTTATATAAATCGTTTCGAAACCTTTTTCGTAACCTCTTGTAAATCGTAATTCTTGATTTTTCTGTTAAACTACCGTTATATGAAGACGAAACGCAAGCGTCAACCGCTGTTGGTTGGGCAACCAATTCTTTTTGCACTATGCAACTTGTCTTGTCTTCAGCTGTGTTTTCATCTTCGTCTCAGCGCGCACTATGTTTGCAGCTTTACATATGTAAGGCTCGCAGACAATTATGCATGGCGTCTTCATGTGCGAAATTTCGTTGTTCACTCTATTGGACTTACATTAGTTTGCTCATTTTATTTGAAGCGTGCAGATGATTCGTAAAAATAGCAAGCAAAAGTTCACAAAAAACACTATCAATTTCACAAAAATAATACATAATAGAAGCTATTGATAATGGAGCAAAAAATTGTTTTTATTTATTTTTAATAATTATACCCTGAACCCATTTTCAATGGCAAATCAGGGTATAATGGTTTTGTTAAAATGTATGTAACAGGCAGAAGGAGGCGTGGCAGACCCCACAAAGTATATATATTATTGATCAGGGCGACGAGAAAAGTTGATTTAGCCCTGTCCGTCTGTCTGTCCGTCCGTCCGTCCGTCTGTCCGTATGTTTGAACGCGTCGATTTCCGAAGATACAATAGCTAGAGACTTCAACTTTTTTTTAAAATGTCCGTATATAGCACGCGCATATCGAGTTTATCACATAATTTCGATAACTTGTCACGTTATTTTTTTATCGATAAAAAACCTTATCGAAAAGCAGTTATAAAATTATATCTCCTACATCTTTTGAGCTAGAGTCTTCAAATTTGAAATGTAGACTCATATGTTGATTATAGAATTTCGGTTTTTTTATAATTCGCCCCCACCCCTATATCCACCCCCTCACCCTCACCTTTGTAAAAGGCGTATTTCAAATACTAGAGACTTGAGCTTCGGCATATACACGCATAGTAATGATATAATCACAATTTAAAAGTTTCATGATGAACGTACATCCACAAAAAAAGTTATTAAACAATAAATTTCCATGAGAAGCCCACACTGCAGCCCATGCGTGTTTATGCGTGCGTGCCTATATGTGCCTATGTATGTGTGTGTGTGTTTCTTTTGTAAGCAAAAAGACGCGAAGAATTATTGAAATATCAGTTCTCCGAAGGGTTCAGGGGATTTCCTAGTCGAGCAGTCTCGACTAGAGGTTTCTTACTTGTTTTTTTTTTTTAATTTTCTGTTATATTTTATCTTATTATATACCCAATGAAATGAGCTAAAAAAAAATTTGGTATTTAAAGTTTGTGATGTTATCTAACAAAAAAAAAAAAAAAAAAAAAAAAAAACAAGAAGACTAGGAGATACTCTGAAACCTCCAAGCTTATCATGCTGCACTTCTTTTATGCAAATATGCATATCCACACGCACGCATAAGCCCGCGCTCTGCTAACTGCACAATATTATGAGAATTTATTTGTTGAATAATCGTTTGTAGACATACAATCATAATGAAACTATTAGATTCTAATCACAATGTGCAAATGTGTGAACATTCCAAAGCTCAAGTCTCTAGTACTTGAAATACGTTTTTTACAAATGAGATCAAATGGGGCGTGGTATCAAAAATCTGTAAATTAACCCTCTAAGACTAATTTCTAAAATAAAGGCAGAAATTAATTCGAATAATTTTTTTAAGGTAAATATGGGCTCCTGAGTTTATATATGAACTCAGAAAAAATGTAGAAGCTTTCGTTTACCTGGAAGGTGAGAAAATGTAAATAAGTGCCTCAAGGCACTCTTGGGGCTTTGAGGGTAAAAAAATAGTTCCCAAATAAATTGAATTTTTTGTTTTTTTAAATTTTTATACTCATTCACGAAGTGAATTAGTATATTGGTTTTGTGCAATGTCCCTCTTGCTGTTTGTTTGAACGCAACTTTTTTCGGCGCTATTGAAGCTAGAGACTTGAAATTTGGAACACATACTCGTGTATAGCTCCCACTTATAAAGTAGTACTAGAGCTAAACTTAGCTACTAAATTGCTGATGGGTTGTGAATGAGTATCCCGCAGTCGGTAACGCCCGACTGCAACGTTCTCACTTGTTTTTTCTTTAAATCATATAATTTGTTGTTCTGATACTCAGCAAAACAATTTTCGTTGGCCAAGAGGCATAAATGCAGCTTGCATAATATGCAAATGCACTGCGTTTGTGAAGTTTTGCAGTGCTTGACCATCTTTTTCCTACATTGCGATCCAACTGCTCTGGTTCATGATGTCTAATGACTCAAAAAGTCACATCTCAAGTCCTTTATTGGGTGGTTATTTAATTTTTGGCATTATTTGAGTTGTGGCTGCAAGGGTCGCCGAGAAATTGGTGACTGCATAGTATGTGATGGCGGTATATTGACATGTAAAGTAAAATGCTGATATAGTGATGAAAATCTTCCGTTGTGATTTTAAGCTTGTTGGCAATATTTTCCTTCAGGGATGCGCGTCCTCGACTATCATATTTATAATGTCAGAGTTAAAAAAAAAAAATAGTTGATGCGGAGTTTTCAGATGAGTTAATATAGGATGCCAACGAAGAGTCGCCTTGAAAAGAAATATTGTTAATGTGCAATTGCTTTGATTGTTGTGCCATATAACTTTACCAGGTTCCTTTTTAATTTACTCGATATCTACTCATAACAAATTATTGAGTTGGACTACAAATAAAAGTAATGATTTGCTTACTAAGCCTAATAAAGCCAATAGAAGACAGTAAAGATACACGTGTTGCTACTTCAATAACTGGCAATGGTAATTGAGGCCTCTTAGGAGATTTTCGAGAAGGCTCATAGTTCTGCACATTATTTTCAATGTTTTCAAAAGTACTGCCCATTAAGGGTGCCGTAGACGCTTCTTCCAATACAGTCTTTAGAACCTCTTCCAGGTTTTCATCCTCGTTCTCACTTCATATACTCGACATGTTCACATCCGAAGGTACTGATTCGGACAACTCTAGCAGTTGTTCATTCATCAGACCATTTATAGTGCCCTCTCGAAGCCATTTTTCAATCTCTATTAACAATTTTCAACAATAAATAAAAATCACACACAAATCATACAAGAAGTGCAAGCAGTTGTGAAATAGCTGCTGACAACAAATTTTGCCGTTGAGCCCCAAGAGTGCCTCAAGGCCAATTTCAACCATTTAAGCTTTACAATTTGTAGAGTACATTACCTTACCTTTCACGAAAAAAATATTAAGTTCAATAGGTTTTATAAATTCGCTTCTATCAACACTTAAAAAGACAATATTGTCTGCTGAAATATTGCATCAGCTGAAATTTTTGGCGCGAAATTTTATGTGATGTGAACATTTGTTTATGAAAAGTATAATTTAAAGTGTCTGAGAGTTTTAAAATTTTTTCAGGGCATTTTGGCAAGTATTTTTAACAGTCCTACGATTTTTAAATTAACTAAAAGCTCTTATTTATTTTTTTTTTTTTTAAATTAAAAATAAAATAAGTGCCTAGAGGCTCGCTTGGGGCTTAGAGGGTTAAAAAATGTGTATATCCATCAAATGTACAGTGCTTATCATAATTATAGCCCACTTATAGTCCACTTAAACGAATTGGCTGAAAATTTTTCCAAATGACATTTTCCCTCAAAATCTTTTAAAATGAGTAGTTCAATATATCAATTATGAATGACAAACAACTTTTTCACTTAAAATTATCGATTTAATAATGATTTCTTAAAAAAAAGTAAAAACAAAGAAAAACAGCACCCATTTGCTGTATCAAAATTATAGCCCAATTTCAAGTTTTGGTCAATAAAATCTGAAATCGTTGCGGATTAATGAAAAAACGATTGGTAATATTTAGTCCGGCCTCAATTAGCCTTAGTTAACTTAAAAATTCGCTTCCTCATTGGAGCCACAAAATTTAATAAAAGGTCCTTTTGGCGACTTTGCCCTTCATTTAGAATTTGCGTTTTAAGATCTCCAACTGTCTCAAATTGGCGATTTTTAGCATTAAACCGTCTTGCAAGATTACCCCAGACATTTTCTATTGAGTTGAGATCTAGAGAACATGCTGGCAGGTCCAGGACATCTTATTGGGTTGTATTTGTAACATCAATGAACCTTTAAAACGAACTCAAATTAATATTTTCTTCGTTCTCCTTGTATTAAGCCAGTCTTAAATTATAATTAAAAAATAGTTATATACGTTAACATTTTTAGACAACAGCTTTCAAATCGTGACACATAAAATTTACTATTTCGCAAGGATGATGACAGAAAAAATTGTACCCGGTCACCCAAGTTTACTTAACAAAGGAATGCTAAGTGATCATCAGATTGCCAGCAATTTAGGCGACGACATGGGATGGAAATCAAAGCTGAAGCTTCCGCCAAAGGATAATCGATTTTAAACAACAGATGTGACAGATACACGCGGCAATGACTAAACGAGAACTCCTAATGGGAATTTTCGAAAAGGGTTGGGAACGTCCTTCGCCAATTCAAGAAGCTGCTATACCTATAGCATTAAGTGGCAAAGATGTTTTAGCTCGGGCAAAAAACGGCACTGGGAAAACTGGAGCTTACTGTATTCCTGTTTTAGAGCAAATAGACCCAACTAAAGACTATATTTAAGCATTAGTAATGGTTCCTACACGAGAACTGGCATTGCAGACATCACAAATCTGTATTGAACTTGCTAAGCATCTTGATATTCGCGTAATGGTTACAACAGGAGGTACAATTTTAAAGGATGACATTCTTCGTATTTATCAAAAAGTACAATTAATTATTGCAACTCCAGGACGAATTTTGAATTTAATGGATAAGAAAGTAGCAGATATGTCCCATTGCAAAATATTAGTCCTGGATGAAGCTGATAAGCTGCTTTCATTAGATTTTCAAGGCATGCTGGATCATGTTATTTTAAAATTACCCAAGGATCCACAGATACTGCTGTTTTCTGCAACATTTCCATTAACCGTAGAAAATTTTATGGAAAAACATTTGCGTGAGCCTTATGAAATAAACCTTATGGAAGAGTTAACGTTAAAAGGTGTTACGCAATACTATGCTTTTGTGCAAGAGCGCCAGAAAGTGCATTGCTTAAACACTCTGTTTTCAAAATTGCAAATAAATCAATCAATAATATTTTGCAACTCTACACATGTAAATGTTGTTATTAACTTTGATTTTCCGCGAATGGCAGAAACTTATTTGCATCGAATTGGTCGTTCTGGCCGTTTTGGACATTTAGGTATCGCCATTAATCTAATAACCTACGAGGATCGGTTTGACCTTCATCGAATTGAAAAAGAATTGGGAACGGAACGGAACCCATACCAAAAGTAATCGATCCAGCTTTGTATGTGGCAAATATTAGTGGGTCTTCAGGCGAAACATGCAACAATAGTGACCTTAATAATTCTACAAACGATGAGGGGAATGTTAGTAAATAGATAATTTTAAAAATAATTTGAAAAAAGAAAATTTTGAAATATCCAAAACCATGAAAACAATAAACAGTCCAGGACATGGCATTCCTCCAAATACTCCTTTTTTCGTCTGCCACACGGATTCTGGCATTATCCTGTTGGAAAACCATTGGTTTCTCACGGAATTCCCTTAAATATGGAATGAGACTACTATCCAGAATCTGAATATACTCTTCACTGTTCATTCGGCTTGTTACAAAGTTCAATTCCAAGGTTCCAAATGAACAAAATGCTTCCCAAATCATGACGGAGCCACCTCCAAAGTTTCTCCTTGAAAAAAACATAGGATCCTTTCTCAAATCATGCCAATATGAATTGAACCCATCAGGACCATCCATATTAAACTTCTTCTCATCAGAAAATATGACCTGTTAGGGTAAAAATTTATAAATACACTGTAAGCCAAAAGAGGATGATTCAAACGCACGTATGTCCAATCGGTTGCAGTATGTCTTTCGGCAAAATCAAGTCGAGCAACCTTGTGGCGACTTAGCAACATGGGTGTTTTGGTCAGTTTGGATCTCTTTATGATTTCTGAGTTCTTCAGTACTCGCCAAATAGTCATCGCTGACTCAGATCCGCCCAAATCTAAGGACAAAGCTCTACAAGCGGTTGAGCTGTTCCTGGCTTTGATATTAATTTTGCGAAATTAGTAACGGTTTTCGCCCAGTACGTTTTCTTGATCCTTATTCTTCATGAATATCCAAAAAAAAATTTCAATTACCTGTCAACTTCTTTTCAAATTTCATGAAATACTCGAAATAGGCTCTCCTGACTCGAAAAGCGAGAAAATACGGCCTTTTTTTATACCCTGAGCCCATTGAAAATTTGAAAATGGGAAATCAGGGAATAATGGTTTTGTGAAAAGTATGTAACAGGCAGAAGGAATCATCGCAAACCCCATAAAGTATATATATTCTTGATCAGGGCGATGAGCTGAGTCGATATAGCCCTGTCCGTCTGTCCGTCCGTCCGTCCGTCCGAATGAGTGCGTCGATCTCAGAAGTTATAAGAGCTAGAGAGCTGAAATTTTGCATGTAGACTCTTGTATGCCATACGCAGTACGAGTTTATCATATTTTTTCGATAAATCATTCGATATCTTTTTTATCGAGGATAATCGAAAAATTTATATTGCTTTTTCAGCCTAATTTAAACACTTTTAAACATAGAGTCTTCAGATTTGTTGTGTATATACATTTGATACACACATTTTGTCATTTACAGATTTTGGATAGCACACCCCCTTCGCCCGCAATCCGTAAAAAACGTATTTCAAATACTAGAGACTTGTGCTTTGGAATGTACACACATTTACACATTATGATTACGTTCTGAGAGTTTCATTAAGATCATACGTCTACAAACGAAATTATTCAACAAATAAATTCGCATAATATTGCCCACACTGCAGCGCAGCCCAAGCGCAGTCTCTGCTTACTGCGCAGTTAGCAGAGCGCGGTTTTATGCGTGTGGGTGGATGCATGTGTATGTATGTGTGCATTAAAGAACTGCAGAATGATTAGAATGTCAGCTTGGAGGGTTCAGGGTATCTCCTAGTCGAGCAGTCTCGACTAGAGCCTTCTTACTTTTTCATAATCAGATAATTGTTTTCCAAGCGGCATCTCTTAAAAACCATCTAAATTTACTTAATTACAATGTCTGTAAATCGAAAAGACTGCTCCGCACTTAATAAACTCAAATTTGCGACAGTGGGGTATAATTATGATACACAAAAATGCACACAGCACACAGCAAAAGTTAACGGTTCTTTCTTAGTTTTCTATAAATGGAACACAAATTGCGGGAAAATCCATTGAACATGTCTGTCAACAAAGTACAACAAAAATTTGTTTTGGAAATCCCTTAAAAATGTTGTTAAAACTCGCTCAAAGTTGAAGTTGCTAGGTGGGTTATAATTATGATAAGCACTGTATATTCACAGTAAATCTGAAGTCGCCGGGTCTAATAGTTTTCAAATTAGGATGAAATATCAATTTATCGATTACCCTCAACAAAAAGATATCGAATGAGTTATCGAAAAAAATATGATAAACTCGTACTGCGTATGGAATACACGGGTCTACATGCAAAATTTAAGCTCTCTAACTCTTATAACTTCTGAAATCGACGCACTCATACGGACAAACGGACAGAGCTATATCAACTCAGTTCATCGCCTTGATCAAGATATATATACTTTGTGGGGTCTACCACGCCTCCTTCTAGCTGTTACATACATATCACAAAACCTCACCCATAAATCGGCATTTAATTGTTATAATCATGTTCTGAAAGTTTCATGAAGATAGCCTATCCACAAATAAAGTTATTAAACAATTAAGTTCTTATAGAAAGCGCACACTGCTGGTCATGCGTGTTTATGTGTGACTATGTGTGTTTGCGTGTATGTGTGAGTGTAAGCAGAAATACGTGAAAAATTATTGAACTAGCTCGAAGGGTTTTAGAGATCTCGCAGTCTCGACTAGATCTTTCTTACTAGTTTTTAATAGTTTTTAGCATGATTCGAATATGACGGTCTCGCTGTGTTTTGTAAGTCAATTCAGTAAATGAAGGTACCGATTGAGGGCCACGAAAATGGGAGGTGGTTTTTCAGGTGTTGGCTTGTCACTTTTTATTTCTTCATATAGTTTAGGGTTTAAGGTGGTGTCGTCTGTTTAGATGTCGAAATTCCGTCTATAGCATTGATCTTTCGTACTAAAGCTGGAGAACTTTCATTTCTTCTCTTCGTTAAGCATGGATTAGTGGGCACTTTTTGCCATGCTAAGCTGTTGTCATCGTCGTCCGAAGACATGATCTTTTGCTGCTTAACAGCAACAAGCTTTCAGCCGCTTATCGCTTGCGCCCAATTTGCATCGGCATCGGTAGACACTATATGTATGCTTATGTATTAATAAGTAAGAAAGCTCTAGTCCAGACTGAATTGGCTGCAATGTGGGCTTAATATGTAAACTTAATTGTTTAATAACTTTTCTTGTGAATGTACTATCTTCATAAAATTTACTAATTATGCGGAAGCGTTTTTTTTTTTTTGCTAAATCACAAGTCTCTAGTACATGAAATACGCCTCTTACAAAATTCAAGGTAAGGGGGTGGATATAACAAATATCGAAATTCTATAAAATACATATACATCTACTTTTAAATTTTGCGACTCTAGCAGATATAAATTTATTACTGATTTTCGATAACATTTTTAATCGATAACATAATAACAAGTTATCATTTTTTGAAGAAAAACTCGATGTGCGCTTGGTATACACGGACGAAGGAAAACAAATTTCAAAGCTCTAGCTCTTATATCTTCTGAAGTCGACGCGTTCAAGCATACGGACAGACGGGCGGACGGAAAGATGGACAGGGCGAAATCGACTCAGCTCATCGCCTCCTTCTGTCTGTTACACACATTTAACAAAACAATTATACCCTGATTTCCCTTTTTCAATGAGCTCAGGGTATAAAAAACAAATGTAAGGTGGTGGTGGCGAGCCGCCTTACACCCCTTTCGTCGACCCGGCCTCCTGAAGCCGCCACACGCTGTGCACCTTACTCTGCCCACATCCTATGCTCCGTTCCGGGAGAATGCGTCGGCCACAACATCCAATTTCCCTCGTCGGTAGATGTTGATACTGCTGTGGTTTTAGCGATTCGAAGTTTGCTACGAATCGACTATACCACGACGGCATCTTTGAACATAGCCGCGACTCTCTGCTGTTGATTTCGCTTAGCCTGCGAAACACCTCCCTCAGATTCGCCACATGGTGCTCCTTCGTGACACCATTCACCACAATGCCATTCAATGCTCTCTGGCAGAAAGTAGCCCCAACGGTATCACCCGCTGCTAGAACCGCCCTCTTCTTCGTTGTGGACTCTCTGTTACTTGCCGCCATTGGGATCTGCGAGTACTCGCTTTCTCGATGCCTGGTGGAGCCAGGCGTGTCGAAATTTCTCTAGGACATGATTGATTTTTGGAACAGGCTAGGCATTTGGAATCGTGTGTGTGGCATGTGCCATTCTACGGTGCTACTATTTACCAAGACGATGGAAGCGCTGCGCTGGCTCCGCCATGGCTCAAGAGCTCCACCTCGAGTCGATTCATCTTCCTGTTCTTCAATCACTTTTCACATACATGGGATAACATCTTTGCTCAAAAGGCATACTGTCCCTTCTAGGTCTTCAAAAGGTGCTAACTCCGTTTCCAAGAACTCGTTCGTTTTTTTCTCTTCTGCGTTTTCCTCACCGTCTGCTCTTCCCGGTGCTCTTTTGCTGGGTTACTCCAAGATTCGCGCTTCGTCTCTAATTGTATCATCTTTACTTCTTTCGGCCGCCTTGTGCCGCCGGGGGAAGATTCCACATTTCTCCTTATGTCGACGGGCTACCTCTAGATTCACCCTCGACTTCTAATCCTATCGATTTTACTCTTGGAGAATGCACCTTAGGTCCTTCCTCCAGAGCCTTTATCCTTTCTGCCTTACTCCCCGAGTTCCCCTTTAAGCGTCCTATTATCTACTTTTTTCGCATCGACTGACGGTATGCCCTCACTCGGCACGCGCCACACGTCGGCCGGCAATCTTCCATCCGATACCACGGCTCTCCTCCGGCGCTGAAATCCAGTACGAAGCCTCAGGATTCTCCCTCGCTGTGCCGCTGGTCGACCAAGCAATTCCTGGCCTACAGACCGACTGCTCTCTATCGACACGCCCCGCCCGTGTGGCAGCGGCGCTTCTTTTATCGTTGTCTCTTCCGCCCTTATTATTAGCTCCTCAAACTCTCCTCTGATCGTCTGATGATGTATGCAATCATTGCTCATTCTCGTCCTCTACGACTAAGGGGTATTTTATTCTGTCACTCTTAGACTCTCATTTCCGCGTCGATCTTTTCGCAGCATTCTCTCGTACTCTTCCCTACCTTGCCACAACGCCGATAAGCCAACTTCTGCTCGTTGCGGCAGTCCATGGTGATGTGCCCTGCCTGTGCGCATCGATAGAACACTCTCCGCGACTCCACTATGCACTATGCAGGCCAACAAGATAATTCGACGAACAGCCTTCAGTATCGCTGGCGCTGCCTTGCTTTCGTCGCTATCGTCGAACTCCCTTCGCTTTTCAATTCTGTGGACCTCAGTCCCGCTGCTTGCCATCGGCTCGCTCAGTTTTAACGACGCCAACGTGATGGGCCCATGCTCTCGAGCTTTTTGCAAGTCTGGCTCCGTTTATTAGTTGCCCATATTCGGCGTCTCCTCCATCCTCATATTAAGATGGCCTCTCTGGTTTCGCTCCGCTCTGCTTAATCTATTCTTATTCTATTAATATAGCTTTTCGTCTCGTTCTCTCTATTTTCTAAAATTTTCGTTTTTATCTTTTCCATTTTTATACCCTGAACCCATTGAAAATGGGAAATCAGTGTATAATGGTTTTGTGAAAAGTATGTAACAGGCAGAAGGAGGCGTGGCACACCCCATAAAGGATATATATTCCTGATCAGGGCGACGAACTGAGTCGATTTAGCCATGTCCGTCTGTCCGTATGTTCGAACGCGTCGATTTCCGAAGATATAATAGCTAGAGACTTCAACTTTTTTTTTTTTAAATGTCCGTATATAGCACGCGCATATCGAGTTTATCACAAAATTTCGATAATTTTTCCCGTTATTTTTTTATCGATAAAAAACCTTATCGAAAGCTAGTTATAAAATTATATCTCCTACATCTTTAGAGCTAGAGTCTCCAAATTTTAAATGTAGACTCATATGTACTTTATAGAATTTCGGTTTTTGTTATAATTCACCGCCCACCTCTATATCCACCCCCTCACCCACACCTTTGTTAAAGGCGTATTTCAAATACTAGGGACTTGAGCTTCGGCAAATACACGCATATAAATGATTTTATTATAATCTAAAAGTTTCATGAAGAACTTACGTCCACAAAAAAGTTATTAAACAATTAAATTCTCATAGTAAGCCCACACGGCAGCCCATGCGTGTTAATGCGTGCGTGCCTATGTGTGGCTATGTATGTGTGTTTACGCGTGTGTGTCCGTGTGTAAGCAAAAAGACGCGGAGAATTATTGAAATATCAGTTCTCCGAAGGGTTCAGGGGATTTCCTAGTCGAGCAGTCTCGACTAGAGCTTTATTACTTGTTTTATTTAAGTGGATTGGATTTATTCGATTTCTGGCGATTTCCGAACTTCAGTTTATATACACGTGTTAAGAAATGTACTCTCTACAAGATTAATAAAAAATTGGGTGCAGAAATCAGCCGGATTGGTTTCTATAGCAAAAAACTAACCAAAAATTCTCATAAAAACGCACAAAATGAACTAAAAAAGGTAAAATTTGCATGCAGCTGCACTGGGTAGAAATGCTGACGGCAAATCGAATGCATTGGGGTTCTTGGCGAAAAAAATAACAAATTGTTGTCTTCATATTTTTATACCCTGAACCCATTGAAAATGGGAAATCAGGGTATAATGGTTTTGTTAAAATGTATGTAACAGGCAGAAGGAGGCGTGGCAGACCCCACAAAGTATATATATTCTTGATCAGGGCGACGAGAAAAGTTGATTTAGCCCTGTCCGTCTGTCTGTCCGTCCGTCTGTCCGTCCGTCCGTCTGTCCGTCTGTCCGTATGTTTGAACGCGTCGATTTCCGAAGATACAATAGCTAGAGACTTCAACTTTTTTTTAAAATGTCCGTATATAGCACGCGCATATCGAGTTTATCACATAATTTCGATAACTTATCCGATTATTTTTTTATCGATGAAAAACCTTATCGAATGTCAATTATTAAATTATATCTCCTACATCTTTTGAGCTAGAGTCTCCAAATCTTAAATGTAGACTCATATATACTTTCTAGAATTTCGGTTTTTGTTATAATTCACCCCCCACCCCTATATCCACCCCCTCACCCTCACCTTTGTAAAATGCGTATTTCAAATACTAGAGACTTGAGATTCGGCACATACACGCATAGTAATGATATAATCACAATCTAAAAGTTTCATGAAGAACGTACGTCCACAAAAAAAGTTATTAAATAATTAAGTTTCAATGAGAAGCCCACACTGCAGCCCATGCGCGTTTATGCGTGCGTGCCTATATGTGTCTCTGTATGTGTGTGTGTGTTTCTTTTGTAAGCAAAAAGACGGGTTCAGGGGATTTCGTAGTCGAGCAGTCTCGACTAGAGCTTTCTTACTTGTTTACTGTTTATTTGCTCAAATAGAAATATTTACTGTAAATAATTCAAAACAAGTAAGAAAGCTCTAGTCGAGACTGCCCGACTAGGAAATCCCCTGAACCCTTCGGAGAACTGATATTTCAATAATTCTCCGCGTTTTTTTGCTTACAAAAGAAACACACACATACATATAGGCACGCACGCATAAACGCGCATGGGCTGCAGTGTGGGCTTCTCATTGAAACTTAATTATTTAATAACTTTTTTTGTGGACGTACGTTCTTCATGAAACTTTTAGATTGTGATTATATCATTACTATGCGTGTATGTGCCGAATCTCAAGTCTCTAGTATTTGAAATACGCATTTTACAAAGGTGAGGGTGAGGGGGTGGATATAGGGGTGGGGGGTGAATTATAACAAAAACCGAAATTCTAAAAAGTATATATGAGTCTACGTTTAAAATTTGGAGACTCTAGCTCAAAAGATGTAGGAGATATAATTTAATAATTGACATTCGATAAGGTTTTTCATCGATAAAAAAATAACCGGACAAGTTATCGAAATTATGTGATAAACTCGATATGCGCGTGCTATATACGGACATTTTAAAAAAAAGTTGAAGTCTCTAGCTATTGTATCTTCGGAAATCGACGCGTTCAAACATACGGATGGACGGACGGACAGACAGACGGACAGGGCTAAATCAACTTATCTCGTCGCCCTGATCAAGAATATATATACTTTGTGGGGTCTGCCACGCCTCCTTCTGCCTGTTACATACATTTTAACAAAACCATTATACCCTGATTTCCCATTAAAAATGGGTTCAGGGTTTAAAAAAAAAAACTATTTTCAACATAAAATATTTCAGTTTTTTATACAAATGCAGGAATTTTGGGTATGACATCACATTTTTCATATTTCAGGTAAAACTGTGAAGCCACCTGTTACGCATCACCTTGCGCTTAGATTTATTTAAAGATTGAAGAATTCTCTATCGAATGCTTGTTAAATTGTTTAAATATATTGTTTGGTTCCAAAGCTACGATTTTCGCAGCGCAAGATGAGTAAAGGTCCCACTGTGCGACGCCTCACAAGCGTCGCACTCCAGACCTGTGTATTTGCTCGGGTGCCGCTTTCTAATCTGATGCACGTCATGTTAGAATTGCGCAGCTTCAAATCACTCCGATGTTAAGCGATATTCCCCATTTATTTCTGAAAAACATGATATTAAATTATGGTAAGACTAGGCGCAGTTAGCTGGTGCCATACATCAAGCTACTCTAAGGAACTTTTCAATGCTCAGCTAGACCTCTTTTGAGGTTCGCCGTGCTTACGTTCTTCAATGGCAGCATCTCCGCCCATTGTAGGAACAATCGACAAAAACCAACAGTATGAACTCCCCATGCATTGATCTAGGCAGCAGTAGCGTGCTTTTCAGGGAGACTTTCGCTAATGAAATTGCTCCCGTATCGATCGTGGCTATGGTAGCCGTTAGCTGGTTGCTTTTTTACTGAAAACTGCCCACTCACAACTGTCGGCTCTTGACGCCGGTCCCGCTCACCCTTAGATAAGTGCTGATGGTTGCTTCCTGAATGATAGAAGAATGTCAGTCTGCTGTCAGTCAGGAAACAGCAAGCCTTTACGCAAATACTGCCAACAAAACACCATCGCCTTGTTGCGGGACCCATCGGCTCATGGTCCCTCATCCGCACATCCGACATGCCCTGCCCAGATTGTATGTGTGTGGTCTGTCCCACATCGCCTATTCTTGGTGAAGGGAAAAGCCTCAATTATTCATTCATTTTCGGGGATACGTTTCGTCACCGGGTCTGAGGGCTCGTAGTTGCTCGGCTAAGTCGCTTAAGGCTCAAGCAGTAAAAAAAACTCACACCAAGATCAGTCGCTACGAGCTGTCAAACGAAAAGCCTAACTAAGCGATTCTTTTTTCTTACTATCTCTCCCTATGCCCTTTTCCATCAGATAGTATACCGAACTTCTGAAAGGGTTTTTTATGCTCATGCAAAACGTTAGCGATTTCATGAAAAGTGGGGAATTCGGGAATAATATTTTTGTGAAAATGTATGTAACAGGCAGAACAATGCGTGTCAGAGCTCATATACGTACATATACATATATATTTATGTACTTGATCAGGGCGAAGAGTTAAATCGATATATCAATGTTCAACTGTTCGTCCACCCGTCTGTTCGTACGTACGTATATTCTTGCTAATACATACCATACGCACTACAAGCTTATCATAGAAAAGTCAAGTGAATTTGCATCCAATCTTGCTAGATTGTTCGCAAACATATCTGATTATTCCTAATGTCTACGGCACCAACCTTCTCTCTGGTTCTTTAAAGCTGAATTTGATGAGGCCTGTGACTTATATCTCATACTGATGCGCAAAAGAGACAAGTTTACGAAAACACCTAACACTGATGGCAGGTGTACGGCACCTAGTGCGATAATTGCAGCTGGACAATATATTTTATATCCAGTTGAGTTTTTTCACAGTATCTGCAACTCTTGGTCCTGGGTTGTCTCATTTTGCGAATAATAGTTGCGTCATCCTCATTAAGCTGATGATCCCAGAACTGACATTTCAGTGCAGATAGTTTGTATAATACTTTACAGAAAGCTAATACCAACGCAAATATTCCTCCTCTTGAGGTGATTCTTAATATTTAGCACACATATAGCTGCAGGCGTAAGGGGCCTTTTGTGACTTCGCTGAACAAATCTGTGAAGCCACGGCATCTTTATTACAGCCGGGTTTTGGTAAATCTTGCTCCATAATGTTGCCTGTTTCTTCTGCAAGGGCAGCAAAATAATTATCGCCTAACGAAGGCATAGCCCATCTTAGCTGCAGCTTGCAGGTTAGCGTTATGGGAGGCGCTGAATTGATACAGTTGTGGCTTTATGATAAGCCCATATTGTTAAAGTCGATGATACTTTTGAATAAACATTCGCAATTTATAGCTCAATAATCAAAATCGTTTCAATAATTTCTACGCAGTTCTCCTTTTCTTTGATTCCACAATTCAAGTCGTCTTTGGCTTTGAATTTCTATCACTATAAAGTGAGCAATACGACGGCTCCTTGTGCAAGATTACCATAATTACTATTAAATATTTATATAGGCGATACAAAATGTGTAATGCTGACACCTATTAACAATCATAGTCATTGTCTGTAACACTATATTACACTTATTACACATACTAATTTTCCTGAGTCCGACTATTAGAGTTACACGCGATTAGAATTTTGGCAAGTGGATGGTTTTCCGTAGAAAATGTAAAAAAATAGTCGGACTGTCAGAATTATAATGCAGTTAAATTAATTAATTTTCATATCTTTTTTTCTCACTTTATCCAATAAATCGAAATTAACGAGAAAATAAAACTTACAAAGAAGTCTGTAGCAACATGTTATACGAGATTATAATTTTCTAATATAATAGGGATAATGAACAAAAAATATAAAATTATTTTTATTAAGGAAATAATAAAAATTATATTTTTTCTGCCAAAGAAGTGATGACCTTTAAATACTTTTAGTTGTAAATATTTCCAACATAACATTAAAATTTCATAAACTATTATGAAATTATAATTTTGTAGCCATTTTCTTTTTGATGTATTATTATTATGATTTGTCATCATCAATCATAAGTCCTTCAATATTGTGCTTTTTGCATTTTTAAGTTTGTCAAGACGTTTAAGTAAATGATTATTAGCAGTTTCTGCTTCCTCCAATCGCTCCAAAATCTCTCGGTGCTGCAAAAAGAAACAACAAATCATATATTAGAATATATTTCGTGTTAAAGTAACTTGATTTTACACACTTTCGCATTTGAATATCCTGCACCTAAATAAAGGAAAGCTACTGTTCATTGAAAAAATTAGAGCTATCAATTATTTGACAGCATGAAAATTGAGATGTTAAATTTCGTTCTTAGTAAGTATAGATATTTTAATCTTGGGTGGTCAACCCGAATATACACTCCTGGTCTTGGTTTAGACCCACTAGTACTTTCGTTAATATTTCGTTTATAACTTTTATTTGGAAAGCAATTTACAAAAAGTGGATATACAAAAATCTTCTTTTTTCGATGACTCTTCAAGTAAATAAATCATAAAAATGTTAATTTTACAAAATAGCTGTGGTTTTATTCATTTTATGAAAACTGTTTAAAAAAAGTCACTTTTTTCATGGTCACTGAAATAGACGCACTTTAACTAATTCATTTTTTTTAACGGAAGGAACTTCATTTTAAGTATTACTTTTACATTTTATAATTATTTAAGCAATAAATAATTATAAAAAAAATAATTTCAATAATGAGTCCTGCTTCCTTTGTTCAAAATAACCTCATAGATCCTGTCCTTCATGGAGTGATACTATGAGTTTATGTAGCTCAGCGAAATCTCGCTCCAGTCCAGTTTAATTGCAGCAGTTAGTGTTTATTTGCTCTCTATTGTTTACCCCCTTCCATTACTTTCCTTGAAAGCCATCTCTAAACATTTTAAATTATGTTAAGGTCTGGGGAATACGGCGGCAAGTCGTGACCTGAACATTTTCCCTCATAATAAATGACTTCACCGAGGCGTTTACACCGGATGATTCCATAGATTTAGGTGCTGCCTTAGTTGAATTGGCAATAATTTGAACAACAATTTGAACGCTCAGCTCAGCAAGGAAGTGCTCCTTTTCGTCCTTTGAAGTGTGTTCTGTATGCCTCTGGATCTTTCAAGGATCTATCAATAGTTCTGGAGCTGCGTTTTATCCTTTTGGCAATATTCTACTTGGTGACGTTTCAATGAGCTTAATATAGTAGCTTTTCCCATTTTTTTTTTAATAACACTTGAAAATGATTGAATTATTAATTTTTAGTTTTTGCCCAACAAAAAATCTGGACTCTTGAACATAAAACTTAGAAAATTATTGTGCGCGTAATTCATTGACCAACCGAAAAGCCATGTTTTGGCATAGAATTTTCTACAGTCTTCGATTGCAAAATTATCTTTTCGAATATCAACAAACTTTGAACAGATGTTTTTCGAATTAGACTCCAACTTTAATATAAAAAAAGTTTTGGCAGCCAAGACATGCCTAATAAATAAATAAATCCGTTTTTATAAAAAAAAAATAGGTGCGTCTAACCTAAGACCAGCAGTGTATATATCAAATTTCATGCCTCTAGCATCAATAGTAGAATAGAGCAAAATTTAAAAAATCTCTATATCTTCGTAGACATACAATTTTTCATCATCTTTATGGAATCGAAACATTAGCTAACGTGCAAAATTTCATCGTTCTAGCTTTAAAACTGTGGGCGATACAGTTCTACCCGATTTTCCACGATTTGCATTTTCCGATTTATCACGCCCCTATGCGAATTGGGAAAATGTTAACACTTTACCATTTGAATGACATTATAAGGAATGACACGTATTTAAATGCCTCGTTGAAAGTGCCGTCCACAGCAAGGCAACGTTAAAGTTAAATATTCAGAAATTCCGCCTAGAAACTTGTTTAAAGGGAGAAGCTGTTACCAACAGCCTGTAAGTCTCATGCAGCATCTGCCCTTGGATGATGCCAACTATGAAATGGACACACACACACATATATATACATATAAAAACGATGACCAATGATACTTAATCGTACGCTTTTCTCCTTAATACTTCATTATTAACTTATTTTTTTCGTACCTCACGTTGCAGCTTACGTCTTTCTACTTTAAGTTCAGCCTCAGATTTTTCGGCAGCTTCAGCCGTACTTTTGTAACGTATAACTTGAGTCTCGGAGCGCGCTAGATTAGCCTGCAGACTGGCAATTTCCTGTTCAGCTTTCTGTAGTTTATATTTATAGTCGGATATGATTTTATTTGATTCTCCTGCATGCAAAATGTCATGATAATTTATGTTGTTTTTTTTTTTCTTTTTTCTTTTTACAACTTACTCTGAGTATCATAGTCATCATCGTACCCTAAAGAGTCCTTTATTAGACTGCTCCGACCTGGTCTTCCTTCATCTTTAAGAGCGTCCAGCTGTTCACGGAGCTTTTGCATTTCATTAAGAAGGCGTTGTTTTTCATCAGTAAACTTTTTAATTCGTACGTCTGAAAATATATATTTTGTCGTACATTGTAACTTCTAATTAGCTATACTTACCAAGAGAACCCTGCACAGTTGCCAATATATTGGCGTTTTCAACGGTGACTAGAGCACGCTTCGCATCGCTGCCATCACTATTTTCAATAGCAACAATAACAAGACCGTGTTCTTCTATTAGGGCATCACGCTCACTTAACTGACCTTGCACCAGGTTTAATTCGAGGGTTGTGCGATCTAGGCTGCGCTTCAGGGCACTGCAATCGCGAAGTTTATTTTTAAATTCACGTTGCAATTGAGCAAGAGATTCTTGCATTGCTTCACTTTTATCCTTTAGTAGTTTAACCTCATAGGTTTGTGATGAACGGTCGTTGTCAAGTTGGGCATTCGTTATCATAGCTTTTCGAAAACGTTCTTCGACTTCCTTAAAAAAATGTAATAAATTAATTATTATGGAGTTGCTGCTTAAAGCAATTAAAAAGCAAGTAAGAACGTTGCAGTCGGGCGATACCGATTGCAGAATACTCATTCACAGCCCAAACGCTGTCAACCAGAGTATATAGTGTCTAGCGCGCAACATTGATAGCTTTTGCATTTTATATCTAGTACATCTTTAGAGCTAGGATCTTCAAGAAAATTTTATACAATTTTGATTTTTGTTATATTTTGGATACAGGTTCCAAACTAGCAGCAGATCAGCACAATTTTCCCATACATGTGCACACACTTATCGTTTATTCTATGCGTACAGACAAAAACGCGCCTTTTCGCATATTTTAAGAATTGCGATAGATTTCTGGATTTTCTAGCCGTTACAATAGTTTTGTCAAATAACGCTTTATCATTAGGTTATTGTATTTTAGCGCAGGTGCTAAATGCGACGCAAGTTATGTTAGAGTAACGGAGGTTCAAAATCACTTCGATGTAGTTTTTTTTATACCCTGAACCCATTGAAAATGGGAAATCGGGGTATAATGGTTTTGTTAAAAGTATGTAACAGGGAGAAGGAGGCGTAGCAGACCCCACAAAGTATATATACTCTTGATCAAGGCGACGAGATAAGTTGATTTAGCCCTGTCCGTCTGTCTGTCCGTCCGTCCGTCCATCCGTATGTATGAACGCGTCGAATTCCGAAGATATAAGAGCTAAAAACTTGAACTTTTTTTTAAAATTACCGTATATACAGCGCGCATATCAAGTTTATCACAAAAGATCGATAACTTGTCTCGTTATTTTTTTATCGATAAAAAACCTTATCGAAAGACAGTTATAAAATTATATCTCCCACATCTTTAGAGATAGAGTCTCCAAATTTTAAATGTAGACTCATATGTACTTTATTGAATTTCGGTTTTTTATTATAATTCACCCCCCACCCCTATATCCACCCTCACCGTCACCTTTGTAAAAGCCGTATTTCAAATACTAGAGAGTTGAGCTTCGGCATATACACGCATAGTAATGATATAATCACAATCTAAAAGTTTCATAAAGAACGTACATCCACAAAAAGTGTTATTAAACAATTAATTTTCCATGAGAAGCCCACACTTCAGCCCAATCGAACAATTTTATAAGTTTAAATTTGTTTCTTCTTAAAAAGCCTCATTTACATATACGCATATATTTATGTACATACATATACAGTGACGAGCTTCTACGCTATGGATATTTATGATCTTAATTTTGTTTTGATAGTACGATATTTAGCTGTCCTATCTGAAAATTTGAAATCATTCGGCTGGCTGGAAGATTTATAAGAATAAAAAATGTAAAGAAAGTCAAATGTTACAGTTTTGCACCCAGGCCATTTTTCAACAAATATATTTATTAATAATTTTTTAATAATTAATCCATGGCTTTTTTTTATTTTTTTTTAGTTCATTAATATCATTTGTCATCATTTTTGTATACCATCGCACCATTTCAGGAGAAATCACGTACCAAATGTCCTTGTTCCTCTCGCACAGGTCTAGCACGCCACTTGGAGCCACCAATAATTCGCAGGCTGCGATTTCACAAGACTCCATATATTTTCAATGAAATTCATGTCTGAACATTGCTCAGGACACTTCAGGGACTTAAATCTTTTCCATAAACTCTACCTTTTGACCAAATAAGTCGTTGACTTCGGGTCATTGTCCATCATTTGGCAGCACTAAGACCCATATGTTCAGTCAATTCTACCAAATTCTTTTGTAAAATGTCAGGTATTGCTCCTCAAACTATATTCCATCAATTAAAACCAAGAGTCAAACACAATCTTTGTTTATGCGTCCCTAAACCATAAGAGATCAGCCACCGCGCTTGACAGTTTGCCTTACTGTGTTGTTACAGTTAACAGACTGGACTGTGGGATCTCTAGGTGAATGCAAGGCTTGTCAATATGACTCAAAATGGTTGTTTATGGTTTCATCTGGTCGTATTAACCATTTCAAGTCATATGGACAAACCCGAAATAGGTTTAAGGCTCCCACAGTCCAGTCTGTTTGCTGAAAACACCTTATAAATTAATCGATTATTCTCGATAAAACGGATATCGGCTGATTTATCGAAAAAACATGATATACTCGTACTGCGTATGGTATACATGAATATACAGAATTTCAGCTCTCTAGCTCTTGTAGCTCGTAAGATTAACGCACTCATACAGACGGTCGGACGGACAGACGGACAGGGCTATATCGACTCAGCTCGTCACCCTGATCAAGAATATATATACTTTATGGGGTCTGCCACGCATTCTTCTGCCTGTTACATACATTTTAACAAAAAAATTATACCCTGATTTCCCACTGAAAATGGGTTCAGGGTATAATTACAGGGTATTTTTCGATATGCCACGCCCCTAAACGGGCGTAAAAATTATTTTTGGGTCTTCGATAGCGGAGCTTACTAGTAACTCAACTATTCAAATTTGAAGCTTTTAGCTCTTATACTTTAGGAGATATAAAATTTCGCGGTTTGCACGCCCCCTTTGGACGGAGATATATCCACTATAGCTCGTTGTACTTGGGTGGTCAACCCGCATATTTATACCAAATTTCAGGTCTCTAGCATCAATAGTGCCCAAAATATAGCAGGATTCGCAAAATCACTATATCTTCAGGTCCGATATTCCGACAGCTTTAAAACTATAGGAGATACAGTTTTATTCTATTTGCCTCACCCCCCGTGGGCGTATATATATCCGCCATAGCTTGTTGAACTTGGGTGGACCTACATACCAAATTTCAGTTTTCTAGCTCTTCAAGTAACATGATTTCAGGTATATCGAAAAATGCATTTTCCTATTTGCCACGCCCCTAGTGGGCGGATCAGGAAAGTTTTAACGCTTTATAAATGGGAGCTATACACGTGTATGTGTTCCAAATTTCACGTCTCTAGCTTCAATAGCGCCGAAATGAACTGCGTTCATACGGAGAGACAGCAAGACGGACATTGCACAAAACCAATATACTCATTTCACTTTCGTGAATGAGTATAAAAATATAATAAGCAAAAATTAGCAAAAAAAATAAATAAAAAATAATAATAATAATAATAATAATAATAATAATAATAATAAAAAAAAGAAAAAATAAAGTAAAAAAGATTTATTATTGAAAAAGGAAAAGAAAGGTATTAAAAGAGGTTGCAAGACAAGTTAATACAAAGAATAAGAAATAATAAAAGAAAAGAGTAAAGGAAGAGCCACTATAGAAATAGAATATAGGATAGAATTGAGAAATCACTACACAATATTGGCAAAGAAAATGTATACCAATGCTTATGCCTGGGCATTGTGAGTGATTTCCCTAAGATAAGCTAATACAGTCGAGTCTCGATAATTTGTACCCGGCTAAATCGAAAACCTCAATAATTCGTAAGAAACTTCTGGTCCCTTGAAAAAACTTCGTTAATTCGTAAAAATCCCATACATTTTGGTCCCCTCGATAAGTCGTAATTTTTCTGCCTACTCGGCCATGATCTTGTCTCTTATAAATCGTTTCGAAACCTCTTATAATTCGTAATTTCATTTCGTAACCTCTTGTAATTCGTAATTCTTGATTTTTCTGTTAAACTACCGTTAGACTGAAAACAGTGCGAGCTCAGACGAAGATGATTATGAAGACGAAACACAAGCTTCACCCGCTGCTGTTTGGACAACCAATTCTTTTTGCACTATGCAACTTGTCTTGTCTTCAACTTTGTTTTCATCTTCGTCTTCGTCTCAGCGCTCATTATGTTTGCAGCCTTACATATGTATGTAGATCTCGCAGACTATTATGCATGGCGCCTTTATGTCACTTCATGTGCGAAATTTCGTTGTTCTCTCTATTGGATTTACATTAGTTTGCTCATTTTATTTGAAGTGTGCAGACGATTCGTAAAATATAAAATATACATTTTTCTTCAATATGATTTTGTTTATGTTTATTTTTTTTTTTAATTACATAATATTGAAATGAATGTGTATTTTATTTATTTTTAATAAGTTAAAATTGGTGAAATGAAGTTAAATATATAAACCCCTTCAATTCATATTTTGATTTCTTACACCCCGTTAAATGGAAACCTCGGTAAATCGAAAACCTCTCTAATTCGTAAAAAAAATTCGTAATGGCAAAGGCACCGAATCCTTTGCCATTACGAATTATCGAGACTCGACTGTAGTAAAGTTCTTATTTTAGGAAGAGAGAGCTCTAAGCAAAATATGAGAAAATATTTATTAAAATTTACACAAAGAACATAAAACGCACTGTGCAAAGAATAATCCCTAGTGCAGACAGGTAAATGGAGCGGCTGATAGTGTCTAGTTGTTCGGGACGGAACCGAAAAACTTAGACGACCCAACAAAGAGGATGAATCAATATCACCACTAATCAATTTATGCAGACAAACAATTCCTAGAATTGTTCTGCGATTGGTTAGCGATGGAAGATCGATAACCTGGAGCCTACTATGATAAGACGGTAATTGTAAATTACTGCCTCTTAAGGCAAAGAGAAGAAACTGTTTTTGGACAGATTCGATCCGATCCTGATACAGTTTATGCTGCGGAGACCATACAACAGAGCAATACTCTAATATAGGACGCACAAGCGAAGTGAATAAGCGCTTGGTGGTAAAAGGATCTTTAAATTCCCTAGACCAACGTTTAATAAAGCCAAGCACACTTTTGGCTTCATTAACGATGGTATAAATATGAAGATTAAAATTTAGTTTACAGCCAAAAAGCACACCAAGATCTTTGAGTCGTAAGGAAATGTTGCTAATTTTATAATCAGCAATTAGAGGAACGGTACGACTGAAGGTCATTGTCATACACTTTGAACAATTTAAGTCCAGCTGGTTTGCCACACACCAATGTTGAAATGCATTTAGGTCATCTTGAAGGTGATGAAGCCCATTTGCACTGGAGTACGGAAGGCAAAGTTTTACATCATCAGCATACATAAATATAGTAGAATAAGAGATACAGCATGGAAGGTCATTTCTCATTATCTATATTATCCCTTCGCAGCTTCTTTTAATATCTCCATTTTCCTTTTTATACCCTGAACCCATTGAAAATGGGAAATCAGGGTATAATGGTTTTGTTAAAAGTATGTAACAGGGAGAAGGAGGCGTGGCAGACCCCATAAAGTATATATATTCTTGATCAGGGCGACGAACTGAGTCGATTTAGCCATGTCCGTCTGTCCGTCTGTCCGTCTGTCCGTATGTTTGAACGCGTCGATTTCCGAAGATACAATAGCTAGAGACTTCAACTTTTTTTTAAAATGTCCGTATATAGCACGCGCATATCGAGTTTATCATATAATTTCGATAACTCGTCCGATTATTTTTTTATCGATGAAAAACCTTATCGAAAGCCAGTTATAAAATTATATCTCCTACATCTTTTGAGCTAGAGTCTCCAAATTTTAAATGTAGACTCATATGTACTTTATAGAATTTCGGTTTTTGTTATAATTCACCCCCCACCCCTATATCCACCCCCTCACCATCACTTTTGTAAAAGGCGTATTTCAAATACTAGAGACTTGAGTTTCGGCATATACACGCATAGTAATGATATAATCATAATCTAAAAGTTTCATGAAGAACGTACGTCCACAAAAAAAGTTATTAAACAATTAAGTTTCCATGAGAAGCCCACACGGCAGCCCATGCGTGTTTATGCGTGCGTGCCTATATGTGTCTATGTATGTGTCTGCGTGTGTGTTTGTTTTGTAAATAAAAAGACGCGGAGAATTATTGAAATATCAGTTCTCCGAAGGGTTCAGGGGATTTCCTAGTCGGGCAGTCTCGACTAGAGCTTTCTTACTTGTTCTGTATTGAATCTTTCCTTATTGTTATACCCTGAACCCATTGAAAATGGGAAATCAGGGTGTAATGGTTTTGTTAAAAGTATGTAACAGGTAGAAGGAGGCGTGGCAGACCCCACAAAGTATATATATTCTTGATCAGGGCGACGAACTGAGTCGATATAGCCATGTCCGTCTGTCCGTCTGTCCGTATGTATGAACGCGTCGATTTCCGAAGCTACAATAGCTAGAGACCTCAACTTTTTTTTAAAATGTCCGTATATAGCGCGCGCATATCAAGTTTATCACTAGAAATCGATAACTCGTCCGATTATTTTTTTATCGATGAAAAACCTTGTCGAAAGCCAGTTATAAAATTATATCTCCTACATCTTTTGAGCTAGAGTCTCCAAATTTTAAACGTAGACTCATATATACTTTTTAGAATTTCGGTTTTTGTTATAATTCACCCCCCACCCCTATATCTACCCCCTCACCCTCACTTTTGTAAAAGAAGTATTTCAAATACTAGAGACAAATACTAGAGATTCGGCACATACACGCATAGTAATGATATAATCACAATCTAAAAGTTTCATGAAGAACGTACATCCACAAAAAAAGTTATTAAATAATTAAGTTTCAATGAGAAGCCCACACTGCAGCCCATGCGTGCGTGCCTATATGTGCCTATGTATGTGTGTGTGTGTTTCTTTTGTAAGCAAAAAGACGGGTTCAGGGGATTTCGTAGTCGAGCAGTCTCGACTAGAGCTTTCTTACTTGTTTTAATTTTAAGTTGACTCCATTGTTTGTCAATTATCCTTAAGGAAATAAATAAATAAAATAAATTTTTTTTAGAAAAGCTGTCATTAACAAGCGAAGTACACTCAAGTAAATTAGATGGCGTTGATCGATTTTGAACAAAACCATGTTGAGATGGTTGAATAATCGATTTGCAAAAATGCTGCAAGGCCGATGTTATAATTTTCTCAAATAACTTCGGAATAGCAGATAATTTGGCAATGCCGCTATAATTGGAAATATCAGATCTTCCACCTCTTTTATTTAAAGGAATGATACAAGATTCTTTCCAAATTGACGGGAACACAGAAGTATCCAAGGACAGGTTAAACAATTTTAGTAGTTGTGACTGAAGAGAAACACTGCACTCTTTAATCACACAACTAGGAACATTATCTGCACCAGGAGAGAAAGATGATTTCAATGTCCTAATGGCTGCAGCCAGAGAGGCTGCAGTAACTTTAGGAGTATTTATAGACCCAAATTCAGGAAATGAATATGGATATGAGTTGCTGTAGAGATCAGCAGAAGAATAAGTGGATTGAAAAAAATTAGCAAATAGATCAGAGGAATCCTGGTCATTGCAAGTTTTGTCACCACCAAGGATAAATGAGGATTGCAAACCAGAAGATTTACGCTTCAAGTTTACAAATGAGTAAAATTGTTTGGGATCTCGAGCAAACTGACGTTTGCAACGTATAAGATAATTCTCATAAAAACTAGAATTTAAAAGACTGAAGTTTGACTTGGCAATGGAATATTTAGACCAGTCAACACTTGAACCAGATTTTTTATGATTGTTAAAACATTTAGTTTTAATGGTAACCAAGGTGGTTTATTTGAAACTGGCGCATCCAGAATAGAGTTTAAGGTAGTATACAAAAACGATGCTGCCAAATTAATATCAACCGATTCGTATTAAATAGACTAGTCTGTTGAATGAATTCATTCATTAAGCAGAACAAAATTGCATTTACGATGACAGCTAGTAAGTTTGGAAGGCATTGGAGTATTAGTGAGAGGATTGAGGTAAAACCTCTAAAGTGGGTTGATGTATATCCTCTGGTAAGCAGAATGGAGTTGATCTCACGACATTAATGAGCGAATCATGATTAACAAACACAAGATCTATAGTGCGATTTAGATGGTTTGAAATAGAGTTCATCTGAAACATGGACAGGTTAAACAAGTAAAAACGTTGCAGTCGGGCGTTACCGGCTGCGGGATACTCATTCACATCCCATCAGCAATTCAGTAGCTAAGTTTAGCTCTAGTACTGCAGAAAACGCAGTTTTTCTCGATTTGCCACGCCCCTAGTGGGCGTAGGCATCTCATTTTTGGCCAGATCGTAGAACGAGCTAACGGTAGTCTAACTGTAAAGTTTGGATGCTTACGCTCCAAAAATATGAAAATTACATGGTATTTTTCGATATGCCACGCCCCCAAAAAGGCGTAAAAATTATTTTTGGGGAATCGATAGAGGAGGTTACCAGTAATACAACTATCCAAATTTGAAGCTTCTAGCTCTTATACTTTAGGAGATATAAACTTTTGCGGTTTGCCACGCCCCCTTTGGGCGGAGATATATCCACCATAGCTCGCTGGACTTGGATGGTCAACTTGCGTATATATACCAAATTTCAGGTCTCTAGCATCAATAATGCCTAAAATATAGCAAAATCGGGAAAATCACTATATCTCTTAGTAGGCGTGG
Organism: Drosophila aldrichi; assembly: GCA_035045965.1. Classification (NCBI taxonomy): domain Eukaryota; kingdom Metazoa; phylum Arthropoda; class Insecta; order Diptera; family Drosophilidae; genus Drosophila; species Drosophila aldrichi. Next base: position 690,113 of record JAWNOM010000516.1, read on the forward strand.
ACATATAAATTTGTCATCAGTCTTTATAGCATCATAATATTAGATCACTTGCAAAATGTCAAAGTTCTAGCTTTAAAACTCTAGGAGATACCGTTTTATCCGATTTGCCACGCCCCCAATGGGCGTAGATATATCCACCATAGCTTTTTGGACTTGGGTGGTCAACGCACATCTACATACCAAATTTCAGCTTTCTAGCTTTTCAACTAACATGACTTCTGGAATATCGGAAAATTTTCCGATTTGCCACGCCCCTAGTGGGCGGATCGGGAAAATTTTAACACTTTATAAAGGAGCTATACACGAGTATGTGTTCCAAATTTCAAGTCTCTAGCTTTAATAGCGCCGAAAAAAGTTGCGTTCATACGGACAGACGGACAGACGGACGGACAAGACGGACATTGCACAAAACCAATATACTCAATTCACTTTCGTGAATGAGTATAAAAATTCATCAAAGAGATAGTGATCAATTGTCGGAATAAAGTAATTTACATTAAAAATTGATGACCAAGAAGTGTTGGGAATATTAAAATCACCCAACACAAGAAACAAGTCTCTATCATTTACATGCTCATAAATTTCTTTAATACAAGTTATATGTTGAACATAAACTTGTATATCAGACGATGGAGGGATGTAAGAGCAAGTGATAAATAAGGAGCACGATGGAAGAGTTAATTTGACTCCTATAATCTCTGCATCATGAAGGGACGAAAAGCTATACCCTTCTACAGGATTTAACAGCAATTAACACCCCACCCCCTCTACGCATAGCACGGTCAAGTCTATAAATAGTGAAATTACTTGAAAGGATCTCGCTATTATGAACATTTTTACACAACCATGTTTCAGTGAAAGCAATAATATCATATTGCACACTAAAACTATGTAAGAATAAATTTTTAAGTTTAGTATTTAGGCCGCGTACATTTTGATAAACCAGGGACATATGAGAAGAGGAATGTAAACCATTTAGTTTTTTGGTATAATGTTTGATGTTGATTGCACCGAAGGTGGATTCAAGGAAACAGGAGTTGATTTGTTGCGATTCTTAGGTTTGAATTCATGCACGACTACGTGAGGTGGCCAGAATTTAGGATCACATATGGTTGTAAAATATTCCACTGGCACATTAATCTTAAATGAAGCAATTTTTCGCGGAGTTGCGAAACTAAATTTCGATATAAGAACATTGGCTGATATCTTGCTAGAAATAAAAGCAGATACTGCCTCACATGTAGTATCAGATGAAAGCCTAAATAAAAATACATGCTTTCGAGGAGAGACGACAGATAAGGTGATGCCCGGAGTGGCTGACTTATTGTCACTCTTTGTTTGAGCAACAATAGAAGTAGTATCCAAAATTGGAACAGGGCTTGAGTTTCAATAGAAGCATCAACAGGAGAAACAGATTTGGGACCAGGTGAAGGAGGATCTAGTGAATTAGGAGCCGATAACAAAACAGAGGCTCAAGGTGAGGGAGGAGCAAGCGAATTAGGTGACGTTACTTTTATAGAAGGAGTTAATGACAACAAAGGAGTCTCCAATTGAGAGAGAGGACTTTCAAAGCCATACTGATTTAATATTTCTTCAGCAGCAGCCTTGTCACTGGTCAACTGCATTTTTTCTTTAAATCATATAATTTGTTGTTCTGATACTCAGCAAAACAATTTTCGTTGGCCGAGAGGCATAAATGCAGTTTGCATAATATGCAAATGCACTGCGTTTGTGAAGTTTTGCAGTGCTTGACCATCTTTTTCTTACATTGCGATCCAACTGCTCTGGTTCATGATGTCTTATGACTCAAAAAGTCACATCTCAAGTCCTTTATTGGGTGGTTATTTAATTTTTGGCATTATTTGAGTTGTGGCTGCAAGGGTCGCCGAGAAATTGGTGACTGCATAGTATGTGATGGCGGTATATTGACATGTATGTAAAGTAAAATGCTGATATAGTGATGAAAATCTTCCGTTGTGATTTTAAGCTTGTTGGCAATATTTTCCTTCAGGGATGCGCGTCCTCGACTATCATATATATAATGTCAGAGTTAAAAAAAAAAAATAGTTGATGCGGAGTTTTCAGATGAGTTAATATAGGATGCCAATGAAGAGTCGCCTTGAAAAGAAATATTGTTAATGTGCAATTGCTTTGATTGTTGTGCCATATAACTTTACCAGGTTCCTTTTTAATTTACTCGATATCTACTCATAACAAATTATTGAGTTGGACTACAAATAAAAGTAATGATTTGCTTACTAAGCCTAATAAAGCCAATAGAAGACAGTAAAGATACACGTGTTGCTACTTCAATAACTGGCAATGGTAATTGAGGCCTCTTAGGAGATTTTCGAGAAGGCTCATAGTTCTGCACATTATTTTCAATGTTTTCAAAAGTACTGCCCATTAAGGGTGCCGTAGACGCTTCTTCCAATACAGTCTTTAGAACCTCTTCCAGGTTTTCATCCTCGTTCTCACTTCATATACTCGACATGTTCACATCCGAAGGTACTGATTCGGACAACTCTAGCAGTTGTTCATTCATCAGACCATTTATAGTGCCCTCTCGAAGCCATTTTTCAATCTCTATTAACAATTTTCAACAATAAATAAAAATCACACACAAATCATACAAGAAGTGCAAGCAGTTGTGAAATAGCTGCTGACAACAAATTTTGCCGTTGAGCCCCAAGAGTGCCTCAAGGCCAATTTCAACCATTTAAGCTTTACAATTTGTAGAGTACATTACCTTACCTTTCACGAAAAAAATATTAAGTTCCATAGGTTTTATAAATTCGCTTCTATCAACACTTAAAAAGACAATATTGTCTGCTGAAATATTGCATCAGCTGAAATTTTTGGCGCGAAATTTTATGTGATGTGAACATTTGTTTATGAAAAGTATAATTTAAAGTGTCTGAGAGTTTTAAAATTTTTTCAGGGCATTTTGGCAAGTATTTTTAACAGTCCTACGATTTTTAAATTAACTAAAAGCTCTTATTTATTTTTTTTTTTTTTAAATTAAAAATAAAATAAGTGCCTAGAGGCTCGCTTGGGGCTTAGAGGGTTAAAAAATGTGTATATCCATCAAATGTGCAGTGCTTATCATAATTATAGCCCACTTATAGTCCACTTAAACGAATTGGCTGAAAATTTTTCCAAATGACATTTTCCCTCAAAATCTTTTAAAATGAGTAGTTCAATATATCAATTATGAATGACAAACAACTTTTTCACTTAAAATTATCGATTTAATAATGATTTCTTAAAAAAAAGTAAAAACAAAGAAAAACAGCACCCATTTGCTGTATCAAAATTATAGCCCAATTTCAAGTTTTGGTCAATAAAATCTGAAATCGTTGCGGATTAATGAAAAAACGATTGGTAATATTTAGTCCGGCCTCAATTAGCCTTAGTTAACTTAAAAATTCGCTTCCTCATTGGAGCCACAAAATTTAATAAAAGGTCCTTTTGGCGACTTTGCCCTTCATTTAGAATTTGCGTTTTAAGATCTCCAACTGTCTCAAATTGGCGATTTTTAGCATTAAACCGTCTTGCAAGATTACCCCAGACATTTTCTATTGAGTTGAGATCTAGAGAACATGCTGGCAGGTCCAGGACATCTTATTGGGTTGTATTTGTAACATCAATGAACCTTTAAAACGAACTCAAATTAATATTTTCTTCGTTCTCCTTGTATTAAGCCAGTCTTAAATTATAATTAAAAAATAGTTATATACGTTAACATTTTTAGACAACAGCTTTCAAATCGTGACACATAAAATTTACTATTTCGCAAGGATGATGACAGAAAAAATTGTACCCGGTCACCCAAGTTTACTTAACAAAGGAATGCTAAGTGATCATCAGATTGCAACAGATGTGACAGATACACGCGGCAATGACTAAACGAGAACTCCTAATGGGAATTTTCGAAAAGGGTTGGGAACGTCCTTCGCCAATTCAAGAAGCTGCTATACCTATAGCATTAAGTGGCAAAGATGTTTTAGCTCGGGCAAAAAACGGCACTGGGAAAACTGGAGCTTACTGTATTCCTGTTTTAGAGCAAATAGACCCAACTAAAGACTATATTTAAGCATTAGTAATGGTTCCTACACGAGAACTGGCATTACAGACATCACAAATCTGTATTGAACTTGCTAAGCATCTTGATATTCTCGTAATGGTTACAACAGGAGGTACAATTTTAAAGCATGACATTCTTCGTATTTATCAAAAAGTACAATTAATTATTGCAACTCCAGGACGAATTTTGGATTTAATGGATAAGAAAGTAGCAGATATGTCCCATTGCAAAATATTAGTCCTGGATGAAGCTGATAAGCTGCTTTCATTAGATTTTCAAGGCATGCTGGATCATGTTATTTTAAAATTACCCAAGGATCCACAGATACTGCTGTTTTCTGCAACATTTCCATTAACCGTAGAAAATTTTATGGAAAAACATTTGCGTGAGCCTTATGAAATAAACCTTATGGAAGAGTTAACGTTAAAAGGTGTTACGCAATACTATGCTTTTGTGCAAGAGCGCCAGAAAGTGCATTGCTTAAACACTCTATTTTCAAAATTGCAAATAAATTAATCAATAATATTTTGCAACTCTACACATGTAAATGTTGTTATTAACTTTGATTTTCCGCGAATGGCAGAAACTTATTTGCATCGAATTGGTCGTTCTGGCCGTTTTGGACATTTAGGTATCGCCATTAATCTAATAACCTACGAGGATCGGTTTGACCTTCATCGAATTGAAAAAGAATTGGGAACGGAACGGAACCCATACCAAAAGTAATCGATCCAGCTTTGTATGTGGCAAATATTAGTGGGTCTTCAGGCGAAACATGCAACAATAGTGACCTTAATAATTCTACAAACGAGGAGGGGAATGTTAGTAAATAGATAATTTTAAAAATAATTTGAAAAAAGAAAATTTTGAAATATCCAAAACCATGAAAACAATAAACAGTCCAGGACATGGCATTCCTCCAAATACTCCTTTTTTCGTCTGCCACACGGATTCTGGCATTATCCTGTTGGAAAACCATTGGTTTCTCACGGAATTCCCTTAAATATGGAATGAGACTACTATCCAGAGTCTGAATATACTCTTCACTGTTCATTCGGCTTGTTACAAAGTTCAATTCCAAGGTTCCAAATGAACAAAATGCTTCCCAAATCATGACGGAGCCACCTCCAAAGTTTCTCCTTGAAAAAAACATAGGATCCTTTCTCAAATCATGCCAATATGAATTGAACCCATCAGGACCATCCATATTAAACTTCTTCTCATCAGAAAATATGACCTGTTAGGGTAAAAATTTATAAATACACTGTAAGCCAAAAGAGGATGATTCAAACGCACGTATGTCCAATCGGTTGCAGTATGTCTTTCGGCAAAATCAAGTCGAGCAACCTTGTGGCGACTTAGCAACATGGGTGTTTTGGTCAGTTTGGACCTCTTTATGATTTCTGAGTTCTTCAGTACTCGCCAAATAGTCATCGCTGACTCAGATCCGCCCACATCTAAGGACAAAGCTCTACAAGCGGTTGAGCTGTTCCTGGCTTTGATATTAATTTTGCGAAATTAGTAACGGTTTTCGCCCAGTACGTTTTCTTGATCCTTATTCTTCATGAATATCCAAAAAAAATTTCAATTACCTGTCAACTTCTTTTCAAATTTCATGAAATACTCGAAATAGGCTCTCCTGACTCGAAAAGCGAGAAAATACGGCCTTTTTTTATACCCTGAGCCCATTGAAAATTTGAAAATGGGAAATCAGGGAATATGATCTTAATGAAACTCTCAGAACGTAATCATAATGTGTAAATGTGTGTACATTCCAATGCACAAGTCTCTAGTATTTGAAATACGTTTTTTACGGATTGCGGGCGAAGGGGGTGTGGTATCCAAAATCTGTAAATGACAAAATGTGTGTATCAAATGTATATACACAACAAATCTGAAGACTCTATGTTTAAAAGTGTTTAAATTAGGCTGAAAAAGCAATATAAATTTATCGATTATCCTCGATAAAAAAGATATCGAATGAGTTATCGAAAAAAATATGATAAACTCGTACTGCGTATGGAATACACGGGTCTACATGCAAAATTTAAGCTCTCTAACTCTTATAACTTCTGAAATCGACGCACTCATACGGACAAACGGACAGAGCTATATCAACTCAGTTCATCGCCTTGATCAAGATATATATACTTTGTGGGGTCTACCACGCCTCCTTCTAGCTGTTACATACATATCACAAAACCTCACCCATAAATCGGCATTTAATTGTTATAATCATGTTCTGAAAGTTTCATGAAGATAGCCTATCCACAAATAAAGTTATTAAACAATTAAGTTCTTATAGAAAGCGCACACTGCTGGTCATGCGTGTTTATGTGTGACTATGTGTGTTTGCGTGTATGTGTGAGTGTAAGCAGAAATACGTGAAAAATTATTGAACTAGCTCGAAGGGTTTTAGAGATCTCGCAGTCTCGACTAGATCTTTCTTACTAGTTTTTAATAGTTTTTAGCATGATTCGAATATGACGGTCTCGCTGTGTTTTGTAAGTCAATTCAGTAAATGAAGGTACCGATTGAGGGCCACGAAAATGGGAGGTGGTTTTTCAGGTGTTGGCTTGTCACTTTTTATTTCTTCATATAGTTTAGGGTTTAAGGTGGTGTCGTCTGTTTAGATGTCGAAATTCCGTCTATAGCATTGATCTTTCGTACTAAAGCTGGAGAACTTTCATTTCTTCTCTTCGTTAAGCATGGATTAGTGGGCACTTTTTGCCATGCTAAGCTGTTGTCATCGTCGTCCGAAGACATGATCTTTTACTGCTTAACAGCAACAAGCTTTCAGCCGCTTATCGCTTGCGCCCAATTTGCATCGGCATCGGTAGACACTATATGTATGCTTATGTATTAATAAGTAAGAAAGCTCTAGTCCAGACTGAATTGGCTGCAATGTGGGCTTAATATGTAAGCTTAATTGTTTAATAACTTTTCTTGTGAATGTACTATCTTCATAAAACTTACTAATTATGATTACAATATGCGTATGCGCTTTTTTTGCTAAAGCACAATTCTCTAGTACATGAAATACGCCTCTTACAAAATTGAAGGTGAGGGGGTGAATATAACAAATATCGAAATTCTATAAAATACATATACATCTACTTTTAAAATTTTGCGACTCTAGCAGATATAAATTTATTACTGATTTTCGATAACATTTTTAATCGATAACATAATAACGGGACAAGTCATCATTTTTTGAAGAAAAACTCGATGTGCGCTTGGTATACACGGACGAAGGAAAACAAATTTCAAAGCTCTAGCTCTTATATCTTCTGAAGTCGACGCGTTCAAACATACGGACAGACGGGCGGACGGAAAGACGGACAGGGCGAAATCGACTCAGCTCATCGCCTCCTTCTGTCTGTTACACACATTTAACAAAACAATTATACCCTGATTTCCCTTTTTCAATGAGCTCAGGGTATAAAAAACAAATGTAAGGTGGTGGTGGCGAGCCGCCTTACACCCCTTTCGTCGACCCGGCCTCCTGAAGCCGCCACACGCTGTGCACCTTACTCTGCCCACATCCTATGCTCCGTTCCGGGAGAATGCGTCGGCCACAACATCCAATCCCTCGTCGGTAGATGTTGATACTGCTGTGGTTTTAGCGATTCGAAGTTTGCTACGAATCGACTATACCACGACGGCATCTTTGAACATAGCCGCGACTCTCTGCTGTTGATTTCGCTTAGCCTGCGAAACACCTCCCTCAGATTCGCCACATGGTGCTCCTTCGTGACACCATTCACCACAATGCCATTCAATGCTCTCTGGAACGTTACGCCGGCAGAAAGTAGCCCCAACGATATCACCCGCTGCTAGAACCGCCCTCTTCTTCGTTGTGGACTCTCTGTTACTTGCCGCCATTGGGATCTGCGAGTACTCGCTTTCTCGATGCCTGGTGGAGCCAGGCGTGTCGAAATTTCTCTAGGACATGATTGATTTTTGGAACAGGCTAGGCATTTGGAATCGTGTGTGTGGCATGTGCCATTCTACGGTGCTACTATTTACCAAGACGATGGAAGCGCTGCGCTGGCTCCGCCATGGCTCAAGAGCTCCACCTCGAGTCGATTCATCTTCCTGTTCTTCAATCACTTTTCACATACATGGGATAACATCTTTGCTCAAAAGGCATACTGTCCCTTCTAGGTCTTCAAAAGGTGCTAACTCCGTTTCCAAGAACTCGTTCGTTTTTTTCTCTTCTGCGTTTTCCTCACCGTCTGCTCTTCGCGGTGCTCTTTTGCTGGGTTACTCCAAGATTCGCGCTTCGTCTCTAATTGTATCATCTTTACTTATTTCGGCCGCCTTGTGCCGCCGGGGGAAGATTCCACATTTCTCCTTATGTCGACGGGCTTCCTCTAGATTCACCCTCGACTTCTAATCCTATCGATTTTACTCTTGGAGAATGCACCTTAGGTCCTTCCTCCAGAGCCTTTATCCTTTCTGCCTTACTCCCCGAGTTCCCCTTTAAGCGTCCTATTATCTACTTTTTTCGCATCGACTGACGGTATGCCCTCACTCGGCACGCGCCACACGTCGGCCGGCAATCTTCCATCCGATACCACGGCTCTCCTCCGGCGCTGAAATCCAGTACGAAGCCTCAGGATTCTCCCTCGCTGTGCCGCTGGTCGACCAAGCAATTCCTGGCCTACAGACCGACTGCTCTCTATCGACACGCCCTGGCCGTGTGGCAGCGGCGCTTCTTTTATCGTTGTCTCTTCCGCCCTTATTATTAGCTCCTCAAACTCTCCTCTGATCGTCTGATGATGTATGCAATCATTGCTACGACTAAGGGTTATTTTATTCTGTCACTCTTAGACTCTCATTTCCGCGTCGATCTTTTCGCAGCATTCTCTCGTACTCTTCCCTACCTTGCCACAACGCCGATAAGCCAACTTCTGCTCGTTGCGGCAGTCCATGGTGATGTGCCCTGCCTGTGCGCATCGATAGAACACTCTCCGCGACTCCACTATGCACTATGCAGGCCAACAAGAGAATTCGACGAACAGCCTTCGGTATCGCTGGCGCTGCCTTGCTTTCGTCGCTATCGTCGAACTCCCTTCGCTTTTCAATTCTGTGGACCTCAGTCCCGCTGCTTGCCATCGGCTCGCTCAGTTTTAACGACGCCAACGTGATGGGCCCATGCTCTCGAGCTTTTTGCAAGTCTGGCTCCGTTTATTAGTTGCCCATATTCGGCGTCTCCTCCATCCTCATATTAAGATGGCCTCTCTGGTTTCGCTCCGCTCTGCTTAATCTATTCTTATTCTATTAATATATCTTTTCGTCTCGTTCTCTCTATTTTCTAAAATTTTCGTTTTTATCTTTTCCATTTTTATACCCTGAACCCATTGAAAATGGGAAATCAGTGTATAATGGTTTTGTGAAAAGTATGTAACAGGCAGAAGGAGGCGTGGCACACCCCATAAAGGATATATATTCTTGATCAGGGCGACGAACTGAGTCGATTTAGCCATGTCCGTCTGTCCGTATGTTCGAACGCGTCGATTTCCGAAGATATAATAGCTAGAGACTTCAACTTTTTTTTTTTTTAAATGTCCGTATATAGCACGCGCATATCGAGTTTATCACAAAATTTCGATCATTTTTCCCGTTATTTTTTTATCGATAAAAAACCTTATCGAAAGCTAGTTATAAAATTATATCTCCTACATCTTTAGAGCTAGTAACTCCAAACTTTTAATGTAGACTCATATGTATTTTATAGAATTTCGGTTTTTGTTATAATTCACCGCCCACCTCTATATCCACCCCCTCACCCACACCTTTGTTAAAGGCGTATTTAAAATACTAGGGACTTGAGCTTCGGCAAATACACGCATATAAATGATTTTATTATAATCTAAAAGTTTCATGAAGAACTTACGTCCACAAAAAAGTTATTAAACAATTAAATTCTCATAGTAAGCCCACACGGCAGCCCATGCGTGTTAATGCGTGCGTGCCTATGTGTGGCTATGTATGTGTGTTTACGCGTGTGTGTCCGTGTGTAAGCAAAAAGACGCGGAGAATTATTGAAATATCAGTTCTCCGAAGGGTTCAGGGGATTTCCTAGTCGAGCAGTCTCGACTAGAGCTTTATTACTTGTTTTACTTAAGTGGATTGGATTTATTCGATTTCTGGCGATTTCCGAACTTCAGTTTATATACACGTGTTAAGAAATGTACTCTCTACAAGATTAATAAAAAATTGGGTGCAGAAATCAGCCGGATTGGTTTCTATAGCAAACAACTAACCAAAAATTCTCATAAAAACGCACAAAATGAACTAAAAAAGGTAAAATTTGCATGCAGCTGCACTGGGTAGAAATGCTGACGGCAAATCGAATGCATTGGGGTTCTTGGCGAAAAAAATTACAAATTGTTGTCTTCATATTTTTTACTGTTTATTTGTTCAAATAGAAATATTTACTGTAAATTCAAAAAAAAAAAAATCATTTTCAACATAAAATATTTCAGTTTTTCATAAAAATGCAGGAATTTTTGGTATGACATCACATTTTTCATATTTCAGGTAAAACTGTGAAGCCACCTGTTACGCATCACCTTGCGCTTAGATTTATTTAAAGATTGAAGAATTCTCTATCGAATGCTTGTTAAATTGTTTAAATATATTGTTTGGTTCCAAAGCTACGATTTTCGCAGCGCAAGATGAGTAAAGGTCCCACTGTGCGACGCCTCACAAGCGTCGCACTCCAGACCTGTGTATTTGCTCGGGTGCCGCTTTCTAATCTGATGCACGTCATGTTAGAATTGCGCAGCTTCAAATCACTCCGATGTTAAGCGATATTCCCCATTTATTTCTGAAAAACATGATATTAAATTATGGTAAGACTAGGCGCAGTTAGCTGGTGCCATACATCAAGCTACTCTAAGGAACTTTTCAATGCTCAGCTAGACCTCTTTTGAGGTTCGCCGTGCTTACGTTCTTCAATGGCAGCATCTCCGCCCATTGTAGGAACAATCGACAAAAACCAACAGTATGAACTCCCCATGCATTGATCTAGGCAGCAGTAGCGTGCTTTTCAGGGAGACTTTCGCTAATGAAATTGCTCCCGTATCGATCGTGGCTATGGTAGCCGTTAGCTGGTTGCTTTTTTACTGAAAACTGCCCACTCACAACTGTCGGCTCTTGACGCCGGTCCCGCTCACCCTTAGATAAGTGCTGATGGTTGCTTCCTGAATGATAGAAGAATGTCAGTCTGCTGTCAGTCAGGAAACAGCAAGCCTTTACGCAAATACTGCCAACAAAACACCATCGCCTTGTTGCGGGACCCATCGGCTCATGGTCCCTCATCCGCACATCCGACATGCCCTGCCCAGATTGTATGTGTGTGGTCTGTCCCACATCGCCTATTCTTGGTGAAGGGAAAAGCCTCAATTCTTCATTCATTTTCGGGGATACGTTTCGTCACCGGGTCTGAGGGCTCGTAGTTGCTCGGCTAAGTCGCTTAAGGCTCAAGCAGTAAAAAAAACTCACACCAAGATCAGTCGCTACGAGCTGTCAAACGAAAAGCCTAACTAAGCGATTCTTTTTTCTTACTATCTCTCCCTATGCCCTTTTCCATCAGATAGTATACCGAACTTCTGAAAGGGTTTTTTATGCTCATGCAAAACGTTAGCGATTTCATGAAAAGTGGGGAATTCGGGAATAATATTTTTGTGAAAATGTATGTAACAGGCAGAACAATGCGTGTCAGAGCTCATATACGTACATATACATATATATTTATGTACTTGATCAGGGCGAAGAGTTAAATCGATATATCAATGTTCAACTGTTCGTCCACCCGTCTGTTCGTACGTACGTATATTCTTGCTAATACATACCATACGCACTACAAGCTTATCATAGAAAAGTCAAGTGAATTTGCATCCAATCTTGCTAGATTGTTCGCAAACATTTCTGATTATTCCTAATGTCTACGGCACCAACCTTCTCTCTGGTTCTTTAAAGCTGAATTTGATGAGGCCTGTGACTTATATCTCATACTGATGCGCAAAAGAGACAAGTTTACGAAAACACCTAACACTGATGGCAGGTGCACGGCACCTAGTGCGATAATTGCAGCTGGACAATATATTTTATATCCAGTTGAGTTTTTTCACAGTATCTGCAACTCTTGGTCCTGGGTTGTCTCATTTTGCGAATAATAGTTGCGTCATCCTCATTAAGCTGATGATCCCAGAACTGACATTTCAGTGCAGATAGTTTGTATAATACTTTACAGAAAGCTAATACCAACGCAAATATTCCTCCTCTTGA